>JARQZJ010000129.1:2182500-3382500 GCA_030704895.1 Henosepilachna vigintioctopunctata
TTTCACTTGAACATTGCCGTAAATTATTGCTGCAGAATAATTGAGTCCCGCATTCGAAAGTCAAACAATGACAATGTCGAATATGGTTGTAATAAATGAAATTATTTGTGGTACTATGACAGCGAAATTGAAAACTAATTAGAAGCTATTCAAGGAACACTTGTTATATATGCAACTAATTCATAGTGAAAATCCTCACGAAACATTCAAATTATGCTACTGAATAAATGATGCTTGTCAATAATATATAGTAAGTTTTTATTTGTAAAAATTCGAATCTTCGGTTTTTTGGTTCAATTGAAACAAAATACTGTTAATTTTTTCCAAATTAAGTTTCGGTTATTATTTCAACCTTCATCAAACTGATATATGTCATATGATCGCTATTTATTATTATTATATATAATATTTATATATTTATTAATATTATAATAATATTTTCATTATTATAATATTTATATTTTTATATTATATAATAATATAAACAAATCCAGGAAATGATTCATATAAAGAAAAATTCAGAATCCATCAATATACAACAATATTTTAACCGCATAAGACCATGCGACAAAACATAAAGATGTATCATTTGATGTTGTGTATGTAATATTGCAGATGTGATCAGTTGTCCAGTCATATATCTGTAATATGCCTTGAGAGATGAACGTAATTGTTCTTTGGAAAAATTTTGAATATTTGAGTATAAACGTCAATATAGTTGTTGTTTCTTTCACCTAAGAACTTTTGTGTCTGAGATGTTTATATTTTGGTGAGATTTCAAATCTCGTTTGTGAGCATTATTTTTATATTCATTTTGTTTTAGCTATCATATGACATATATCAGTTCGATAAAGGCTAAAATAATAACCGAAACGTAATTTGGAAATGAATTAATATCAATTTTGTTTTAATTGAACCAAAAAACCCAAGATTCGAATTTTTACAATATAAATAAAATGGTTCACGAATCAGGTAGATGGACGAATGTAAATTTTTAATTAATTGCACAGTAGTTTTTTTTATTTTTCATTATAACACAGCATCCACAATTTTGCAATGTGAGTCTACAAGGCTAGCAACAATAAGCAGGAATCTCACTGACATCAAATTATTATTGTAAAATCTTAATTCCAAAACTTTGCCTCACAAGTATTCAAAGCAAAATCAATCTCAACCAAATCTGCTGCGCAATTTGTAATTATTCTTAATCTTAATTGTATTATGCGTATATGTGTCAATGAGTGTTTTCTATCATAATATTCTCTAAAAAATGTATGTTCTGAATTAATAACCTTGATTATTCAAGATCAATTCAAAACAAAATTTGAGTATTTTTCTAAATATTTATTGAAATTCAAAACCTACTACCATTAGGTAGTAGTATTAGGTATGCTTAGTCTCAACACATGCTTCAGTCTTCATGACGTTACGAAATTATATTTTCATATGAGGCATTTTGTAGTAAACCGTTTTTATTTTCAAGTTGAGAATCATTGCTTATAATATACTGTTTCACAACCATACTTTGAATGAAGATATGTAATCATTATTATTATTATAAGGATTGTTCCCCATGAGGAGAGCTATTGAACTTGAATTTGCAATTCTTAGGACTTTTGCTTCATCTTTTTCGCCTACCAAAAACGCTTCATCCTCTTTGAATGCTCTTTCTTTCGTTCATCTGTCCATTTCATTCAAGTTGGCGATTTGGTTTTTGGTGTTTTTTCAAATTTGCGATTTTATAGAGATTTAATAATTATATCGAGTGGTTTCTCGGGTATTCTGGACTGTTTCATTCTGTAAACATGTGCACAGAACTTTGCTCGTCGTTTTTTGATTTCTTGCATTATCGTATTTTTCTTTCGATAAAGTTCATTCTAAAGTCTTTTCATCCAAATTCCTGATTGATTACCCCGTGAATCTTTCTGAGAATTTTCCGTTCTTGTTTTTCTATTCATCTAATTTTTTAATGACCATCAATAACCATTGTTTCCGCTGCTCAGATTGCTACCGGAAGAATCGTTGTGTTATAATACCTCAATTTGGCACCTCTCGAAATGCCCTTTTTGTTATAGTACGTCCATGTAAGCTTGTAGGCCCTTTAAAGCTACAAAGCTACAAAGCTTTGTAGGTAATTGTCTTTTCATTAGCGATTCGGTTTAAAACTGAGGACTGTATAACTTCTCCGAAGTATTTAAAATGACCGACTTGCAGAATATCACCATGTTTAGTGATATGAAAAGATTTATTTTTTGTTTTCTTTCCATTTATTTGGTTTTATCATAAGAAATTTGTATCTCGGTTTTCTGCGGAATTTCTTGTAGTTTTTCTACGGCGAGAATGGCTTCAGTTCTGTTGATTGTGATGATAGCAATATCTTCTGCAAAGGCGAGACAGTAATGTAATATCATCTTCAAAGTCCAGATCTGATCAGCACATGATCGACCTTCTCTGAATTCAGCTTGGTATTCCTCAATTCGTGGATCCGCTTGGTGTTCTACGTGTTCTAATTCTAAGTATTTTGTACGCAACCTGGAGTAAGGAAATTTCTATGTAATTATTGATAACCATTTTGTGCCCTTTTTTATGCAATGGATGTATCAGAGACCATTTCTAATCCTCTAGTATCTGTTTCGTCCTTCATATTTCTGATATTAAATGACGAAGTTTTTTATTTAAAATATTTCGATTGAAATTTTCAGTATTGACTACAATATATATATATATATATATATATATATATATATATATATATATATATATATATATATATATATATATATATATGTATAATAACTGTCCTATTCACTCGTTTATAACCTATTTTTGTACTATATAAAGGTTTCAGTTTGTTGGAAATGTTCAGGTAGAAGATAAAAGTTCTGTTTTTTTTTCGCGTATATGTTTCGAAAGATTTTTCACAGGATTTTTGAGTAGCTTTGTTCATAAAGAATGCTTTTAGAGGAATATTCATATGTCAATTTCATCCATTATATACATATTTCATGATTTTGGGAAAGCTACAATTTGATGAAAAGCGGAAAGCAGAACTGAATTTCTGAATTTTTGTATATATATATATATATATATATATATATATATATATATATATATATATATATATATAAACAAAAACATATAAGTACTTTCGCATTAAACATCCATATCAATCTTCAATTCATCGGTATATTCATACCTTGATGAAGTGAATTTTAGTCTGATCTTTCTTTTTATTCTCTTGTTTTCTGTGTTACAGTTTCCATAGAAAACATTCAGACTGAGTTTGAATTTTTTCGTTTGAGATTTTTTGAAACTTTGATGAAGGAATGCACTGAGAGATTAATATTATGAGGTAATCAAATCAGTTTATGAAAATGAAGAAAGTTTTATAAATTTGATTGTAATGTATACATTTAAATGCTATCAATGTGTTACTTCATTTTCTCTATATAAAAGACCAAAAAAATTCATGAACTTAATGTTTTTCTTCAAAAACTTTCAATGCTTTACACTTGTTCTTTCGTAAGTTTGGGAGTAATTGTTATTGGGGAATTGTTCCTCAGAATCAGCAATACTTTGGAAACAATCTACTGTTATATACCTGTTTCAAACATAAGAACTACTGAAGAAAGTTTGTATTTTTTCAACAATACCACGCCTTGTAGTTGAATAATACATCTGGACTGGTTATGCTGTTAAAAGAAGTAAAATCGCAGTAAAAGTTGTGGGAACATTCCAAAGAATAACTTTTTGTATTCTATTTTGGAACTTCCTGAAGAAAGTAGTTTTTTATGTTGGTCCATAAACCTCGCATTATAAATTTTCATCGGACACAACAATGTCTGTTTTTCATATCTTTAGAGTGCTCAAAAATATGAAAGAAAAGTTTTCTATGAATTTTCAAAATTCAACAATCGCAGTAAAAAAGTTGAAATGTTTCCATGTACTATCGCCAATAAATTCCATCGTAGAAATGTTTGATGGAAGATGAGGTCAACACGATATGCTCAGAGGGAAGATCTTCTATAGGCAGTCTCGAGGTTTAGCATAGAATGCATTCTCGGAAAGACTGTCATGCATAGACATAGATATGTTGGTGAAAACGCCATTAAGGAAATGCTCAAATACTTCGGATGCATTGTAGTCTCGACCATATACCATTCGATGAGGATAAAAACTGAGACTTCCAAGTGTGTAACTTCCTGTGGAGGAGAGAGGAAATCATTAGTTATATTTTTTACCAACCATAGAACTAGATTATAAATTAGATGTAGAAGCGTGCTTGGCATTACTACCACTTTGACATACTGACACACACTCGGTCATCATTAAACAATATTGCTTTTAATTACAAGAAAATCAATCATTTAAGAATGTTCGTTTTCCTGAAAATCTCACCAGAGTGACAAGTTGTTGACGCAATTTTGTTTTTCTCGAGTCGTGTTATCATGAAATGTATCACCTCATTTGAGTGGAAATTATTCAATAAATTTCTTGTACACTGAGACCTATTAACAGTCTACTCGCGATCAAAATCTGAGGAATGGAATACAAATCAGTATTCGTCTATAGTTTATTATGCTTGAACAGAGAAAAATTACAATTTAAGGAGAATTTTTCATATTTTAGCACAATTCGATGTATTTAAATTGATATGTTTTGAATTATTTCCTCAATAAATATCTTGAAACGTCTCAGCAAATTGCTCTGCATTCTTATTGCAGGATGAATTGTAAGTTGTAAAAGTAAACCTGAATTTTGGTGAACGAAATCTTAGTGAAATTAAGAGAAAATTCAAAAAAGCAAGTCTCCAGCTGATACTGACAAACCACATTAAAAATTGAATGAATTATTCAATTTTATAGTCATCCCGTATGTGTAGTAATTAATTCATGAATTTCTTGTATGCAACAGTCTTCTTAACAAAATCTGAAGAATACAACACAAAATGAGCCCAAGATTTTGTAAGCCCAGAAGACAAATCTCATAATTTTCAAATATTTTTCTTACTTCAACAAGATTTGAGATTTATGGAATAATGTTTTTTGACTGATTTCCAAAACTGGTATTTCAAAACTTCTTAATAAATTACATTTTGATTATTTAACTGCATAACATTGATTATTAGTGCTATACTTGAATATCTGTGAAGGAAAATTTGGTTAAAGTGAAAAGTAAAATGCCTCTAGAGTTCCTGGGATATTTTGAAAGCAAATAAATTGATTTTTTGATTATGTTTCCCCCAGTTTATGTTGTCATAAAATATGTCCTCTCGTTTGGGCGCTTATTCATTTTTCAATAAAATATATACAGGAATTGAAAATTCGAATGTTCAAAGAGTATTATTTTTTTTTAAACAAATTGAAATGCTTAATGGACTTATGTGTTGAAATTCTAGAAAATAGACTTATTTTTATGTTTTTTGCATTTGCTTATGACCATAAACTCTTTTTAATGAATGTCTTGAATGTTTATGCATAGTTACAGTTTCCTTGAGTTCACAATCTGAACAATAAAATATATAACCTCTATCAACCCTTTATTTTTTATATTTGAGAGGTTCAAAATATTATTCGTCACTGATTTACAACATTCCAACACAATTCACAATTCATTGAATGAAGCTTCTCGAATTGCATATGTAATCAATAATCGATTTGAAATGTCTAATCGAATGTTTATGTCATTATTACCGCTCGACATCAATTAAAAATGATATATATATATATATATATATTATATATATATATATATATATATATATATAAATATATATATATAAATATGTACACAAACCTGGTTTAATTAATATGAATGCACAAAAAGTTATTGTGTCTTGAAATAAAAGATATATATGCTTTTAAAAAATATTTGCAATAAAGTTTCAAACAGCGCCTCTCTAGAAAGTGAAATCAATAGATAGTACAAGTTATATTACAAACGCATAAAAAATATGTTAGTACCTATAACTTAAAGTACTTATAAAGGCTAAGTTCCAGAAAAACTGTTAAAGTCACTGACATGTTTCGGGAAATTATCCATTATTAGGAGGATCATGAATTACAATTTCATTCAATATGAAACTAAAATGTGTTTTGGGATTTCTGCTATTCTGTTATTTCTGTGCAGTATCTAACAAAATGAATTCGTTTTTTTTTTCTGTTAATTTTGCATTATTAATTTTCGAATGAAGTTATTCAGAAAAGATTTATTTCACTCACATCTTTGACCTACTATAATGTTTTCACTCTTATTACTTCAATTTGCTATTATTGAAGAATTGCGAGTATCTCATTGCCTCACTCAGCATTAAGGTATTTAATATTAAATAATAGCTTAGTGCAGAATTTACAAGAACCATTACATTCTGTGAAACGATTATCTCTATTGAAGAAATAATTGACTTATTAACGAATAAATCATCTCCGATTTTCTTTATTATCTAATCTTTATATGGATTTCTAGGTGGAATATATTACAATAAGTATTTGTAGAATTATTATATATTTCATGGTTTTTAGTTGGATATAGATCAATAAATTCAGAGCATCATTGAAATCATCACATTACTTAATAACCAAGATTATTATCAAACAGAAATGTTACTTAAAAATCTCCTGGTCGAATCTTCCAAAAATAATTTATTAAAATATGTTGCTGCAATCTCAATTGCAGGTGAATATAGAAAAAATTATATTGATTTGAATTAGAATTCGCAACTTTTTAATTCGAGATTGTTTCTTCCTAATGATGAATGAGGCTTTTATTTGGAGAAAATTGGTATTCATATTGAAACAATAATAATATTTTGTCAATATCTAGATATTGACAAAATCTATATCTATACTTGATATGGCGAAATTGAAGACAACATTATGATCATACTCTTTTCACTATAAGTTGTGTATTTTACCTTTTTTCAAAAATATTTGTTGTTGTCGTTTCAGAAATTTAATGTGAGTGAAAAACCTAAAAGACACAATTATTTGCTGAAAAGGAAATGAACAATATCGAAACAAATCATCTAACTTATAAAAAAAATTTTATATGAAAAAATAGCTATATAAATTTTGAAAATGCTATTTCATCATTCATATAAACTTAAAAAAAACGTATTTTGAATATGAATCAATATTGAACATCCCAAAATAATGAGATGAGAATGAATGTTAGTGGTTGTAAGCGTCTATATGCTTTTGTGTTCTATATTTTTGATTAGCTATTGTTTTTCACGAGTATCGAGTTTATTATGGATTTAGTAGAATAGTTGTAAGTTTTGAACCTACAGAAGGCGATCTTTATATTAAAGACACCTCAAAAAATTGAACAATTCTTCCAAAAATATTCAATTTCAGAACAAGCAAGACTTGTTGCAATACCACTCAAGTCAGGGCGGTTGTTCTGATGTTACAAGGCAAGTTCTGGAGTGTTTCCTGAATAAGGAACGAACATATATTTTCATGCATGACTTCTTGTTACCATGCATCTGTCAGAAATGACCATGACATGCTAAGAAACTACCACTTAATATTAAATGTAAGACACAAATTTAAGGTTTTCTTTGAAAAAAAAATGAATAAATATGACAAAAGCACACTCATTTTCCTCTCAAAAAACAAAAATGAGAGTTTCGTTCAGTAGTTTTAATAATATGATAACCCACGTATATTTGACATAGATTTATTTGCAGCTTCTATAATTCAATTTATTCTTTGAAATCTCTTATTTTTTTCCTTGAACCTCACATTCAAGGAACAATGAAATTCTCTGTGAGATGAAGATGTTAGATTGTGAAAAAAGCATCATTATATATGTATAAAGCTTATATATATATATATATATATATATATATATATATATATATATATATATATATATATATATATATATAATATATATGCATAATTTCTGTTTGTTCTTGACGACTCAATTTATGTTTTGACCATTTGGTTCATCATGCAAGAGGTACATTCAAAAGAAAATATTTTTTCATATGTTTATTGAGACGAATTATTGAAAATGAGTGTACAAATCCATGAGGTATAATAAAATGAAACCACTATTTGGATAAATTGGATGTAATTCGAAAAAAAACCACATCAGACAGCAAATCAAAGATTTTCAAGAATAACAAAAATCAATACACTCGCACGTGGTGAAAATACTTTGAGGCTAACAAAAATTCCTTGCAAATAGTAAATTAAGCCCCCATTCGTTTCCTTAATTTCCACTAGAATACAGTCTTAGGACGTCTAACAGTTCTTTTTTCCTAATATGAAATATTTATTTTCATAAAGTTTCTATAACATTCAGGTGTAAATATCTGAATTTCATATTTCACCTTGTCTTCAAAATGAAAAAAGATTGAGTTATCGAGAAAAAAATTATAGAAATAAGAACAAAATTATATTTAATTCACAAAATCTGATCTGAATCTTTTCCAACAAATGATTGAGGGCTTCTAAAAATCGACCAAAAAGTGAAAAGTTACAGTAAATTTACTTCAAAAGTTTTTCATTTGTCTCGAGTGCAAATTCAATCTGAATTCGTGTTGCGTTAGGCGCTTGTGAAAACTTCGTGCCTCGAAATTCTGAATGGTAGAGTTTTTCGAACCTATTGAAACACGTTTCTTATCTCGGCGCACTGAACAGACGTACATATTTGTTATTTTCAACAACCCTTTTTTATTTGGACGGAAGATTTATCGATTGTTCGGTCTCCTTGTGATCATAAAGTTATGGTTACCAAAATACACAGACAGTCGAAGATAACAAGGTACAATTAATTTTTTTTAGGCCATCGATGTATCAACTTCTTCTCGTAATTGAACTGGTAGAAGCGGATGAGAGAATGACCTACGAAAAATGCTATAAATTATATCAAAAAATATTCTGTATTTTCTGTGGCCGCCGTGTATAACTAGCTATCAGCGTGATAGCGGCCGGCACAGAGAAACAACACTCGAAAGTCAGAGAATATGATGTTAATTTGATGACTGTTTGGATTTAATATGAGTGGAGTTGATTCTGTGATCATTTCAGTATTTTATTTTGCTTTCGGTTTCATTACAAGCATTTAATTCATTCGGACGGAGAATGTACGACTTTACTCACAATTTTTCATGAAAATTGAACGAAATCAGTGTTTTCTATTAGTTTTGTACGTATATGACAGGTTGTTCAGAAAATTCAAACTACCAATTTCTATCTGGAATGTTTTTCTGAGACATTAAAATGAACTTTCGTTTGATTTTGTTGGACACTGATAAAGGAGTTCTTTACCATGAATAGTTTATCAGTAGGACAAAATGAAATAAAAAATAAATTCAAACATTTATTACACTTACAAAAATTTTGTAAGTGTAAATCAAGAGTGAATTAAAGGGTTTGAATTTATCTCATACTTTATTTTTCAAAAATCCATGTCCGTTTGCTGTCTGGAAAGTCAGAAACTGTACAATTTATATAATATGAGCAGATACGATGTCAATGCACAACTGCAACGAAGTGGTTTCGTTGCACTGGTTTTTTTATTAAATAAAAAACAAATGTTAAGAATAAAAAGAAGTAAGTACTAAGGTTTTTTACATCATCAATGAAAAAAATTACGTTGTTTGTCTTGTACTATGCGTCCGAATTCCTGTCATAAAGTCTTGAAAATGTTCATCGGCTCATCATTTAACATACGTTTGACACAAACAGAGTCTTAAAAGAGCCATGGAAAGCCACTAATTCACAGTAGTGTTTCACAAAAATTAACTTTATGCGAAACTCTTTCCAAAAAACTTCCAGTTTCTAGTGTTTTTTTTTCGGAATTCTATCATTTCTCTCTAGAGAGCAGCTTTATTAATACCGAAAATATTTGCTTGTTCATTACTGTATTCATCGCCAGGATTCAGAGACTAAATGTTACTTAAGATATCGCTGACATTCTCAATTTCCTCCAAGTCTGTGATTCTGTTGAGATTCTCAAAAGTCATCTTGTATTATTGGCCGAAGTCAAGCTCGTCACTGCAGATTTTATCAAATTTGGAAAGTACAGGCGTTCATTATCAAGATCGATGGATAAAAGATCGAGCTTACACCAAAGAGCTGTTTACTTCTGTCATGAGCAACCAAACAATGTTTGCTTTGCCTTGGAGTTCAAGATTCAGTTCACTAATATGTTTAAAAATAACTGATAAGAAAGCAATGAAAGTAACGTTTTCTTTATGACAAGAACACTTTGCTAAGCTTTTTCTGACAGCAAATTGACGGTAGCAAACACAAACCGCCCTTATCAAATTGAGTATCCATACAAATTACATATTTGAAAGTTTTGAAAGTTTGAATATTTTATATTTTTGAAACAAGGTCGGCATAACTTAGGTTGGCGGTCCAAATTCGAAAGGCGGTTCAAATCCGGAATGCGGTCCACCATTTAGAGACCCCAGGATACGGTTACTTCCAAAAGAAGAACCTATATCCTTAAAAGTTTAGAGACCGATCTCCGAAATAAAATAATTAACGGGAGACTCACTTTATCGGTACCCTGATGACTGCTTACCGGAGTGTGGTGGTAGATATCGCTATGGATGTCTGTTTACCGTAGTGGGGTGGTATAGATATCACCACATCCCAGTATCAACATCACTTCAATAATTATCATGTCTAAGTTGGACGTTAAAGATTAAATCTAATTATTCTGGAATAAACTAAATTTTATCAATAAAAATTGGATGAAAAACATTTGGTTTACGCCTCAGAGTTATATAAGTTACTTGAGAATTTTCAAAATTCGAAATAATAATAATTTGAATAAATCATCTTTTGAAAATGTGGCACACAGCGAAATAATTGTCAGTTATTAATATAATCGTGTGAAATCGTCATCAACTTCATATATTATCACGCAACATTAAATGCTCTTTGACTTCAGCTTCAAATAATTACAACAAAACGACAACTAAACTTGATATTTCTCCCTCAACACTTGATTCTAGAGTCAAATACAATTGATGCGACACTTTATGATCATAATGATGTAATGATTTCAGAGTCTACTAAATTCCTTGGCGTATTTGTTGATTCTAACCTAAAATGGAAGATTCACATTGAGTTTATTGATCTAAAGCTAAATACAGCAATCTACACAATTAGAGTGCTTAAAAAGTTTGTGAATTTGGATTCGTAGAAAGTAATATACTTCTCGAGTTTTCAATCGGTTTTCTCATATGCAATAATATTCTGCGGTAATAGCTCACATTTTATACGGATATCCTTTCTAGTAAATATTGAACATTATAACTTGGAGGAGTATCTGAACTATTGTGAAAAAGCGAAGGACTTTTGGTTAGACTTATGATTCTTTTACGGATTATCAAAATGTAATCTAAATGTAAGTAAATGTACCTATTTGCGCTATCTATTTGCTGACGGTTTCTCTTTTTAGGTACAATTATATGTGTGATAGAATATCGAAAACAAAATAAATACCTAATGAACCTTTTGTGAAGAAAATGTAGTAGTTTTGAATACCATGAATCCCATGAATATAAACGTTTGTTTGAGTTCAGTAATCCATTTAAAAAGGAAAATAAGACGAAATCTTCTATAGTACAAACCTAATGATTGTTGGGAAGATATTGTTTAACTTAAGCACTTATTTTAATGACATGAATAAAAAAGAAAAAATAAAAAAGTTGTGATTATAAAGCAGCAGTAGTGAATTATGAACTTTTTGCTTCCTTCACAGAATCTTATATCAATTTCATGCGTAGGATTCATTTCTGTGAGAGAATAATTTTGTAGCAAACCACAGATTACTAATAGACATATTGTTCAAGATTCTAGAAGTATTATCTGATTATACGAGAAAATATCAACGAAATATGAAAACGGTTTCAATATAGGACGCACCGTGAAAACTAAATAAACACGCCTAAAGCTTAAATTTTATAGTGCCTATTATGAATAGAGTAATTATGAACTTGTCATGAATGTACTCTACTATTATTCACCATTTATTCACCATAAATGGGTACGTAAATAACCAGATGTTACCTTATTAAAAGCGGCCCCCTGATCGCTCCATTCCATTCCGAGTGATTTCGAAAGGACCCCCTCAGCATATGAAGATAATTGATGTAATAAACAATACACAGAGAAACGGTGAAATTGATGTTGCAGTCGAAGATCAGGTTTAGGACCACAGGTGTCGCACCGCACACGGAAACTTACGGTTACCACGGCACAGCCACCGTGATCGTCATTAAAAAATTCGAAAAAATATCCTTCCTTGAATTTGTATTTCCTCCTCAATTTTTCTTCTCTTTCGTTTTCATAATTTTGATTTTTACTTTTAGTTAATATCGTTCATCGTTAGTTTAGTTTATCTAAAAAAGACATTTCATTTCATAATTAAACAACTCACCTCAAGGGCCTAGTTACGGATCAGTATCAGGGTGAGTTAGAGAAAACGAAACGGAAAAGAATGAGAAGTTTCATTAGTTTAGAACAAAAGGAATCATTTCTTTTCAATTATAATGTGATAATTTCAGTTTTTTTGTCAATGCACCAGCCTCTTGTCTTGGTTTCGTCTGTGAGATAACTGCTATTATAGAAATGAATATAAATGCTTATGTTCTTACACTTTCGAACTACCGTTCAGCTCCAGATTAGAAAAATAAGCTGGATCAATAACTCTTCTTCTAACCATATTCACACAAAATGGCTTCTTTTATCAGTATGATAATAATAATAATAAGCATATATTTCCAACAGGTAACTACCCAATTTCAGGAAAATTTATAATGAATAAATATTGGTTACTAAAAATAACAATAAAAACATAGATATTTAATATTAAGAAATAATTATAATTATAAAAAACATGAAATATAATGATCTAAATCTATACTATCAATATCTAAACGTTTAATCATAATACTTATCAAGAAAACAAATCTGAGAAAAAAGCTAAGCAGCAATTGCGAGAGAAGATTCGTTCTGTGGGTTTTTGAGTAAAATATCTGGCTCATTCTAGTACACCTCGGAGGAACGAAGAAATTGAGTGTACCCAGAAGCTCAGGAGAGTCGAGATTATCATTGAACAAATCGAATAAAAATTTCAATGCATTCAAACTTCTCCTAGTGGGTAGGCTCCTAATGTCAAACCTCGATAGCAAACAAGCGTGATCACAACCCATCGGTGGATATACATCCTTTCGAAATGAGGCCCATTTCAAGAACTTCCTCTGCAGTGCCCCGAGGCGGTTTATGTGACAATTATGTGGCAATATTGGTCGCCAAACAAGACAACCATGCTCAAGTTTGCTTCTCACTAGTGCATTAAATATATGGACAAGTGTTGAGGAACTCGAAAACAATTTAGCATTGTGGACGATGAAACCATTAACTTTGCTACATGATAAAATTAATTGGTTGATATGAGGTATGAATTAGAATTTTTGATCAAATACTAGGCCGAGATCCTTAACCTCCAGAAGTCGAGTCAGATTAACACCTTCAATGTTGTAATCAAAAGATTTCACATTTCTCTTTTTAGTAATACTCACCACATTACATTTCATGACATTCAAGTGTAAACAATTATTATTACACCACAGGCTGATATCATTCAGGTCACTCTGCAGCCTCAAATAATCATGCATAGATGACACGCTCTTATAATTTTTAATATCGTCCTCATAAGCCACCTACATGCAGTCCACCATCTCTAAGAGATCATTAACAAACAATACAAATCGCAGGGGTTCAAGATTGGATCTCTGCGGTACTCCTGAAGTTACTAGAAATTCTCTCGATTCGCAATTGTCTAATTGTACGAATTGACAGCGATTACTCAAGTAGGACTCCACGAAAAGTGATAAATTATTATTAACTGACATTTCATTCTCAAAAGAAATAAATTTCAACAAAAGATTGCAATCATTAACAATTATTATTTAATATCAATAATATTATCAAAAAGATCTAGTAGATAGAATTCTTCATGGAAAACTTAATCAAAAAAATTTTAGATTTTCCTAATCAGTAACAAGGGAATCGAATAGGCTATCTTACTTTCGAATACTATTCAATAAACTCAACAATACAAACAAAAACTACTGCACAACAGTATGTTTGAAAATGTTTCGAAAATTTGTTTTGCCTTCAACTTTTGCCAAGCATAAAATTATAGGGAGATTTGAATTTGATTAAATTTTTTTATTTTCGAAATTTTATCGGTAGTAACGTATTTCATGACTTTCCCTATATGATTTTGTCGAGATTGTTTGAAAAACAAATTTAAATGAGTGTTTGACGGAAAATGGCAATTTCAGTGAAGACTAAAGGTCGGACTTGATGGGTTTAGCTCATCTTGAAATGAAAATTCACCATTTTTTTCGGTTCTAAAAGAATTGATGTAATCTCTCAGTTTCTGAAACACAATTTATTACAAATTGTGAATATGACGGTAACTCTCATGTATGTTTGCCGTACATGATGTTTTATATCTTCTTCTGTTCCAATCCAGCTAGAAATTCTGACTTCACCATGTCTTCATATTCACGAATGGCTAATTTATTGTTATAAATTGAAAAAAAAATAACAATGTTAGGTCAAATACAGATTTTCATATAATATATCACACAAGAAACAAACAAGACCATCGGGCAGACTGGCGCAAACTAGGTAAATTACAAAATGATCTGAATGTCTATTGTTTTAAATTTTATTACAAGTAGGTTAAAAAACAATAAATTAAAATTAACACACTTGACTTAAGTTTCACTGAGTATATTAAAAATTCTACATATATTTCGGGTGGTTAACCCATTATCAAGATACAATGTTGTTTTTAACATAATGTTTCACCAAGAGATAAGCGAAACCTTCGTGTCATTTACAAGTAAATTACCTATAAGTACCAATTACAAGTTGATGTGAGGAACGCTTATCATGCCAAACATATAAGACATATTGAAGGGTTCTAATTGTGAAAGAGCTACTACTCATATGGAGAATTTTCAACAGATTCAGTACTAGAGAATTAATAACATTTTTCATTTTTGACTCTCGTTATATATTTTTTTTTTAATTGTAACTCTTTTCAAATATATGATAAAGATGTTGCAATTTCATTTGCATCAATCAATATTTAATTATCTATCTATTTGTTAAAAAATCGGATATTTTTTCTCCAACGGAAAAAACTCTGCTCTGCTCTGACAGACATAGTTTCTTGAGAACCATATAATACATATTTACGAGTAATGATTATCCTCGATGACATTACTAACATTAATAAACACAACGCTCAGTGGCGGATTAAGTGTATCCGAGGCCCTAAGCACATAGCCTGTGTAGGCCCTCTACTGCTTAAATAGAAATGGAAGGAATGGAATGGAAGGTAGAAAGTATAAAATGAAAGTTTATCAAAATAGAAAGTGTAGTAGGTATAATTTAAAACTTAAAACATTTTTTTCCTTGCATTAATCAGAGCAAACTCCGAGATTACATCGTCGAAATTTATCTGACGAAGTATGTCTGCCTCAGTACACAATAATGCTGAAGAATTAAGCTTGTCCGGACGGATTTTTGTTCTTGGCGGGTTTTTTAATCTTTTCAGTTGTGAGAAGGATCGTTCAGCAGAGCAGTTAGTAATCATTAAGCTGTGAAAGATTCTAAACGCAACTTCTATATTTGGGAATACGCACTTTACTTTATCTTTAATAACCATTTCATATAGATCATAATGGGTGACCTTTGTTTCTGAAGATTCATATTTTATTCGAACATATTTGTGAAAATGATTGAATTCGCCGAGGAAGTTTTCATTGAAGTCTTCTGGGTAAGATTCTAAGAGCAATTGGATATCTTTTTCATATTCTGAGCATGACTTATTTAGATCCGCAAGAAATGAAAACTTTTGTGAAACTTCGTGGTATACATCACCTCTTCTTTGCATTTGAGCATTAAGTGTGCCAATTAATAAATTGAAAGTCTCAATGCGGAATTTGTCTCTAGGATTCAAATAAAGTTCCTCTGCATTTCCATCATTCACTTGTTTCTTCCTAATTCGTCTTCGAGTTTCCTTATATTCCCCATTAGGAAAAATTTTTCTTGTCTCGCCTTCAAATTTTTCAAATTGATTCCCCATTTCAACGAGATGACCCGATAAAGAATGATACAAATTGTAACACGTTTTAAGATCTAATCCTTCTTCTTGGAGTCCTTTACTGGTGCGATGAAAAACTTGCTCACCACAAGGTGAGCATAAATATAAACTCAAACTCTTGCATTTTGTTTGAAATATTTTGTGATTCTAACCTGGTCTCACCTTTTTGGTTTGTGTCCTCAGCAATTTCATCTAAAGCATCCAAAATTTTCGGATAGGATTGTAATATTGCATTCGTAGCTACAGCGTGAGCTTCCCAACGAGTGTCCGACAGTGACTTCAGAACACTATCGTTTCTTATTAAGTAATTCTCTTAAAACTGCCCAACGATGAGTAGAACCCGAAAAAAATTGTATAACAACTGCCCAATCGAAAAAAAATTTACTGCGATCGTACAACAATCAACAGCACTGCGACCAATCAAGTTTAGAGTATGTGCAGCGCATGGTATGAATACAGCATATTTGTTGTGCTCTAAAATTTTTTGCTGCATCCCTTTGTATCGTCCTGACATATTAGCAGCATTGTCATATGATTGTTCTCTGCACTTTGCAATATCTATTTTGCAACCCTCTAGATAACTGAGCACTATATTTGCCATCTCTTCTCCGGTATGACTTTTTAAATTTAAAAACCTCAGAAATAGTTTCACGTGCGTTCCATCAGACGGCGATACGTATCTCAAAATAATACTTAGTTGATCCGTATGTGATAGGTCAGGCGTGGAGTCCACTGAGAGGCTGAAGTACCCAGCTGATTGTATTTGTTCGACAATCACTTTGTGAACTTTATCACTCATTAAATCGATAAGTTCGTCGCATACTGTTTTCGATAGATATGATGGGTTGCCTTTCCCTTTATTTCCATATCTTGCAATATGGCTTGCTAAAAATGGATCAAATTGAGCCACAAGTTCAAGTAAACCCAAAAAATTCCCATTATGTATAGATCCAAAAGACTCATCATGTCCCCTAAAGACCAAATCACGTTGTGCAAGCCGTTTGTATAACTGCAATAACTCGTTGCAATACATTTTGCCAATATTTTCTTTCTTCTTTCACTTGTGCCTCTAGATTTTTGGTGATCCCTAGACCCTGTTCTCGACTCAAATAAGTTAGCATAAAGTCCTTATGAGCTGAACTATTTTCATGGTGCTCAATTGCAATTACGTTGCGCCAATCACTAAATCCGTCAGCTGTAAATTGGCTCGGCGCTGTGGCGATGGATTTGTTACCAAACGACTTGCAAACAAAGCAATACAAAGATCCTTTGAGAAAAAAAGTGTGGTGACAGTTGTTCGTTAAAGTTGAGGGACTTTTCGAAGTTTAGTATGAAACATAAAGTTAGAATTATTGTTGAAAAAAGCCATATTCTTTATACGTGTACGTAATCAATAGTGAAAGCATAAATATAGTACTTACCTGAAAACTTTGTGTGGGTTGACTAACGCTGCTAAGAAAATTATTGAATAACTCCAACAAGTTCAAAGCACGCCCTTTGTTTAGGCAGTTGAGAGTAGAAGTTTAAAATCATAGTGAATATACTCTACTCCCTCGGAGTCTTTATTTGATTCTAAATAGTAATACGTTTAATGTGAAATGTGTCCATATCAGAAAAAACTGTACCGCTTCTTGACATTAGTAAGACAACTTCCTATAGAATATGATGCAAAATCGTATCCACAGCATTGCTAATCTTTTGCAGATTTGTCATTATCCGGGAACTGAAGTTTTTTAAATTTCAACAATGATCGTTTGGAAAACAACTTTCATGTTTTCAATAAATCTGCAATAAAATCATAAAAACTTGCTTTTTATTTGAACAATTGAAAAAAATATTGCCTAGTGTTGATAAAAGTTTTCAATCTGTAAAAACGAGAGAATAATTGAATCATTCGAAAAAAGTTCAAATTACGGGTGACCTAGTTTTTTAGTTGGCAGTTCAATCGAGTGCTCCAATTCTTGGTTATATGTAACGGATTTTTTTTAGGTATAGAACTTTAAACTGCAATAAAACAACGATGGATCATTCGATTGACAAGAATTTTTTTCTAATCGAAAGATAATTTTGTGGCAGATTAAATATGATTTCTGGCATATGACCGCCACGGCTGGCTAAGATGTAGTCCAATCTGGACATCCAATTTTCGATGACTTTTTCCAACATTTGTGGCCGTGTATCGGCAATAACACATCGAATATTGTCTTCCAAATGGTCAAGCGTTTGTGGCTTATCCGCATAGACCAATGACTATATATAGCCCCACAGAAAGTAGTCTAGCGGTGTTAAATCACAAGATCTTGGAGGCCAATTCACAGGTCCAAAACGTGAAATTAGGCGGTCACCAAACGTGTCTTTCAATAAATCGATTGTGGCACAAGTTGTGTGACATGTTGCGCCGTCTTGTTGAAACCACAGCTCCTGTGACATGGTTGTTCAGTTCAGGAATGCAAAAGCTAGTAATCATGGCTCTGTACCCATCACCATTGACTGTAACGCTCAGGCCATCATCTTGTTTGAAGAAGTACGGACCAATGATTCCACCAGCCCAAGCGCAACAAACAGTAATTTTTTCTGGATGTAACGGTATTTGACATATACTTGAGGATTAACTTCACTCCAAATGCGGCAGTTTTGTTTGTTGACGTAGCCATTCAACCAGAAGTGCGCTTCATCGTTAAACAAAATTCGCTTATGAAAATCGGGAACAACGGCAATCTCGTTCTGGGCCCATTCGACGAATCTACACCATGCTTGATGATCGTTTGGCTTCAATTCTTGCACGAGTTGGATTTTGTAAGCACGCAAACCAAGATCCTTCCGCTAAATCTTCCATAAAGTGGATGGACACAGATCCAATTCCTGTGCTCGATGGCGGATGGACTCATTCGGGTCTTCCTCAATGCTACGCTCTACAGTAGCAATAGCTTCTTCTCTACGCACCGTGCGGAGTCTCTGGGGATGCGAGTTATCAATAAGAGTAAACGTGGTGCGAAAACGTTCCATGGTCGATCGAATTGACTACTCTGATGGACGATTTTGTCGACGATAAAATGGACGTAGTGCGCGATACGTATTCCGCACAGAACCATTATTTTCGAAATAATATTGCACTATTTGCAAACGTTGTTCAGGCGTGAGTCTATTCACGATGAATTGCAAACCAAACTGAGAATAAATCACTTTTTAGCTGTTAAATCGGTCGCCATCTTCAACAGTAATGGCAACTTACAGTTCTATACCTTTAAAAAAAACACCCATTATTATCTCTACGTTGTCTGATAAGTTGTCTACGTTGTATCCACTGGCTTCTGTTTTTGGGGATCTATGCCAATATAATCGCATTCGCGTATAAAGAGAATACAAACTAAATAATATTAAAAAAAATATTAAATGTTGTAAATGATCGAGGACTCTGAGAAATACTGGAAAACTCTTTCGTTAGTAACTTCGTTTAAGTTAGTAACTATTTAACAACTGCACCACTACTGATAACTGATTCTGCAGAATTAAGAGGCGGAAGCGAAGGTTATAGGTCATGATGAAATTGAAGTGGCATACAACCCAGAATTGGAAATAAAAAATTGCTCTGTCAATTTGCCTCAAGAAACTAGAAATACCTGATACTTCTTTGCTAAACTCTTTCCCTAGACTTCGTTAAGTCTGGGGATACAAATTAATAACTGAATGGTCATCAATGAAGACTTTCTGTTCAAGCAATTCGATAGGTTCAACGAGCAACTCGGATATTATTTGTTCATTTATATAAAAATATTGAAGATACGAAATAGAGAAAATCCAAATCATTTCTAATTGGAAGAAACAACATCTAACTTCATTTTCTTTTCTCAAATTCAAATTCAAGAAATAAGTGAATGAAAAGAAAACGAATTGAGAAGCAACTCTAAAGGAATCTTCTCACAAGGATATTTAGGATATTCACATTTTTCCTAAAAATATATACCCTTTTATGTATATTATAAGTTTTTTTCATTCATTCAAAGTTGATACGGTAATTCACTATTATAATTTGTACTGTTTGTTTTGAGATAGGAAAAGAATTTGGTAAAGTTTTATTAAACAGTTTCTATTATATTTATGTGCGCTGAATATGAATATAAAGCAATAAATGTGAAAGGTTAACAAACTAATTTTCTACATTATAAAGCATGAGGAATGGAGTAGTATGATAATAAAAGAATTGTATTGTTTATATTCATAAATTACCCACACCATTTGAGAATCCATGAGATGTGCATTAATCGAATATGATTTACGTATCAAAAATTACTACTTTGTCTTCAACTTCAGATAAATAATTCATGACGGAAAATTTGAACGATACTGTGAAATTTATTTCAATGCATTTAGGAATATAAGTCTTCATATCGCAGAAACGATTGAAACCTTCAACAAAATAGAAATAATGAAATATTAGAGATAATAAATTGGTACCCCACTCAAGAAAATTTGAAAATGTTCCACATATTATTAAAAGTAAATCAGCATACTCAAAAGAAAAGAACAATTTTGCGAGCTCTAACATGTAACAGATATAAAAAAGATACTGTAGGTGCAAACAATACAATTACAAACAATACAATACAAAAAAAAATAAACAATTATTTTGAAAAAAGTTTGAGTAATACTTTTAGATGGATTATTGAAATATAAAAAATAAAACAACGTATCATTGTGACAAAAGATGTAAATATTCGCTATATTCTCGAAACATGTTTTCTACTGAGTGGGGTGTTTAGTAAATTTTCAGTAGTTGAAAGAATGGTATAACCAAGACTGTAAAATATTTGATTCATTGTAGAATTTACTGAAGTCCAGTTTCCATTTTCAGGCAATTAAGACCCTTATTAATGAGTAAACATGTTATTCTGCCGAATTAGGATCAATCATGAACTGACATTGATTTTTTCAGGTCTGTTAGATGAACACATTCGCTTAATAACTTAGATTGAATTCTCGTTTTAACCTCTTGGAGGAACATGATTCAACAATGATTTAATTTAAACACTTGGTTTAATGATTTACTAATGTTCATGAACCATTCGGACATTTTTGAAACTTTAAGCCAAGTGTTCAATTCGAACGATTTTGCTTTTAAACGAAGAAATTCGATTCCGACGGTGTTCTTGGGTGTTCTGCATTGGTTTGCTTGCACTGTAATAGATTTGCACCTTTTTGTAGATACCCCAAAAATTCTGAATAAATAAATGGGCAACCTTCCCCATTTCGAAAGAAAATATGTTCAGTCATTTTAACTGGAATTTATGAAGATCTAATGCCTTCATTATTGAAACAGAACGCTTCAAAATATTGAATAAAATTTTATATATCACGTAGATATCACGTTCATCAATTTGTATATGTAACTTGAAATTGATATTAGTATTTATATATTGTGCTCAATAATATGGAGTCAACACTATAACTCAAATAAACTATTAAGTAAATTAAGGAGAATACTCAATTTTTAGTGTTACTATCTGTTAATT
Organism: Henosepilachna vigintioctopunctata; assembly: GCA_030704895.1. Taxonomy (NCBI): domain Eukaryota; kingdom Metazoa; phylum Arthropoda; class Insecta; order Coleoptera; family Coccinellidae; genus Henosepilachna; species Henosepilachna vigintioctopunctata. Next base: position 2,204,172 of record JARQZJ010000129.1, read on the forward strand.
AAGATAATTAAGCAATTGCCAATGAGATTACTAAAACTAATTTGATGTCATACATTCCTGAGTTAACAATTTATGTAAGCTTAAAGTACATCAAAATATATGATATGTTTATACACAAAAGATAATGGCGGAAATTTAAAGTGGCGCCATGAATTTACTTATCTAGAATTTTAACGAATTTGAATGACGTGCACTTTGGTCATTTGATAGACTATGATGGAAAAAGCCATAAAATCAGAAATAGCTCTGCTGTTTATATAAAATCTACAAGAAAAATTTCAATGTTTGATCTCAAATAGTCGAAACTATGCCGAGACTTATATCAGATTTTCACTAAAGGACTTCAAGTTTTCATACGAGTGAACAACTTTTTCAAACAATGTATAAATCAATACTCTATGCAAGTATTATGCCATCAACATATAAAGATTATTTTTCATTATTCTTTTAGTTAAATTTATATATTCGAATATAATTTGGTGTATTCCAGTTTTTATTCGAATGAAACTTTGTTACTTTGACTTTTTCTTAATTAATCCCCCTTCACAGAATTTCGCTTTTGATAATGGGCCACTGGTTTTCCATATATTCAAATCAGAAATTACAAATTGATAAATTACAATGAAATCAATGGAAAATACCTAAATATTACCGAAGTGAACGCTGAACAATTAAAATGCTACATAATTTGATACTAACACGTATAATAAATGGAAATTACATATTTCGAAAATTTAACTTATAATTTGTAGCAGTACGTTGACTTTACAAAACATTTCTACTTTCACAGTATATGTTATTTCTAGGAATATAGAATTTCAGTTGAAATATTGACAGATAAGAAAACTCAAGGAAAAATTAATCACATTTTAAAATTAAGACACATTCACAAATTAAGACACATTTATCAAGAATTCCTACAATCTGTTGTATGTGACATACAATCATACAATCTCTTGATAATAACCCAAAATATCTATTTATTGTATTAAGAATTTCTTGGAAATCAACGAAGTGTTTCTAATTCTACCATACAATTCGAAATGTGCTACCATACTTTCCAAAACAAGACGTTCTTGTTCACTCCTAATAAATTATTATTGATGCTACGAATACGATATCATGATTTGTAGCACGCCAAACCATGTCAAATGTATCATCAATTTTAGTTCAATTCAGTTGATTTTTTGAAATATAGTATGCTGAATGAAACTTAATACAAACGCCTTTTTGGTCCATACAGAAAATGGATGAAAAATGAGTAATCTCTTTGGGGTTCATTTGTAAAAGAAACTTACGGTTTACATATGTTTCAAGGTTATATCAGAACGGCGTAGTTCTTGGCAATATAAAACATGAATATCAGTTTCTATGAAACCATTGATTGGCCAAAACTTTATTTATAATGTCAATTTTTTATCCACTATCAGATTGATATGTATGAATATTAGTGTAAAATTCAGAAAATCTATCTAATAAATTTGATAATACAAAAGGAGAGGGTTTTCAATTGTATTGAATTTGTGCGTATGTATTTATATTCGCAAAACTTCACGAGCATTTCTTAAGAATCGTCACAATTTTTATCGTGCAGTTGCGAAAATTTTTATGTGGTAATCGAATAAATGGCTTTTGTATAGCCTATAACCTATAATTTCGGCATATATATAATCTTCATTTCGTTGTTATAGGATTTTTGATAATTATTGTTATGGTAAATATTTGTGCTTAGCTGGAATTAATGTTAATGAAATGAATTTCTTCATCAACTTCATCTATGTTGATATGAACTATCATAAAATGCTTTGCTATCTCAAAGTTGAAAGAAATTCAGTAGTCATCAGGAAGTACTTGGTTTTAATTCATTTTAGTCATCTACAAAAACTGATAACATATTTACAATGGATAATGAGAAACAGGAATGTAGATAAATCAATTGTCTTTGCAACTTCTGCTGAAGCTGGAAAAAATATTAATAGCTTATTCCCATATTGCCTTACGGAAATAAATTTTGATTTTCATTTCTGAAGACATCAGTCTATACCTTTATACTTATATTACTATAAAAATGTAGTAATACTACTGAAAAATGTAATAATATTACTATAAAACATTTAATAATTATGGCTGTAGCATTACACTGCTTAGAAAAATAAATGACAGAATGCAAATACAAGGGAAAAATAAACAGTGTACTAACTAACCTAACTATTTGGAATATACTGTAGCCATAATTTAGTACCTACGATTGCGAAAAAATATAATTTAAAATAATAACATTGAAAAATAATAACTCCTCATTTAACGATTTCCTTCAAGAAATCAACACTTAGAATACACTATGAAATAAAACTGACAGATTAGGATATGTAAATAGATGACAATAATGTTCATCTTAACTGTTCCTTATATTATAAGTAAATAAGTTTATTGGAGGATGGCTAAGTCCTTGACTGTTGAGGATTCTTCATGGAATACTGCGTTTCAACTTGAAAAGAATAAATTTCTTCTTCGCCACAAGTTAACGTAATTAATCGTGCACTATTCGCTACATGGGTTGAATCTGAATAGTGTTAAAGCTCTTCTACTTCGTGTATTCTCGACCTCAGGTCTGTGGAATTTGGTAAATATTCCTTCAGCGAGTAATACTTTCCTACATCTACAACATCCACAGACGTGATATGGTTGAAGAAGCAGGGATTGGAAATGTGCGTTTTAGGTGGTAGTGGTGCAGGTTTGGGTTTCTTTTTATCTTTCTTCTTTTTCTTTTTGCCTGAAACATAAAGGGACATTACAAATTCAATCACACAAATTGGGAAAATCTCGTGTAATGGAAAATGATTTTTTCCATTACACGAGAAATAGAAATTTCAAACAAGAAACACTCAATTATATTAAAAATGGAAAACTTGATAATATAAAAATGAAGCGTACTTCCTGTACATACAATTATCAATAAGTTCATAACGTGGAAGTGTGTACAAAAGATGATCTTTGAAATTCCCATCGAAAAGCTCAAAGTCCAAATAGTTATATATATATATATATATATATATATATATATATATATATATATATATATATATATATATATATATATATATATATATTAGTGGTTCAAAAAAAAAAGATCATTTCTTTTTTTTTTTAAACAAGGAAAAATTGGTTGCTAGACACTTTAAAAAATTCTTACCAAGGCATATGGGCTCTTAATGTTAAAAAAAGATCCCCCGCATCGCAGTTTTGTATTTTTTTCTCAGTCCCATAGAAAAAAATTCATACCTCATCATTTATCGATTGAACAGAAAAATGTCCCGAGTGAATGAGTGAATTTTTTAGGAAATTTAATGCTCTTATATTTTTTTCCGTAAACCTCAGCATTTGAAAGATATTACGGATTTAATTTTGATTATTATGAGACAAATTTCATTTTTGTTCATGAATTTTATAACTCGGCAATAAATGACTTTACAAAATACGCAATACAAATTTTTGTTGACAATTAACTGCTCTATAAAAATTATTTCTTACTTACTTAATCTTATTTCTTAGATATTCATCATCAAAGTTTCATGTGTACGGATTTTAAAAGTTTTAGATCAGATATTCGAAAAATTTCAATTCAATTTATAATTTTTGAGACAATTTACACGAATTTTAGTTGTTATCAGTTGAGAAACTCCAAAATATTTTTCAAATTTTTATTTATGTTTGCCTCCATTCAAAAAATAAATCCGTACACATGAAAGTTGTATGATGAATATCTTTCGATCGGTTAATTTCATCGCCAAAACATAAGAAACCATTTTTATAGAGCAGATAATTTCCAACAAAAATTTGTATTGCACATTTCGTAAAAGTAATTTATTTTCGAGTTATAAAATTGATAAACAAAAATGAAATTTGTCTTAAAATAATCAAAATTAAATCCTCAATATCTTACAAATGGTGAGGTTTACGGAAAAAATATAAGATACCTTTTTTGTAGAGCATTAAATTTCCTAAAAAATTCTCCTGGAACAATTTTCTGTTGAATCGATAAATGATGAGGTATGAATTTTTTTTTTTTGTACTGAGAAAAAAAAATGCGTTGCGGAGAATCTTCCTATTAAAATTAAGAACTCATGCTTGGTGAGAATTTTTTTAAGGTGTCTACCAGTATAATAACAATAAGTAAAATCTATATTTAACCCATTTTTACGTGTCACTTGTAAAAAAAAATAATTTTTTTGACCCACTTTTGATTGTTGTGTATTAATTTTATGAGTGTTAGTTGCAAGGTTTATTAAATCGTTGTTAATAGAATTAAGATGTTAAATGTCTGTTCATTCATTTTCTGTGTTTTCTAAATTTTTACGAATGTGTAATATTTCTAAAATTTCACTACATTTTTTGTCTTTTTCAGTTGCTAAAATCTTCGTATTTTGTAATCAAAATCGTGTTTTTCTGTTATTTTATATTTATGTAAGGCTGTTATTTATTCGTTTTGATTTTCTCTTCGAGATTTTGTGATGTTTGTCGGATATAGCATTTACAAAATCCCGAAGAAACAATGAAAGCACATTAATATGCAAAAACTCAATTAACAGCCTTACATAAACATAAAATAACTGACAAACACGATTTTGATTACAACAATACGAAGATTTTAGCAAGTGAAAAACACAAAAAAAGAGAAATTTTAGATATGTAACAATTTAGAAAACACAGTAAATAAAAGAAGAGACATTACACATCTTAATTCTATTTTCAACGATTTAATAAACCTTACAAATAACACTCATAAAATTAATACACAAGAATCACCAAACATCACATCTCAAAACTCATTTTTTCCAGATCTACCTTCAATTTCACACACATAAACGAATAATAATTTTGGATAAGTATAAAACTCAACTATATGTAATGTTATATATGTATATATAAATCACACTCATTAGAATCACCTGGCTTACCATGAGTTTTTCAGAGGTTTCCTCATGGTGAAGAAGGCTAAAACTTCCGATGCGAATGCTGAGCCAGAAATATTCCTCTGATAATGAAAATCGATAAGTGAAAATACAAGAAAACTAATTTGATTTTTCTAAAAAATGTGTTTGACATTTTGATATCTATAGTAATTCATAAATTCAATTATTCATTAGTTTTGATAAAGTTGTGATATACCACGAAACGTCAACAAAAAAAAAATAAAGTTTTTCATATTGAAAGTAGCCTGTTATTGCTAAAAACATTCGAAATAATTAATATATATATATATATACATATATATATATATATATATATATATATATATATATATATATATATATATATATATATATCAGAAATACACTACAAGAAAAAGAATTCTGTAGTTCTCGTGCTATATTATCGCACGTAGATATTCGCAGTACATCTACGGGATATAAAAGTACATTATAACTTTCTTTCTATAATTTTTTTGACTAATTATTCAAAAGGATATTATAGCAGAGCTGGCTATGTAAAACATGAACAATGCGATGTCTTCATTGTCTTTCTAGGGATCAATGTTAGAAAATATTGGAATCTCCATTATTCTTCTAGGGATAAATGTTAGAGAATCTTGAAATCGATGCCTACATTTATTGAAAGCGTATGACAGCACTGTTTCCTACTACAAAACACTCATCAGTCACGCCACGTTCAACGAATGAAAGGCAACGATTTATATATATATATATATATATATATATATATATATATATATATATATATATATATATATATATATCCAATTACACTAACTGGCAATTTTTCAACATGCGAATCGAATAATCTAACGAATTGTTAGATAAAAAGTAACCTAATTACCTGGAGTAGATAAGGATATGTTTTCTGGACACGCTATCAGACTTTCGATATGCGTCCACATATCATGTGCAGCATTTGCAGTATCGAAACTGAATCCAACCTGAAGCGAATGGTCCTGAGAATGACACATTGTATGGAAGGAATTCGCTGAAACTTTGTAGTCGGACAAATTGTCGATCGTATCGTTCCACAGCATGAAACTTGTGCCTCGTTCTGCTAATACGACTTGAATTTTACGTTTGTCTCTTGCCCTCGATTCCCCTATGTCTAATATAACAACGGGAACACCTGTATACTTTAATTGCCAGTCTTTGTCAACAGGTCTCTTGGTATAGAGATTAGCCAGCGATTCGCCAACGTATACCTGTAAAATAACATGATATTAATCCATTGTACCCTTGAGTAACTTCAATATTAAGCATACAATAACATCCAATCTACTATGAAAGGTTGAATAAGTTTCCTAGTACTGTTGAGAATGCCTTCGATTCCTGAAAAATATTTTACTCACATTTTATAAATGTGAGCTGAATTCTATAGATGTGAAAATAATTGAAAGTTGTAAAATGTTGAACATCTTGATGTACATGCGCAGTTGTACAGAAATTTCATTTAAACTCCTGATAATGGATCCTTAGCACGAAATATATGTCAAGCATATTGAGGAATATTCGTGAAAATTATCCAAGTATTCAATCATCCGAAACATTCAACAGTGTTCCGCTAAATATTGTTCGAGGAGATAATTAAGGTTATTAATTTATTATATAATGTATAACTTTGAGTTTTTAATGCAACTGAACTTATGAGTTATAGCCTATAACTCATAAAAGAATAAAGAGTGTTTTTTCTTTTCAATCAACTTCCAAGTGTGAACATCTAATCACTTGAACTACGCCGTTCTGATGAGAGCCAATTAGCTTGAAACATATGTAAACGGCTGTTACAAATGAACAAGCAACGTAAATCTCAGGTAAATACCGAAAACTCTTAACTATATATATATATATATATTTATATATATATATATATATATATATATATATATATATATATATATATATATATATATATATATATATATATATATATATATATAATATATATATACTATATATATGAATGAAATCATTCCGGGTTTCAATCGGGTTCATTTACTGAAAGACAATGTGAATTTTCACAACGTTTCACCGAAATCTCATCCGAAATTTTCAAGAGATATGTGTTGTACTTCTTCCTGTGAAAATATAACTCAACTAAGAAAAGAATTAAGAATATTGAAATCTTCAATTTCAAATAAAAAAAACAATTATTTTATAATATTTGTGTCATGTTTAAATATGCAGTATATCATGACTTCGCCTAGCAAATTTCTATAAAACCAAACCAAATCAAAACCTCACCAAATTTAATCCTAATTCTACCAAATTCCATTTCTTATCTGAAAATTAACTTCTATCAGAGATTAATAGCGGAACTACAATGGAACAAAGAACACATTCTAGAAATAAAGAATTGTTCCATTATTCAACTTCTGGAATGTTATCATAAATATATAATTGGAATTACACCGAAGATTTGCAAGTGTAAATCGCCAATTATCACGTCACAAAAGAAGTACTGTTTGTTTTGTGTACACCATAACAAAAATGGGATATGAACGATAAATTAAATTATGTAGAGCGTGAGAATTGGACAAGTAAGCAAGGTATGTATGTGCTGGTGCAGATAAAAATAATTATACAAATTCAATCGGTAATTGAATATGGAAACGTAGCTTTCACATAGAAATATGAAGCTTAAGAATTCGTTAAATATTCTTTATCATCTCTGCTCGATAGGTGAAAATTTAGATGAAATAACTGAACGTGTTACGCCTTTATTGTTTTATAGGTTATTATCGCAAAAGAATTTCTTTATTTGTATTCAGCTTAAAAAAAAATACCAATGATTCAATAACCTCTGGATGCTTATCTTAGATTAAATACAACGCCGTTACGAATTAGACGATATGCTGTATTAATATCCTATGAAATATTATGAAGAGTTTGAGAAACAATACTTCAGTATTAGTATTATTCACTATTTTCGTAAAAAAATGTTTGCATGTCTGAAAAAAACATTTGAAATCTTAAGGTTGAAGATAATCAAAAATAACGAAACAAGAACAGAGCAAAGTTAAGACTACAACATCGTATTTTATTATTTTTAGGCGATTCACCCATTACCGATATTATATTTCAAGTAGTTGAAAAACAACAACATAACCATATATCAAATATACGAGTATGTTGACTTTCAAAGTTAAAGGTTTTTTGGGTTCTTCCAAATACTATTTTGGCACTCGAACTTCCCAATTTTTTTATGTTAAATAACTCTTCTTTCATTCAACACATGAAATAAATGGGAAATCTGAACATCCCTTATTTCCATAGACATCGGAATACCTTCTTTTACGAAAGAGTTATTTTCGACATATTCTGAATACATCTTATTTTCGTTTTCTCTAAAAATCATACATTGCATAAAGAAAGAACGAAATAAGACTTGTTTATCAATATTTCAACAGAAAATAATACATCTTAGCTGAATCAGAGAGAAAAAGTAGAAAGTTTTTATTCTTTTTTATGTTCTTCTTCAAATTAAAGTTATATCGAAAGTTTGGACTATAATATACCTATCGAAGCTTTGACAAACTATATTTTGTAGCGATACGTTGATAAAAAATAACTTTTTCCATATTTGCTGTCGGTAAATGCTAACAATCAGTTTTTAGAGTAGGCATACGCCGTTACGAATTAGACGTCACTATTATCCTGAAAAATTGTTTGCAAGTCTGAGAAAACCATTTGAAATTTTGAAGTGGAAGATAATCAAAATTAGCGAAACAATAATAGTGCTAAATTTGGACTAAAACAGCGAATTTTCATCACGAAAAAATGTAAAAGAATGAGGTTTTGACGGTTGTAGTTCAGAAATTTCAACAAAATATGGATAAGATTGTGCTTTATCTGAGATAACTCGAGTTGAATCACTTGATGAATTTCAATCATATTTTCAACACGACGGCTTTGTTTATCAGATAAATTTCCGTGTTTGAGATTCGTGAAAAACCCATGTGATTGTAGAAAAATGAATTTAACCACGAAGTAGCACTATCTGGTGCAAGTTTTGCATACGCGTCATTATTAAATCATAGGTTTTTTTAATGAGACTGATCAATCAATTACTATAAGTGATACTCCATATGACGACATAATAGCATTTCGTTCAGTGGAAATTTATGAGGAAAATTTATGTGTTTGTTTAATAAAATGACATAATTGGATCTCTAGATTATGTGGTTTAACACAACTACATTCTACTCAAATGGATATTGAGACACTTGAGAGTTAAAGGCATATGTCAACAAATACTTTTTATAATAAATTTCAACCAAAGGATCCATAATGTGCCAGACTCAAAGAGACACACATTTGCCCAATGTAAATAATTCCATGAATAACTCTGTTTTACATTACTTATGATTTATTTAAAAATATCGCTGATTGAATATTCGCTGATCCCTTGTGAAAATATAATTTAGTTCAAATTCAATAAAAATACTTGATTCAGTTTCACAAAATTATCCTTACCCACTCTTCAGAAATTAAATTTCATTTTAGCTCTTGAAGATGAGTTCACACCCCGAAAGAATTGCCAAGCAATAGTTTAATTCCCTGATACTTAGCCTAAAAGGTTGAACTTTTGAAATAAAACTATTTTTTATTAGTTTCATAAAAACTATCCAAAGATTAAAAGTTGTGTTCATCGAAAGTCATCCTGCCAATAGTCTTGTATTAGAAATTAGAGCAGAGTATGAGTTATGCAATTATCCCTCCAGGCAAAAATAATGAGAAAGACTCCCTTTTATAAATCAAATATAAACATATAACGGGTGTTCGTTTAGAGGTATAGAACTTTAAGTTGACATTTCTGTTGAAGATGGCGACCAATTTAACAGCTGAGAAGTGATTTATTCCCAGTTTGGATTGGCAATTCATCATGAATAGACTCACGCCTGAACAACGACTGAAAATAGTGCAATTTCATTTCGAAAATAATGATTCTGTGCGGAATACATATCGCGCACTACGTCCATTTTATCGACAATTTCTGGTTGAATTTCGAAAATAATGAAGATAATTCAAGTGTAGGTCAAAACACCACGGAAAAACTGATATGGGCTGGTGGAATATCGGTACTTCTTCAAAAACGATAATGGTCAGAACGTTACAGTCAATGGGGATCGGTATAGAGCCTTGATTACCAACTTTTCCATTCCTGAATTGAACAACCATGATATCCAGGAGCTGTGGTTTCAACAAGATTGCGCAACATGTCACACAGCTCGTGCCACAATCGATTTATTAAAAGACACGTTTGGTGACCGCCTAATTTCACGTTTTGGATTTGTGAATTGGCCTCCAAGATCTTGTGATTTAACACGCTAGACTACTTTCTGTAGGGCTATGTGAAGCCATTGGTCTATGTGGATAAGCCACAAAAGCTTGACGATTTGGAAGACAATATTCGCCGTGTTATTGCCGATATACGGCCACAAATGTTGGAAAGGGTCATCGAAAATTGGACGTCCAGATTGGACTACATCCGAGCTAGCCGTGGCGGTCCACGGCTAGCTCTAGCTGGTTTCCAGAAATCATATTTAGAATATAATGCCACAAAATTATCTTTCGAATAAAAAAAAATTCTTGTCAATCGAATGATCCATCGTTGTTTTATTGCAATTTAAAGTTCTATACCTCTTAAAAAAAACCATTACTTTGATTAATGATAGTAAATAAAAATAGTAAATCGCATAAAAATTATAATACCTAGAAATAATACACCCTAATTAAAGGTATAGCTCTTTCAACATGATGATTGAAAAATAAGTGTTTATTCAGTTACAAATATTGAAGATGAATAATGGTTAAAATGAAGATTTCATTACCAATCAGAAAACGAAGTTAAACTATGGACCTTTCCATGACAGCTGGATAAAAAACTTAATCAACTCAGCTAACTGTAATAATCAAAAAATTATAGTTGAAATTGCAATACATCCTACCCCTTCGATTTTGGATTTAGGAAGGTCTAATTTTAGTATATCAATTGTATTTTCCCTTTGATAACTTGGAGCCCTCGATAAGTATAATTGTGTGAGTCATATATTTGCTCAGTCAAAAGAACCATCAATTCGATGATTTAACAGGGTGTGGGTGTTATTTCATGATATTGAAGCATGACGCTTGTATTTATTTATTATGAAAAGATAATTGCAAACTCAATTTATTTTTCAAACAATGGGAGCTTATCTATTAGCAGAATGATGTATCATACAACTGAGTTGCAAATATATCGAAAAAAGACTGATAAACGAACATAGACGGTTAATAAACCTTCATTTATTACTCATTTTAATTACCCTATTTGTGTTGATAAGGCTTTTATTTGCGACGAAACGACAATGGATATCGATGGTATATTCATGTTTTCCTAGGACGTCTTTAGCAATATCTACAATTTCATACAGAGGTTCAAAATCATTCAAAATGTTTCTTAAGAAGAAATTATAATTAAATGATTCGTGTGATATGTTTTATATACTCAAATCATATTTTCTAGGTTTCAGTTTGTTATTGAAGTTATACGAGTTATATTTTCATATTCATCACAACCCAATCAATAAAATATATGTCAATTTACTTACACAGAATTCTTGGTCACTTTCAATAATGGTTACAAGTATTAATTCAAAACACACTGCTGAATTTCACGAATATGTTCAATAGCAGCGATAAATAAGCGATTAGGTACCCATTACCGATATTATATTTCAAGTTGTTGAAAAGCAACAACATAACCATATACCTATTATGTATACGAGTATATAGACTTAAAAATTTTTTAAGTTTTTTTTAATATTTGAGTTATACCAAATACTATTCTGACACTCAAAGATTCCAATTTTTTTGATGTAAAATCACTCTTCTTTCAGTTAACACATGAATTAAATGGGAAATCTGAACATCCGTTATTTCTATAGATATCTGAATACCTTCCTCCACCAGACTTATTTTCAATACATTCCATAGATCATATTTTCGTTTTCTGTTTGACCACTATAAACCGAGATATTATACACGTACTTTGCATGAAAAAAGGACGAAATAAGACATGTTTATCAATATTTTAACTGAAAATAATATCTCTTAGCAAAATCAGAGAGTGAGAGTAGAAAAATATATTTCTTGTTAATGTTACAAATTGTACTTTCGTCGAAATTTTGGAATAATATGTCGAAGCATCGACAAAGCTACATTTTGTAGCGATAAGTTGAAAATAAATGAGTTTTCCACATTTGCTGTATGTTATCGCTAAGAATCAATCTTTAGTGTACACACACACGCATATATACATATATATATATATATATATATATATATATATATATATATATATATATATATATATATATACATATGTTTTAAGCTAATTGGCTATCATCAGAACGGCGTAGTTCTAGTTATCAGATGTTCAAAATTGGATGTTGATTGAAAAACACAGAACAAAACAAAACACAAAATTCCACGTGAGGAATCGACATCTTTTCTGGTTTAAATTGAGTATCTTTGGTTGGAGTTCTATTCGACTCTGTTTTTAAGACTGGATCAATGTCTACCTGTGATTTGATATTTATACCCTCTAGAAATTTTATACCGACAATAAGATAAATTCAGACAAATTTATTATTTATATTTAATTAAAAAAAATTTAATTATCTAAATTCATCTTGTTTTCGGTACAAAATTTCTAGAAGGTATAAATATCGTATCACAGGTAGACATTGATCCAGTCTTAAAAACAGAGTCGAATAGAACACCAACCAAAGATACTCAATTTAAACCAACAAAGATGTCGATTCCTCACGTGGAATTTTGTGTTTTGTTTATTTCTGTGTTTTTCAATCAACATCCAAGTTTGAAGATCTAATAACTAGAACTATGTCGTTCTGATGATAGCCAATTAGCTTGAAACATATGTTACGGCTGTCACAAAAAAAAACAACGTAAATTGCAGGTAAATACCGTAAATATCTTTTAAATATATTAATATATATATATATATATATATATATATATATATATATATATATATATATATATGGTGTGAATTGGAGAGATAAAACACCTCATATAACAGGGGACCTTACACATCTACTGACAAAGTTTTGAGGTGTTTGAATGAAAGGTCTACAAAGCCTCTACGCTATGTAGTCTTACTAATCTTGTCACAAGAAGGAGATCTGTAATGCTCGAGAGAGTTTATGTCGTTTATTCGATAGAGGGAGCTCAAGTGATTAATTCATAAATGAATGTTCTCATTCCGAAGGTGTGACCTGGGTGGATAGAAAAACTATCGAGACTTGATTGACTGGATGTATATCACTGAAGATTCCTAATAAGGATAAAATAATTCTATGATAACTTGTTGTTTTGTAGATAACATTCGTGTAGACAGCTCTCTGAGGGATTTACTTGAAATATTTCGCACATATTATATATGTGCGAAGAGATATGTATTTCTTGGTTAAGTAGATCAGAAATGTTGGATTTCGACGAGGATTTCAAATATAAAGATCTTCTATAGTTATTATATATTCAAATATGAACCAGTGTTTGTAAAGAAAAAGATTACACACACTACAGAAGAACAAAACTAATAAGAAAGTCGATTGAATTTATTCTTGACAACAGGTTAGGTAGCCCAAAATGAAACTAGTGAAAATAATCAAAAAAAATGAGCAAATCATTTTATTCATCAATTGTAAGTCAAGAAAATTGCCATGCTCAAGTGGACATTAACGATTTCTCAAGCATGTAGTTGTACAAAACGTTTTTCAATAGAAAATTGATATTGAAAATATATGCATTCTCAACTGAATCAGATTTTTAAATAAAATATTTCTTTCGAAACAATTTCTTCAAGTGAGTAACTAAGTTTATTGAAAACTATAAAATTAAAAATTAACACACTTGACTTAAGTTTCACTGAATATACTAAAAACTCTACATATGAGTGGTTAACCCATTATCAAGAGTATACAATATTACAATATTGAGTATTATTGTATACTCTTGATAATGAGTTAACCACCCGAAACATATGTAGAGTTTTTAATATATTCAGTGAAACTTAAGTCAAGTGTGTTAATTTTTAATTATATAGTTTTTAACATAATGTTTCACTAAGAGATAAGCGAAACCTCCGTGTCATGTAAGTTTATTGGTAAATACTGCATGTTTTTGCACATATCTCAATATAAAACGCAATTTCTGAAAAATTACGAATACCCATGTACAAAAAATTGCTCCAACCCAAACAATACATATATTCACAAAATATATATTACTTAGATGAAATACTCCTTTATAATATACTGTGAAATAAAGCTATACTACTGGTTATTTTAGTGGATATTCACAAGGGAGCTAAATATAGATATATTATGGAAGATCAATATTTGATAAACGCTTTGCCTTGGCGAGGAGATACACTGTATCAGCCTGCATCAACTTTCATATTTTCGGTTCTGATGTCGCCTTATTGTCGATAGTGAAACTCTTATCGAATATATACTGAATGATGACAACTTTTTCATTCGTTATTCAAATAAATCTTCCAAAAAAATTCTTCATTTACATTTAACCGAAGGAAGTAAAATATTTTATGAAATGGTTTTCATAATGAAAAACTGTTAAACTGATTTACACATATATTAAAAAAAATACTGCATGACGTACGTTTCGATGAGATTCACCTTTTTCAAATGTTACGTGCAGACTGGTATTCTTTTTAATATATGTGTAAATCAGTTTATCGATTTATCGGTATATCAGTTATTATGTTTATCGATTTACATCAAGTATCGGCCTCATCAATTATTGAAATGGTTTTCATTTCAGTTTATAAATTTCATCCCGGATTAACTTTATAAGTTCATAAGGTTGATGACTTGAGAAATAATCACTTATTCATTACACGTGGGTAATAAATATTATATAATTAAGCTTATCAATATATACTAACATAGATCATCTCATAGTATGTATAAATAATTCATGAGTTGACACGGACAAGTGAATTACACGGTCTAAAAATTATTAAAATTAGTGCAGTATTCTATAAAATTATTAATCTATGATTCAGAGTGATCTTGATGCAAAGGATTTATGAATGGTCGACCAGAATATGGCAATATAAAAACAAGAAGGTTATTGCATCCGAAAAATGGTTTATAGTTAGTATTTACACCATGCTAATCGTATCAGCGACTGGTAGCAATTCTCCACTATTTTTTACGGCGTTGAAGGCGGAAGTGAGAAAAGAAGGCATTGGCATGTGGGTGTACAGGAGAATCTGAAGAATATCCTGGAGAGACAAAATAAGAGAAAAAGTTAAGCTACACTAAGTACACAAGAGAACAGTATTGCAAGCAATCAAGAGAAGAAAGTTGGAGTATATCGGACATATGATGAAAAATACTAAGTACGAGCTGCAGGAGTTGATCATTCGGGTCAAGACCGAAGAAAACTTAGTGTCTAAACATCTTACATAGAAGATGGCACAACAGGAAGAATAGAATTATCACAGATGAACATGTTCCATAAACTGACAGTGTAGAATTTTAAAATGAGTTGGGACAAACATTATTATAAATTTGAATTTTTCCGACATTAGTTTCCGAAGTAGTTTAATTCTGAAAAAGGTCCATGAAAAACCGACATAGGGGTCTCAACAATTTGAAACACTGATGGCACACTGATTAAAGCATTGAGCCATTTCAAATAACTTCTCTTTTCAGGAGGATATTGCATTATGGTTTCAATGTTGAATTTAACAGAGAAAAATTGATAGTGCAGACACATTGAACTGTATTGTTTAGATTGAGAGCTTAATATAAAACAAATCATATAGAATCCAGTTCGCTCTTTGAAAAAGGCACATGTAAAAGTTTTACACAATGTTTTGTGCAATGAAGCAATTGATATCACTCAATATCTTTTTGTATTGTTCTACTGAATATGATTTACGTTTTTTGTTAGAATCTTTGATTGCACAATGGAAAGGTGCAGAGCAAGTCGCACTATATATATTTGGAACCTATAATATTTAATATTCAATATGTTTAAATTTATTTATTGAAGAACCTTTACCGCTAAAAATTTCAGACAATTCCTGAGGTAAAAAGTTGAAGAAGAAAGCAGTAGGCGCTTAAATATCTATACTTTACTAAAAAGCGCACCCCAATCCAATACATGTAATTAAACTACTCAGAAAACAGCGCTACAAAAAATTCGGACAATACAATGACATCCTTGAATTATTGAATTCAATGGATCATTGAATGTTTTTCACTACCTGAAGTATGATATAATGCATAACAATTTAAACCCAGCAAACACAGAGTTCATATTTCCCTTATTCATACTCTCATATGCAATTAATTTAATTTCAATTCTGAAGGTACTTCAATAATATTAAATAGCCTATTAGACAACCAACAAGTAATTGAGTTACATGCTCAATAAAATTACGGAGCTTTGAGATTTTAGGCTTTTGCTTAGTTGTTAGGAATACTAAATTTTTTCAGACTTTGAAATCAATAACCACTGAAGATACAATGGTTTCAATGAGAATAGTTATCTGAAATAAAATATGACATATTATTTTGACTATTCTGAACAGCGATAACTGTTATTCGGATATGAGTATATTCGTTTATGGAAACTATACCTACGAGGACGATCTGCAGATATTGAATTACTTCAATGGCATAACAGTTTATATATCAAAGACATTCCGAGAATCGTGTGAGACTCCGTTCCAGAAATCATGAGTCTTGAAATCTGTGGTAGTATTATAATACTTTGTAGGTATTAACATAATAATCATTTTGACACTTTCGAAAGAATATACAAACAGACAGTTTTTTGTATTTCATTAGCTTTAAGTATAGGCTGAAAGTGAACTTATTTAATTGAAAATTAGAAGTTAATAAATAAATGTAAATTGATGAAATGATTATTCACCGATAAAATTACTTCACTTTTAGCCTGCATTGAAAGTTCATGAAACAAAAAAAAATTAAGATCTCTGATTAGATATTGTTTTAGAAGTACAACCAACACAAAAATTGAGATTGAGTTTGAAGACATACGAATTCGTCTGTAAGAATATTTTTTGAGGAATATAAAAATCAAGAACTTTTTTTGCTCCACTAGTCCAGGTATTGACTAGTCCAGTCAATTGAATGAAAGGTCCGAAAATGGAGAACAAATGTAATAATTACCAAAGAAAAAATTTGTGCAGTTCTAATATTGTTGGAACCTCTCGTATTTTTATTTCAATAATTCAAGAACAATGTGTTCTTGCAGACGACACAAATATTTCAGCCAGTAACGAGGACCCAGAAAAATGTTTACTTGCTACAGAACGACCTGAGTGAGAATGTTTATGAAAAAATTGATTTATAAGTGATACCATTAAACCAAAAATTACTGAAAACGTACAAAATATGCCGCTTAACTTTCACGTACGAGTATGCAAACAACAATTTCAAAAGTATTGTAAATTCAGGAAAGTTGTTGAAATTCAAGAAACTCCTCCAGGTATCAACAAAAAGGAATCTATATCTCGTAGTAATCACTTGCATATGCTTTGTTGTGGAGGATGGTCCCTTCGTTTGAAGGTAGTATAGACGAAATATTGAAATAAGCATTGAAAAAGTACCAGTTCTTTTTGAAGCAATAAATATAATTTTAAATATGCAATTTACAAGTAGACTTACTTGTGTTTTCAAGCCCTTGAAGAACGCTTCAACCTTTTGTCTTTCTGATGATGTAATCAGACCCTCGAGAGGTCTTCTGTCTTCCCGCTCATCAGTTTCGTCACTTTCCGCCCTTCCTTCACTTCCATCTTCCTTTTCTCCGTAACTACTACCACCGGAAGTTGTTGTACTTGAATCGCCACTGCCTTCACCAGTTGAAGAGAGTCTTCTTCTATCCAGGTTGCTTCTATATATAAACTCCCGATACGGGTCGTGGGAATATCTGTGCGTATCATAACAGTGGTGGTTCATTTCCTTTTGGGACTGAGAAATGGATGAAACGCGGGGGTTCAGGGGAGATGTGTTGGTATAAGAACCGTAGTCAGTCTGCATTTTTGCTGGAGAGTATCTGAAACAAAAAAATATCTTTAATAGAAAAGCAAGGGCATTGAAATCGCAGAGCAATCATAACATGTGCCAAAAAGGTATCACTAATTTCGTTATATAATTAGAAAATCAACCAATATGTTTTAATAGGATTTAGTTATTTCAAATTAGATAATTCATTTTTTGTTAAATCATAATGTAAATTTTCATATTTTCTATAGGTCGATGGTATTCACTTTGTATATATTAGAGAAGCGTTTCTCAACGTGGGACCCACTCCCCATAGGGGCCAATTTGAGTGTTAAGGGGGGCAATACGAACATGGACTCGACTTCAATTTAATTAAGCCTTTAGCCCTTCTTCCTTTTCCACATTTTTCGGAGGGATGGAGGTAGTTGTTTTGGCATAAGAATTTTACTGAAGCTAAGGTGGGACATGGTTCGAAAAAGGTTCGGAAACACAGTATTAGAGGATTTGTCAAATTTACTTTTGATATAATTGAAAATAATGTGGGAAATTTTTCAATTCAAGAAAACAGTTTGATATAAACTATACTTTTTTTGAAAGAAATTTTCTAACATATTTCAAGTTGAGAAACAACTCAACAAAAAAATTCAATTCGCCATATTTGAATTAGAATATACATAAATGGATAATTATACCAACTATTGATTTTTTTCTTGAATTTACCTTGAATTTCTGTTTTGATATTTGGATAGTATATTTCAGGTACTAACAAAATGCTTCGATTCTTTTAGGTGCCTTACAACTTCAGCTTTCTCAAGTGTCAACATCAAAATGAACACCCTTGTTCATAATCAGAAGATAAAACAATGGCGCCGTAGATTTTAGATGTCCGACCGTGAAAACTAAGTGAATATGAGCATTACTGATTTCAGTTAGGATTGAGAGGTTTGAAGATAAAAGTATATCCCATTTCAGAAGTTCACAGGATTATAAATCATAATTTTCTTGGAAATAGATGTTAAATACAAATCAATTTGCTCATTTATATGCAAATTGGTCGTAATACTCCTCCGCACTTATACTCACACATATTTAAATGATTGATCGACAATTTTTTATTATTCTCTCCGGAAATAAAAAATTTAACGGCTATTTCTTTCGAGTACAACAATTCAGAAAGGTCATAACACCGATAATAACTGTCAAAGTTCGAAACATCCATTGAGATATATTACGATTTGCACAACAGAAATACTTTAAATGCAATTCCTAAAATAAAAATTTCAAACTATGGACATCAATGGTTCTGTTATTTCCTGTATAATCCATTACGAATGAATAATTATAACGTTTAAAAAGTATACTTAGATCATTAAGATATTACCATTTTTCGAAATAGAAGACTACATTCAACAAGTTTGACAGCAAAAGTTTATAATAGGCAGTTATATTCGCTGCAGTAAGGTAGAAATAAAACAGGATAATGGGCAGAGAAAGTATGTTAATGAATTACCAGGGTTGAATTACTATACTTGTTAGTGGCATCTTTATTGTCTACACTTTCTTCAAAAGTTGTATTTCAACAGGTTAAATAGGTGGCTGAAGAATTGACAAAAAATAAATTAAGATTCTAAACTGGAGTTCTCACTTCTGTTTTTTTTGCTAAGAAGCTAAGCTTCTTTATTTTTCTGAAAAGTATACACAAATGTCTGAAGAAACAAATTATCAGATTATAAGATGCTTTCAGAAACTTGCAACCTTAAGAAATTTCATAGAAGCTAAGATAAAATGAAAATAACCTTTAATTTTATATTCAAATGGTAGTGTCTGCAAAAGTTCGAAACTAATGAATAATAATGAGTATTACATAAAAATAATCAAATTGGCAAATTTCAATTGTTTGAATGCTGTACACGAAACATTGTAACATAGTGTCGATATCAGTTGGCCATGACAAATACTGGTACAAGTGGAGCATTCATTATATGAATATACATGAGCATTTATCATTGGCAGTAAACAAAATATGTTCAATTTCTAGCATTAAGGTGATTGATATTATTTTTTAATTATGATATATTTTATATTATAGAAATAATAGTATTTCTATAGTATAGAATAGTGTCGGCTTGTCTTTTCTAACTGCTTCAATTCCTACGAAGCATTTTGCTATAACTTGATTCTTTCAAGTATCATGATAGTGCTATAATAAGTAGTAAAACCTGGATATATATGCAGATTCTTCATTTCAATCGTATATATCACAGCACCATTCTTTTCTATATATTTCATAGCGCAATGCTACTTTTTTATGAAATAATTGACAAAAAAAACGTTAAACGCCCTAAGACAATGATTGATAGGAAAATAATTCATCGTGGTCTTCTAAAAAATTTAGGTTTAATGATCTCAATAACTAAATCCTATTGCGGAAGAGATCAAATCTCCCAACAAGGAGAGTTAACGTGGAATCTGCAAATACTTCGACTGGTTTTTATTAATAATTAATTTATGCAATTTTAATTTCCTAACTTTATTGTCTATATTCAATTCCAAGAGGTCACTCCTCATAACGAACATCTGCATGTTGATTTTGTTTCATTTGTACAGATACGTCCTACACTTACTGTCTATTTTTGTTACGATGCTGTTGCAATGAACTGTTTTTCTAGTTTCCATTTTAGTATGATGAGGTTAAATGATGTATGTTGTTGATTCACTAATTTTTTTTAATAATCTCTATAATAACATGTTTCACTAAGAGGTAATCGAGAATTGAATTATCATTTATTTGTATTTGGATATTATCTCTTCTCTAAGTATCACAAATATATATGACCCTCAAAAATATGATTAACACTCAGTTCAACTCAGATCTATTTACGAATCAAGTGAAAACTGTGTGGGTTTGTTTCAGTGTCCTCTTAGAAATGAATAGAGTGTATACCTATATACCATTTCAATATGAGTCATGACACTCGAAACTCGTATTAACAGGATCTGTGGATAACTTTTCAATTTCGATACTGTTTTACTGCCTTCTAGATGGTTTCAAATTTCAGAACCCATGAAACGTATTTTGTAATTCTGCTTTATCTCGGAGTATAACGTTGAATGTAAAGCTCCCCAGCAACAATAAACCGAAACTGCCATTTCATGCTCTTCTCCAGCATGTAACATAAAGGAATAAATATGAAACGCAATCTCATCATCCTTATCGTCAAGTAAACTGAAACTGAATAGGCGGACAACTGAAAGCAATTTTCTGGGAAACTGTTTTGTTTGATATTCGCTCAGGCCATTCTTTCCAAGATTTCAAGGGTCATTGCACTTCAGTATTATCTCAAGAGTACGTTCTTTGTAATGGAATGTTTGATGAGATCATTAGATTAAGTAATCTTCACTCAGTTTTCTTCTTATCTCAGATCAACAAGATCATTAACTGAAGTAGTACAAGGCGGGAATATTTGATTTAGAGGGTTAAAGTGACAATTTTTTTGTTTTTTGCCAATAACCCTCGACCGGTTCTGAATACCGATTAAGTTTGTGATATTGTATATTACTAATTACTTACTGTCAATTATGATTGAAAAATCATTCATATCAAGTCTGTGATTCGAAGCAGGCACATCTGTTTCACATAAGCCAGCCAATACGCTAACTTCAATTCCACAGATGCTAAATGAAAACAGCAGGAAAGTGAATTAGGCCAAGCAACGGGGAACAACTGACAAGGGATTTTTGACATTATTTATTTCAGAAAATTGACTGTGTCCTTAGAAGAAAGGTAGTTTATACTTTATTTTTATTATAATTTGGACAAGCAAATACCAATACTAAATTTATTGACGATTTATACCGAAAAATCACATTTTTTTTAGTTTTTTATTTATAACATTGAAAATGATTATGAAAACTCAGTGACATCAATTGATATATTTTAGGCGATTTAATAACGAACAAAATGAATCGTCACTCGGCCCGATCGAAACATTAGAAGCGGAGAAAATTTAGATGAACTCGGAAATTGATTGCTTATTTAACTAATTAATTACTTCATTAATTTTCATCTTACCTTGCTACAATTTGGTGAAAAAGTAACAATCTTGGCACTATTCAAGTTGGAAAAAAATGGATAATGGTGGCATAATAATTGTTTGCGTAATTGGCGGTTCCGATAAATCAATGCGCTTAATTGAAAAATGTGTGGATGCTGCACAAATCGTCAAATTCGGTTTGTTAAAACGGATTTCGAAAATATAAGCAAAGTACAACATAATTCATATCTTGAATTTTTGAAAAAATATTGCAAAATACACGAAAAAAACGTGTAAACATGACTCCGAACAGCCAAGCGCTCGTAAAGGACGCAGTGGAAGGAGGTCTTTGACAGTATGAGAGACAAGTATATATAGTAATACTTGTCTCTCCTACTGTCCAAGACCCCCTTCCACTGCGTCCTTTACGAGCGCTTGGCCGTTCGATTTAACCATCATCGGATTAACCATCAAAATCCAAGTATGGTATAAGTTCGATTCCATATAATTTTGCATTTCATATGAACATCTTTCAAACCGGAACTTTACTCCTTCGACTAGAGGTAAATACGGAAGTCGCCTATGAATCACTGTACGGTTCGAGCCAAGGCGTTCCAAAGTCAGCTTTATCCACTGATCCTGATCCACAGGAGAAGCAAGCTCCGTGCTGACACAAGATTCAGCTCTACAAGACGATTATCGAGCCAACCATATCTTAGCCTCAATGTTTTGGGGTTATGCTGCCAAAAACCATATTCAAAAGATTCAATGTCTGCCGAAAAAATCAATACGAAATTCTCTAATCATGCAAATTCTCTACTCTATTCATTCCAACGTGTAACGAAAATGAATCACTGCCTATTTAGTATTCAAATCAATAATGTCGAGATGAATTACGAGATCTACTGATGCTGTAATTTATTTTAAACTAGCAACTCCCAGAGCTGTTAGTCATACATCACACCAAATCGATTTTATAGGCTATAAACTGTGTGAAACGGTGTATGGTTTACGAAAATTCAATTTCCACGTTTGATTCGGTTTCTGATTCGCAGATGAACATTCCGCAATTATCTGTGAAATAATCCTACTGCTGGCAATTTGTCTTTGGGATATAAAATGATTAGCTCCCACTTTATTGTAATATTTTTATCATCATTAAATACTTAGGTAATCAACGTATTTATATCATTACAATCGGATAAAAGTAGAGCAATGAGGAATTTTATTTTCACGTAATTAACTACCATCTAACTTAAACTGAAATGTATTCATCAGCGTTCCTTTACCATGTAAAACAGGCACTGTTTTTCGCAGTCACTGAACGGTTTCGTTCTTTTTAGTTTACCTCTGTGTTCTTTTGTGTTGTCCTACAGTTGAATCGCTTTGGTGTTAACATATTGATGAAGCTTTCAAATATTTATTGTCATGCTGTGCGATAGTTGGAAAACAATTTCATCTTCAGGCCTTTATGTAAGCCACTGTTACGAACATGTCTGTAATATTTATGAGTATTGAAATGATTAGATGATATTGAAATTGATTTGTTTGTTACACCCTCATAATTTGAAAATATTTATTGAAAATATTAGTCCAATAATTAATTTTTATTTAATCGTACCTCAAATGTATCTCAACCTCAGGTGTGAATAATAATTGCTTCAATATTGTATTGTTGATTGGACTTGAAGCATAAGCTTTATATAGGACCTTCTTGGATAACACTAATTTGCGTAAAGGAACTTATAGGAATTGAATGGCATAGAGTCTTTAAGCAAGGCTTAGTTCAACTGAATCATAGTAATCTATTTAAGTTTATAAGTCCAATAATACACGGTTCGAATGTTTCTGAATCTATTGTCGAAAAAGAACAAGAATATGCAATAGACCTATATAGGCGTGTACTACAAAAACAGCCAAAAATTTGATTTCCCGTTACATTAATTGACAATCAAAATACAATCAGGAATGTATTCTAACCTTTTAGCTATATTCGATCTAATCTTTCAGTTTTCTTGTCCGTCAATTCAACTAAACATCGTTACTCCTAGCAATAACAGACAGTAAAAAAAGAAAATTGTATGTGTTAGAAAAACTTTGAAATAATTTTTACTCTAACAAAAGAAATTATATTCATATATGTATACCTACTTACATAAAAAGAGTAATACACGCGCAAATTTCGAAAGTACTATAAATGACAGAAAAGAAATGAAACATCCAAGTTCATTTCGTAATCATCCAATTTAATTTTAATTGATGTATTGAATCGAATGAGGGTCATTAAAAGAAAAACATAATCAATAAATAATGATTCTAATGATTTACTATCGACCAAGTAACAATATTGAGAGTAAATTATAGAAATTATGTGGGGTTAGTATATTCAAACACAATCATATGTAATAAGAACTGATATATAAGTTTTTCCCTGCTTTTCTTAGATATTTTTCTCTGATACATGTAATAACTAGAGACTAAAACACTGAATTAATATTTTGTTTCTGAAAGTTCACTACTCTCAATCATATATTTCAAAGCTTTTCAGCATTCGCTTCGGAAGTTTTTTTACTATTGTACGCTATTGATATATATATATATATATATATATATATATATATATATATATATATATATATATATATATATATATATATATATATATATATATATATATATATATTTTATATATATATAATCTTGAAATTGTAATTTGAAAAGGTTTATTCAACAAGCGGACCCGATTTGAAATTTTGTAATCAGCTGTAACAATCTGAAATTGAAATTTTAAACCATTTTCGAATCCACCTGAAGAAACACAAAACATTCTATTTACCTTTATATGACAAAGAAAAACAACTGTTCAAAATTTTGCGGTAATATTATTTTTCATAAGAAAAATGAGAATAAAAAAATTGATGAAAATAAAAAACCCAGATTTCGATCGCAGATCTACCTACTGGGTCCAATTGCAAATCTAAACCATTTTAGAATACACTAACAAAAATTTCAACAAAAACGGTCTGTTTAAGAGGAGTTTAGTGGTTTCAGTAGAATTTTAATGGGCATATTAATTAATGCAGGTAACGTTCTGCGATTTTGCCTCTTCTCAAATCGTTTTGTTTCTCACTTCGAAACATTAGCTCCAGTTATCCTCATAATTGCATTGCAAAGTATCAAGAAAGCGTTGTGGTTTCGGTGTTATCGAATATGTGGTTTTGATATGTTTTGCTATTTTATAGCTTCCTGAGAGATATGGTTAAAATTCGTAATGCAGGCACACGCATATAGGTATATGTAAATATAAAAAATTTAAATATAGTTTTTTATATTTTTTATTTTATTTTTATTTTATATCTTAATTGGAAAATCTTCATTTCACTGGAAGTTTCTTTGCGAATTGCAACTTTATCAAAACTAATGAATAATTGTATTTTATGAATTGCTCCGAGTTAAAATGTCAACTGTTTTTCTGTTAATTATCTTGACTCTTTTACCTGATGACTTACTTAAATATTCAGATGAGTTTTTCTGACTTTTTCTTTCACCGATGATATAATTTTTCAATTAAGACGTACATAGTTGATTTGTAATAATATAATAGTGCATAAAATTTATATTTTATTATTTCTTCTTTGTTTATATACTGAAAAACAGACTTAGCGGGACTGGACATATTGTGAAGTTGATCATTAAAAAATTTCCAAAGTAATTGTCGAATAATATTCATTCTCGTAATTTATGAATATTTTTCTAATTCAATTACGAATTTTAAATAAAGTAAGTGAATATCAAGAAAGTCTATTTCACAAAATGATAAAATCTATATTTTGATATTGAAAACCTTTCACAAAATCTTGGATACCTAGTTCTACACACGTCAAATCTTCAAAGGAAAAAACAACGCGATATGAATAAATTATTTCTAACAAAACGCAGGTGACTACTTGAAATTTTTCCTTTCATTCAAAAATCTACCTTTACCAAAAACATCGAACACAATTTATTCCCTGCGGCTACTGTATGAATATAAACATATTTTTCGTCATAAAATAGGACGTAGACACGTAGTTCTTGAAGAATTTATGAAATGTAACCTGTCTCGTGACGGTTGTTACCTGAGGAAATGATCCTTAATTCCCACCCGCCAACGTTACCCAAAGTCAGTAGCGTGCAAAGCACGATTAATAACGAAAGTTGTGGTGAAACATCGGAAGCAATACGCTAATTGTTAAATATCAAATTTTTCACTATTGAAATCGATATCGATATGTATAATATTTTTTTCAATATATGATTTCAAATCATAGATAGAACTATACAAATCAATAACTGAAAAGTAAAAGAATTTATGAACAACTTTATTGCTTTATAGTTCCACCCCATTACCTCTTGATCTTCAAAATCTTATTTTTGATAGACTATTCCAGATATTAGTTCTTCTAGTAGAAATTCAAATTTGAATAAATTTACGTAGGTTTTGACCTTTGTAACACTCATTTAAATTAAATCAGAGCTTTTACAATCGATTAAATCCATATATTAGTTCAGAATACAATGCTGGCATTATATTTAAAATATTACGTTTTGAGTTTGTCACGTCCGTCCGTTGTCAATGTCAATGCAATGTCATTTTTGTAGTATCCGGCGTTGTTTTGGTTTCCTTCTAATGTTTGTTGTCTTGTTCATTGCGATGATCAAAGCCCACTCAACTGACTCATCCCTTGTTATGGTAAATTATTTTGCTCTGTGTAAAAATTTTCTTTGTTTCTGTTTCTGTTGTGTCAACATTTTCTTAGAATTTTTGTATATGATTTTGTATGATTGATTGGCGTTGTCTTTTTTGTTTGGCTTTTCAGTTTATCTTTCAGTCTTTGTGATGATGGTCCTATGCATTATTAATCACAATTCTATCATATTGTGTATAGGAAAAAATTTTTAAAATATGAAGTAAAACATAAGGATATTGATTGAACAGAAGATCAGAAAATATACTGCAGATTATGTCTTAAAATGGAGAAAGTTCAAAGTGATGTTTGGAAACAGAAATTGAAGATTATCGAGAGAACTTTTGACAATAAAAATTAGATTCCACCTGTGCTAATCATCTCACCAATCTTTATTCTAATGACTTCGAAAATATTACATAAATGAAATAAAAATTAGAGGATTGACCTTTTTTATGCCTGAAAAAATACACATAAACAAATTAAACTATTTAATAATAACTTCCACGAGATAATTATAACAACGCTCAAAATATAACATATCTTGGAAACTAATAATGAAAATTGTTTCGAATTTTTAGAGAATTGTTTGGAAATATTTCGACTTGTGATTATCTTTTTCATAGTACTTCAGTCAGGTACATTCTACGCCCATGTAATACGCTGAACGGTACTCTAGCGACTGCAATCCAATCCAGTCTGGCTTTCTTAAAGTGTGATGTCGTATCCCACGTTTCGGTTTGTGCATCAGGCGTATAAATCTATACAAGGGATACACGTTTTGTTATAAGCTATCGACTATTCTCTAATGAAACTGGCACATTTGAAAATTTAATTTCGAAACTAAATTTCACAAAATAAATATAATATTATACAAAACTTGACAAAATGAATGAAATAAATTTCGTACGCTTCGGCCGGCAAAAATGAGAGACGAAAGGATGACGTATCGTTTTGTCTCTGGTCCTGAAGTGAAAAAACATATATTTTCAAGATGATCACGAAATAACCAATAGATCAACAACAATTGAGCAATTCAATTCTCAAAAATTATTTGATTCGATGCAATGTTGAAATTGAAAATGTCAACACACGTAAAAATTAGAGTTAAATGTCTCTAAAATTCCACGAGTGATGAATTTTGAGTAACATTAAATCTATGGAAACAAACAGAGAATAACTCCAGGGATCTGAGTCATCTTTCCGTTGCTCTGAAATCTATTGATTCGACAATTTCCGGATTGAAAATATACCATTAACTAATTTGTACAGCAAACACATATCGTTCAATCTTCTACGATTTTCCAAGCTCAATATTCTGAAGTTGTATTGAATTTCGGTATCATCATGGCCAGAAAT
Source organism: Henosepilachna vigintioctopunctata (assembly GCA_030704895.1). Classification (NCBI taxonomy): domain Eukaryota; kingdom Metazoa; phylum Arthropoda; class Insecta; order Coleoptera; family Coccinellidae; genus Henosepilachna; species Henosepilachna vigintioctopunctata. Next base: position 2,232,359 of record JARQZJ010000129.1, read on the forward strand.
TTCTAGTTTATTCTGAAAGATAAAAATCTCAGGAGCTTTTGCTGCACACTTTCTGGTCTATTCACGTAAGATCATATTATCGATGCCATATTGACGTTGCAAAATTAAGTCTACTGAATATAATGAATAATAAAAAGTCATTAGGTTTCAGATTGTTTGAATCTCCTTCCAGAGATGAAATCCGAGCATTTTATTCGATGTCTCGATAACACCACTTATATGCTCGTCGAATTTCATCTTCGAGTCTATAGCACCCCAAAATCTCTTATGGCATCTACTTGTTTTATAATCACTTGAATAGGTAATTCTCTTGAAGTTTCATGCAGTCTTCAACTCTTCTATCTCAAAAAATACCTTGACATCATCGTAGCTTTGACAAAAACTTTGAATAACTGACAGTAAATGACAGTGAGTAGTGTATGTTTACACCAATTTCTGTTTTAATATCAGTGCGTGCCTTTGTTCACTTCAGTAGCATCTTTAAAATGGACAGAGTATGACTTCCCTATCGAAAAACACAAGTTATCAGAAACAAATAAAATTTCTTCAAACCGTTGAACATTTAACAAGGGAACGAGAATTCACAGCAAAAATATCATGCTTAGTAATCATATTTGAATTCATATGAAATATGAAATTTTCTATATATACATTTACACTAAAAAAAACCAAATAAATTTTTAATATAATGAAACACTTCTTCAAATCACTGAATGATTGTAATGTACAGCTAGTTTTGAGTATAAAAAATTAATACATTTTTTGAAAAATTTTGCATATCACTAAGAACAATTCCTAATTTCATAAAAATTGAAAAGCTCAAGGGACAGGCTATATATAACAAGTGAACAAACTTTGCCATCTTCGACAGCGAATTTCAGTAACTTCATAATGAGTTCCAATTACAATACAATGACTATGTTGCCTGTTTCTCCCTTTCAGACACTTATCTGTGACATCTATTCATCGATAATGGTTTTCGTACAAGAGAGATATACAAACGATATTCCAAAACACCTGAGAAACCTAAGTAGGCTTAAAGAGGTATCATGGGATTCGAATAACATCAACACTTGAAATTGGCTAGATAACATTAAGTTTATTTGATACTGTAAGATGTTCATCAATTTGTGCAACTGAATACTACTTCAATTAAACAAATTCAACTTAGAGAAGTTAAATTATCGTCTGATTGCGATGAATTCACTAGTTACCCCAGTTTTTCCAGTTAGAAACTTATCAATGACAGTTATCCATCGATGAAGATTACCAGACAAGAAGATTTACAGATGAACACTGGAACACTTAAAAGTCCAGTATAGGCTTTTAGAGTCATGATCATAAGATTCTAACAACAATAACCCATGAAATTGTTCAGATAACATCGAGTTTATTAATCACAGTAAGATGTTCATCAATTCAAAATATACTGCTGGTTCGGTAAGACAAATTAGCGTCAGAGGACAGGTTTAGTGACTTTATTCAATGATACCTTCTCTTGTGTTTTTTTATAATAATGAATATCGAAACAAATCCTGAAAGTAGACATAGAAAATAACAGTCATTTTTCTTGATAACTCATTGAGAATCCTTAGTTCAGGGTACAGCAAATTGCAATACCACCGTCTATCTGATATCTGTTGACTGTCAAATTATTCTTAATGGGAAACAGAGAATAATAACTATATTTCACTCAATTATATTCTTATTTAATTCAATTACAACCAATCAAGAACAAAGATTGAAGTATGGGTAATATTTTACTAATAAAATCTTAAAACTGAAGGGTTTCGCTTAATGGTGTTTACTCCGTTTTGTTTTTTTTTCGCATTCACTATACAACACAACTGGTCACTGCTTTTTTCCCACTACAGTATCTCAAAAGTTCAACCCTTTCGATTCTCTCCACTAGGCCACATTGGTAGAGCAGCTTCATTGCCCTGACTTTAAGGTAATTATGAAACCGTTTTTCGTGCGGAATTTCTTGCCTCGACCACTACCATATTCATTTCTAGGTCTGTGCAATATCCCTGTCCATTGTTCTAAAATTTTTGAATTATTTCAATACCGCTTGGCATTCACACCTCCAAAGTTTTGTGTCATGTGTCCAAACAATCTTCAGAACCTGTGTATATGTAGTTCCCTTAATTTGAGTAGAAAGTTCAGGATGTCTACCTAATAGCCAATGTGATTCACTATGTTTAATATTCAGTTCACCTCTTTACTTCTTGATATATTTGTCTTTTCATTGAAACTTCTAGGCGTCTAGGGACATTTAGATATTTGGTCGTGTATTTCACTTCAATGGAGTGATAAATATATTTTCTCTGATTCAAATAATCATAATCAAATGAGAAAACATCGATTTATAACTATTTTATCAAACTATCGTTCAATTTTGAAATGCTTTGAAACGATTTCAGCTCTTCAAGAAAAATATGTGTCGCATTACTTAACAAACAGCACCTGTATAAAATTCTTCATACCTCGCGCTTTCCTGCCATAAGAGTTCAAAGATCCCTTATAACTCGATTTGGCAGTTCAGATTTCATGATCTCGACAGATAAACCCGTTTGGATATCCCAAAATTTAAGAATGCAAATACGTACATTTGCTTTCATATATACCTTCCTATAAGGAAAGTAGTAGAAAGTAAGATCGGAAAATTGATGGAAGAATGTCTATGGAGTACACGTGGATTTGACATATCAACAATTAATCACCTGTAGAAGAAGTTAGTTTTATCGTTACGTTATTAATGTATCGTTGATTCATCCAAATGTTTCTGATTTCGAGTGGGTTTTGTCATATATTACTGATATTAGACTAATTACATAAAGCTCTGATTAACTTAGTCAGAATGCTGCATTGAGTAGATAATTTAACAATGAATTAGAGTTATATAAGATATACCTTTTGTTCTATTCACGAACAATGGTTCTGAATGATCCAACATTTTGTTGAACAAAGCCACCTCATGTAATGATGCTCATGGAATATTATCATCGAATTAAAAACTTCAATAATAACCAGCGACAGAACAAATCAAGATTTTACTAAAATACATGCAGTTAATATTTTGCAGTCACCTTACTTTTTAAAATTCGTTGAACTTTATCATATCTTTAGAAATATTCATGATTTTATTCAAACCTAAGTGCAAGTATAATTCATTATTCATGGATAATTTCACAGATTGGAATGCAACCTATTTCTATATTTATTATTTCCTTGATCTATAATTACCTATTCTGGTATTCACAAGCATTTGCATTTTCTTGATTTTTTATATTAATATGAAGGTTTCGAATAAGCAGTAAACAATATTGAAAAGAAATGTTATTTTTCATAGAATCATTACCTTTAGATTTAATATGGGAATTCAGTACGACTCAAGGGCTGAAGCAATTTGGCTAGAATTCAGCTGGAATTTTATAACTTATAAATAATGTAATTTTTCATTAAAAATTATTTGGATATTAAATGAAATTGAATTTCGAGAGAGTTGAAGGTCGTTACCTAATGTCAGTCCATATCAACAAATTGAATTAATTAATAAAATCGAAATTGTAAAAATGATTAGAACAAATATATGCAAAATTCTTCTCAACGAGTGAATGTTACACCACTTGCTTTTTTGAATCATATAGTATCCATGTATGAACCAAAACTGTACTCTATCTTCTCACATCTAAATAATTTGTTCATCAAGAACTTCGGAGCCTATTTGAATACCGCTCTTTTGATGCCCTGAAAAATTTTTGTCAATCTGTAGTATGACAAGGGGAAATTCCGCAATGACTAACTTTAAACAAGTATTTTATTGAATTTTACGATTATGTAAGAGACGATACTGTCTATAAAAACACTTTCAAGTTATACGCCGGTGTGAAAACAATCAATGTTTGAAATTGATAGTCCATTAAAATCAACATATAGTATAATTACCATAAACAAGCATACTCACATTTTGCAAATAAACCACAAGTCATTTTATACGTTCATTAGATTGTGATCCATACAATTTTTTCAAATCAATTTGCCATGCAATATTTCAATTATAATTAGAAAATAACTATTTTTTTACATATATAATTTTTCACGTGTATTTCGAATTTTCTCTCCGTATACGTTTGCCGTTAGTTTGTTTGTTTTCAGTATATTGGGAGTTTCAGTTAGTTCGATGAATATCCTTGAATTCATAATCGAAAATTAAAAATCGAAAAAATTAATGTCAACCGAACATAAAAACACAGGAACAATAATATGGAAAGATTAGAGGCGAAAACAGAAGAACTCTATTAATGGAAAGAATATAACAAAATAAATTATCCAAATTGAGTAAGCTCTTTCGTTTGTGATTTCAATAATATTGTTATTCCATTTGATTTCTTATACTCTACGAGGTTTTTTCGAAGAAAGGTGAATTTTCAATTTTTTCGATAAGTATTTATTTATTCAACAATATCCATTTTGTCTCCTTCAAAGTAATTCCCCTCAAATATAATGCACTTTTGCCAGAGCTTCTTCCAATCGTCGAAGCACTTATAAAATGACCTTTGCGGTATGGCCATCAGCTCGTTCTTCAATTCCGACTTTATCTCATCAATTGTGAGAAAACGCTTTCTTTTGATTGATCTCTTCAGATCTGGGAATAGAATAAAGTCGCATGAAGTCAAATCTGGTGAATACAATGATTGAGGCATGATTACCGTGTTGTTTTTGTTGTGTTGATAAGTGAGCTGGTGCATTATCGTAATGCAGAATCCATGACGTGTTTTTCCACAATTCCGATCGTTTTAGCCTTAATGGTTCACGCAAACGTTGCATACCTTCCTTGCAATGTTCCTTATTAACCGTAGGACCTGCTGCAAGAACTCTTGGTGCACCGCGTCGTCGTAATCGAAGAAAACAGTGAACAAAACCTTCACATTTGATCGGACTTTGCTTGCCTTTTTCGGTCTTGGTTCTTCTGTCTGCTTCGATTGGGATGATTGATTTGGTTTCGACGTCATAACCATATATCCACGTTTCGTCACCACTTATGACCTTTTTGAGCAAATCTAGATAGTCGTTGAGGTCATTCAACAACTCCTGAGCGATACTAACACGACTTTTGCTCAAAATTTAGCAATTTCAGAACAAACTTCGCTGCCACAGGTTTCATGCCCAAAACATCCGAGAAAATTGCGTGATATGAGTCGATTGATATGCCAACATCCACTGCAACTTCTCTAATACTTATTTGACGATTTTCCAAAACAAGCTGTTTCGATGTTTTGCTTGTTGACGTGGTTGCAACTCCAGGTCGCTTGTCATCAACATTTTCTCGGCCTTTTGTAAAGCGCATGCGCAACTTATAAACACTTTTTTGAGACAAAGTAGACTGGCCTAATGCCACAGTCAACATTTTATATGCATTGGAGCACTTTATTCAATTTTTAACGCAAAATTTAATACAGATCCTTCAATTCATTTCTTTCGAAAGTATAAGATCGAAAAACATCCAAAAGGGTGGTAACCTTAACAGTTGTCAAAAACAAACTGCTGATCCGAAATGGCTGATAATTTCAACATATCAGAAACGTATGTGTACCAACATAACGAAAAAAAATTTTCATTAGTCGAGAAATTCGCGAAAATTCAAAATTCGCCTTTTCTTTTGAACAGACCTCATAAGTACTCGCACAAAACAAAATCAATAATACTAATAAATTATCATGAGGTTTTTAGAAATTTTATTTAACGATAGTATGATTACTAGGCTACTACGAGCATAATGAATCTCCTTCATTTTTTCTCAGAAATTTCTATAATATGTCGATATTTCGAACTATTTTATAAATTAACAATAGCTGAGCAACGAAACGAAAACGCTTTAACTGATATTGTTTATCATTCATTGCATCGAATTAAATTAATCACAATACTTGACGAAGAATTTTTGGAAAAGCTTTTTTCAAGAAATATGGCATCGAGCCTTCCATAATTTATTCTCATCCTTATTTCTGAAATTTCAAAAATTCAAGATCGTTGCACCTAAATAACGAAGAGAAAACGATGAAACTGAAATTGTTTCTTCTTTTCAAAAAATCTATAGCAATAAACCAGGTGTAGATCGGAATGTTTGGAAAATCATAAGAAAACCAAAGAAAAATGCAGAATTAGACAGATGTACAAAATTCTGGTTCACATTCTTGTATTCTTCATTTATTCTTCTTCAATAACCGAAATTCGATCAGATTATTGTATTACGGTATTCAAATCTTCAGTCAACCAGCATCCAGCCCAGGACTATTAATTACAGACCTTTCACTAGGAGTGGTCAAATAATTTACATACACTTTCATTATAAATTATTGAGTTATGGGAGAATGTTGAATTTCAATTATAATACGCGAAAAAGAACTTACCACTCAAAAATTAGCTCTACAACTTTTGAAAGAATGAAAATCAATCACTACCAATTAAAACAATCGTTTTATGAATAAACAATAATTTAAAAACTTGTTAACTTATGAACTTTCTAACAACACATTACTATGATAATTCAGAATGCAAATTTGTACAACTTTTTCAACGTTTATCCTGGTACGCAGAATTTATTCATTCTGCTTATTCCGAAGATTTATTAAATAGAACATGTTTAATGAACACATAAAGCACCAAAGAAAAGCATACTCTTAACAGGTATGATGAATAATACAGCTATACATTTCTCCCATATAATCCCATTTCATTTATTACTCATAATCAACACTGAAAGCAAGGGAAATGATGATACTGCCAGGCAATAAAGAGCATAGTAAATGAGATCTCTGGCTTGCTCAAAGTTCCATAGATCTTCAGAAATGCTTCATTTGCGGAGATAGGAATGAGTATCTTCGGGCCTCCACCCGAATCCTTTTTCAGTTAATGAATATTTAGTGCCTCAATACAGACGAATGTTAGAAATTCGACAGGCTGAGTAAAATCAGAGAAAGTTCTGAATATTTTAGAGTAGAAGAAACCAACATGGTGATAAAATTGTGATATACGTCTCCACTTTCCATATGAAACCTCAGGAATAATTGAAAAACTGCTACTATAACATACTTTTATACTACATCATTAGTATTAGCATTCACATCCATCTTTATCAAATGTGAATGATAAACTGAATTATATAAAACATGCACAGAAAAGTGGAATAGTTCTGAATCATAGAGCAATATATTCATCACACAACATATAGAAGAAGCGTCCATCATAGAGAAGACAAGAAAGCAATCGTTGTCTGACTTTGGTTGTGGCGTTTCAGATACTTTGAATAACGAAATGAAAAAGATATATCAGTCTGTTGATTTAGAGCCTCGCTAATGTTGATTTCTCAATAAGCTTAATTTTTAAGCATTCTGAATAAGTGATAGGGCCTAATTAAGCCCTGATAAGGACTTTTCACGTATAACTTCAATAAAACTGAGTAGTTTGTAACCATTACTATAATTCAGTCAAACATGACAATATTGTTTCGCCATCATAGTTACTTCATCAGATATTAATGACAAATTAAGCTGAGTTTATCATCTTCATCTGATGAAGCCACTGTGTTGGTGAAACAATATTGTCTTGGTTGGCTGAAATATAGAAACATTAGAAACTACTTAGTTTTATTCAAATAATGTTCATCATCAAATCATATAAATTTTCATCAAGTATACATCAATCCATCAGTGACTTTCGAAAAATATGAACATCTTTCATCTAAGATATGTAAGGAAATCGAAATTTTTTATTGATTCAATGGTTTGTCATAATACATAAAATTTTTTCATCATGAAATTTTCGAGTTGTTTATGTCTTCTAGCGAAAACCAATCTGCATACAAGAAGCTATAGATTAAAAACAAACAAATTTTTGAGCAGCTTACTTACTATATATATATATATATATATATATATATATATATATATATATATATATATATATATATATATATATATATATATATAAGCTGACTCAAAACTAATATAGAGTTTCAATTGGCTGCCATTTTTGCAGATGGCGGTAAATGACGTAGCGGATAAATGTTAATTAGATCTCCATCTGCCATGGAGCGATACACACCTCAAGATGGAATATGTTGCCTCTGCTTATTCCATAAATTTAAATTCATCTAAATCATAAATTAACTTCGTAAATTTTTCATATATCTTTCTATCCCACAACAATTTAGCTCAAAAAATTGAACGACGTCAGAGAGAATCAAAAAGCATATATGAGACGACCATGCATACAATTAGATATCACCACACGTTCGTTGCAATGGATGTTGCTGAAGGATTCGAAATTTTTTCACTACAAGGTGCAAAATTTCCACGAATTACTGCCTGATGACTGTCGGATAATTTTTTTTGAGACACCAATACCCAGGTAGGGCGATCTTCCGTTTTGGAGATTTGAACAAACCGCCTAGATTGTCAGATTTAACAGCACCAGAGTCATTCCTCTAGAACTTCTCAAAATGTCGCATTTATCTTAACAACCTACGAACCTTGCAAAAATTGAAAGCTAACATGGAAGAAGAAACAATCAAATTGAAGCCAGATGTTAAACGAGCAACAATTCGAAATACCGTGAAAAAACACACAGTTATGCATTAACTGGAGAGGCCATTTGAGTAATATAATTTTTCCCAAGTAAATATTGTAACCAATGAAAAGGATTGACAGTTGGAAACTCACAAATCCGGGACAATTTTAGGACAACCGAAAATTTCTGAGTAAGACATGTTAAAATTGATGTCTGTAGGTCAAGCTTAATTATCCATTTCTGTTTTTCTCTTTAGTCGTATAAAGTAATAAATTGACTGAATATTTTTTCGCAAAAGGCATTGCTTGTTGGAACTGAAAGAACAAAACAAGACGTGTCATTCGTTGCGAGTTTATTTTGTTACAAAAGTAGTTGATTTTCAAAAGTCGGAACAATATCTAAGTACTGGACCAATGGTACATTTGATACCAATAACACAAAGTCAAATAAACTTTCTATTAAAACACAATTTACATCAAAACAATTCATTTTCATTTTCAATAAAATGGCAACAAATTCTAGCTTTTTCAAAAATTTTTTGCGTTCCTTGAATATCTATGAATTCATGTATTTAGGTATACATAACGTGACCATACGTCTCGATTTGGACGGGACAGTCCCGCTCTCAGTCAGTCCGTCCCGCTGTCCCCAGCGAGGTCGATATAGTCCCGCTTTTGCAAACAGATCAAATGATGTCATAAAATGCTTTTTTCTCGAATTCAATTTTATTTAAAATTGAACGAATTACTGGCAGAGGATTGGAATGGAAATGGCCGCCCTTATAGTCCATAAAACTGCTACTGACTGTCTTCCTGTTGACTTGGAATGCATCATAGTGACATTTTGTCACATCTACAGCGTTCGAGTGAAAACTATTCTCTAAGTATCGACAAATACCAAATATTTCGAAGACATTTTTAGTAAATCTCAGCTCAAAGTTGTGGTTACGTTTTCTGCACACACAAGCAAGCACAGCCATGTTTCATGAGCTGTTTTGAAAATCGAAGGCCACTAATGTAGCTTCCGTAATGTTCCGCTCTGGTAAAAAAATAGATGGTCACGTTAGGTATACATATAGACATACACAAACTTCCAACGTATGATAACTCTTTTCTTATCACTCGTATTCTGTTTAAACCTGATTACTCCATTAAATAACTAGAAATAGGCGGATGTGTTTCGATTTTACATACAACAAATTTCCCAGAAATGTATCTTCAAGTATTGCCAACATTAATCTCCATGAGAGCATCAAACTAACAAGCTTGAATATCATTCTATAAAAGCACGTATGAAATATAACAAATGATATCAATGATAACTATCTACTGAATCATTTTGTCAACATGAAAATCTCATGGGAATAAAAATCTACTCACCTCACAAAATCTTCATTGTAGTTCTACTCAGATCGATATTTCTGGACCTGGAAAATTTAATGAATGAGTAACATAATAAAAATGAGTCATTCATGAGTCAACTAATGAATATAATCGATGAAACTTCGAATGAAACATCTATTCTTTATATATTCATACAAATAGTAACACGTTTTGAGGATATAATTCCTTGAAGGTCAAATCAACATGTTTTAATGTGGTAATTAATAAATCTTCCTTCGTTTGGAATAAACATCAACAACTGTAATGGTCTAAATTTATAGATCGAATAATTTCGCGGAAATAATTCCAACTTTTATAAACATGGAAACATTCCTTGAAATTATTACTTATTTGGAAGTTTCAACTTTGCTACAATTTACAAAAAGTCGTCTCTATAGCCTATTGGTAAAAAGTGAAGTATCTCCTAGGAGTTCTGTGTTCGAATACTGGGTAAGACATGAACGCTTTTGTATATAAATGAGTTTCAAAAATTATAAAATTGAGATAATCAAATGGGTAATGTAGAAGATTATGTGCCCAAATATTGGAATTTGAAAAATTCTGAATAATTATATATAGCTACTACTGCAAGAAATAATTACTTTTAGCATTAAGTTTTTCAGTTTTATCGATTATTATTATAGACTAGCGGCCCGCTTCGATTACCGCACGGGTGTTTAAATATGTAATATCTTCGAAAATATTCATTTAAATCATATGCTTTAATATAGGTAAAGGTAATATAGGTCTATATTGAATCAACAATGTATTTAAGGTATTTAATTGGATAAGGATTAATGCTGTATTGGTTAAAATCGCTTCGAAAATTACCCATTATTTGTCGTAAAAACTAAATGACAAAAAATGTTATTGTGGGATATCCATAAGAGATAGACATATACCATAGCGGAGTTTTCTGTAGACCTTTTCAATGTGTACAATACTTAGTACATTATTTTGATAAATCTCGTAGGGTTCAGCCTGCGTTTGCAATGTAAGCGATAAAAATGTAATTATTTACGACATCACATTAGAAACCTAAAAAAAACAGTATTTCTCCTCTATTTGATGGATATTATTATACATAAACCTTCCTCTTCAATCACTCTATCTACTAAAAAAATTCGCGTCAAAATCCGTTGCGTAGTTTTAAAGATTTAAGCATACATAGGGATATAGGGACAGTGAAAGCGACTTTGTTTTATACTGTACTGAAATGTATTGAAAATTGTGCGATATCCCCTTTCAAAAATAACTATTTTTAGATCATTTTACTTCTAGTTAACCCGAAAATATCAGAATATCTCTGTTTATTCTGCATATTGTCAGACATACTTCATGTGTTGTAATTTTGAAGTAAAAAAAAATTTTTATAACAATATACAAGTTAAAAAAATATGCAGAGAATCTACGATACCTAATGAAATTTGAAAAATGACTCAAGAGCTATTAGTTTTTTTACTAAGAATACAAAACCTTCGATGCGAGAGTCCTTCAGAAGTTTAAGACCAATTAATCACAGCATGTGTTCAAAATATTCCTGTGGGAACGATATGAACGAATCACGATTAATGAAGGTTCTTCTGGAACACAGGGCGTTGTAGTGACATGTTTAGTAAAAAGCCATTGTGCAAATTTTGGGGTAAACTTTAGATGGAAATTACGATGAGGTTTCAGTGGTTTTATAGATGATAAATAGCTACATTATGTCCGAATATTGTGCATGGTAATGTGTATGAAATAAATTTATACCGACAAAAAAGGAAATGAGAGAAAAAATTTGAAACTTTCTCTGTAGGTAAACGAAATATAACAATGATAGAACTCGAATGATATGATATGACAGATTTGAAATAGGAAAGATAGAAAGCTTCTCCCGAAACTGGAATGGAAATTTATGATTGGCTCCTGGTACATGCCCTAAGACATTTCACACTCGGAATATTTGGGCATAGATGAAAACCAATAATTCAAACAGAAAATCAATACACTTATTGTATCAGAGTTTCCCAACCTGTGAAGTGTGCTCCACTTGAGGGGCCTAGAATGATCAAGGGGGTGCAGTGATCGGCCTAAGCATTTATGAATTATGAATAAAATCCATAATTTTGAGTCATGCGTGAATGTTCTGATCTTTATACTGACAAAATGACAAAACTTCATATTATAATGACAATATGAAGCGATATGACAATAATTCATCAGTTGGTTAATAAAGTGCAGGCTTAATGTTATCAATAACCATTGCTAGTATATTGTACTTCCATTATTCGATTAGGTCCACTTTTGATTGAAGCAGACATTAAAGTTCATTACAATTTTCATCTTTTTTGATATGAGCATTTGTTGACTTGGGACAAAGGGGGCGTAGTATTTTAGCGTAAGCTTGAGAAAGGGACACAGAAACACAGGTTAGAAACCCCTGTCGTACTTAGATATTTATTGACGCAAAACAAATTGTTTCATTTTCAGCACAGTTCATCTAAGGAAAAATTTTTTTATATGGAAAAAAGCCCAATATCACCCACATCCAAGGTCAAACAACATGAAGAATCATAATCAGAAAATAAAAAAAATGAAGAGTCGAAATGAAAGAAACACGTTATTTCAACTCCAGTACCTACGATAGAAATCCAATAATTTATCAAATGGACAACGTTCAATAATCAATTCACCATTACTGAATTAATTTTTGTTAAATCCTTCTATTTCGTACGTTGGCTAAAGCTTTCATTCATCATAAATCGTGTAGACTAGATACAGGTAATCTAAATCTAATTTAATATGTACTCGAGGAGACATTTTCCTCATACAGTTATGCGTATCATACAGTATTGTTCATCTTATTCATTTCGCTATAAAATCGCATGAATTGTAAAATAATTTCAAGAAGAACGCACTTACATGCCTGAAAATTTTCAATACCTTAAAACACAAAATTTTGTAGAGTAAAGTAAACTGAAATTAATTTAATATACATTGGCTTTTTAATGTTGAACATTATAAGGATTATTCGGTTTGAATTTCGTACAAATTCGTTTTATTATGTTAGAACCCATAACTGACCTTAATAGTGCTTAAAAACCAGAACAACTTTCGATCATTTAAGTATATTGAACCACTATTAAGCGAATTCGGCGTCAATAATTAAAGACGACCTGAAAGTGAAACAATAAATAATTGTTACGAGAAGTATAATTAACGATTTCTTTAGACGCAGTGAGGCAACAAATAGACGTAGAATTGCACTCAGCACTTAGTTCAAGTGAAACATTTTGGAATTCTAAGTAATACTTCATGTCGGATGTTACGTGTTGACGGTTATTCATCAGGAAAAAGGTGTCACCGTTTCCGTCTACGCGCAGAACAACATGTTCGCAGTTCTTCGGATATACCGCAAACTAATGATATCTCATGGTTTAGATTTTCTTTCCACGGAATTTCACGTTTGAATATACATGTGGAACGTTTAAGTTTTTGAACCGAAAATGTGTATTTTGAGGAAATCTCAATATTTCGCTCTCGAATAATGTAGCCCTTTTCGTTATTTTTTCAGTAGGTATAAGAATGTAAGTTGAAGGATTATATCAAAAATTCCCATCTAATATTGAGAGAAGAATTTAATTTTATCAGAATTACCTATATATGAAAGTGTGATAAAAATTCATTAAAATTTAAAACAATACACAAGTAGATAAATTTGCCGTATACGGTAATAGGTCATACATATGTAACCTGACGGTTACAAACCTTACGGTCCCGTTCAAACCCACGGTTTGAACGGGACCGTCCTTTTTTCGGTTGTATGTCCATTGTCGCCAAAGATAACCCCATGACGCAGAATTGTGGCTCTTTTTACATTGTCTTGAAGTTTCCAACAAGCTGGATTAAAAGTTTGTCTTCTGTTATTGAGAGTGAACCTTCTCTGACCATTGAAGCTGCAATAGAAATCACTCAACAAAAGGACAATTCAGCTCAGGAACAGATTATTCAGTTTCTTCTTTTCGGAGTTAGTAGTTCATTTTCGAAACTAAAGGTCAATGGCACTGGTATTGATGAAAATTTCGAAACTAAAAGTCAATGGAAAATTCATTTCTGTTTTACAAACTTATCTTTTCTTAGTGTTCTTCGTTGTGAGACCAGCAGAAGGGATCCCTCGGAAGAACAGGCAGAGAAAACAACGAAGGTGAGTGTCAAAAGGGGTTTTGATGCTGTTCTAGATGTTAACTCATTTTCAAATTTATACAGTCCACTTTTTTCTCATACAAGTGCTAACATTTTGGTTACCGAATTTTATAAAACCGGCCACGAATAAAATGCAAAAAGGATATTGATTGACAATGTGATATATTTATTAGTAATAATCATAATATTTATTCAAATTTTATTCAAATAATATTCGTTAAAGATGCAACAGTGGGTTACGATAGGTGGTGATACGAATGCCGAAGGTCAGACAAATACAAAGTACAAAGAGACATGATGACGTGACAAAGTTTGTAAATCAAGAACTAGCATCGAAATTACATCTTCTAGAGAAGGAAATGATGCTTTACTACAAATACATTAGCAAGTTATGCTAATGCAACAGTATGGCAGCATGATCTGGCATCCTATTTACACTTGCCATCAACGCCATCTTGAGGCCATTCAGAGAAGGTTCTTGAAATTCTTAGTATGAGGAGAGGATAAACTTTATCCACAGAGAGGAGTAAATCATAACGAATTAGTTTAGTCTCACTGCAGAGCAGGAGAGAAACTTTATCACTCAAATTTTTGTACAAACTATTGCACAATCGTATTGAATGTCTTCCTCTCTTGTTCGCTTTGAAATTTCGTGCTCCTAGACAAAATTCTCGTAATTCTCGTAGAGACTCCGAGGACCAAGCCCTTATACGATCCCTATTTGTTGTATGGAGTCTACATTTAATAGAGTCGCCAAAAATTGTGACATTCACTTTGACTCCATAGAAGTTATTATTAGGAGTTATGTAAACAAAGAAGGTGACTAAAATGAATTGGTTTGAATTGAGTTCTTTGTAATATTTCATTAAATGCTATTATTTAGTTATTAGTTACTATTTTAGTTTTTGTAAAATTAGATGGAGCTCTTTGTTATATCTCTTTCATTTCAATTATTTAGTTAGTATTCAACATTATGTTATTATTTTGTCTAATTGGGTATTATACCTGTTGAGAATGAATAACTGATAATTATTATTATTATTATTCATTGTCACAACATTGTAACTCAAATTATTTTGAATGAGTGCATAATACACTGTGAGCAAACCCTTCAGCTGCAACAAGTACTTAAGACGAGTTAGCGCGTAGAACGATTTGCTTAACTTTCTACTGGGTTGTTCAACGTGACAGTGCCATCTCACATGACAGTGACAGTGCCTATCAACATGTACACCTAGAAATCTATCACATAATTTTTTTCATTTCCGAGTATTGATTGTAATGAAGGCTCGAAAATAATAGAGACTCTTCATAACTTTGTAACTTACTCACGATGCAAAATACAACAGAATGAAGCAGTCGAAAACTTGCTACGGAAATTCGTAATAAAGGTATTGTAAAAATACAAAGTCCCGTTTCATGCCGAAAGAAAATGGCCACGAGAGTTATACATGTAGCTCCACACGATACACGTTCACTAAAATCTCGAAACCGCATATATAGTATAGGAAAAAGTAGAAAATTCACTGAGCATTAATTTATAAAACTGAAAAGGAGGAAAGCGAATTCATTTCATGCTGCAAATAGAATATATTCAAAAAAGACAGCGAGATTATCACAGATGGGATAAAGAGTGTAACGCATTTTCGTTACGCAACGAGCTGAACTATTCCTTCCGCTTCGTTCCATCCAAAATTTGAGGAACACCTTAAATGTAATACTTTTCATACAATAAATGTTTATTCAATAAAAACAACTTATTAATGAACAAATTTCAGAACATAATCCATTGAATATATTTGTCATATATGTTAAAATTTTTCAAGTTGACAATTCAATTTATTTTATATATTATTTATTACTCAATTTGCTTCGAACTTGAACCCCCATATCGTAGATAAGGCGTAGGTAGTTTAATTATTCCATTAGGAACTTCAGTGACGTAAATGCAGAGTAAATTCAACAAATAGGTTAGCAAACACACGTGGCATCACGTGTACAATGAAGGAATAAGCAATATGAACCAACTTCTAGCTAATTAACACAACCTGATACGAACATAGGATATTGTAGTAATATAACAATAAATTTCAAGTTTCATAAATTTACGACAACGATTTTCGAAATATATTTCGATGTAAGTATTGAAACAGGTTTGAAAGTCTTCATTAATCTGTTCAGATTTCTGAAAAACTTAGTTTGAACAACCTATTCTGATTTTCTTGATCTCCAGATAATCACAATATTGTGTCAATTTTTCACTAATATTAATCTGAATAAATTTCTAAACTGTGGAAGTTTTTCACTAAGCGAAAACTCATCATGGATTCAATTAATATTTATTTTCGTCAAATAATCCATAACTTTAAAGGGGTTGAACAGCAACAGATTCTGAAATCATTTTCAAATATGGAAAACATAAAAATGGTTGATACTTTTTATATTAAATGTTATGTATCAAATTAACTCAACAAACAATTTTAATCCCTTTTTTCTTGTTGATCCTTTTCATTACGAAAGCTCTCCGAAAAAATCTAGACCAAAAACATAGTTTCCCTTATAGAAATATATTTCGGGGTTAACTCTTCAATTTACATCACAATTATGCACAAATTCGATATCATTATTCAGTAGATTGAAATGACCAATTTCCTTCAATTATTCACATACAAATTCAACAATCAAATCAATAATCAATATTGAAAGAAAACTGTTGTGCTAGTCTCAACAAAAAAACTAAGACCCTATCTGTTCTATGGAAGGCCCTATCATATTCCTACATCGGAGATATTTAGAAATTATAGAATTTACGTGTTCCTCTTTGAATATAAAATAGATATAAGATATCTTGTTTATGTAAAAAAGATGGGTATCTAAATTACTATCCGTGACACGTATAGCTTTTTCAACTACGTAGTTTTGAAATCGAGGTTATGAGTTATTCTGTATATATGAAATCATGAGCAATGGTAACTTCCGAGGACGTACATTAGACATTATTAGTGCTAACTTCAATATACCAAATATCCCGAAAGCATACTTATAACTTACCTTGAGTACTCTTTAGCATTAAGAAGTCTATGAAAAAATTCCCAATGACCTGAAGAAACACAAGTACATAAAAACACAAGGCTCAAAAAAACTATTAAGTAGTTATGATCATGAAACTTCTATGATTTCATTTGGTTTCAAGTATTCATGTCTTATGATTCTGTCATCTACAAAGGTGATTTTAAAACAATTTTACAAATCACTTAACTTTTTTCATTCGAATGATTTATTCCACACAAGTTTAATCTTACCTCTTTCAGTTATACAGAGTCTTAGGTAAAATTGCGGCAAGAATTGGAGGGAATAGTTTGAGAATTATTTTTAGCCCCATGATAATTTTTGAAAATCAGCTTCGTTTGAAAGATATATGATGAAAACAAATTGTGAGAGAGATGACACTTTTCATCTGAAACTACATATAAAGTGAACCATATAAAAAAAAATACTCGAGATGACTATTACAGTTCCAGACGGGATACAAGCAATCAATCTTCTCGTCGTTCGCTGCCAAAGCCTTTTAAACACGCCACGGTTGATTTTCTAATTGCGTAGCAAGCAGCAATTATCCGATTGCCCAAATCGCTCAAATTCTCCACTGGTTCAGTGAAAACTAATAACTTTAGAGATTAACACAATGAATAACCATGGGGTTCATGTCTGGGAATAAAGCAGGTCAATCTTATGACCCACCGTGACTAATCCATGGATCTCCGTATATTTCTGTATAAAAAATAACGGGATTTCAATGTGCAATGTGGTGATGCATCTGTAAAAAAATCACGAACAACCAAAGTGTAAAGTGGTGGTGATTATGCAGAAAATTGAATGGCAACTAAAGGGTGAACGATTCAGAACAAAACTACGAGCAATTGGAAGATTAAGTGGTGATGATTCTGTCAGTAATAACAAGCAACTGAAGTGTAAAATTGAGGTGATTCTGAACAAAATGAAAAGCAACTAAAGTGCGAAGTGTTGATGAGCTCTAAAAAATTCACGAACAACTAATGTGTTAAGTAGTGGTGATTCTGTGGAGAATCACAACCAACCACCGTGGATGCTGATTCTGTACAAACATCTCCTGCAACCAAAGTGTAAAGAGGTTATAATCCTGTGAAAAATAACGACCAACTGAAGTGAATAGTGGTTGTGATTCTTTATCAATATCAAGACCAAGTAGAGTGTAAAGTGGAGGTATGCCATCGTTCATAAACGACATTCTAATTCTTGTAGCATATGGTACAAACTCCAGAAACTCAGGAAGCTTTTTGCTTCAAAAAGAAATTATCAAGAAGGGTTTTCTCATGAGTTTTGAAGCGACAAAAACTTTCAATGATAGATCAAGGAATTTTTCTCGTATGATTAGACCCTGTAGAAGACCTGGAAAAAACGTTTGTGTCTCAAATATTCCATGAATTCTCTGGTTGATTTTTTCGTTATGCTATAAATAACATCAAGTTTATGCTAAGTAGACTAGGCATTATTGCCCACAATTCCCTTCCTGTGCAGTGTAGGTTATTAACATCATGCAACATGACCACAAGACTCACATTATATTGCAATGTGCGCTGTGAAGCTGAACGTTAAACAAGAATTATAAGCAATACTTAAATCATAAAACAGTACAAATTACTGTTAGCCAACAAAAAAGATTCAGTTCTTATTCCTAATTAGCCTATTCCCTGATTTTTTTATGGAATAATAATATTAAACACATTTCAAAAAATTTCAAAAGTAATTCAAATATTGTCCACTGCAATATTGTTTCGGTGAACAATATCTTCATCAGGCGGATAAAAACTGTAATTCAGTTTTAATCCAAATTTTCATCCACCTGATGATTGTGTTCTATACTGAAACAATATTGTAGTGTACATGAAATATTTTCGAAATTTTTGAAAATATGTTTAATTCATTGATAAGTTGACATGTGATTATAACACGTACCCCACCACAATCAACTGTTTGAATGAATATATTTTTACAAATGATGACAACATATATTAATTTTTCAAGATGCACAATCTTGTCAAGAAAGTATAGCTTCAGATTTTTGGTTAGCGGAGAGGAAAAATATGATGCATATTTCTGATTAATAAATTCAATGAACGATGAATCAACTCTCAACTCTGATAGTTCATATTTAAATGAGAGGTAATAATAAATACTTGTCCAAAAATCACTGACTGAACAATTCTTTATTCGACTAGTTTCGCCTTTCACGGCATTATCAAGAAACATTATTTCTGATTAACTCTATTTCATACATATTTCAACGATAACTATAATTTTTAGACTCTGATGATTCACGTTAATTTTCAACATTTTTAACAATAATGATAACATCATTGCAATTGTTATGTCGATACAAAATGTGAAAGCTCTCAAATAGATGAATCAATTAAAGCCTCTTCTCCTTCAATCTCTTAATTTTCGCTCAACTCTGAATGAATACATTATCAAATGTATCTTACGTTTGAAAACACTTCGAATAATAATGATAATAAGCTAAATTCAATATATTGAAAAATTCTTGTGGAATTTGGTCGAAGGCTTTCAATATACATACAAATACAAAATACATTTTAATAACATACTAATCAGGTTAGTCTTGAAATCATAAAATTCTTTGAATGTTCCTTTTTTAATTACTCTGTTTGAAACTCAAAGTTGACGTTATGTTTCCAATAACTTCTGTCATGAGTTTCACATTATTTGAAAACACAAAAAATAGCAGGGTAACAATATTAAATTTTGGAAAAATTCAATATGTTTAATAACATTGCTATAAATGAGTAGGATATTTCACTCAAAGTACATGAAAAGTCTTACTCCAGACTTCATTTATTTCAGGTATGAATATCAGGTCAGATAATGAAAGAAAAGACACCCGAAAAAGCTACTCAAAATATTCAACTCAAATTAATTCAAGTTATTCTCAAATAGCTGAGTAATTTCGTAGCTAGTCTTAGGTAGCTAAATTATGGAAAAATTAACATGACACATCATTGACACAACACAATTGGCATCACACATTTTTAATGTCATATAATTTAGCTATGCATTTGCTCACATTTTCTCTCAAATTCCAATTTAAATACAAATGAAATGCAAACTAGGCATTCGAATTTAGCCAACTAAATTGAGAAATTCTTGCAAATTGAATCCACCAAAAAAAATTGGCTGAACAACCGGAGTAAATTTAGTCCATTACGTTTGTACTGTAATTTTTTCGATTACTGTAAATATATATGAAAAAAGAAACAATTTGTATTCGGAAACATAAAATGACATCTTGCAATTACCAATAAATTTTATACCTGTATTAATTTCATTTTGCGTGTAAACTGAAACATATTTATTTTATTACGAAGTGGCTATATGTGTTTTTGTCATGATAAATGAAGGGATATTAGGAGAGAATAAGTTGGATGTTAAATTTGAGTGGTATTGGTATAAAAAATTAAAATGCATAGGCAAAGCAACAAAACGCCTACCATATTATTGAATAGTTAAGACGAATATATGCATAATTTAAATAAAACTAAGTAGTTTTATGATTTTCACTATAATTAATTCAAAAACATGACAATATCGTTTCGCCAACACAGTGGCTTCATCAGATGTTGATAAACTGTGTTGGCGCTGTGTTTCGCAATACAAGGGATTGTCATGTCTTTGAATTAATTATAGTGAAAATCAGAAAACTCCTTAGTTTTATTTAAATTATGTATTTAGATTTTCATCAAGTATCGGCCCAATCGATTAATGAATATATATGTTAGAACATTTTGAAATTGAAACAGAAGGCACTTTGTTTATAGATTCAATGTATCAAAATAAAGAATATGTTTACTAAAAATGAATCGTCGACATGTTTCGAATTACGGCCTCATTATCAAGTTTGAAATCCTCTCTGAATTTCAATAATAAATAATTTCATAATTCAATGAAATATTACAAATAACTCAATCTAAATCAATTCATTTTAGTCAATTTTCATTGTTCACATAACTCCTGATAATAAATTCTATGGAGTCAAAGTGTCAAAATGTCACAATTTTCGGCAACTCTATTGAATGTAGACATAAACCAAATGGGGATTGTATTAGGGAGTTGCTCCTCAGAGTCTCTAGGTGAAATAATTCTGTATTGAGAAATTTTGCCTAGGAACACGAAATTTCAAAGCAGACAAGAAAGGAGGACAATCAATACTATTGTGCAGTAATTTGTACAAAAAATTTGAGTGATAAAGTTTCTCTCCTGCTCTGCAATGAGATAAAACTAAATCGACTCAATAATTCGTAATGATTGACTCCTCTCTGTGGATAAACTTTATCCTCCCTCCAAACTAAGAATTCCAAGAACCTTCTCTGAATAGCCTCAAAATGGCGTTGATGGCAAGTGTAAATGGGATGCCAGATCGTGCTGCCATACTCCAACTTGCTACAGATTAGGTTACTAAATAGTCCTATGAATGTTGAGGAATTATTAAAATATTTGCCATTACGTATAACGAATCCATATATTTTCGCAGCAGATGAAATGAGTTGGGTGATGTGTGGGACAAAGGAAAGCTTCTGGTCGAAGACAACACCAAGATCCCTCGCCTTATCAGAACGAGAGAGAACCTGACCACCGACGCTATAATCACAGTCAATTCGGTCTCTTTTCTTTGTGAAAGAAACAACATTACACTTTGATACATTCAAACTCAATAATGAAACAATGTTCAGAATTTTCTCATAATTTAATAAAAATATGCATGACGCCTTTCGAAGTACTACTTCTTCATCAAATTCTGAGTTAACAATGATTAACAATTTGATAAAGAATTAGAATTTCGGAACGCGTCATGCGTATTTTTATTAAATTATGAGAAAATTCTAAATATTGTTTCATTAGGATATTAATTTTGTCAAAGTATCGTCCTCATCAATAATCAATTTAAAAAAGTCAACCGAATGTTCATAATTTTCATCAAAAACAGTGAAATATATTCCAATACAATGTTTTTAAACCATCTGCGTTTTATTTCGATCTTAAACTTCATTCTTCATGATGTTTCTCCAAGGAATTTGCTTCAATTCAATCAGTTATATATGTTACGATTATTTTCATTGTTATACTAATAAAACTATTTAAAATAACAAACTAAATTCACCAATGATGATAGTAATCTAATATCGAACGAATAAAATACTTAAAATTATATAACCTATAGAAAATTTCTGGATAAGTACCTACATAAAAACAAACTAATTAGTACAAAATCTGAATACATTCATTACTATGAATTTTTTCAGAGGTGTTCTCATGGGAAATAAGATAAGATGATATAACTTCCGATGATGTTACTTCCGAAGAAGATATGCTAAGCCAATATTTTCCACAGATATATTTAAAAAGGTCAAATTTCAATGAGAATATTAATTTCTGAGTTTTGATAAATCTACAGTTCTAGCGAAACGTCAACTAGAAAAAAATTTTTCTATTTTAAGGATTATTATTTGCTGAAAGTGTTGATTCTTAAAACTAATATACAAGCGAAGGAAAAGAAAATATGTCAAAAAAATGTTATAGTTATATATCTTTTCAATATATGGGTAGATAGTATAATAAGTAGCCAAATAGTCAGGGACGAGATGGAAATAGCGAACAAGTTCTAACAAATACTTTCTAAACAGTATAGATCAAATTGTTCGAAGTATACCTACAACGGCAAGCGGGAAATATATTACATACAAAAATTCTTCGATTAGTACTGAATTTTCTACTTTTAAACGGATCACAATGGCAAAAATGAAGGAAAAAGTCAAGAGCCTTAAAAACGTAGGAGGTGGTGAAGGTGGTATTTCTAAACAAGTTCTTTGTGATGCTACATATGTTATAGGGGACCACCTTTTAGATGTTATAAACAGTTCTCTCGTTTACGGCATTTTTCCAGATTCATGGAAATTATCAACCATAATTCCTGTTCCTAAGGTACAGAATACAAATATTTGCAATGAATTTCGCCCAGTTAATACAGTGCCTATATATGAAAAATTATTAGAATCCTGCGTGAGGGAACAGCTCCATGATTACTGCTATAAAAATAATATAATTGTTCCTAACCAATCCGGATTTCGCGAACAACACTCCTGCGAGTCTGTGGTTGTTAGTATCGCTGATGATTTTTATCAGCTGTTGACAATGGCAGTTATGTATTAGCGGTGTTTTTGGACTTTAAAAGAGCCTTTGAAACAGTAGACATTGAAATCTTACTGAGAAAGTTAGAGAATATAGGCTTACGGAATAAAGTACTGAACTGGTTCAGGTCATATAAGTATGTCTAACAGAGTACAGAGAGTACTGTATAAAAACTGAGTGTCTGAGATATTGAGTGTAAATCACGGTGTACCACAGGAAACAGTTTTGGTTCCGTTACTATTTTCAATATTTATTAATGACATAGTACAGGTAGCCACAAAATCTAAAATAACTTCGTATGCTGATGATAAAATGATGTATATAGTGGGGGAAGATTTACATCAAATGGCATTGGATATGAACATTGAAATGAACAAGTTATTCGCGTGGCTGTGTGATAATAGATTAAGTTTGAATGCAGGAAAATCAAAATTTAGTATATTCGCCAAGAAATCACGAATGATAAATGTGCAGGTTGATATATATATATATATATATATATATATATATATATATATATATATATATATATATATTTCTGTGAACGGAGAAGCCATTGTTCACGATGAACATATCAAATACTTGGGTACAATTTTGGATTCGATTTTAAACTTTCACGCACACGCAGATTAAATAACGAGAAAATTTTCGAAAAAAGTAGGATTCTTATCACGAATCGGCAAATCTTTGTCTATTAGTACAAAGTTGTCACTCTATAAAGCCATTGCACTTCCTCATTTACAATTCTGTTGTTCCTTATTGTCTAATTGTCCTCAATATCAAATAAGTCGAATAGAAAAAATACAAAATAGGGCTATGAGATCTATATTAAAATGTAATAGATATACACCTGTCAAATCCATGCTTAATGTGTTGAATATGTTATCTGTTAGCCAAAGAGTTATGTGTACAAGTGTTCATTTTTAAACTGAAAAGAAATATGTTACCAACCTACATTAGTGATAGATTTCGATTATTTAAAGATGTACATAATTATAATACGAGATTCAAAACAGACTTTATCCTTGGAAAATGTAACACTACACAAAAGCTAAAATCTATTTTGTATGAAGGTTTAATTGAATTTAATGGACTTCCTGCACATATTAAAAACTGTGAAAGTTTGAAAGTATTTAAGAGACTTTTGAGAACGTTCATCTCAACCAAATGCAATACAGTTTAAAGTAACTCTAATTCAATTGGGCTTTGTTTCTGCTAGTGCTCTAATTGATGTTTATCATGTAATATTAGTTAGGTGCTAAGTATAACGTTTGTGTTTTTCTACTATATTATGTTATTTACATATATTGGTACTTTACTCAATTCACAGTATTTTACTTTTCATTCTTTTAATTTTTAATTAACTTGTTATTAGTTACTATATTTTGTAATATGATGTAGCAATTCAGCTAAATAAATACATTATTATTATTATTTCTGAGGTAATTTCTCAAAGTGTAGGTGCGTATAGTATTTCAAACCACTAGTGTGGGTTAGGTAGTACAGGGTTCATTCCTTTTAGATAGTCAAGGTGAGGAAAGTCAAGGTGAGGTCACAAAATAACATATTACGAAATGAAAAAAATAATTGCCAATTCATTTCACGATTTGTATGTTATTTTGTTTTTGATATTTCAATAAATGAAATATCAAAAGAGTAGCATAAGATGACATTCTAGATCTACTTAGATCTACTTCACGAACGCAGATATCTTCAAACATCACTGGTATTCAAAACTTGAGGTCAGAGAAAATGTCGAGCATTGTACCAAATCCCATTCAATAAGAAAACGAAGACATTATTGTTGAAAATTATAAAGATGAACATAAGTATACAGTTACACTAGAAATTCGTAACACAATAAACTAGATCTCAATTTTCTACGAACTTCATATTTCGTGTAGTTTGTCATGTGCATCAAAACGAAACGATTTTATTGGGCTTAATTCAATCTAGAACTATACCTTTATGAATAATTAGTTTCTTTATGGCTGCTGCTCGTTAACGTGTAACGGTCAATGTTACAAGAGAGAATGAGTTCAGGATTCCTCAACTCACGGTCAATTTGCAATACTTAGTTATCGAAATTTAAAGCAGTAACTGTGTCGGGTTTTTTTGTTGGGGCTCGAAGCCGCCGTGATATGAAATGTTCCGCAATGGAATATCAGTCAAATTGAATCGATATTAAAAAGGTATTAGGACCATCTTGAATGGGTATTTTTCAATATATCAGAAACATTATTAATCAGCATGTGTGGAGAACCGCGTAATTATTTATTTATTTTCAATTCAATTATTAGAGTGGCTAAAAGAGGCCCAAACAGATCTACAACAGATCAATGAAGAAAATCTCGAAGATCGCACTGGGTGCCGTTATAAAATCGCACATGTGAAGTTAGGGCAAAAATCAAATCATAAAACTGGAGTAAAAAATGATGAACGAAAGAAAGAGCATTCAGAGAGGATGATGAGTTTCAGGGAGGCAAAAAAGATGAAGCAAAAGTTTTAAGAATTGCGAATACAAGTTCAATCGCTCTCCTCATGGGAAACAGTCGTAATAACAGTAATATACATATATATATATATATATATATATATATATATATATATATATATATATATATATATATATATATATATATATATATATATATATATATATATATATAGGTTTTTGGTTGTTGGATGTTTCAGGTAGTGGGTATATAACTGAAGTTTTGTTGTTTCATTTAGACGTTTCGGAGGCTTCTTTACCTCCTTCTTCGGTAATTCAATTAACTGAAGGTTCTCTCTGTATTGAACCAACGATTATTTCAAAACAGAGAGAACCTTCATTTAATTAAATTACCGAAGAAGGAGGTAAAGAAGTCCCCGAACCGTCTAAATGAAACAACAAAACTTCAGTTATATACCCACTACCTGAAACATCGAACAACCAAAAACCTATAACATATAATAGACAATAAGGTAATAAACACACACATATATATATATATATATATATATATATATATATATATATATATATATATATATATATATATATATATATATATATATATATATATATATATATATATATATATATATTATGTGTGTGTATGGGAGTCCTTAGAATTCACAATATCATGAATAATTGAAGATAATATAATAGCTGATACCAACAATGAGCAATACTATCTTTGATAAGCTTTGAATAGAATAAAACAAGTCTTAATACTACTGGAATATTTTTCATAAAGGGTGTTTTTTTAGAGGTATAGAACTTTAAGTTGGTATACTGTTGAAGATGGCACCGATTCAACAGCTGAGAAGTCAGATATACTCAGTTTGGTTTGGCAATTTATCATGAATAGACTCACGCCTGAACAACGCTTGCAAATAGTGCAATTTTATTTCGAAAATAATGGTTCTGTGCGGAATACGTATCGCGCACTACGTCTATTTTATCGTCGAGAAAATGGTCCATCAGAGCAGTTAATTCGATTAACCAAGGAACGTTTTCACACCACGTTTACTCTTATTGATAAGTCGCATCACCAGAGACGCCGTACGGTGCGTACAGAAGAAACTATTGCTACTGTAGAGCGTAGCATTGAGGAAGACCCGAATGAGTCCATCCGCTGTCGGGCACAGGAATTGGATCTGTGTTCATCCACTTTATGGAAGATTTTGCTGAAGGATCTTGGTTTGCGTGCTTACAAAATCCAACTCGTGCAAGAATTGAAGCCAAACGATCATCAAGCAAGGTGCAGATTCGTCGAATGGGCCCAAAACGAGATTGCCGATGTTCCCGATTTTCATAAGCGAATTTTGTTTAGCGATGAAGCGCACTTCTGGTTGAATGGCTCCAACAACAAACAAAACTGCCGCATGTGGAGTGAAGATAATCCTCAAGTGTATGTCAAAACACCTTTACATCCAGAAAAACTGACTGTTTGGTGAGCTTTATGGGCGGGTGGAATCATTGGTCCGTACTTCTTCAAAAACGGTGATGGCCAGAACGTTACAGTCTATGATTACCATTTTTTCATTTCTGAATTGAACAGCCATGATTTTCAGGAGCTGTGGTTTCAACAAGACGGCACAACAATCGATTTATTGAGAGACACGTTTGGTGACCGCCTAATTTCACGTTTTGGACCTGTGAATTGGCCTCCAAGATCTTGTGATTTAACAGCGCTTGACTACTTTCTGTGGGGCTATGTTAAGTCATTGGACTATGCGGATAAGCCACAAACGCATGACCATTTGGAAGACAATATTCGCCGTGTTATTGCCGATATACGGCCACAAATGTTGGAAAAAGTCATCGAAAATTGAACGTCCAGCTTGTACTACATCCGAGCCAGCCGTGGCGGGCATATGCCAGAAATCCTGTTTAAAATGTAATGCCACAAGATTATCTTTCGCAGAAAAAAAATTCTTGTCAATCAAATGATCGATCGTTGTTTTATTGCAATTCAAAGATCCGTAAAAAAATAACACCCGTTAACTCATATTATGGGTTTTTCAATCAATCGACTGAGTACTTCGAAAGGCATCGTGCGTATTTTTGTTGATATGTATATGAGAAAATTCAAAATATTGTTTTATTATTATTATCATTAGTTATTCAAGTAGATGTGAATAGCGCTACGGAATAAATTATTTATACACCTGAATACAGAGTCTCACCCAATCGATCCAACTTTCAATTCAGTCAAGAATATATAAGCTTCAAATCTCAAACAATATTGATATATCCTTTCGAGAACCTGATTCAAAAATGATTGATGCAATAAAACTAGAGTGTCTCTGGTCAAGCCAATGGCCTCTACTGTCGTTCGGTACGCCACTGTCTATCAACAGGAGCTTTGAAAACTGTTGCACCTATCAGACGTAACCTGATTTCTTTGCGAAGATACCTTTAATTCATTTGTGAGTCACTCTGTGTTTATCAACGTCTAAGCAATTTGTATACATTAAAGGTCAGGTAGACTAAATAACGCATTATGTACTGATACTAGACAAAATAGTTCCAATTTACGCTAAAGGTTAACCTCCAGTACCAGTCCCAGGTTAAAATGGAATTATTGATATAATGAATGAGTAAATTCACCAAAAACACAACAATTTCAACAACAAAACAACACAGAATGTACATTTTACATCTCTTTGAAAGGTGAAATATTATACATAAATAATAATAAGTTCTTTACTCTCAACAGGTATTACAGAAACACCCAATTACAAAAAATAATAACAATGTTGAATACATATCTAAATAATTAGAAGAAACATTTAACTAAATAATTTAAGAAAGAGCTCAATCGAATCTAAAAAAAATAGTAACTTATAACTACATTATAGCATTCAATGAAATATTACAAAGAACTCAATCTAAATCAATTCATTTTAGTCAATTTTCGTTGTTCACATATCTCCTGATAATAAATTCTATTAAGTTAAAGTGAATGTCACAATTTTCGGCAACTCTATTGAATATAGACTCCATAAACCAAATGGGAGATTGTATTAGGACGTTGGTCCTCGGAGTCTCTAGGTGGAAGAATTCTGTATTACGAGAATTTTGCCTAGGAACACAAAATTTCAAAGCGGACAAGAGAGGAGGACAATCAATACTATTGTGCAGTAATTTGTACAAAAATTTGAGTGATAAAGTTTCTCTCCTGCTCTGCAATGAGATAAAACTATATCGACTCAATATTTCGTAATGATTGACTCCTCTCTGTG
Source organism: Henosepilachna vigintioctopunctata (assembly GCA_030704895.1). NCBI lineage: Eukaryota > Metazoa > Arthropoda > Insecta > Coleoptera > Coccinellidae > Henosepilachna > Henosepilachna vigintioctopunctata. The sequence continues at coordinate 2,261,473 of JARQZJ010000129.1, forward strand.
GATAAACTTTATCCTCCCTCTAAACTAAGAATTTCAAGAACCTTCTCTGAATGACTCAAGATGGCGTTGATGGCAAGTGTAAATGGGATGCCAGATCGTGCTGCCATGTTTCAACTTGCTACGGATTAGGGTATTAAATAGTCCTATGAATGTTGATGAATTATTAAAATATTTGCCATTACGTATAACGAATTCATATATTTTCGACGCAAATGAAATGAGTCGGGTGGGTCATAAATGAAATATATGAAAATATAAGATATTGATTTCACACTAGGGAGATCTGAGTTCGAATCCTGGGACGTTTGTATATGTGTATGAGTCAGTAGTTATGAAATCATGGTTATGAGATACAGTTTTGTTCATGACACAGTCTTTCTAAGATTTTTCTAAAGGTTTCACACACCCTTATTCTTACAATTTCACCAAGAAATGTATCATATAATTTATTTGAGTAGATTAATCGTTATTTATTTCGTACAAGTTTGTTTAATCTTACTCTGAGACCAGCACTAACTTTTCCACATATAATCTTCAGTTTCTAAGTACTAACTAATCATCTATCAACTCATCACAACGAAGGGAATAGGCAATATATTTGAGTATATGCAGAAATAATATTGAAGTATCAATTACCTTTCAGAAATAAAAAAGTGAAAAAATGTAAACATTTATCAATTCTGCTTCGAATTTCATGTATGTAATAAAAATACAGAACACCTTATTACTCTGTAAGTGATTGAATAACTCATTTTCTTGGAAGGCGGTTTAATTTACAACAGAAAATTCTGAGAAACTATCGCAGTATTTAAATTCTATACATGTATTTCAAACATATCTCGTTTTATCGTCTATTTCAGCGGTTTATGTTATTGAAGCATACCAGGTATTCTCCCATCACTTATGCAAATATTGATGACTACTCAAGCTGACATTGAGAAATGAGATAACCTTATGACTAATAATGACTTCTAAGCTCATGAATCTAAAACGATTCTATTTCCTTGTTATCGGCGATATAAAATTACAAGTTTAATAGTGCCTCCTTGTTTTCGCATCAAAACAACGTAGAAAACGTTTTCCACGTTTCTTTTTCCGAAGAAAGTAAGCGAGACCTAAAAGTCAATTGACTTCTAGCGAAATTCTTCGGAGAATATTGAAAAAATATATCGTATATTTCTAATAATTTTGCTCAGAACTCTTGATAATGGATTAGTAGCCCGAAACATATGTCGAATGGGGTAACGAAGGGGGTAACGTAAATCGATAGGATATCACTATCTATTGTATAAATATGTGGCATTTTAAGATGGTAGGTCTTACGGGGCTCTTTTCTAATTTTGGAATCATTTCTCACCTCATCGAATGGTTTTCGAAATAATTCGGCAGACGACAATGTTCAAAAATATCGATCTGAAATCCTTTCCATACATAAGCTTCGCCAGGATTTACATCACAAGAGGAAGAGAGACTTATCGAACTATATTGCGACATCAACCTCAAAAGAACCACCATAGTTATATTCAACAGTTCAGATTTTTCGGTGTTTTGGTTATAGTTGAAAATAAATATCCAAAATCAACTTCAAAAATTTTTTTCTCAGTTCTCATTTCATTCTCAACATCGTATGAAGCTGAATCCTAAGTTGCAACTATAAGTTACAAGAACAAATGTCGTTCTAGGATCAATGTGGAGCAAATACTGGGAGTGTCAAGCCTTATTCCTTGATTTGAAAAATTTGGTGATCACCGAAGTCACCCGTTAGATCTATCTGACAGAGTACCTTTTATTTATCGAATTGTTGTTTTATGTATCAAATCTGAACTCTTGTTCCGATTTAATCTCCACTAGTAATTAAGTACTACGAGTATTACTGTATAACTTAAGGTACCTATTTGCTTAGACTGGGCGTCGTGACAAAGGTACTAAACTTTTAAGTGTGCCGCGAGCTGAAAAAGTGAAACAGATTGGAGTACCTGGACTATATTGAACATTTTCATTTTATTGAGTCAATTGTATCGTTTTATGATCCAAAATAACATAATTTTTTGGTCTATTTTAAGTTAAGGGTATTTTTCAGGAAACATATAACATAATACTAGGCCACATATCATCATAAATACCTCGCAAATTTTAGTCTCAATGTTTTGATCACAAGATCCATCAAATACTATATTTGTATCTAAAGAGGAATCACCAAAGTGTAAGATACCTATAACATATTCAAAATGATCACAAATTTGCTTTATATATTATCAACATTTGCATATTTCAAAGAATAAAGTAAATTTTATTATTTTATATGCATATGTTAAACTTCCTTCTGAGGGTATGTTATTTTAAAATTAATGAAATATTCCTAAGCTACAAAATGTGACACATTTTTCTTATTTGTTCAACTTAAAGAGAATTGAATACATGAATACATATTTTGTTTAATTTAAATAAAACTGAGTAGTTTTTTGATTTTTACTATAATTTAGTTAAACATGATAATATTGTTTCGCCAGCACATTGTTTCATTAGAAGAGATGTTAAACTACAGTTTATCATTTACATCTACATCTGATGAAGCACCGCGGTTGGCAAAACAATATTGTTATATTTAACTAAATTATAGTGAAAATCAAAAACCTACTTAGCTTAAATCAAATTATTCATTCAGATTTTCATTAATTATCGGCTCAATCGATTAATGATATATTTTGTATTTAAAATTCGATAATTATCATCATACAAGCACATTTCTCGTAAATTTTCTTTGTCTCCACAGCCTAGAGGTGATGTGAAGGTTTCCCACTAAGGAAATGACTTCAAATCCCGAGTAAGACACGGATATTTGTGCATGTAACGGGTTTTTTCAGAGGTATAGAACTTTAAGTTGGCATTACTGTTGAAGATGGCGACCGATTCAACAGCTGAGAAGTGATTTATTGCCAGTTTGGTTTGGCAATTCATCATGAATAGACTCACGCCTGAACAACGCTTGCAAATAGTGCACTTTTATTTCGAAAATAATGGTTCTGTGCGGAATACGTATCGCGCACTACGTCCATTTTATCGTCGACAAAATCGTCTATCAGAGCAGTTAATTCGATCAACCATGGAACGTTTTCGCACCACGTTTACTCTTATTGATAACTCGCATCCCCAGAGACGCCGGCGCCGTACGGTGCGTACAGAAGGAGCTATTGCTACTGTAGAGCGTAGCATTGAGGAAGACCCGAATGAGTCCATCCGCCATCGAGCAAAGGAATTGGATCTGTGTCCATCCACTATATGCAAGATTTTGCGAGAGGATCTTGGTTTGCGTGCTTACAAAATCCAACTCGTGAAAGAATTGAAGCCAAACGATCAACAAGCAAGGCGTAGATTCGTCGAATGGGCCCAAAACGAGATTGACGTTGTTCCCGATTTTCATAAGCGATTTTTGTTTAGCGATGAAGCGCACTTCTGGTTCAATGGCTACGTCAACAAACAATCCATCCAGAAAAACTGACTGTTTGGTGCGCTTGATGGACTGGTGGAATCATTGGTGTGGGAATATGTAAAGTCATTGGTCTATGCGGATAAGCCACAAATGCTTGACCATTTGGAAGACAATATTCGCTGTGTTATTGCCGATATACGGCCACAAATGTTGGAACAAGTCATCGAAAATTGGACGTCCAGATTGGACTACATCCGAGCAAGCCGTAGCTGTCATAAGCCAGAAATCATATTTAAAATGTAATGCCACAAGATCATCTTTCGATTGAAAATATTTAATGTCAATTGAATGATCCATCGTTGGTTCATTGCATTTTAAAGTTCTATACCTCTAAAAAAACACCCTATATATGAATTTAATTTATAATATTGGACATATGGATAATGAGCATAACAAACAAGCAAAACAAAAATTCTCATTAAATGAATCAGACGATCATTAATATTGCCGCCAACAATTGAATGTACATTTGATCAACGATCAAACCATCGTAATATATTTGATCCACCACGATTCGCAAACAATGATTTCATGCTTTCACCTTGTCATTTTATTCGTATTCTGAGTCACTAATGTTGTATGAATTTATCAGAGAGATTAACCTCGAGATAAACAAACACAACCTACATGTAACCTGACTGATTATATTTATATATAGATTTGTCTGTTGGAGAATTCTGAATGAACTGTTTTCACCTCCGGAGGCATCGTGTACCCTCGAACTCGTCGATGGGAAAAACTTTCAATTCTTTTTCAACTTGCTCTTAAACTTCGTGTCAATTCGAAAGATGTCGAAAAACGTAAATATTTTATTCAATATTTCAGTTACTGAAAATACCGACGGCAAAAAAACTAGTTTCAATCTATCAATGGACATTAAAGGACAGAAAAAAAAATTTGAATATATATATCAATTTATATATATATATATATATATATATATATATATATATATATATATATATATATATATATATATATATATATATATATATATATATATATAGTATTATTATATTTTGAATGTTTTTATCAATAACAGGCTCCTTTCAATATGAAAACCTTTATTTTTGTTGACGTTTCGTTGTATATCACTTTGTCAAAACTAATGAATAATTGAATTTATGAATTACTATAGGTATCAAAATGTCTTCTTCACCATCTCTGAAAAACTATGGTAAGCCAGGTGATTCTAATATGTGTGATTTATGTATATATATATATAATATTAGATATAGTTTTTCATACTTATCCAGAATATGTATATTATTGGTTTATGTAAGTGAAATTGAAGGCAGATCTGAAAAAAATGAGTTTGGAGATGTGATGTTTGGTGATTGTTGTGTATTCATTTTTTATTATTTAATTTTATGTAATCACCAAACATCACATCTCAAAACTTATTTTTTCCAGATCTACCTTCAATTTCACATACATAAACCAATAATATACATATTCTGGATAAGTATATTATATATATATATATATATATATATATATATATATATATATATATATGTATATATATATATATATATATTATATTATAATATATATATGTAATTATATATATGTATATATAAATCACACTTATTAGAATCACCTGGCTTACCATGAGTTTTTCAGAGGCTTCCTCATAATGAAGAAGACTAAAACTTCGAATTTTATCCAATTTGTTTGCCTGATCTATATTTCGACTGTGTTTACAGTCTTCATCAGGAAATATAAGTATGACCAATACCATCAACAGGAGAAATGTGAAATTACAAAGTGTAAGTGATATTGCACAGGAATCAAATATCAACGTTAAAATATAAAATTCTTAAAAATATATAAAATTATCTTTAACAACAGAGATAGATAAACAGACGATCATATATGACAGGAGACACAGAGACACAAATTGTCACCGAAAAAAGTAACAGAGGTGAGAGAGCAAATACCGTGACAACAAAAGTTACGTGCTCAGTGTAACTTTTTTTTTAATTTTCAAATTTGCAACAGCTATTCAGCTGATTTCAAATTTCTCAAAGCTTTAAATGAAAGAATGAGACTGACTGAAGATAAAGTATAGAAGGCAGGAACATCATCATTCATCATGAAAAAAATTTATTTTTTCATGATTAAAATTGATAGATAATTCGTCAGCTTTGTGTAAAAATTCAGAATTTTTTTAGTTCATTCTAAATTTCTTGAATGATAATTGAAACAAGTCTTGAAACCACTGGAGTAAGCACTCCCTCCATGATTCTGAAATTTGTTTCATTTATTATTCGAAAAAAGTTTATAAAATGTTGAATAAAAATTTATAAAATGTTGAATAAAAGTTTATAAATGATTTAAGTAATTGATACTGTATAACTATTCAACTTCAATATTATTATATTTTCATAAATGATGAAATAGTTTAAGAACTCCTTGATATGATTCCATTTTTCAAGATTCTGAAAAAAATGGGGTGTAATATGAGTGTTTCTTGATACGTCGTTATCGTCCTATAAGCTTACACTACATATTCCGAGTGACGGTCACAAAAAACGAAATTGTCTTGTTTTCAGTGTTTTGAATCTCTATTCCAGCCACAAGTCATGAATTTATTCCATAAATTAGCATGAAACTGTTAGAAACACATACATATGAAATGTGTGCAACGTAAATGTGATGATAACAATATTTCGAAATTTATATCCAGGTAACCATATTCAGTCTGAATCATAATTCAACGACTTTGTACGTATATTAACAAAAAAAAATACTCATCGCAATATGTACAAGGGAAAGCAGTTTATTTACATTTCTCCAAATATCATATTCGTAGTTTCATCTAACTATTCCAACCGGAAATACTCATAATCGAAAGTTATTTGTTTGAGAACAAGAAGAAAGCTATTTTTATTTATTCTTTTGGAATACTATCACCATTATCGTTTAGTTAGTGTACAAATCATAATTTGTCATTTGAACTGAGTAGTGAAAATATTTATTTTAGATTTCAAACCAACGAAAGATACAGTGATGTAGGTTATTTGTCCTCAAATCATAGTTGCCTATCACTCATTTTTTTGAGAATATTCATTTAAGTAACTATTCTTGAAATAATAATAGAATGTAACAATAACTACGTCTACTGTTATATATTTCGACTACATTCCTTCAAATTATCTACGGATTTCACCTTCCAGATTGGATCTGGGAGGTAATTGAAGTCTATCTTTATTAATAGTGAAATGAACATTAAAGTTAGATATATCACTATTTCAGACTTAGTACCAATCATCTATAATTTCAATGAATGTAATGATATTTCGAAATTTAATATTTCATAATTCTAATGACGACATATTACACTTCTCCAATCATAATTACTAATGAAAGTTTCACTCAATCAAAAATAATATGCCATATTGTAATGTCTGCAATTAATTTAATAATTCACGAAGCAACTGAGGAAATTGATTGCTCTTTTACCGTATGATTCAATTATGGTCTACGAAATGAAAATGTGTTACTATATTTGTATATTTATATTATAAGATGATATTCAAAAATTTTCTCACTGAAAAGCGTATGTTATTGCTAAAAATATCATAACAACTGAATACATGCAAAAATATTAACATTATTTATCAATTAACAGATGAGAAAAGCAAATTACACCAAAAAACCTCAAACACATTATAATTCAGTACCTCAAATTGTTACTTATAAGGATGCAAAAATTGACCAACACAAAACAGAGCAGGTAATAAATTTTAATAAGTATTCAATCTCCTTCAGTTAAAAGAACGCCATTCAAAAAAAAAATATCCATTTCATTCTTTTTTTTTAATTTTTTTGGGTTCGTCATCTTTGGACATTAACCATTCATATCATTTATTTATTCAACCACTGAAACTCATTTACATACACCAATATCCATGTCTTAACGGGATTCGAACCCAGATCTCCCTCGTGAGGGTCCGTCACTCTCTCACTGCGCTAATCAGACGACATCCATTCCATTCCATTTAAAAAAAGACAAATTATATTTCAGTTGACATCTGAAATGAAAAAACCTGAAAAAATCATGAGACGACATCCATTCCATTCCATTTAAAAATAGGCAAATTATATTTCAGTGACATCTAAACTAAAAAAACCGTGAAAAAATTATGAAAAAACATCCATTCCTTTCCATTTAAAAATATGAATATTATATTTCAGTGACATTAATTACATTTCAGTGACATCTAAACTAAAAAACCCTGAAAAAATTATTAGACGACAACCTTTCCATACCAGTTTAAAAATAGGCAAATTATATTTCAGTGACATCTAAACTAAAAAAACCCTGAAAAAGTTATGAAAAAACATCCATTCCTTTCCATTTAAAAATATGAATATTATATTTCAGTGACATCTAAACTAAAAAACCCTGAAAAAATTATAGACAACATCTATTCTATTCCATTCAAAAATAAACAAATTATATTCCAGTGACATGTAAACCAAAAAACCCTGATAAAATATGATGACGCAAAAAATTCACTAACTGAGGATGATGGAAAAGTACAAAAATATTTCGATATGTTTTATGCTCTCGAAACTGAAGTCAAGACAAATATCCATCAATATTATAAAGCCAATAAAACCATCAAATATGTACTTAGTAATAATCGAATATATATAAAGTTAATAAAGTATAGGTAAGAGATATGGTTAAATATGAATTTATAAGTAGTTAATGGGAAAATCTGATACTTTTTAACTAAAATTACTGAGAGTAATTTTACTCATATTGAAAAGTCATCGATACAGAAGATCAATATAATGTAGGTAATAATAATATTAATAAAAATCTTTATTGCATGAAAGCATACATATATACATACACATATGAACAAATGGCTACCTTGGGTCCTCAGCCTAATTAATGACCAATCAAAATCTTAACTTGAAGTGGAGACTTTGTAGGAATTTTCCTAATTTTGTAGGTTAATAATTGGGTAGCAAAAAATATATAGTCACCAGTTGTTAATATTCCTGTAGTTATTTTAATACAACTTGTAGACATTGTTATAAAAGACAAATAAAATTAGTTAAAATATCACAATGTCTCTGAACGATTTCTTGGATTTCAACAACCAATGGAAATAATATTGCTGATTGAGGTTTGAATAAATAATGAACTATCAATTAGGTTTCATTTTAACGTTTGTTTTAAAATAAAATGAGCCAACAAAAAAACATTTACTAATACTAGATATTTTGACATGATAGAAAAAGAAAAGAATAAATAGTTGGAAATAATAATTACTGAAGCTCAATAATTTTTTCTATAATATTGCCTCATGACATATTATAATATAGTGTAAGGCCATTATAGTATTCGAATTTTGACTAATCAAGTATTCAGTTTAGAAAAATCGATAAAACATTATATTGAGTGATTATTGAAGAAATATAACTTGTTTAAATTTCGTATAATAATTAAAGGACAGAATAACAGTTGACAATATAATTTCAATGATTATGAATAATTTTTAATGTTACAACAAACCATGATATAGAGAAAGCTTCTTGAATGAGGCTTTCATTATATTTCATTTAACGTTCTCTGAGTTTCATGTCGATGTGATGCTCTAGCAAAATGTTTAGTGATTGTGGATATTGAATTTATTAATTTCCATAAGAATTTAGTGGTAAATTTTAAGTTAGAACATTGTTACAGTTCTTTTGTTAAAAGCTATAGCTCTATATCATCGTTCCTTTATGATTTCTTTTATGCTTTCGAGCAAGTTGTATTGAACAAATGATATAATACATGATTCAATATAAGCTCAATTCACTTGAACTTTTGAGTTACACATGTAATGTTATGTTTCGTCGTTACAAAGGACTTCTTCAGATGTTAACTACTAGATTACTGCTAAGAACTGAAATAAATAAAAATAAAGTATTCTAGTAGCATCTGAAGAAGACGTATGTAACAAAGAAACGCGTCATGCTATTTTGTGAATAAAAGTATAAGTCAAAAGTTAAATTGTTTGAATTTCAGCTTATATTCAATTATAATGGCTTTACATCAAGTAAACGCCAACACTATTCAAAATTATATACAGATAAAAACAGACTTTCTCATCGACTTTTAATATGATTAAAGGGAATTTGACAATCAAAGCCTAAAGACGAGACAGAAATTAACCTGCAGTTTTGAGCAATGAGTAAATATAATATGAATTTTGTGTCATTTAAGTGATAGAGTGTGTGTTAGATTTATTTCATTGAAATTAAATGTGTTAGATTTATTTCATTTCTGATACATTTTATATGACAAAAGTAGTTTCATGCACTTCTTCTTCATATAATTCAATTCATCAAATTTCACGTTTATTCTATCGCAAAATTTCCTTAACAAAAAACGTACACAGTTTTCGATTCACACATTCATTTATATATATAAAATAGAGAACAGAAATAGAGTATACTTAAATGATTAAGAACCATCAAATGTAAAATGGTGAGAAGTACTAAGTTCTTACGTCCATTATTTCGGTTCTTGATATTTAAAAACGCAAACAATGAAAATAAGAGTAAGTATTCAATAACTTTAAAGGTTTTAACATATGTCACACATCACGATAATATCTGATAACATTTATAATAACTGCGAGATACATGTTTATATTTAAGGTCTTATTATTTGTGCAGTAATAAAACATACCCAGTATTGCAAAATACAGGATCTCCTTCTAGTGGGAACCAGGCAAATAATTTCTGCGTTACTTTAGTATCCGGAATATTTGCTTGATATTTCAAGTAATTAAAGTTAATCCAAATAATATTCACGCAGAACCTTCCAAAATAAACACGTAAAAACAAGCGGCACTAAAAAACAAACACCAAGGCACCCACAAAAATCTTTCGAATCTTTATTAGTAATTCACCTGGTGAACTACAACTATCAACTACACGAACACAGGTCACGTCGCCGGTACGATGTTGACGTGCTCGGAGGGAACGGCTTCGCAATAGCTTCGGAGTTGGTTGCGCGATGCAATCCTCATCGAAGGCAATACAGATTGTCAATGATCTTTCTTCTGTAGTCGTTCGCTCGAGGATGGAGATTTGAAATCTGCATAGAGACTGCGCTCATGTGCACCCACACTATATCGGAATTTCGAATGGTAATGTAAAAATGATAGTGAAAGAAGTGCACATGGAAGTGCACTTCTTGAGCGCATCTCCGCATCTTCTTACTCATAGGGTCATAGGCTGTAAATTGGTGTCAAGGATTTAATGAGAACATTTCTAATTTCAAGATGTGCTTGGCTATAATCTATTTTAGTCGTCTGATGAAAGACGTAAAGGTTTTAATGGTTTGTCCAAACTATGTATGAAATAATGAGTCCTGGTAATTACTAACAATTTGAAGTTTAAATTATTAACAAATCGTTTTAATTAGAATATGGGAAATATGTAATTTTTGAGTCAATTTTCAATCAGTCAATTCAGTTTTCATCCACCTGGATTACCATTAATCGATTAGGCCGATACTTGTTGAAAATCCAAATATATAATTTAAATAAAACTAAGTAGTTTTCTGATTTTCACTCTAATTAAGTTACAACATAACAATATTGTTTCGCCAACACAGTGGCTTCATCAGATGTAGATGATAAACTGTGGCAGTGTTTTGTCGACACAATTTTGTTATGTTGTAACTTAATTATAGTGAAAATCAGAAAAGTGAAAATTAAATATTGTAGCAGACAATATACATAATATTTTTGAAATTATTAGAATGTCTTTGATTCGTTTCTCAATGTTTGTTAATGAAATTTTGATATTTTATTCGTGGTAGTGATATTCGTTCAATATTGGGGGTGTGGGGGCCAACCAGCACTCTTGCATTGAAAAATTCTCTAACTTTTAGATGGAAAATAGTATCAACTGTACATTTTACATTCTGAATGTACCTATTTAATTCTCAGTGTCATAAATATTCCCGATATTTCTCTGAATACCATTATATACCAATTTATTCTAAAAATCTCCGTAGGCATGTAGAACAGTCAAGTTGTTCAATCGATTCTGTCTCATTTTTGTGTCAAGGCACTAAATGGCCGTTCTGATGTTGTTGTTTTGACTAGAACTACTAAGAGTAATGCATAACATTTCTCCAACTTTAGGGTCTTGTGTAATGTACTTCCTTACACCACGCATATTTTTAAGACCTGTTGTTCTTCATCAACGATATCGATTAACATATTCAAGTGTAAGCCCAGCACTCAATGTCTAAGTAATTTTTGAAGAACTCAATTGATATTTTGTAATTTTTTTTACCTCTTTCCACTTGAAGTAAGCACTCTTTTTGAACTGCAATGACTTGAGTCCAGTTGACGCAAACCGCTAATTGGTGCAAGATTGCATCGTTCAACAAACTTCAATGAGAACACATTTGGAGTATTTCTACGGAGTTTTGAAAAAGTGCGGTGATATAGCTTCTTCATATTTATAGTTTTTCGATAAACAACGCTTCCGAGAAGAAGGAAGGTTTTAGAGGCCCTACAAACAATTTTTTGGGCCCAAGTTCCCTTAGGCCCCTTGGATTCGACGCCACTGATTCGAAGTATTGTGTTCGAAATTGATAGAAAATTAATAATATAATTTTCATGATATAGCTTGCTTTTGGAGTCCATCATATCATATTATCAATATTACTTTGATATGTTCTTTTTTCTTGTCACAAATTCAGTTGAATTATGGAATGATTATGTACAATTCAAGCCTTAATTAATACTCATTATAAAGACGATTTGGCCAGTTACCACTGTAACGTTAATCTTGGCACGAACCTCCAACCTTCGAATTGAAACCTCAAAAGGTTTCACGGATACCTTTTTGACAAACATTGAAACACGAAAACAACCAACAAATCTTTCGATAATTTCATCAGCGGAACTACAATCAATAGAAATACCCAAGTACCAGTGGTGTTTGGTTAAACAGTCATACACTCCATTTAAATGTACAAAATCACCAGCTAAATTTTGAATATTTGAAAACATTGGACACAAGAAAACACAGAAAAGAACCATTTGGAGTTTTTCGAAACGACACATAATGATCAGAACTACACAATATATGAACTCTATGACTCAAGGAAAGACATATCTGAATAACATTTCATGTATTCTCATTTCATACAATTAGATAAATAAAGGAATACCACAACATCAAAGGTTGTGGAAGAGAACTGAGGTCATAATAAAAAAGATTAAAAACTTCATTAATCGATTGGGCCGATACTTGATGAAAATCTAAATACATAATTTAAATAAAACTGAGAAGTTTTTTGATTTTCCCTTTAATTAAGGTAAAATTTAACAATATTCTTTCGCCAACGCAGTGGCTTTTTCAGGTGTAAATGATAAGCCGATAAAGAATTATTTGAGTTTGAATGTGTCAAAGTGAAATGTTTCTTTCACAAGAAAAAGAGACAGAATTTACTGTGATTATAGCGTCGGAGGTCAGGTTCTCTCTCGCTCTGATAAGGCGAGAGATCTTGGTGTAGTCTTCGACCAGAAGCTTTCCTTTGTCCCACACATCACCCAACTTATTTCATGAAATATTTTAATGATTCCTCAACATTCATAGGGCTATTTAATACCCTAATCCGTAACAAGTGGGAGTATGGCAGCACGATCTGGCATCCCATTTACACTTGCCATCAACGCCATCTTGAGGCTATTCAGAGAAGGTTCTTGAAATTCTCAGTTTGGAGGGAGGATAAAGTTTATCCACAGAGGAGTCAATCAAAACGAATTATTGAGTCGATTCAGTTTAATCTCATTGCAGAGCAGGAGAGAAACTTTATCACTCAAATTTTTGTACAAATTACTTCACAATAGTATTGATTGTCCTCCTTTCTTGTCCGCTTTGAAATTTCGTGTTCCTAGGCAAAATTCTTGTACAACAGAATTATCCCACCTAGAGACTCCGAGGATTAACTCCCTAATGCAATCCCCCATTTGGTTTACGGAGTGTACATTCAATAGAGATGCCAATAATTGTGACATTCACTTTGACTCCATAGAATTTATTATCAGGAATTATGTGAACAACGAAAATTGACTACAATGAATTGATTCAGATTGAGTTATTTGTAATATTTCATTGAATGCTATAATGTAGTTATAAGTTACTATTTTTTTTAGATTAGATTTAGCTCTTTGTTAATTCTTTTTTTTAATTATTTAGTTATGTATTCAACATTGTTAATATTTTCTGTAAATGGGTGTTATACCTGTTGAGAATGAAAAACTTATATATTATTATATGATTATTAAGAACTTGTTGACTTCATGTACTCTATGATTCAAGCACTGATTGGCGTAGAAGTCAAATTTCTACCTGTGATAAATATCAACTGGACATATGAAAAAATTTTGAGAGTTAAGAATAGAGAAAAAAAAGAAAGAAATAGCTTAGAATATATAAAATAGCTTATGAATATGTGAAAGAAAATGAAATCAAAGTTACAAGAAGTTTGTATGAAATATCTGAGCTATATAAAATATAGCATAATTCTTAGGTAATATATAAACTCATAGTTCCCCAACTTTTCATTACCACGTTTTTTCATCAAACCCCACATTATTTTCTCAAACAGATATCATCAAACAATACATAGGATTCCATTTTGTTCCTACTATTATTCAAATTGAAATGAAGAGAGTATAGATAGTGTTTAATTTGGGTCTAGTATTCTAAGTAAATGTTTACGTTCACCATATATTACAGTTAATCCGAATCTAGATCAAATATGTAGATTTCAGCATTGAAATCGGCTGGTATTTACATAATTACCATTGTTTTAATCATCAGATATATCACAGGAAGTTTCAATTATTCATCACAATATAGAACGGTATTTCGTGGTAATTTTATTACAACAGTTTCGAAATAAATGATATTTCAATATTTCACTAAGAGGTTTATTTGAGTTTCCATTTGGAGTGATGAAATAGCCAGTACTTATCGTTTCTTGCGATAGTGTTGATAAGTATAATGTTGATTTATATATGAATGATAGTAATTACAGATTTCGATTCGTTTAGTTTGTGAAAGATAATGTGAATTTTTTTTTACACAATGTTTCAACAGAATTTCATCTGGCATTTTCGAGTGATGTATTTATACTTTTGCTCTGAAAACACAACACAACTCAAGCTGTGTTGTAAAATTTAGTTGTGTTTTGTCTCTAAAATAAACGGATTAAATAATAAAACAATATTGAGAATTTCCTCATAATTCAATATAAATACGCATGACGACGTTTCGAAGTACTACTTCTTTATCAAATGCTGGATTAATACTATGTGTAATTTTACAAAGTCAATACTACAGTCAATAACACAGAACTGTAAGTTCTGTTCACATAGCCATCAAATTTCAAATTTTTATCTAATAAGACTCCTAAATTGTTTACCTGCTCCACCCAACCTATTTCGGTATCATTAATCACCAACTTATTTTCATCCCTGTTGAGCTTAGACAA
The DNA here is from genome assembly GCA_030704895.1 of Henosepilachna vigintioctopunctata. NCBI lineage: Eukaryota > Metazoa > Arthropoda > Insecta > Coleoptera > Coccinellidae > Henosepilachna > Henosepilachna vigintioctopunctata. Next base: position 2,276,505 of record JARQZJ010000129.1, read on the forward strand.
ATTATGTCCTGATCCAACACATATGGCTAGAGACTTTGCAGGATTGATTCTAAGACCATTGCTAGTATACCATCTAGATATTTGCAACAAATCATAATTCATCTTTGTAATGGCTTCATGAAAATATTCAGGTTTGCATGCGATATAAAGTTGCATGTCGTCTGCATATACGTGATATCTACAATAAGTTGAACATTTTGGTAAATCGAATGCAAAAATGGAAAAAAGGATAGGTCTCAAAATGCTGCCCTGAAAACTCCATTATTCTTGTAAGCTATGGACGATGTTGCATTTCCATACCTAGTTTTCTGGGCTCTACGTATGACATAGCTTGCAAACCATTCAACTGCGCTTGCACCAAAGCCCACATAGTGCAATTTTGCCATCAAGAGAAGACAATTCGCCAATTCAAAGGATTTAGTTTGATCTAACAAAACTACTATAGTAATACAAGAATCATCAAAAGCCTCAGCAATGTCATTACAAACCTTAAGTAAGACAGTCTGCGTTCTATGTCCAGCACGAAAACCTGACTGATATTTCGGTAGAATTTTGTTACTGTTTAAGAATCCGATGATCTTTTCAGCAGCTATCTTCTCTATCAGCTTTGACGCAGCAGGTAAGATACTAATTGATCGCACGTCCTTAATATCAACAGCATTATGCACCTTAGCCAGTGGGTTGATGAGAGCTAACTTCCAAATTTCTGGAAAAGTTGACGTCCTGAAGGATGCATTCAATGCGCTTACCAATTGGTCGATACAATAAGGCAGAACAATATTCAGCATCTCTATGGACATATCATCAGTGCCAATAGCTTTTGGCACTTTTGACTCAATATAACAGTAATAGTAACAGTGATATATTTGTATTTGTAAATTAAATTCAATCAAATTGTATTAATGTTTTTGTATTTATTCAATTGTGTATTTTGAATTTTCAATAAAAAAATTGTCTCAACTTAAATATTCAATGAATAACTTAAACTTTGATGATGATATGTATTCAAATTGGTTTAATATTTTAATACCACAATGTATTGAAATTATTATCGAAGGTATTTTTTTATAATTCTATTGGGCAAAACCCCTTTTGGCTTCTACTTTAGTCATTAGCCACCAATTGATAAATTATTGACGAAAAATTTTATTGTAAGAATGAGTTGCAATTACAAACCATTTTTTAAATTAAAATCACAAATAAAGAACAGCGCAGATATTTGCTATTCTCAAAGGATACTGTGCACCAAGGGGCTCTTTTATCAAACATATTTCAATGCATCAAACTGATTCTGATTATATAATCCAAATATCAACACTTCATTATTAATGAATTAGTAATCAATTAATCTTTGTCAATTTTCTCCTTGAATAGTTCGTTTTCGTTCAAATTCTTCTGTAATTTTTTTGTCCAATTATAATATATCTATTCAATCCAACTCATTACTCAAAAAATAAATATCTTTTTCTCATTTGAATTTCGAAATTTGCTAACATGTCCGTGCTCTGCAATAAATTTTCAGTGCCTCTACCAGGAACAAATTAGTTGAAATATATTTATATATCAAATATTTTTTCAATTCTACTGCAGCTGTTACATTTCGTTCCCTTGTATGACCTTTGCTCGAGAGAAAATAGTCCACAGTCAATCGAAAAAGATAAAATATGGAACATCTTGTAACTCAGTCATATTACATTGAATCGCTTTATTAAAAAAAGGAAGGTAAGAGAAATTGTAAGAAGAGCGATATCTACTTATTTATAGCGATAGATCTTCAAATATGTCAATAACATCTGATACGTAGAGACTGGAGATTGAGTGTAGCAGATGATTCTAATATGAAACTGTCAATGTATATGCTGGGTTCAAATCCCAAGTAAGGCATATGAATCAATCAGGTGGAATGAAGATATGAGTCATACAGTGAAACAATTTGAACAAAAATCAAATTCTCCATATCAATCAGTAAGTTTTCCGAGTGAAATTTATAGTGACTTTAATTTTGAGGAAATAGTAATATTATCTCAGTAGTATTTTTACCACCGTGATTGTTTTGTAAAAATTTTGTTTGCCATCGTATTTTGTATCGGAACATTATTCTATTCGAATACCTATCAAATCTTACAATTTTAAGACTTCCATAAGACTATTCTCTGTCATTTGTGATAATGAATATGGTGAAAATCGAATCGTTTAATTTTATTCATGATGAATTGAACAACCATTAAAACAAAAAACATTAATGGTAGGAATTGAAACTAATGCTTGGGGGTCATTTGTCAAATTCCTTCAAATTAAAATTTTTTGGAAATCGCGAAGAAGAGATCTACGTGAGATTTGTGGAAAATATGCTTCCAAATTTCTATAATCAAATAATATTTAGAATTTACTCATATTTAATAAATACGCGTTTCAAAGAACATCTTCTTTATCAATTGCTGAATTAACAATGAATTGTTAATTCAGCAATATATTAACAATATTAATTTTCTCCAAGTATCGGCCTCATCGATCATCAATTAGCCATATTTTTTTCAACTGGTAATAATAGCAATTATAACAGAAACTATAAATATTTAAAAAAGAAAATATCCCTAAAACTAGATCCGATATACAGAACCTGAAAGCTATTTCGAATTCTGCATTCAGACGTTTGAAAAATTTGTCACCAAAATGTGTGTTGGTCTGTGTTATCATCAATTCATATTCAAATATTTATGTTTATTATTATTTATCATTACGATGGTTCCCCATTAGAAGAGCGATTGAACTAGAATTCGCAATTATTATTACATTTGTTTCATCTTTTTGGTCTTCGAAAAACGCTTCATCCTTTTGGCATGCTCTTATTCCGTTCATCTGTCCATTTCACTCCAGGTTGACAATTTGATTTTTGCTCAAACTTCACATGTGATTTTATTGCGACATTCAGTGCGCTCTTCAAGATTTTTTATATTGTTCTGTTGTAGCTCTTTTTGGACCTTTTTCTGCCACTCTGTTCCACATTTACTCTTCATAATTATATCGAGTATTTTCTTCTGTATTCTGGACTGTTTCATTCTGTAAACATGTACATAGAACTTTGCCGGTGGTTTTCTGATTTCTGACGTTGTCGTATTTGTCTTTTGATAAAGTTTTTCCGTTCTTGTTTTTCTATTTCTCTCATTCTTGAATGACCGTCAATAACCATTGCTTCAGATGCGTGGATTGCTTCTAGAAGAATCGTTATAATGTTATAATGCATCAATTTGGCGCCTTTCGAAATGCACTTCTTGTCATAGTACGCCCATGTTAGCTTGTAGGCCATTTGATGCTTCGTAATTCTCTGTTCATTAGCTATTCGGTTTGAACCTGAGGACTGTATAACTTCTCCGAGGTATTTAAAATGGCCGACTTGCGAATTTCACCATGTTTTGTGATAAGCGAAGATTTATTTTTTGGTTTTTTTCCATGTATTTGGTTTTATCATAAGAAATTTGTAACCCGGTTTTCTGTGCAATTTCATGTAGTTTTTCTACGGCGAGAATGTCTTTAGTTCTATTGTCTCTGATGATAACAATATCGTCTGCAAAGGCGACAAATTTGATTTTCTTTTGATTTTTAAAGAGTTGAGTTTTTCAGGTTAACGGCACTGGTCGGTAATGGCATTCAAACGTCATCTGTCAAAGTGAAAAGTTTTCAGTATACTCTGCCATTTCATCGTGGGAAGACATGCAAACTAACAACGATTGCAAATTGCTGAAATTCACTATCAAAATTCGTGCTCTGTGAAAAATGTGTATCGTTTGTTACGACCATATTATTGTCGTCATAATCGACCTGATGAATTAACAATTCGTGCTGTTTTCACCAACTTTCGCACCAAGTTTACTTTGTTGGACATTAAACCATTGTCTCGCATGCGTACAGTGCGTACTGAAGAGAATATTGTAGCCGTAGTAAAGTGTAATGGGGATCGTGAAATGTCTATTCGTCGCCGTTCTCAGCAATTGAGCATGTGTTACTCAACCACACGGAAAATTTTACGTGTTGTTTTGGGTTTGAAAGCCTATAAAATTCAACTTCAAGAATTGAAGCCGAATGGCCTACCACAACGTCAAATTTTTGGTGAATGGCCCTAAGAACAGCTTAATGAAAATCCGCTGTTTTATCGAAAAATTTTGTTCAGCAATGCTGACTTAACGGATATGTAAACATTTATACTTATACGAACATTTAAGAAGTTATCTTTAAAATGTGAATGGCAAAGGCCAAGTTATCAATTTCAATGAAAATTTTGCATGTATGATGTAAATTGTGTGTTTTATTAGATTGAAAGAAACGCTTAAAAATCACTCATTATAAGCATTCATTCACTGCTTTCTACTTTGCATAAGAAATTATAATGAAAATGATCCGAAAAATTATTTTGAAACTTGAAAGTTGTACAATTGGTGAGAACCTATGCTCAAAACTTATTTTGCCACAGATCACCAAGAATTTCACATATCTTTGGCCCCACATCCTATGCCGCTGCTTTCTCAATTCGTTGAATACATCTACAATATATCACCGACTAAAAAATGTATTCCTAGGTGATTAATAAATTAAATCGTAACTTAACAATACTGCTATTCCTTCATACTGTTTCCTTGAACTTCATTCTACGCGAATGTATTAGTTCTATGAGAAAATCGAAACCAGATCACTTACGGTGATCTGCATTTATTGATGAAAAATGTGCATTCGGAACAAATAAAATGATTAACAAGATTCTAGTGCAAGTTTCGATGTAAGTATTACAATGCGGTTGCAGTTATGATCAACAGTCACGTTAACTGCGGTTTTACAGTTTAACGAGAAAATCGTCGACATCGTAAGTTCTTCTATGAGGATTCAGCTTTTATAAAATTACCTATAAGCTCTATCTAAAACGAAAAAAATGTGAAAGTCAACGAAAAAAGTAACGTGATTTTTGAATCTCTTCTGTTCTGCAATTCCTACTCATGAACTAAGAATTGTGGAGTTTATGTATTTAAGTTGATTGAATATTGGCTGAAGTCTTGGAGAAACATCGTTCGATCTATTGAATAATAAACAGCTTATTTTCACAAAATTTACTTTGTTGATTCTCTTCTTTCTGTTTTATGCAATATAAACCTTGTTTGAAAATTCCTTGTCCATTATTTTTTTCAAGTCTTCTTGTAAGAGATGAAAGAGGTCAAAGAAGGGTTTCAAAGTTTTCGGGACACAATGATAAAATTCATTCACCTGTTTCAAGGAAGTGAGTCAGTTGATATACAAAGAAATGATTTTATATAAGAACTCAATAATGACGGTTTATTGGTGATGCGTCTTTCGAAATATTTCATTCAAATGTATATTTTACTGAAATTATTTTTATTATAGTATTAATGTTCATCATTATTTCAAATTTTATTTTCTCTCAATGAAACAATCGTCTCCTACTTGGTACATTACTATGAAAAACCTGAAATTTGTTTTTCAATTGTGTACCCCACAAAATTATTCAATGTAGTAAATTTTTCAGGTTTTGGTAGATTTTCTTCTTCCTTATAATGGCATCAAAAGGCATATTTTATGGAAGTCAATTTTTCTGGTCTGAGCAACAGCAACAAACTGAATAATGCTCTTCTTTTTGTGTTCGCTTTTTTCAGAATAAGGTTCGTTAAAATAAATTTTGATAAATCGAAAAGAAAATCGCAAAATTTGTAATGTGAATGAGAAATAAACTGTCAGAAATTGACAGAACGTTGAGAAATTACCGTTAGTATCAGTTCTTCAGCTGATAACTTCAATAATATCGACAGTATAGATGGATAGACATCATTTCATATTCAATTTTTCTTTTCACTATCAATCAGCACAGCGGTATTTCGTTTATGTTGATGTGTATTTGGAGGTTCAGGTTGTGTTATTTATTGTAATTGTCAAATATTGAAAACGTTCAGTATGATATTACGAGTATGACGACGAAAAATTTATTCCAATCAAGTTTCCAATTGAAAAAGATACATAGATTTTCAACAAAATTACTGACTGAATTCTTATATAATTAATGAGGAGATAAGGAAGATTCAACAGCAACGAAATAACTAACCACCAATTCAACTGTTAAATATACAGGATTATCTTTTTCGATACATCAAACGTCTGAAAATTATATAAAATTATTGATAATACGTGGAAGTATTTATTAATATTATGAATTATTGATAAATTACTGGAAGTTCCACATTTTCTTACTCCTTAGAAGTCCCCCTTGGCCCCACATGGAATAAATAGTAAAAACATAAATAGTGCAGCACAAATAGAAGAACACGTCTTTCAATATATCGGCGTACAAAATTCGCCGGGCCAGCTAGTTTATGAAAAAAAAATCAAGAATTGGAAGTAAATTGTTAATTGGAAATAACATTGTTTGGGGTTATTGTTTTCTTGTTTTTGTAATTCGACTCAGTGAATTGAAATGGAAATTTAAATCTCTGCTGTAGTAAAATTCTCTTTTCGAGCTGTAAAATGTCTTCATGCTATTTATAGCACGTCTTCAATTTCTTTTATTCTCAAGTAATGGTCCTTTATTTTTATACACTCTAATATTATTTCCTTAATTTCAGTAAGTGGTATAAGGAATTAGGACAGTGTAAACTCATCCATTATACAAGAATTTTAGTGAAGACCGGATACTCAAAACGTAAAATAAATACATTAACGTCATTCCGGTTGATTTCCTGTCAAAACAGTGGAAACACTCCTATGGAGATAATCTCATCATCAACTTATTGTGGAATGGTAACCATATTGCTCATTGCAGTTATAAATAACGTATGCAGCTGTGTAGACTGAACGATATTAAAATCTAGTGAACTTTGCCGCTGCGGGTATCAGACAGTGTTTTGTCTCATTTGCTTCAATGACTTTAATCATGATAACGATCTTATTATTTTTGAGGGCATGCAGTCTGAAACGAAAAAGCCTACATTTATTTAATACGAATTATTTTCAGGAAAATAGTATATGAATATAGCTTAAATATGGTATCATCTATCAAAATTCACTGTATTGCGTTTTATAGGTCATAATAATTTCAATTCAATTTGGATTTTTGTATTCGACTTTATTCACAAATATAATAGCAAACTACACAAGTCGACTTTTAATAAGTAAAATATAATAATTCGATATTTCCCCAAGAGGAAGAGCGATTGAACTTGAATTCGCAATTTTTAGGGTGTTCTTCATCCATTTTGCCTTCCAAGAACGCTTCATCCTCTCGACATGCTCTTATTTCCGTTCATCTGCCCGTTTTATTCCAGGTTGGAATGTTGATTTTTGCACAAACTTCACATGTGAGATTTTATAGCGACACAGTCTGATCTTCGGGATTTTTTATGTTGATCGGTTGTAGATCTTTTTGAGACCTCTTTTAGCCATTGTGTTCCGCATTTGCTCTTTATAATTATATATAGTAGTTTGTTCGGTATTCTGCACTTTTTTCATTCGGTAGACATGTGCATAGAACTATGCTCGTCGTTTTCTGATTTCGTTATTGTATTTGTCTTTTGATAAAGTTCATTTTGAGGTATTCGATGCCGTTTCTATTGATTGGCCAGTAAATCTATCTCAGAATTTTCCGCTCTTGTCTTTCTATTTCCCTATTTCTAATGACTATCTAATGTTGATGACATTCATGAAAAAAATATCAAATATATTTGAAAATATCATGTGCTACATCTTTGTATAATATAATTCTACTGTACGTGTGTATGTCACTGAACTCCTCCTAAACAGCTGGACCGATTTTGTTAGAATTTTTTGCGTGTGTAAAAGAGGATTGGAAAATGGTTTAAATTCGCAATTGTTCCGGAAATTTGTAAGGTTTCTGTCTGACCTAATGAATGAAGCTGTAACAAGAATTCTAGACTTTGCAGCAATTATGGAGTCCTCCCTATTCCTGAAAGACTTATTCTCTCAAATTTTCGAATGAAAATAATTAACTTCAAAAAGAATATTTTTTTGCAGATCATGTAATAGTGCCTCCACTGAGAAATTTTGTGATACACATGTTTCGTAGAAGTTCGAAATTACAAGAAACTAGCTATCAATCTAGCAACTATAATTTATTGATGATTACTATGTTTTTTGAATTTCCAGAAATATCAACAATAATTATTAACATACGCCCACCTTGAATACATATTTCTCATTCGTTGTTTCTTCCATTCGCTGAATTATGAAAACTGGCTAAAAACCTCGGTGTGACTCCTCTCATTGGTTTACACTTCATGTTCGTTTCTTATATTTAAATGATAACTAGATTTGAATCAAAATGAAAAATAGCACTCAATTTTCATCAATTTCATTTCTGGCCATAAATGTTCTGAAGTTGAAACGGAACACTTTTGAAACCTCTTACCGACCCCTGATATAGAGATACCTACAACAATAAACATGCACTTCAATTAAAATGCCCCGAATCTCGAAGGTCTCATGGTAAGTATCCACCTAAGACAAAGTCTCCAGAGAGAGTCTTGAGATCAGTCTCAGGAGGATTTACATTTGAGATTTCGCTCTTCAGACAAATTCATGAGACTTGTAACCGCCACAACAGTCTCAAGACATCTCAGTTATCTGCAGAAATCTATAAACATGGACTGAAGAGTGGAATACTAGACCCGAGAGACTTGTTGATGTTTGTCTCCGATACTGCTCTCAGACTACTGTCAATTTATGGGTTTAGTCTCGAGACTAAGTCTTCGAGATTATTTTCGAGACTGTTTTTTTGAACGGATCTTGTCAGATGGACACTTACCTTTAGCTGTATTTTATTGGTGTTACAGATTTTGAATATCTCTCGAATTTATATAAAGAATTCAAATAAATCCAATACATTCTCTATTTTACATTAAAAACGTTGGAGAATGTCGTTTGGAAGCGAAGCTCTAATATTTACGCATTTCTGATTCAAATTTTATTATCCCGAATTATATTTGGAATTATCCTAATACACAGTCGCAGCAATACTTGTTATTTCAGGATATTGAAACAGATGGTCATCGAATATTCTCCACCCAATTGCAAATTGGCTGGAGGATTAGTCTGGAATTTGTATTTGCTGCGCCCACAGAGGGATGTACAACAGTTTCGAATTGTCATAGAAATTTTAATTAACGAATACAAATCACTAGAATGAATGAGAATCATACTTCTGTCACATATCATTCAGAAACATTTCGTTCATAAACATAAAAGTTCAGAACATTTACGTATTTAGGCAACACTGTACCCAAAATCTCGAAGTTTTTATCTGACAGAAATTTAACGAAAGCTTTCAAAACCCAGAATACCGTGGGTTGACACATCAGAAATACGAAAGATAAAATTTCGCCTGGTGATAAATCGGGTATTTATGAGTTGAGTTGCGGTACTTGTCCCAAAGTATATGTTGGCTAAACTGGCAGGAATTTCAACCTTAAAATATCTGAACACCAAAGATGCTTTGTAAAAAATAAAACCGATTCTACGTATGCAACACATCTTTTAAAAGATAACCATATCTTCGACAACAACTTTAAAATATTGCATACAGAATGAGAGGTGATAATAAAAACTTTTCTAAAAATCATTGACTGAACAATTCTTTATTCGACTAGTTTCGCCTTTTACAGCATTATCAAGAATGACGATAATGAACCATTCCCTTGTAAAAGAAGAACAGTGTTCTATGGTCATTACCACCCCACGCACTTCAGGATAAATATAAGCAGTCCACAATGTAATAGCTCAGTTTATCATCAACCTCTGATGAAGCCACTGTGTTGGCGAAACGATATTGTAATGATTTGAATTAATTATAGTGAAAATCGAAAAACTACTTAGTTTTATTCAAATTATGAAGAAAATATCGGTTTTTGTACAAAGAGTAAAAAATATCATACAAGAAATCAGAAAAATGTTATGGTTAGTCAAAACTACCTATCATAAATTAAACCTTATTCACAAAAACATAAACATTTTCCTTGGTTCCTCGGTTCCTTTATGTAATCCACCGGAATGAGCTCAAAATCTCCGGTAACCCTATACAGTAAAATCAAGCAATAGTTATTTTTTCAAATGAACGTGCAAGCCTAGTTTAATTCAGAAGTTACTATAATTCAATTCGATTTGTCAGAAGTCGATTACCACCTCAGAATGATCATAACTATAGTAAATATTCTCTTATCTCATTTAGTGTCCACCATATAAAATATTTCACCTAACATATACGTCATTTTGAACACCCTCGATGTCATTCACTCAATAAAAACGCATTTGTATTCATCAAGTTATGTGTCATTGCTGCATTTTTCGTGGAGACATACAGGCATTAGCTATATCACCACGTTTGTTGACCAATCCTTAGTCAAATCGTTCAATTGTTCTAGAAAATTATTATTAAAGATGAAGCGTGTATGAATTTAGATAAACAGTACCAATGCACTTTCTAAAATTAATATTCTGTGCATCGTTTTTATGAGCATTATTATTCATATATATATATATATATATATATATATATATATATATATATATATATATATATATATATATATATATATATATATATATATATATATATATATATTTCTTGAAATTGATTTATTGCCTGTTTGAGGTATTTATTTTGAAAGTTTTTAGCATTAACAGGCTTTTTAATATGAAAAAGTTTATTTCTGTTGACGTTTCGTTGTTATATTCATTAGTTTTGACAAAGTTGTAATATAACAACGAAACGTCAACAGAAATAAACTTTTTCATATTAAAAAGCCTGTTAACGCTAAAAACTTTCAAAATATATATATATATATATATATATATATATATATATATATATATATAATAGTAATAATAATAATAATAATATTTATTTTTATAATTGTCATACAAAAAATAATCATACAACAAAAAGAAAACAAGTCAAAGCCTATTGATATAATAAATCACAGTTTATCACAGGCTAACAGGAATTCATTAATGTTATAAGGTTCAGCCTTAACTAATAACTTATAAAGAAACAATTTAAAGGATTTAAATTACAATTATTACTAATATAGTACTGTGCTGCAGAGCATTCAATAACTCTTGGAACAGAAAGAGCTTCAATATCACTTCTTGGAGTTATTACTATATTATTTTTACTATAAATAGCACAACCACCATGGGAGCCTACGTTTCTACAGAAGCAGGAAATAAGTTTGTAATTCTCAAGATTATAACACTTAAGTTCATCAAAACATAGCCAGTGCTCCGATAGTGCAAGAACGTCAGGATTTAAGGATTTAACTGTGGCTTCAAGGCTCAAGAATGAGGTGGACAAACATTGGATATTTTGATGGAATAAACTTAACATACCTTTAGATTCAAATTACAGAATTCTTTTTCTTGTGTGTGTCTTCTCATGTTTTAAGAATTAACAACAAGCATTTCTACAACCGCAACCTAGATGGCGCATTACTTCATCAAATAAGATGAAATTATCCAAAAAGACTGACTACGTGTGAAACTTTCAATGTCAGATGTGTTCATGTGCATCTGACATTGAAAGATTTCTTCCTAAGATTTGAGTTATACATTAATATAGCACCAATTGTGGATACTACTCACTCTATATTTCTGTCTTACAATCAATAGAGGAGTATCTGAGGATTGAAACCGTTACCTTTCATTTGTTGAACGTGGCGTGACTGATGAGTACCTTGTAGTACAAAACAGTGACTGTCTCGTTATCAGTTTTGACAAAGTTGTGATATACAACGAAACGTCAACAAAAATGAAGTTTTTCATATTGAAAGAAGCCTGTAATTGCTGAAAACATTCAAAAAAAAATTTATATATATATATATATATATATATATATATATATATATATATATATATATATATATATATATATATATATATATATATATATATATATATATATATATATATATATATATATATATATATATATATATATATATATATTAATTCAATGGACGATGAATCTACTCTGTGATAGTTCATATTTAAATGAGAGGTAATAATAAAAACTTGTCTAAAAATCACTGACTGAACAATTCTTTATTCGACTAGTTTCGCCTTTTACAGCATTATCACTCTTGATAATGCTGTAAAAGGCGAAACTAGTCCAATAAAGAATTGTTCAGTCAGTGATTTTTAGACAAGTTTTTATTATTACCTCTCATTTATTATATATATATATATATATATATATATATATATATATATATATATATATATATATATATATATATATATATATATATATATATATATATATATATATATATATATATATATATATATATATATATATATATATATATATATATATATATATATATATATATATATATTTGATAGCGAATATCAACAAGTGCGATAATACAGCGCGAAAACTACAGAATTCTTTTTCCTGTGTGTGTCTTCTCATGTTTTAAGAATTAACAACAAGCATTTCTACAACCGCAACCTAGATGGCGCATTACTTCATCAAATAAGATGAAATTATCCAAAAAGACTGACTACTTGTGAAACTTTCAATGTCAGATGTGTTCATGTGCTTTTCGCTTTTCATTGATTCCTAAGATTTGAGTTATACATTAATATAGCACCATATGTGGATACTACTCACTCTATATTTCTGTCTTTCAATCAAAAGAGGAGTATCTGAGGATTGAAACCGTTACCTTTCATTTGTTGAACGTGGCGTGACTGATGAGTACCTTGTAGTACGAAACAGTGACTGTCTCACGCTTTCAATAAATGTAGGCATGGATTTCAAGATTCTCTAACACTTATCCCTAGAAGGATAATGGACACATCGCATTGTTCATGTTTCAGATAGCCAGCTCTGCTATAATGTTCTTTTAAGTAATTTGTCAAATGAATTATCGAAACGAAGTTATAGAGTATTTCGATAGCGAATATCTACAAATACGATAATATAGCACGAGAACTACAGAAGTCTTTTTCTTCTCGTAAATTTCTTATATATGAACTATCACAGAGTAGATTCATCGTCAATTGAATATATATATATATATATATATATATATATATATATATATATATATAAATAATTTTATACATTCATATAAAATAGTCATTATTTTCCTTTAGTGCAGCGATTAAAAAGAACTGAGAATGTTCCTCTTAAGGTCTTTTCTACCAAATGCCGTTTATATAGATTCAATCTCCCTGAGAATTTTCGATTTATTCCTCAGTTTTTTTATAAGTCTTTTTTTTTTTTTTTGAATCACCACTGTTTTAACTGCGTAGAATGGTTTTAGAAATCGCTGTGTGAAAATGCCGCAATTTTACACCCATCGAAGTGCACATCCTATATTATTTATTATAGAATGCCAAATTAGTTTGTCGGCTCTCTGGAGCTTGGTAATTATTTGGTCGTTGGGGATACAGTTCAATTCTGAATAATGTATTTTTCTCCTAGCTTTTTGAAATATGTGTATTACATAATTTCACCATGTCTTGTGATTCCAGGAGATTCATTTCTTGCCTGTCTTTCTATATATTTGGTGTTATCGTAGAAGCTTTGTAATTCGGGTTCTTGTGCAATTCCATGTATTTTTCTACAACGTGAGAATCTTCTGATCATGTTGTCTGTTGTCTGCAAACGGGGCAATATCTGTAATACACTTGACATTCATCATAGGATACAAATCTTGATTAGAGTTTGAGGCCTAACGGAAAAACAAAGTCGAGCAGAGACATTTGAACATGCATATTTTGAATAGGCAAGTGAAAACGACAAATATTCGATCGATCAAATTGGATGTGTTTATTCAAACTTGATATAGCTTAATTCTTTGTTAATGATTGTTTTGATCCGAAAATAAAAAATCGAGCGCATAATTTCGCCATATTCAGACTGGAATATTTCTATTCTTAATCTCATATGCAAAATTAATCCAAGATGTTTCATGCTGTTTTTTCTGCTGAGCCTACTTTCTCGATTTCTGAGATGAGATTTAACATGAAATATACTTGGACGACGTACACTCTACTACCGATTCTAAAGGATAAGGGCAAAAGTATGAATATAATTTATTCAAGGTTCAAGGATCCATAACTTCCACTTCAACAGATAGGTAGTTAATGTTACAATAATTCTCTCTTGCTTTTCAGATAAAGATTCAAAGAAATATTTCGCAACTGCATAAACGAAAGAAAATTAACCGATTTACCGAGTTAAATTATTTATACAACATTTTTCTTATCATTGGAAGTTAAGTTGTAGAAATTTAGTGAAAAAAAATTCAATCTATTTATCCCTAGATTTTTCTTGAGGAAACACCTGAAGATTTCATGAGCAAGTGTAATAATGTGATGAAAACTAGCGCTGCAGGTGATTCAAGTCTGCAAGTGCTGGTACTCTTCTTAAGCCGGTTTCGAGAATGCTGGCCCTGAACTTGTGAATTAAAAACGCTGGCAGTAACCTCAGCCAAACATGGGCGAACAGGGTGAACATTCCTCAGGGTATATTTATGAGTCCGATATATGATCCATCGGCGGAGATATAACTGTAATCCCCAATTGCAGGTTGGCAAATTTGAGCAGCAGAATTGATGGAGATGGTAATCCACAACACCGGCCATATAATTGACTAATTGTACCTCGTAATACAAAAAAATTTAAATTCTGAAGAGATTTTTGAGTTATGACTTTTATTATGCAAGTTGTATGTTTATTGTATTCATATTCGTAGGTATGCATAAAAACAAATTTTATCGATGCAGGTTACATGCATTAATAACCACATCCTTTTTAGTTGGTAGGATTTTGGTATTGCTATCATCATATTCATGCTTTTCGGTTATTTTGTGCTCATGTTGGTAAGTATGCGTATTTGCATATTTATGGGTTTTCATTCCTTCCCTTAATTTTACTACAACTATTGGATAAAATATTATTGAATTTCTTTTTGGAATAATTGTTAAGCTTGTTAATAAAATTTGAGCCTTTCAAAGAAAGTTTCGACAAACATTTCATTGTATACCGCAGTACATATTCAGTTGTATATTCAGTTAGTTTCTCATTGAACTGATTCAAATGGATTAATGTTGAAAACTAATCGTCTCCAACGTTAAAAAATAGTTGATACACTTATATAACGCAATTGTTAATGGAGAGCGAAGGCTGAGACAATTTGCAACGCAAATGAATTTGCGGATTATGTATTTTACACATCTTACAACAACAATTGCTAATTTCCAACCTTGAAACTTCATAATTCGATTAGTTTACAAGTTTCATCTCAAATATACACAGAATAATAAAGAGGCAAGTGATTTCATGTTTATATATTACGTAATCTTTATAGTTGACAATGCGACAATATGGGAAATTTGTCTAGGATTTATTTTTGTCATATTTATGATACTTTAATTATTATGATTAATAGAACCTCAGAAAATTATGTTATTCTTTGCGATACACTACATGTTGGATTATATAAGTAAGTCTCCATTTTTTCATTAATCAAATGCTCATATGTTGAAATCACATCAAATATTCAATTTATTACTACTTCGTAAAATATTATGCTCATTTAATTGTCCTTTATTTCAAGAAGTTCACTTTCATGATGTTCATCATATATTATAGTAGGAGTTTTATCATATTATGAATTGCGTTAACCATTGTAGCTGAGTAAGAATTTTTAAAACTCAAGAAAGCATCATAACTACCTATATGAAGGCATTTCCACAAAAATACTGTTGTAAGAGAGAATGTTTCTTTTGAACTGAAAATATTTAGGTTCTGATCAATTAAACTAGAAATATTCACTGAAAATATCCATCATAATGTTTGTGAAACTGGCTTCCGGTTTTCCAGCCACCGTTTTGACTAAAGTGCGCAGACACGCCACGATCGGCGGCATCTACTACAATAGATATTGCGAATAAATCACAATAAGCCAACATTTTCATGAATTTTTGATGTTATTACATGTGAATTAGTACTTAATATCATTACGAAATAATCATTTCCAGAATTTGTTCAATCCATTTACGAAACATATCATCCGCTTTATAAATATGACTAGTCTTTTGTGTTATACCCTATACTTTGAATATATTCATTTATTTTGAAAAATTTCGAATTTCATCTAAATAAACATTCTGAATGAGATTATTTCTTTCCAGAATTTGTTCAATCCATTTACGAAACATATCATACCCTTTATAAATATGAAAAGTGTTTCGTGTCACACCTCATATTTTTGAAAATATTCACTTATTTTGAAAATTTTCGAATGGAATACATGAATAAATGAACATTCTCAATGAGATTTATTTCTTTTCAGAATTTGTTCAATCCATTTACTACTAGTTTCGCCCCTTTCAAATATTTCAAACCAGCTTTTCATCAGGTTTTGATGTAAATAGATGTAAATAAATAATATTATCCGGAAATAATCATTTCCAGAATTTGTTCAATCCATTTACGAAAAATATACCCTTTATGTAATTGACAAGTAATAGTTGTTATACTCTATATTTTTGAAAATATTCATTTATTTTAAATCATTTTGAATGGAATACATCGAAATAGTCTTAATGAGATTTATATGTTTTCAGAATTTGTACAATCCATTTACGAAAAATATCATCGCCTTAATATATATGACAAGTATGTTTTGTTATACATTATGATTATTGAAATATTCTCTCATTTTGAAAAATTTTCAATTCGATGTATTTATTTAAAATTATTCAAAATAAATGAATATTTTGAAAAATATGAAGTATAACAAATATCACTTGTCAATTATATAAAGGAGATGATCTTTTGGTAAATCGATCAATCGATAAATAGTACTCAAATACTTCTAATCACATCAAAAATTCATCAAAATGTTCGCTTGTTTCGAAATCAGTAGCGTAGAGAAGGATTGAATATCAAATTTTTTTGGAAGGGGTGAAACTAATAGTAAATGGATTGAACAAATTCTGGAAAGGAATGATCCTCATTGAGAGGGTTAAGTTCGATGCATTCCATCCATATTTTCTCGAAATAAATAAATACTTCCAAAAAAATAAGGTATAACAAAAAACACTTGTCATATTTATGAAGGGGATGATATTTTTCTTAAATGGATTGAGAAAATTCTGAAAATGATCATTTCGTGATAATTTTATTCATTCACATATATTTACATCAAAAATTCATCAAAAAGTTGGCTTGTTGAGAAATCAGCAGCGTAGAGAAGGAAGGGAGATTGAATTATTTGAAATGGTTAAACAAGTAGTAAGTGGATTGAACAAATTCTGAAAACGATTGAATCTCATTAAGAATGTTTATTTTGATATATTCATTTTGAAATATTTCAAAATAAATTAATATTTTCAAAAGTATAAGGTATAACAAAAAACACTTGTCCTTTATATAAAGGTGATGATATTTTTTGTAAATGGATTGAAAAAATTCTGAAAATGATTAGTTCGTAATAATATTACTCATTCGCATCTAGTAACATCAAAAATTCCATCAAAATGTCGGCTTATTGTGATTTATTCGCAATATTTATTATTATTTTATATTGTAGTAGATCCCGCCGATCGTGAAGTCTGTGCGCACTTTAGTCAAAAAGGTGGCTGGAAAACCGGTGGCAAGTTTCACACACATTCCATCATATACATCATAATACATTTTCAATATTGCAAAAGTTTCCTAATATGATTTATGCTTGAAGTCCCAAAGTTTCAAACTATTCAAGAAGAGAAATGAAGACGTACAAAAAGGAAGTGATTATTGTGACTTTAAAATGAACATATCGAGATAGATTATGGAAGGTATCCATCATTTTCGTGTCAAATTCAAAACTTCATTCACCATATTTCATATTTTCCGAAGTGGATGAAATATGCACCATTTTATAATATAATAGTGTTGGCAGGTTTTTTAAGAGTAGTTTTTTTTAAATCGAATAAAACACTCAATTTGAGTCGTATATTCAAAATTTTTATTGAAATTGGTAACTTGGCCTTTGTCATTTATATTTTGAAGGTAACTTCATGTAAATGTTGTCCGCGGCTCCATACCAAATAGTCCATTCGGAAGTTCCAATTTTGCGTCCCTTTTTCGAGCATTTCGGCCTATATCCCACGAACTACGCGTGTTATGTTATCCTGTAAGGATTCAATCGTGTTCGACTGGTCGCATGATCTTGGCGGCCAATTCACAGGGTCATTTCGAGAGATAAGCTGCTCACCAAATTCATCCTTCAACATGTCAATTGTTTCACGAGCTGTGTGGCAGTTTCATTCTTGATGAAACCTCATGTCAACCAAGTTCAACTCGGCCAACTGGGACAAAAAAAAATTGCGTATTATGGCTCGATATCGTTCGCCGTTGACGGTAACGTTTCTTCCACGCTCGTCTTTGAAGAAAAATGAACCGATGATGCCACCAGCCCATAAACCACAACAAACTGTCGTTTTTTCGGGATGCATCGATATATATTGGGATGCATAGTCTTGTATATCGTTTTTTCGGGATGTATCGGTAATGTTCGTATGGCATGTGGCTGTTCATCACTACAGATACGACAGTTTTGTTTATTTACATATCCGTTGAGCCAGAAATGAGCTCATCGCTGAACACAATTTTTCGATAAAACAGCGGATATTAATTAAGCTGTTCTAAGGCCAATTCACCAAAAATTAGACGTTGTGGTAGGTCATTCGGCTTCAATTCTTGCAGAAGTTGAATTTTATAGGATTTGAAACCGAAATCAACAGGTAAAATTTTTCATGTGGCTGAGTAACACATGCCCAATTGCTGAGAACTGCGTCGAATTGACATTTCACGATCCTCATTAACATTGCAATATTCTCTTCACTACGCGCTGTAGGTACGCTTGCGAGACTTATTGGAGACTTATTGGAGAATGGTTTATTGTCCAACATAGTAAACTTGGTCGGAATTTGGTGATAACTGCACGAATTGTTGATTCACCAGGTCGATTATGACGACCATAATATGGTGGTAACAAACGATACACATTTTTCACAGAGTACGAATTTTGATAGTAAATTTCAATAAATCATAATCGTTGTTCGTTTGTAAGTCTTTCCATGATGAAATAGCAGAGTATATTGAAAACTTTTCACTTTGACGGATGACGTTTAGATGCCATTATCAACCAGTGCCACCACCCTGAAAAATTTAACTCTTAAAAAGTCGCCATTAATATAACTTTATCATCATAAGCTTTGCGACATAATTAAATTTCTTACTGTACACAATTTAAATTAAATTGTTGAATATATATGTATATGGAACTAATAGTTAGTTAAAATTTCTATAATTTGAACAATACTTCAATTCTGAGAGTAATACGTCAAATAACATGGCGGCTAAACGTAGTCTTATTCATTAAGGTTGTATTGAACGTATTTAAATAAAAATCGTTTCGATCCCGTGTGTCATGATAATGAACATCAAGTGAAGTGTAGATTTTCGTTCAAATACAAGGGAAGCATATTATTATTGATTACTAGCTGATCCGGCGAACTTTGTACGCCCATTTATTTTTCTGTGAATATTTTTGAACACAATCTTGTTTTAATTATTTATCCCGTGTGGAGCACGGACTTTCTCACCTACGAAGGGACTGCAATACTTCCTGTTATTTCAAATCAGTCAAAGTGTCAAATAATTCCTATATTAACACGTTTGATGCATTGAAAGTTATTAACATGTCCGTTCTATAATCGAACGGTATGTTCCTAATTTCGTAGCAAGTACTTGTCCCAGATATCTTATCAATAGTTATATGAGATATTTGCTGGATATAAGTCAAGAAATGTTCAGAATTTAGTCCTTTCCCGGAAACCAATGAATATAGTGGCTCTGGTGGGTGTACCAATAACATCTATTTGAATTGACTCTTCGCGCAATATTTTGTCGCATCATTGATCTTATCAATATCAATTAAAGTTTGCCTTGAAATATTGACACACAACGTTCATTGGTCCAATAACAACGATTTGCTGTGAAGTATAATCTATTTCAACGTTATAATTGAATGCAGGTCGATAGGAGTTAAATGCATCCTTTTCATATTGTTAATTTCGATTCCATCGATTCCGTTCAACTTCATTCCGAGCTTCGAGTTGCTCGTCAGTTTGACTTGCTCTTTTGAATCTTTGATTTGCTATATTGCGAGTTCTTGGACTTGAGTTTGTACATCGAATATCTATCATTTATAAAAACGAAATTTCAACTGTAAATTAAAGAAATCTATGTATTCTTCTTTATAATCAAATAAATCACGTGCAATGTTAGTCACGTGTATGAGAATTTATTCAAATTTATCAAAATTTTATAGTAAATTGAAGCTTCAATATTAGTCGTGTTAACTCTGAACTAAATGAAATGTGTGATGAGCAGTTTTTTTTATATTTTCATTAATATTATTTTTTATATTTTTAATTGAATATTCTTGAATTTTCTAATTCTACACGCAATTTTTAAAATTATTTCCCCGACAATAACAAACACAACAAAAAAATAGTGAAATCGATCCAGCCGTTGATTCTACATTTCATTTAAAAAACATTTGTATGGGAAAAAGAAATGCCTGTTTTTAGGGTTTTCCCGGCAATTTTTCGAATTTTTCTCGCCGTAAAAACCATCCTTGGACTTCAACGTACATTTCAAAAAAATAGAATTGACAGAATTGGTCCACGTGTTGTTGAGGTATGCGCTTACCAACAAATTTTGCGATTCATTTTTATAAATATGTGTATATATAATCGAAGGTTTCATAAATAATGTGTTGATTTACATATATTCGTCTACAAACATCAAGCATTTTTTTGGCAAAAATTCGTGCATTACATTCAAGAACAATACTTAAGCCCCTATTTAGAATTTTTTGTAAGCGTTCAACTAAAATTTTTGTAAGTTAAACAACAGTGGGGGCAATATTCGACATCAGGCAATATGAAAGGAGCAAGAGTCTAGTATCCATATTCAATTTGTTACTAAGTCTACCAATAACCAACTTTTATGGACATTTTATTGGCGATATTATCAACAAAGAATTTTTTTTATGAATATTAAGAAATGAATCATATGAAATGTAATGAAACTAATGTACAGAAATTTATATAATTCAATGAAGAGACTACTCAAATGATAAGTTTTGACGAAGCTATAATTTCTAACTAAAAATTAACGAGAAATAAATTTTAAATATATATATATATATATATATATATATATATATATATATATATATATATATATATATATATATTTCAATAATATACAATAAAACTAACATTTCATGTTAGATTTGAATTCCAATGAAAGAGAACATCGCTTCATCGCATCCACCATAAAACTGAATCGGTTCTAAGAAACGGAGATCTCATTAGAGACTATTAGATTAGGAAACCTTCGAGAAAACCTATTTCAGATTGAAATAATTTCGAAGAAACTATGTCTGAGGAAATTGTTTTTGTGAATTAATAAGAAAAATTAGCATTCATAAAATCTTAGAGTCTATGTTTATCGAACCTTAATTATATTATTGAGACCCATTGTTGAGTATAATGATAAAAGTTTTCCTACGGCTTGTTGATTAGCATTTTGAAATATAAAATATATGCTACGAATCGAATAATTTTGGTGGATATTTCTCAAATATTTTAAATTATACTATTTTTACTGAACATACTAGACAAAATAGTAGCTAGGAGATTAGGAATAGGTCATACGAAACTGACCTACAGTTATTGGAAGACATCAAAAGAACAATCCAAGTGCGAATACTATGATCATATCCCTCTTACAATGGAATATATACTCATTTGGTGTCCAAAACATGAGGCAGTTCGTAACTAACTAGGACTAAAACTCAAAATCAAAGACATTCTTAGCACAACGGCCCAAATTGAAATTACATTCATCATAACAATTCATCGGAAAATGTAAAATATACAAGCCTGTGGTAGTTTACGTATCTAGAAATAACATAGCTCCATCTAATTTCAGTACAAATATATTGTTAATTATATTTATGTATCTGTAGCATTAACAGTGTTATTACATTAAACTGTAAAAATTGCACTATGTGTTAATGACCAAGTAGTGGAGACACGTTATGTAAAATATAAGAAAACATTTTCAATCAACTCCACATTTCTATTGCAATTTAGTTTTGTTGAATATCCGATATTGGATATATCCTATATAAGCAACGATAGGAGAATCAAGTTCTGGATATGGGGAACAACAAGAGACTGAGGGGCATGATTAAAGTGATTTTAAGGAACTGTTGTTGAATTTGTTGTACATATTATGTTTTCAATAAAATGACAAACACCATTTTATGAAATTTGATCTATTGATTCCCAAGAAATCAGAATTTAACATACTTCAAAGAATCATTTTTTTCTTATATCGTTAGAATCATATAGAATATATCGAATAATATATTTGAATATAAGCTTTATATATATTTATATATATACTAGTTGACCCGGCGAACTTACATAACATACGACATAGGGCAAATGTTTATTTGGATAATTAATGTAAATTAAAAATGCAAGTATTTTATTTTAATGATTGGCCATGTATTTTAGTGCATGGATTCCACTGTTTAGTGAAGCATTTTGTGATAGAGGCCATTTTTCGTTTTATTATCAGGTGCAAGAAAAAAAAACGCAAATGGTCCTCCGACCCGTGAACATGCCACATATACTCGGAATTGACCATAGGTAAACATAGATTTTTTAGATTCAGACCACAAACTTTTAAGCATTGGTCGTGTGATTTGTTTAATGTCATGGCGAATGCAAGTCGGATCGGAAATTGAAGTCGTTTAAACTCAAACGGCATGTCGGTCGGGAGTTTTGGTTGGTTTATGTTTCGAAGCATGATTACTACGCAGTCAACCTTTAGTCGTAAATTGTGGGGTGGTAATCCCGGCACATCCAAGGAGTTTAAAAATTCAATAGGATAGTTGGTGGCGTCATCTTCATTTGTTAAACAATCAATTGATTTGAAAGAATGCAGTGTACCTATTATCTCGTTCTGAATTATGAAGTTTAAGTTATCTACATTTTTATTCTAAGCCGCCAAAATTGCTCGCTCTCTCAACCATTCCTTATTTTTCTGTTTAGTAATGATTTTTGGGAATACTTTGTTGATGAGTTCGTCTTTTGATGAGACAAAGTTACAGAAATGCTGAGTACTCGACCATTACCGATAGTCAGTAATTGCTCAGAGAATTGATGAGAAATGAACAGCAGATGTATCGTTCTGTAATGCAACTCCAAAACATCTTCATTAATTATTATCATTAACTTCATTCCAATGCACGTTTATTTTTTTGTGCAAACGTCCCAGATGCTGATTTTTGAGTCTAATAAAACTTTGGAAATTGCGGACTGTTTTGCAATATTACATTTTAGTTCTTCAATAGTTTGAAGATTCAACGGACATTTTAATGCTGAATGAGTCATCCGTAAGCCATTCTTCTAACAATGTAATGTGGCTGCCATTCCAGAAGAAGCAAACTGCAACCTCAATGTTTGATCTAGGATGCTCCAGTTCCACCAGGAGCATCCAGGAAATATAAACCACCATTTCCATCATCAATTGCGTTCATCATTGTATCATCCTCATGTTGGTGATTCAACAGGGGTACATTCGTTCGAACTATTAAATATAATTCCTGGTGATCATATTCAAGTCAACGGAAAGGTTCCCGTTCAAATTCTTGATTAAATGCGTCATTCATTTCATGATTTGTCGCTTTCATTCCTAAACTTACTAATAAATTACCGAACATAAGGTAACACATGTCTTCGATCAGTATCAAAGCCTGATTATGTATCTACTCATTCATCTGAAGGTCGGGATTTCTTTTACTGACACGAATTTGAATGTCCCACGGGAACGTGGCAAAAAGTATCCTATGTCCTCCTCCTGGTTCTAAGCTGCCCTCCGACCAATTTTCAGCCACATCAGTTCAGCTGTTCTTGAATTATGAATGTGTAACTAACACATTCTTTTATATATAGAAATATTAATAACAAAATTTGCGGAAATTTTCAAAGAACAGCCTCAGAAGTGTCATCGACCTAAATTTAACAATCAATTGAAAATATTTTGAAAGAATATAATGTGTTTTGTTTTCAATAGAGTAGTTGTTCTTTATATGAATTTAATATTCGACTGCTTCATAATTATGTTCAATATATATGTATTGAATGAAGTTAGTGAAAACTTTTGTCATTGAAGTAAGAAAAGCTAAGATGATTAATGAGGGACCGAACTCGAGCCGCCCGCGTGACAGTCGTGCATTCTACAACAGAACCACTAATGCTTACCACTTCGTGCTAAAAAAGTATGATTTCAACCAACTCATACAACCTTTCATAGTGATTGACGTTTCTTGTCAAGTTACACGGAACGTTGCCGAACGGAACAAAAAGTTGTTCGCCCCTATGTCCGTCTCCTGGCTCTAAGCTACCTCCCCACCAATTTTCAGCCATATCGTTACAGCCGTTCTTGAGTTATAAGTGGAGTAAATAACACGACTTTCTTTTATATATATATTTATATATATATATATATATATATATATATATATATATATATATATATATATATATATATATATATATATATATATATTTATAATTAATAGAAGATATGTGAAAGTTAGATGCTTGGTGTGTCTGTAATCTGAGAGATGTTTTCTACTGATTCCTATAGATGAAATTGTGGAGTATTCATTACTCTACGGTATTCCACTTGGAGTCATAAGAGGATGCTTGGGGATTGAAATCGTTGTCTCACTTCGATGGACGTGGTGCGACAGACGAGTTCCTTGCAGAACAAAACATATGTCTCGCACTTCTATCAGATGTGGCAGCGATTTCAATATTTCTCTAACATTTATCCCTTGAAGGATAATGGACACATCACATCGTACACGTTCACATATCTAGCTCTACTATAAGATTCTTTTTATGAATATATATATATATATATATATATATATATATATATATATATATATATATATATATATATATATATATATATATATATATATATATATACTATATCTATATACTTTTCAGAATTGAGTTCAAATCAATCGAGTTTTTCACTGTTTCTAAGCTCTCGTTAAATATTCAAAGTTTATTCCAGTTTACTGAACTATTTATTCCTGTTCAGTAGGAACTAATCCAGTGTATAATTGTGTAATGAGCATCGGCATATAAGCATAGCGAGATCACGTATACCTCAATAGGCATCATCTTTGTAGTGCAAGATGAAAGATCCTATTGGTTCCCACTTCCCATATTCGAGCGCAACTAAATGTTATAATCAAACTTTTTTCACAGAAGAGAATCATTGAGGTATTTGCTAGAGTAAAGAAATCGAGTTAAAAATACATAATTTTCATTACTTTCAAAGATTATGATTGTTTTCATTTAGTTTAAAAGATTGCAAACTGCTATGAATACCAAATACTTAATAAAACTCTTGACCGAATATTCGGCAACACATGATACATTTATTTGTAAAATGAATTACATATATTACTTATTATATACCTACTTTTTCATATTCGAAAAAATCAGCGTTTATTCGAGAAAAGTTTCATGAAATGCACCATTTGATTGAAAATCATCTTATTATGAATATTATGAATTCAATATACGATTCAATTCTCAACTATTTATTTACTATATATTTGGATATAAAGATGCATTTGAATGGCAGTGAAACAATCGATTCACAACAGGATTTCATTCTGAATCGTGAAATAAATATCCCAATAAAACTGAAGCATTCTGTTTTCATGAACACATTGGTTCACTTTTTCTTCAATTTCCTCTTCTTGAGCATCCTCGAATCAACATCTCTTTATTTCTACTCAAATTTTCCAATATATGACTTCTACCACAAACCCCCATCCTCGTCTCGTGTCCTACTATTCAATGTGTAACTAGATGTTTAAGATGTCTCAGACATCAAAATGCGTATGTCATATAGGTCTAGACTGTCTTTTAAACAAATCGTCATCTATATCATCAATATCTGCAGCATCAGTGTAGCCGGAATCGTCATATCTTGACCTGTCTGGTGTCCTAGATATTCTACTACCACCAGTCGGACTTCTGGTTGCCAATCTCAAAACTGGATCATCGTATCTCCGAGATACCAGTGTAAAGTCATGGTGCGCATCCACCAATTTTTGTAATCTTGTTATTAATTCGTAGTCTGGCATTGGAAGCGCAACACCAAGAATTTTAGCGATGGAAGACTTGAAACTCTGTAGCTGAGCTTCTCTCCTTTGAATTTCGGACAGGGTATCTTTCACCCTTGCAAGCTCGTCACGTAAAAGTTGCATCGAATGCTCGCTGATATTTCTTTCTTGTTCTATCGTTTCTCCGGTACTTCTCACTTGGTCTTTTAAATTTGAAAGTTTGCGATTATATTTTGTACGTAAGGTTTCTGATTCGAATAATCGTTTTTGTAGATCTTCGATCTTTCTTCCCCTCTCCAGTGCTGTGATCTGAAAAAGATATTGCATTAATCTTGAATTTGAAAATACTATCAGACTTGAATTTACTTCTAAGTACACTGACACATACTAAGTTGAGTATGGTGGGGTATTAGTAATTTTGTATAAGTATTTTCTGATTGATTTGAATGGAAATTTTCAGGCAAACTTGCCTAGTAAACACTTTTTGCAAAAAACTTGCTCTGTATCTGTCTGAGCCAGATTTCGAAGAAGCCTTGACAAGTTGGAATAATAGAGTAGAGATTGGTGGTTAATAAGATCAAATACGCGGAACAGAATATAGATGATCTGCATGCACTTCTTAACCGTATAAACTGAGCATGTAGAGGTAAAGGACTCAACAAGAAAACTTTACAGCAAAAAAAGAAGATAGAAGTTGGAAAGCAAAATCATTACAGAAACAAACAGAAGATTTGAAAAGGTTTAACACGCTAAAGAAATACTAAGGTCTCACTCGAGGGATGATCATATATCGTTAATTATTATCCACCATGAAAAGATGAAAACTTCAGTCATGTAGTTCACGTTCCCAAGTATAATCTGCTCAAACTGTTGGTCCACATAGCAAATAAGAGGGAAAATGCTGGATTTACCTTTAAAATTTCATGACTGCCCAAAGTCCACCAATGGATCAGACTTCAAGTGGAACAAACTTTCAGATTTGCTGCAGACCGCGATGCATACCCTCGAATGATCAACGTGGTGACCACTAAACGCTAAGAAGAAGAAGAATTTGGCAAGAGAATAAGTCAGATATTTGTCATCGACTATTTTTCGTGGGAATCATAAAGAATTCAATTAAAATTTGTATGTGGTTGAGTAAATTACCAGGAAAAATTTCAAAATTCCGTTAGCCTTGCGTTTTCAATAATTGAAATATAAAGTATGAACAATCCTGTAGAATTACCTTATAATCCGTTGCCTCTGCCAATTGACTATTCAAATCTCGTATTTGAGATTTAGCTTCTGATAGTGTAAGTTGCAAATGATCAATTTGTTTAATTAGTTTTTTCACTCGAATGTTTGCTTCGTCCCTCTCATTCTGTAAAATACATTTAGTTTTCACATTATCTTCTTGAAGATTGAGTTTTCTTCTCAATAAATCTAAATGCAGATCTTTTCTCTGAACTTGTTCACGAAGATTGCGGACCCTCCGTTGAAGTTGATAAACTAAAGCAGTCTAAAATTTAAAGTTTGCTGTAAAAATGTAATTATAAAATTCGAAAGAAAAATTGCTTCCGACAAGAATGAAATCGGTCAACATATATGTTTATAAGAAAATTCACTAAATTTCAGAACGTTTTGAAATAATGTGCAACATCAGCCCTTGGTACTGGTCAGTTTTGGAATATAATTTTTGAAGATATAGATTTCATTCATACTTAAAGAAATTCTTGAAAATGTTATCAGGATAATGTGTTAAGATGCTCAATGTTATTTGGAAGGAACAAACATAATTCTCCATTATTTTTATGTTTATCTGAAATATAAAATTGTCGTTTTGACCAGAAATATCTTTAATTTTGCAAACGGAAAATTAACTTCGAATGTTTAGTTGAAGTCAGATAATCATATTACGGTTACTTGCTCAGAAATTGCGGAGGAAGTAGAATTTTACTTGATTCTGCTAATAAAATTGAAGGACGATGAAACGATGAATAGGAATAATCTGATGCAACTAACATTGCATTTTCGTGCTAATATTCTTCATTGGCTAGTATCATGGATGTATAAATTTACTCCAGATAACAATATAGACTGTTGCTTTGCAAGAATTAAAGCAGTAAAATACCCATCACTGCTTCGAAATGCATTTTGCGGTAACACCTTTTCGAACTTTGTGGTAACTTTCAGTAACAACAAATTCAGGTCCTCTTAATCTATGCTCTGATGGAGTTAGTTATTGGGACTGTTTGTTTCCTAGAATTTTCGTGATGTTCAAGGAGTCTTTTGTGGTCGTGAGATGGAATATTTTGGAAAAATATTTTTTTAAAAACGTATTCAACTATACAATAAGCACGAATCGTAGAACGAGTAGTAGTGAAGACCTATAACGAAAAGTAATGAAAAATGGCAAGAAGTTACGAGTGGTCAAGGGTAGGTGATTGAACTTAGGGAAGAATAGACAGGTTCTTTACCAAATAAACGAGGTGGTGTAGTAACGTAAAAAAGACTGAAGTGCTACAAATCCCATAGTAGTAATAAAGGGTGATTATTGTTATTGTTGACATAGTTTTGGATTGAAATGATTGAAAAATTCGTGGATAGATTATTCCTTAGAACCCCAATGACAATAATTAATTTTTGTAACCAGGGAACTATTAAAAATGATGAAAATAATGAAAAAATAGTTTTTATTGAAATTCATTGAAAAGAAAAAACTAAATTAAAGAAACATATTAATTAGTGCGTCTCTACTCAAATATCGTTTTTGATTGCTTAAATGGTACTCTCAAAAGTATGATGAAAGACATGGAGGTACTATTGGATATGCCATATGAACTACGTGATAGAATGATTCAGTCAGCATTCCCATTTAAATTAGATTAAAACATTATAATACCTATAATATAGGTATTTGTAGGTAGAGAGAATTCCATATTATGAACATTGCAAGTTTTTTGTCTGTATGAGTAACAGCTTCTTTCTGAATATGTTACTTTCAATTTTATTATGATGTGCTTCCTGATAGATATTAAATACCGAAGGATCAGATGTTACACATCCAAGGAAGTTAATATCCTCAAATGGAGTACAGGTTTTTCTAACGCTTATTCTACATTCATTCTCCAATAAAATGCCATGAAGATATGGAGCATAATACTAAATGTGATAGTGCTTATGAGGAGAGAAGCGGTTACATTCTGGACCCCAGAAGAGTAGTGGAGTAAATAACGTTCCAAGCAAATGTTCTAGATCATAGATTCCCAAACTTCTTTCCATTGGATATAATTTTACTGGTTTCTTTGGTGGACCGTTTATGGATACATTCCTATTATATTCTGAAAATCTATCAAAGAATATGAACATTGCATCTAAACATGAAAATTGGCATTGTGGATGAGTTTCCCCCTGAATTCAGAAGATAAAATGAGAAAAAAAAGCTATATTTTCTATTCATGAATAAATAAAAGAATTTATTAAATTATTATAAAAGACCTAACGGAGCTACAATTGGACATTAATTTCGTACCGTAACTTCAAACAAATGCGAATAGAAAACGGAAAAAATAATTATAGTTTTTATTAAACTAAAATGCATTAATCATTTGAATGTATTGCCAGCAAATGATCATTATTTGGCTTCTGTTTGAGGAATAACCTCAAATCTTTCTCTCGATTACAAACAGTCAAAGATAAAAAATACATTAGATGTGTTTTCTCCCTTACATCTTTTGGGCAATCTTTTGAAACACGAATTTGAACTTTTAAATCTCCATTATATTCATTCTAGCTAATCTGAACCCCTATGAGTCTCCCGTGGACCTCTAGGAGCCTGCTTAACGACTTTGGGAATCACTGTTCTAGAGCATTCAATTTTCTAAATTATTGCTACTGCTTACTTCGCGTAAGGAACAATCGTGAATATTTTTTTCACGTCTGAGACGTGGTAAGGTTCCATATCCGCAGCAAAGCAGCTAATATTTTCAAAATACAAAATTAATATTCAACATCAATTCGGGAAACAGATTGGCATATTTCGAACAATTTTTTAAAAATTTTGAAGGTAGGAAAGTCAATCAAATTTTTGAAATCACATAAATAATATACAAACCATTATATTTGCCTAAAAAGAAAGTCATTAATTTTTCCTAAATTATCATCGAATAAGTCGAAGATTCATGAAATCATAGAATTGAAACCAGCATTGAGTCAGTAAATTTGTAGGTATTAGTAGCTAAGGAATGAAGCTACACGATACCGAGTGACCTTAACCTTGAAAGGTGGTTGACTTTGAGTGCGTGGGAGAGTCTCCTTGAACCAGTGGGGTGGGATGATGGATGGAGTTTGTGGTAGGGATAATGGGTGGGGCGGACAATGAGCATTCCATTCTCAAGGCCCTACCTGACCAATTGAAATGAATACCAAGGTCAATTCCATCCATTCCTACCACTAACTCCACTCATCACTCCCCACTGGTTCAAGGTCAATTCCACCCACTACCCCCACCAACATGCACTTAAGGTCAGTCACTTTTCAAGGTCAAAGTCACACCCATTCTTTACCTACTGGTATTAATAAATTCGTAGTGAATGTGAATCAAGAAACATAGGTATATTATTACATAATCATATCTGCTCCTAATATTCATAGACTGCGCAATAAAAATTAATTTTTACTGCGAATATAGATAAATAATTTCATTAAACTCTTTATTCCCAGAATATAATTGCGTTTTACCTTTTTTCCAGAATATATAATTTATCTTTTTCTTCAATTCTTGTAATCTCTGTACATTAACCATTTGGTTATTTAAATTCTATAACCGCTGTAGGTTATTCTATATACACAAACGTCCATATCTTTTTCAGAATTCGACCACAGATCTATTTATTGAACACGTGAACAAATTTCGAAAATGCTCAAAAAGTATGATAGAATATGGATATCATCTAATTATTGGACAAAAATTTACTATATTTCTGGTTGACAATAGATATCTTCCATGAAAATGAGACAGTATGCACAAATTAATAGAGGTGCTTTGCGCAACAATTTGTGAACATAAATATTTCCGAGAATTTTTTTGTTGTTGTTAACTTAAAGTAAACAATTCTAAACACAAAATAAGTTATAGTACAGTGAAAAATTCGTGAAAAGTTTATTTTCTTGCAAGTTCAAAAATCTTCCTGTATATTGAATGGCTAAAGTTAACTACATCGAGTAAATACACATCATTCATTTGAGAAAACGAATATCCAAATATTAAATATTAAATTATATTTTGAGATATAATAGAACCACATTATACAGAGAGATAAGAGAACTGAAGCTACTACATTTTTGAATGAATAAAATTTTCCGTTCCGATTCGGATGTAGCTTCAAGTTATATCATCTGGTTTATATTCAATTGCTTGACTTTCCTGATATCATACTGAATATCCGATTTTTCTATAACCACAACAAACAGAAGAAAATTCTTACCTTATCCACTAACTTGTCGCTTTCTAATCTAGTCAGTTGTTCAGCTCGAAGCAAAAGTGACTCTGTATGCAAATCCACCCCTATATCGTGCGCTATTTCCTCCATATTGAGAGCCCTAGCTAGACGCTCCAGAAAGTTCATAAACTAAAAATAATAAAAATTCGTAGCATATCCGCATAGAGACGTTCCATACGCTGATTCAGAAATTTCTATCTAAATATTCAGTTATCTTGTGAGTATGATATAGAAAAAATTCGATCATCAATAATAATAATAGTTGACTTTTCAATGCATGTAAACGATTATACATATTGAAGCGACGATATGAATAGAAAAAAATGGTTTACTTAGTTTTCAGTTCGAAGAAAATTCGTAATATTTACGATTTAGACGAATGAAACTCCCAGAGAGATATATATCTGCTCGAATGTTGCAAACGAAAAAACATTTTTGTCACAGAGGTCGTAGCCTGAGGTGAGTATGAAAATTATACATTTGAAATTTTGAATCATGCAAATTTTACTAACTACAAACATATACCTACACAGTTATATATTTTCAATACAATCAGAAAGACAATAAATAAAGTAAATCAATATGAAAAGGTGATTATTGAGGAAAAAATTTAACAATGTTTAATTATTCAATAGTGTTGGCGTTTACTTGATGTAAAATGATTATGATTGAATATAAACTTGAATTCAAACACTTGAACTTATGATTTACACTATATTCATCACATAGCATGACGCGTTTCTTCGTTACAAACGACTTCTTCATTATTCTGTAAGCATATTATTCTGTAAGCATCTGAAGAAGTCGTTTGTAACGACGAAAGGCTTCGTGCTATGTAGTGAATAAAGTGTGAATCATAAGTTCAAGTGTTTGAATTTAAGTTCATATTCAATGTTCAATTAGTTCTCTACCATTTTACTGTTCTCATAATCAGTAATTATTACAACTTGTTTTTTTACAAGCGAAACCACATTTGATTTGGTGGTTGTTGAAAACCGAAAATGAGCGTTTCTTGAAACTTTTGCATCCATGTTTGACAAGATTATCTTCGTTATCCCAAAGACTACCTACTAATACAGGTATTCATTATTATTTCAACTTCATTGCGTCTGCTCGTGGAAAAGACTCCATGATTTATGACGCAATATTTAAAAAATTGCTTTGACCTATTTCGAGTTCCTCCTCTATATGTGAGAATAAAATCGAATTATTCGACCACTTCCTACTTTTTCAATATTTATCACTTGAGAGGAAATTAAAACTAAATTTATAATCCGTTTGTTTCAAGATTTGTCATTGAAAAAAAATTTTTCAATTCAAAAATCAAAAATTGCTATTTTGTTTTTTATCGCTATGTTTCTCACCGTTTGTCTATCTCTCTTAAGCCCATCCTTTGCCAATTCACAAGACGTGAAATCGTTCTCAGTTTTATTTAAACGTGACTCTAAGTGAGCCTTTTCCTCCTCCAGAATTCGTATTCTAGCGTTTGCCTGATCATATAGGGATATTTGACGACTAAATTGTTGTTGTTCGTTGGTCAGGGCTTCCTTAGTTGCCTCTAGTTGCTGAAAATTTAAATTCAATTTGGATCTCAAGAAAGTACAATACATTTATTTCAGATGATAGATGATTTTCACAAACTGTTTACCAATGCGAATAATGTAAACCTACATACATCCCGAGGCAGCAGTAACTCTACCATAAATATGTGATGGAAGTTTCAGATCATGGATCAATTTTGTGGAGAACGACATAAAGATGTGTTAAAAAGAATATATAAAGATTATACCAAAGAACATCATTAAGCGAAATGAAAAACCTTGAGAGGAGAAAAAAATTGAGAGGTGAGGAAACACATAAAAAAACCTAAAATTCATGATTTCGTTGCTTCTTCTTCATTCTCAATATCAATATTTTTTTTCTTTCACAGTCAGTATTCTGTTAGCATCTGAAGAAGTCAATATGAGATTGTCAATAAAGTGTAAATCATAAGTTGAAATGTATTAATTTTAGTTTATAATGAATTAATATTATCAATATCTTCTTTTATCGGTGTTTTCATATTTCATTAGATTCATATTTCATTAGATCCAATTTCTATTCCTTGTTGAAAAAATGTTATATTTCTAGTTTATTCAGACTCATGATAATATTTATTTTGATAGAGTGATGAGGTTATTTGCTGAAGCTTTTGTGTTCTGCTCTTCGCGAACTAATTTTTTTTCCACGTTGTCCTTTATCAAAAGTTTGCAATTCATGCTTTTAAATATATACCCATGATTGTAATTGTTCATTTTTGTCCTCTTTTCTGAATGAAAAAATGGAAATTCTACAAGTTAACAAAATGAACGAATTCTTCAAAACAACATTCCTCAGACCTGTTTTTTCACTTTTACTATTGATTGTGGTAAAAGAGTTCAAAATCTCATTTATTTTAATATATTCAGTATATTCAAAAAATTCACAATTTTAACGCATAATTCATTATTGCAGCGGTTCCCAACCTGTCGGCCGCGACCCACTTGTGGGCCGCGGGCAGTGTAGTACTGGGCCGCAGGTTCTAGTCAAAAGAATAATAAAAAATTAAAACACAATAAAAAAACTAAATAAATAAATACGGAAATAAACTGGACGTTGAAAGTTATTCAAGGTTAGAAGTATCCAACTATAAATTAACGCACTCGACTTAAGTTTCACTGAATAGATGATGAGGCCGATACTTGGAGAAAATTAATATCCATTATAGAACAATATTTAGAATTTTCTCATAATTTAATATAAATACGCATGACGACGTTTCGTTTCTAATTGTAGGAAAGATACAAATATACAACTAAGATCATTTAGTGGCGTAAATACAGGCCCCTAGCCCGAAGGGCCCCCGGTCAGAGGAAATCTCAATTCCCAACATTTATTATTACACATACACATTACTAAAGTAAAAAAAGTTTTGTCTTTAATTTATTTGTTACCTTCTTAGTTGCATACACAACTAAAAAAAATATACCTAGGTATTAAACTTTCAAAGCATTAGTAAAAAAAATTTAACCCAGTTTTAGAAAGGTAATAATTTCGGAAACATGTGTGGACAAACATACCTCAAAATGTGTATATTGGTTTACATTTATATTCACTGGGCTTGTCTCAGGGTTGCCGTTTTAGCGCATTTCGCGCTAGATAGCGCAATTCTAAACTCTTCAGCGCTTTTTTCTCTCATACAATGCGCTAAAAAATATTTTAATCTTTTACGATCGTAAATTTAAGCCAATAAGTTAAATGCACCCGAACATTATGATGACCAGAAAGATATTAATTTAAGTTGATTTTGTACTACTTCTTCATCAAAAGTCTACTCGGTAAGAACTACTTCTTCATCAAATGCTGGATTAATAATATGTGTAATTTTACAAAGTAAAATCTTGTAGCTATTTTCACAGAACATACCAGGTATGTTCTATGACTAACTCGTAATGAGGAGCATAGAATACACTGATATTTAACAAAAGGATCGTATACCTAGAGATGAACACAGAAAATCAATTTCTTAATTCAGGTATTTCAACTAATTGTAGGAAAGATACAAATATACAACTAAGATTACTGAGAACAAATAAAGGAAAGTTGAAATTTTTGAATAAAAAACATGAAATTGAATATAAATTAACTAAAACCTAGGTAATTAATCTGATATGCTTACTGGAATATTCTTATTGAACATATTAAGTAGAGGTCCAGTGTTGACCTCTAACTGGCTATTGAGTAAAAGCCCCGAATTTTTGAATTTATTAATATGTAATGATTCTAGAAAATTAAGCTTGAAACCTTTATTCTCTCTATTTAATAATTCAAACTCCGAACTAAATATATGACTTTCTTCTTATAAATGGTCAGCATAATGGGAATCTGTTTTCTGTTTCTCAAAACTACGTTTATGTTCCGATAATCTAATTTGGAAAATTCTGAAAGTTCTTCCTATTCATTCACTGAATATAATTTCTGAAAGTTCTCCTATTCCTTTCACTGAATATACTAAAAAACTCTACATATGTTTCGGGTGGTTAACCCATTATCAAGAGTATACAATATTGGAGTAATATTGTATACTCTTGATAATGGGTTATTCACCCGAAACATATGTAGAGTTTTTTAATATATTCAGTGAAACTTAGAACAAGTGTGTTAATAAAGCGAACCTCCCTGTCATTTATTAAAACTATCCAGTTTCAATCCCGATATTGACTCTCTCGTAGGTGTGAAACAATGTCAAATGTCCCATCGAGTTTTTTTTCTTTTCGCTGTGAACACTTGTGTTTAAGGATCAGTAACAAACTAAATAAAATAAAGTTCTTTTATCTATAAATTCTTAAAAATTGTTGTTTGTTTAATCCTTGTATACATATTTAACTAAGCATTAATCGATTGGGCGGATACTTGATGAAAATCAAAATACTTAATTCAAATAAAACTAAGTAGTTTTTCGATTTTCACTGTAACTAATTCAAAACATGACAATATCGTTTCGCCAACACAGTGGCATCATCAGATGTTGATAACTATCTGATGATAAACTATCTATTGATAAACTGATGATAAACTATCATCAGTTTATCATCAACATCTGATGAAGCCACTGTGTTGGCGAAATGATATTGTCATGTTTTGAATTAGTTATAGTGAAAATCGAAAAAATACTTAGTTTTATTTAAATTATATACTTAACTAAGAGTTACACGTCATAGGCCATAGATAGGGTATATTGGTTTTAATATATATTCTCTTTATCCGTTGGAGTTTTCATTTATTTTTCTTGTGTATTTAGTAAGTGGGCCTCAAAGTTTAGTTTCCAAATTAAGTGGTCCCACCAATTAAAAAGGTTGGGAACTGCTGCATTATTGTATTTGAAAAGAAGTGAAGGTCAAGTTCAAACCGCAAATTTGAATCAGGAATGAATCAGGAAACGCAAATCCTTTTCGAATGTTTTCCCAGTTTATTGAACTTGAACAATAAAATCAAAACCGTAGATCAGTAGGTCATTGAAAAAACCTGCTCGGTTATGAACTGGTTCGGAATTATTTCGACCCGCGAACGATTTTAGAACTAGTTTAGGAATTTTCAAATCACGGTTGTTCTCATCGAATAATATGCCGTATACCGCTTGCAATTGTCATTCTAATCAAAGAACAATACAATAACACATTATTCTATGGAAGTCGACTTATAAGTAAGCAACCATTTTCCAATTTATTTATTTTCGAAAGAAAAATGATCAGACATGACTGGAATATTCACCTAAAAATATGTATATTTTTATTGAAGATAAACTTAAGAGTAGACCAATCATATAACTTACTTGTTAAAACAGACGGTATAAATTGAGATATGACATATGTAGTACACGGCATTTATTATTGCAGCCAAATGAAATACAGGATACTTAAGTGAACGAACTGTTAGTTTCAGTTTCGTTACCATGTGGCATGTATAAACATATCAAAGAAATAATTTTCTATGATACCAATTGCCAAACTATCGTGAATGCGCAAGTCCCGAACTTACAGTTCTAGATTGATTCTTCGAACCGGTAGAACCAATTCCGAATCGATTCCGAACCAGTCCCAGTTTATCCACGAACACAGAACTGTAACTAAAAGTTCGGAACTGGGTGATCCGCAAACGCCAAAATTCAAACTGCGCATGCGAATAGTTCTGAATCGGTTCAGAATCCTTACCGCGACAAAGCTGATATTTCATCATGAATATAAGTTTCTATCAACTTTAGCAAATCGAATTATTATCAAAAACAAATGGGATGTTAAACTGTCAAATGAATGAACTAGGTTTTGCCTCATTTGTGTATATAAACCGACGTAGAACCTGGTATCAAATCACGTGACATGCTATTCCTTCCTTTCTGGTACTCTAAATTTAAACTTTAAGCTTGCAATCTCTTTATTATTTACACATGTCTTACAACCTTCTCCTTACATTCGAGTTGAGTAGATTTAACAATTTTGTAGAATTTAGACGAATGTTCTTTATTACCTATACCCATACCATATTTTTATTCGTTTTCAAATGCGTATTACCAGAAATGTCGTTTGGTTTTTAGAGAAAATATGTGGTTAGTGACGTAGCTTTGATATTCAAGATTTTGAAAGCTAGTGATTTTTGAGAAGCCACTAAGGGAAAAAATTGGAAACGATTGAAATAATCGAGATTTTTAGATTAAATTTTTTTTTCGTTACTTTAATGCTAAATTTATTTAAGAGCTCTTGGTGTATTTTATTGGATTTTGACCAATTATTTTCGAGTTTACCTATACCTTTTCACATTCGTTTACAAATAAGTGATTATAAAAATTTTCGATCCAAGATAGAAAATTTTGGTTTATAAACAATAGAAGTTGAACTGAAGTTGTTAAAAATGGGCATAATTCATATTTGCAGAATTGGTTTTTTCATTATTTCAAACCTTAATTAATGCAGAGAATTTGTGGTATGTTCACATATGAAAATCGATTCACCGTTTATCCTTTAATTCATTGTTAATTATTAATCATTCCTATTGAAGAATGTGTATGAAAAAAAATATTACCGCTGCTTTATCCTTGAGTTCAGTTGTTATATCCCTAATTCGATCCTTAATAGTAACTTCCAGAGATTCGACAAATCTTGAAGGTGTACTCAATAAAATTGCTAACGATTCTAGAGTATGACGATTTTCGTTTTGAATTCGCTGAATTCTTTCGTCCCGCTGTTTCAGCTCCTCTAAAATGAAAAAAGTGTGCAATTAATGGAACAGGCCACTTCATTACTTTATGAATAAAATCAAGCAATTGTGAAATGAGAAACTTGTAAAACAGTGCACATAAATAATGTGCCGATGTAAGGCAACAATGTCGAAGGATTTTGTTTCAGTTATCAGTGTTTTGCATCTGAAATGAAGAACTTCACTCGATCTGGCCACTCTTGTCAACAGCTAACATCGTAACATTACCTACATTACAGAGTATTTAGTTCGTTTTTTACATTCAGTAAAAAAATTAAATGATATTGACACAAATAAAATGATATATATAACTAGTGAAATTAATTGTTCCATTTACAAATATAGAAGATCCTAATGAAAATTTTCACAGTTTCAATTACATAACAAATATCAGTGATAAAACCGACAATATATTGATAAAACACAATATTAAAACCATTAGCACGTACAGAAGAAATTAATTCTTAGTTAAAAATGAAGAGAAAGATACAATAAATGAGACACATACTAATACGTGATTTTTTAAGCATAGTTTTTTTAATCGAATAAAACACTCAATTTGAATCATATATTCAAAATTTTCTGCGAAATTGATAACTTGACTTTTGTCATTTACGTTTTGAAGATAACTTCATGTAAATGCTGTCGGTGACTCCGTATCAAATTGTGCATTCGAAAGTTCCAATTTTGCCTCACTTTTCGTGCATTTCGGCCTGTATCCCACGAATTACGTGTGTTATGTTATCCTGTAAAGCTTTGATCGTGTTCAGCTTGTCCACATACACTAACAACTTCAGATAACCTCACAAAAAATAATCCAGAGGCGTCAAATAGCATGATATTGACGGACAATTCACAGGGCCATTTCGAGAGATAAGCTGCTCACCAAATTCATTCTTCAACATGTCTATTGTTTCACGAGCTGTGTGGCATGTGGCACCGTCTTGATGAAACCGCATGTCAACAAGTTCAGCTCGGTCAACTAGGGCAAAAAATAGTTGCGTATCATGGCTCGATATCGTTCGTCGTTGACGGTAACGTTTCTTTCACGGTCGTCTTTGAAGAAAAGTGGATCGATGATGCCAACAGCCCATGAACCACACCAAACTGTCGTTTTTTCGGAATCTGCAATTCTTGTAGAGCATGTGGCTGTTCATCACTCCAGATGCGATAGTTTCGTTTATTTACATATCCGCCAGAAATGAGCCTCATCGTTGAACACAATTTTTCGATAAAACAGCGGATTTTCATTGAGCTGTTCTAAGGCCCATTCACCAAAAATTAGACGTCGGGGTAGGTCATTCGGCTTCAATTCTAGCAGAAATTGAATTTTTTAGGTTTTCAAACCCAACACGTAAAATTTTCCATGTGGTTGAGTAACAAATGCCAATTTGCTGTGAACGGCGACGAATTGACATTTCACTATTCTCATAAAAACTGTACGCTACGGCTGCAATATTCTCTTCAGTACGCACTGTACGCATGCGAGACAATGGTTTAATGTCCAACAAAGTACACTTGTTGCGAAATTTGGTGATAACAGCACGAATTGTTGATTCACCATGTCGATTATGACGACCATAATGTGGTCATAACAAACGATACACATTTTTCACAGAGCACGAACTTTGATATTAAATTTCAACAATTTGCAATCGTTGCTCTTTTCTGAGTCATTCCACGATGAAATGTCAGAGAATACTGAAAACCAGAGCCGTGCTGCCAACCTGAAAAACTTATCATTTGAAAAATCAGCCAATATATAAGCCAAACGGATGAAACATACAAACTAGAATAAAAGGTCATGAATTCTGTATATTACATGATGAAAATTCTACTAGAATTTCAACATATTGAATGAAGTTTTCATAGAGTCACACTCAAGAAATAAAATACCTTTTCTTACAGATGGAACCATATAATATAATATGATTATTATAATATATATTAATATATATTATAATATATTAATATATATTATAATATATTAATATATATATATATATATATATATATATATATATATATATATATAAATATATATATATATATATATATATATATATATATATATATATATATATATCAATATAATATAATTAATAATAATACCAAGAAGAGTAATTGTCCTCATCCCTATTTTTCCTTTCGCTGTGTCTACAGCAAGCAGAAAGGTTAAATTTGTGAAAATGTTAGTAGAGATAACAAATGCTCAGTTTAACTTTTGAAATTGGAAAAACTTGTGTGCCAAGCGATTTTTATTCAATGTATTGAACAGTGCCTTCAATTTAGTGACTTCAAATGGTTTTCATTTGGACAAACAACTTTCTTGGCCTCTTCAGATACCTACATATATGTATATCTGAACACTAGATGTTTCCAAAAAATAAATTGCTAATATCTGTCAATATATTGAAAACAATATGTTGCATAATTCGAAAAAAAGTCTTTTAATATCTGTGAAATAACACAGTTAAAACACTGAATTCATCGAAAATAGTGAATGAATTGTCTTGTAGTACGTGTATTCAGATTTAGAACACTCAGACTACAGCAAAAAATTATTGACGGTTGTGAATATCTTAATCGACTACCTATTTCAGGATCGATTAACCGACAAGAATATTAATCTGTTTGAAAACAAACTTGAAAACGCGGAAATCTACAAAGTTACATAATAATTTTGACATGAAATATTGGATCTCAAAGTAATCTATACAGTCCTCACAAACATATTGAAACGGATAATAATACCTATTTAGTCGTAGTTTTTCACATAAAAAATTCTGAATTTCAAAGCATAAACGATACATGGTTATGCTGCTGTTTATCCAGCAAAAATTCTTAGAATGAATTCCATTAGTAAGTGTAAACATGTAACATTATTGATGAATGTTATTATCCAATAAATCAGTAATGCATCCTTGAAGACACGAGAACAAAAAATTCCTATATTCTTGTTGCATAACTTCTTGTTTAACTCGTATATTGAATATACGAGTAATTACAATATTCCAATTAAGTGAGTGTTTACTCTAGTAATAATCAATTTGCAAATCTAAATAAGTGGTAATAAGAATATTTTAAAGGGTGAGAATACTCATCAATATGAGCAAATATCTTATTAACACTCATCAATATTCAACAATACGAAGCAATAACTGATAGTTATTGCTTATATATATATATATATATATATATATATATATATATATATATATATATATATATATATATATATATATATATATATATATATATATATATATATGTTTATATATATACGTATAAATTTATCAGGATATATTCAAGGAATGATTGAAATTTTATCGACAAGTTGGAAAATCGTTTATAATTTTTCGAAAATTTTCTTTTCGGTAACATTTTATATTTCCGAATCCCAAAATGAGGAGATCAGATTAAAAACATGCCTGAAATAAGAAAAGTGCAGTACTCAGGAATTTCTTAAAAATACAGCTTGGAATTCACATTTAAATTTTCCAAATGCAAAGTTACGTGAAATAAAACGTACTCGTATAATAAATATAAATCAAGGTGGAGGTTAGTGTCAATATATGACGAATGTTTCCAGTTTTCAATTTGAAAGCTGACAAGCGAAGGGATTCGGGAGTAGAATAATGTATATGGAATTAGGAGTGACAAAAATTCTTTGTCATTCTTTAGGAACTAAATATACCTAAACAAGAATTCAAATAGACTCGCCTCTGAGCTGACAAAGAGTGGCTTCTTGTTGAGCTAAATTTCCACTAGCTGATCCTAAACTTCTATTTGAAAAAGACAATTTTTCTTTTAATTCCGTCAATTCTCTATCCATTGATCGATGTTGGATTTCAAGTGATTCTTTTTCTTGCCTCAACCTATCAATTTCTGTCATCTGTGTTGCAGATTGACGTTGAAGACATTCTTTGTCCATGATTGCTCTCTCCAAATTTTCTCTGCAAGTTCTGAGTTCAAGTTCCACAGTGGCTAAAGTATCGTTGATATTGTTGGTTCGATTCCTTAAACGTGTTGTGTCCTATAATTAACGCAAATAAATTGAACTGATAGGAAGATTTTGATTGAACTGAGAAAACAATTAGAAAATTATACTATCATCTTTATCTCTCCAAATAATTTTCAACTCTACTGAAAAAACTCATATTCTTATGAAACAGGAGAAACTGATGAATCAAGTTTCTAATACTAAATACCAATACTAAAGAATCTAAATATTGAAAAAAGATATTAAATATTTAATAGTGTTGGCGTTTACTTGATGTTAATCCAATATAATTGAATATAAACGTCAATTCAAACATTTGAACTAATGATTTACACTTTATTAACTACATAGCATGACGCGAAAATATATCGTTTTACATAAAATACAGAAAAGTAGTCAATTAGATTTTTGGGAAATAGTAGAAATAAATCGGCATAAAAATTCTGGAAATTTGATCAATGAACAGATAGAATCAAAGAATTCACCATTGTTAAACCTTTTCAGGTTATAAAAATTGGATTTCAGAATGGAATATCTTAGGTAAAACCCGAATTCATTGAATCTCAAATTCCATTGATATTTATACCTGCTTTTTCAAATTTGTTTTTATTAATCTGTTAGCATCTGAAGAAGTCGTTTTCTAACGACGAAACGCGTCATGCTATGTAGTCAATGAAGTATAAATCATTAATTTCAATTGTTTGAATTTTAGTTGATATTCAAAAGATACTAAACTCATACACAATATTGAACAAATTAAAAATTAACAGAGTGAGTATAAAAAGAAGCAAGAACTTGAAAAATAAACAGAAATATTCAGCAAGAGATTCTTGAGAAATTACTTCTAAAAAAATTAATACTGTGTTGTAGACTCCCACTCATTAGCACAATGAATTGTTTCACTGAAATAAATTAAGAGGAGAAATCTGAAGGAAACAGTAACATCTCTTGTTGAATGTAAATTTATTCAATTTCTTTCAGATGTGCAAAACATCTCTTTGAATGATTTCCATCAATTTTACTATCCAAAGTTGAAATAATAAATACAAAATAGTGGTCCCCTCATCAGCAAATTCAGCAGTTATTGAATGCTAGGAAAAAACCAAACTCTCTGTGAAAAGACCAGGCATGATTTGGGCTATGCGCCATCGGTGATGGAAAGATTATTATTATTATTATGGAGAGAGAGATTGATCCAGTTGTTGAACACTCTAATTTTCATGAAGGAGATAAGTATATAGTTTAATATACCCATCGAAAAATTAAAATTATTATTTAATAGGTAATTTTCTCTTTACTCATTTGAAAATTAGAAAAAGGTATCTATCTATAATATAAAAATTAATAGCAAAATATGTTGGTAAGCACATAACTCAACAACGTCTGGGCCAATTTTGCCAACTCTTTTTTTTAAATGTTCGTTGAAGTGCAAGGAAGGTTTTTAAGGCGAGAAGAATTCGAATAATTGCCGAGAAAATTTTTCAGCCCTTTTTCTTCCCATAAGAACGTTTTCCAACTAAAATGTAGAGTCAATTTGAACTTTATTTCTATTCAATAAAGTTCATATTAAATTGAAATAATTCACTAATGCCTAAGCAATGTAGGTGTGTTTCTAATGCCAAAGAGTCAATTTGCACTTTATTAACGCTGCACAAAGTTCAAATT
Source organism: Henosepilachna vigintioctopunctata (assembly GCA_030704895.1). Classification (NCBI taxonomy): domain Eukaryota; kingdom Metazoa; phylum Arthropoda; class Insecta; order Coleoptera; family Coccinellidae; genus Henosepilachna; species Henosepilachna vigintioctopunctata. The sequence continues at coordinate 2,320,735 of JARQZJ010000129.1, forward strand.
CAATCATATCTATCAAAACAGTGTGCGTGTGCGCATTGGAGGATCTAATGTCGCGTTCCGAAACTCAACAAAAGTGATAACATCGCGAACCCGACCAAATTGAATAGTCACAAAATGTAGGAGCTATAGATCATTAGTAATGATTTTCAATTGGGTTGGCTTTCTTTATATTAATTATGAATCCCTATTTCCCTTGGTCGAGTCATTTCGCATGAACGGCTGGACCGATTTCAATATTTTTTGTTGTGTTTTTAATTGTCAGGGAAAAATTTTAAAAAAATTTCACATAAAATTAGAAAATTGAGGAGTTCTTAATTATAAGTAAGAAATAATTATTAATTCTCGAAAAGAGGATGTAAAATCTGAATATCTTAGCACACAGCTCGGTTAGTTGAGAGCTATCACGACTAATATTAAAACTTCAATTTAATATAAACTTTTGGTAAATTTGAATAGACTAACATACACGTAACTAACAAAATATTGCAAGGCAAAGTTTAATTGTTATTGATAAGAAAATATTACCAATGATGGATCAACATATTGCGCGAAAAGTCCATTCAAATAGACGCTATTGGTAGAGCCACCGGAGCCACTAAATTGATTGTTTTCCGGAAATAGACTAAATTCTGAACATTTTTTACTTATATTCAGAAATATTTCATATAATTAATGATGAAATATATGGGCCAAGTACTTGATACGAAATTAGACACATGACGTTCAACTATAGAACGGACAGGTTAATAACTGTCAATACATCAAACGTGTTAATATAGAAATTTTTTAATAATTCGACTGATTTGAAATAACAGGAAGTATTGCAGTCCCTTTAAAAGTGAGTAAGTCCCTGGCTCCACATGGGATGAATATTAAAAAAAAGATAGTGTAGCACAAATAGTGGAACATATATTTTCGAGAGGTTTATAAATGGGCGTACAAAGTTCGCCGAGTCAGCTAGTTTTTTATATAACCCGCTAATGATAAATGGTGATTATCATTGAAAATATATTCTTCTTTCTATTTCTATAATCTTCCTTAATTGAACATTTCTTTGATTATAATGTACCATTTGTGGAACATATGGATTTAAACCTCAATATCGTTAAGAACTTTAAAGAAGTCATCATAGTGATTAAGTTTTGATAAGACTAGGTTTGATGAAAATACTTCTATTGTTTTAATGATCATGTGTTTGTATGATACCAAAGTTGAGGACGTTTTACCTGAACCAACTCTGAAGCTTTATGCACCAAAGCTTCTGGGGACATATGAGTACTTTCACTTATATCCGACCCCAAAGCAACACACAATCTTCTTATAAAATCCTGCATTTGTAGCCTAGCAGCTTCTTTCTTCTGCTCCTGAGAGGCAAGGTCCATCTCAGTGTTCCTCAATTTTTGTTCCAGCTCTTTAATTTTTTCCTCGTTATATTTATTATCTCTCAGTGCTGTCTGATAAGCTATTTCACTTCTACTCTGTGACGAATATAAATTTCTTTCTCTTTCTTCGAGATCGTGAATACGTTTTTTCAGGGAAGATATAATGGCATTTTGACGTGCAGACTGCTCCCTGAGTTGCTCTGCTTCTACCTGAAGTTCTAAGCATCTTTGATCCCGTGATCTGAATTGGCATTTCATATCTTCTAGTTCGGATGTCAGACGATCTCTTTTGTATTGTAAAGCAGCCACCTCACTTTTCAGAGTTGTAGTTATATCTACCACATCCTCGTCCATCTAAAAATTTAAATATTCCGTAAATATTTTTCTGTGGTACGCTTTTTTCTATCTAAAGATCAATTTTTTCTTCGAATGTTTCATAGTGGAAGTCATTTCATTCAATCTTCGAAGAAGTGAAACTTATCAATAACAAAGATGATTTAGTATTCATTGATCTCTTGGTGAAAATCCTAAAATATTTGAATTAAAAACACTTGGTTTAGTTTCACAAAATTATATTGTTTCTTGATTTTTGTACTTTACATTTCCACTTGCAAGAGACACAATGTGAAAGATAAAATAGGGATAAAGATGATTACAGTTCTTGGTATCGATGTTTTCGAAAGGAGAGAACAGGTCAGTATTAAAGAGAGAAGAGTAAATTAAATTTTAAAGAATAATTTCGAACAAAAGGGATTACTATTAAGAAATTGAGGACGAAAAAAGTAATGATGGCGATAAACTGAAGGTGAGCTGATCAATTATTATTGATTTTTGCAGTCATTGCGAATCAGATATTTCCAATGTTTTATCTGTGTGTGCACCAAATTTGAAATGACTGATTCGCACTAACGGCAATATCAACTCACGTTCACTTTGTCGCAATTATTACTTTCTTGGTTCTCAATTTCTAAGTTTTTTCTCCAAAAATGTAAAATATGAAAATGTTTGACGCTCTAGTGTAGTACGTTCAACTTTTGAAAACACCCCGAAAATATTGCCAAAAAACAATATAATTTTGTGAAACTATTCGATATACTAATCAATAATATCAATGTTAACTTATTTTAATGAATTTGTGAAAACATAATTTGGACTGTTATATAATTTTCTTCTATCTCTAAATTTTGATTCAAAGGTTTAATTGTGATCATATTATACCTTCATAATAAAAAATGAGAGTTTTCATTTTATAGCTATTCCATTTTCATTATTAACATTTTCAAAGACTTATTAATAAAGAAATGGAGTCATATATATCATCTGACAATCTTCGATTGTAAACTCAATTAACATCAGGTTTTGTCTGAATTAGATAATTTTCCTTTTGATAGAAACTAATTTTTGATTTTTTGATATTTGTAAATATTACTAACTAACATTCTGAAATGATTTTTGAAAGAAATTTTCGAAATGCAAATGAGTTTGCATTTGAATTTTCCGCTTCTGTTTCGCACAAAGTAGCTTGGATCAAATTGATTGTGTTAACTGATATTGAAAACAATTCGAGATTTTGTGAGCCGAATGAATATAAAATTAGTTATTAAGATATACTGGGATATCTAGAGAACCCACCTAAAAACAAAAAACATTGTAATTATACAACTCTATATTCGAATTGTGAGCACGAGTTGAAATTATCAAAGATAATTATTACTCCATGCATCATTAATAATAATTTGAACTCCGATAATATCAAAATTCAACGGACAGTGACCTACAAAAGAATTTTGATTAAAAGAGTAGTTTTCGCTATGTAACATTGTAACGTTTTAAAAAAATTACACTTGTTAAATAAAAATTTGTTATGATTGTATCGAATGGCATAGTCGTAATTCGAAATGCACCCATGTAAGGAGAGAGTTTATCCCTCCCGGTTATGAATTTTATTTTTCCGATATAGAATTTCCGTGAGATCGCGTTGCGAGTATTAAAAACTGACAAGTCAAGATATTTATCGTAGAAAATAATATATTATATTATCATTAATTTTGAGTGAGCTTGTAAGCGCATATCTACTGAGTTACAAGTCAAGGTTCCACCTAATCACGCATGGCTTCTCTAAGAATTGGATTCCATCATTTACGTCCAATCTGAATAACTGAAAAGTGAAAATAGACATTCTGATCAAGCAGAAAGAAATCTGGATCTCGAAGCTGAGACGGATCTTCATTCTCGCTTTTTTCTTTATCATGCATTTTTTTCTCAATTTTCTCCTTTACCTTTTATAATTTTGTATCAAATTCAGAAATTCTTTATTAATAATTGTAATCTTAGATTCGAAAGATCTTCAATAGAAATTTTAAGCAGAATTACTTAGTTTCACTGTCTATATTGTACATAAATCAGGTCGATTTATATATGTCTCCCCAATTTCAGAGGTAGCCGGTGTAATCACTTACATTTTACAGATGAGTACGTTATAACATGAAACAAACTGACCTCAACGAAAATGAATGACAGCAAAACTCGAAGCAAAAGAACTGAATATCTACTCACACAATGATATAACGAGCGGCATTTATTACTTTGGTTTCCGATAGTTTGTCAAGACCTCCACGGCAACAAACCTTCGTGCAACTGATGGCAGAACAGATAATAGCAGTCTGAAACCTATTTTAAAACGCAAACTCCAGGCAGAAATGATATTGCCCGTTTGAGCACTAGAAATCAATCTCACTATGTGAACATAATGAAACATTATATATATATATATATAACATATATATATATATATATATATATATATATATATATATATATATATATATATATATATTCGTTCGTTCGTTCTCGTTGACAACAATTCTGTAGACAGAAAGAGAATTTTATTTGAAATATTTCGATTAAGAGTCTCAGTATTTACTAGTATTGAATGACTTGTGAATCTTGAAACTAGCTAAACTTTTGCCCGCGCTGGCGTGATCTGGAGCGTTTAGGCATGGGATCATTCGTACACATTGCGGAAAAATTTCTGTAATGCTCGAATGAAATATCTACAAAGCCTTCTACTCTCACTCTTGTTGTCATGAGTAGGAATCTTGAACGGCAGGGACAGTTTATACGTCCTTTCTCCGATAGAGGGAGCCTAAGTGAATATTTCACTGGGTAAAACTGTCCTCAATTTGGTATAGGGTTCGTTTTGAGTCATCGATTCTTGATTGATTGATTAAATATGGACTGTTGATTCATAATAATGATGAAAAATGACAACAGTAGCGGAGTGCAAGGCTTTGTGAATAATTCATTCGAACACTACAGAAACTTTTTCGAAACGCTCTTAATATTCACTCTCGAAAGTGATGGGTTCGTTCTCGTTGACAACATTTGTGTAAGCAGCTCCCTAAGAGTTTTATTTGAAATATTTCGATTAAGAGTCTCAGTATTTATTAGTATTTAATGACCTGTGAATCCCGAAACTATATATATATATATATATATATATATATATATATATATATATATATATATATATATATATATATATATATATATATACACAACAATGGAAGGACTATTGTAATTTATGTAGAAAAGATTTCCTCCTTTTTTGAGGAAATGTCAATATTTCCTCAAATTATATTGAATATTCTCATAATTAAATATTGGAATATTGTGAGTTAATTGTGATTTTCACAAAAGAGATTTTACACGTTAACTCGCAGTCTCCGTCAATCAAATACAGATCCTTACCAAATTTCCGTATTCTCGTGGCCAAATTGTTTCACATTCTCTGTGAAAAAGCCGCGTTAAAACCTGCCAAACACAATATCATTACTGGCAAGAGTGCTTTTACAAGATTAAAAAATAAGGTGCCCCATCTTTAATATCATGCTGTGTCTATAGTCTTCCGTGCTCGGATTGTGAAGGAGTATATATAGGACAAACATCGCAGACCATCAAAAGAAGGATAACCCTCCATAAAAGTGATGCAAGACTTCACCCTGATAGATGTGCTTTAGCACTACATTCCTCAAAAAAGGACATCGCTTTGATTTTGAGAATTTCAGAGTACTGGATGTAGCTGGTGGTTACCAAAAAAGGATTCTCTTAGAAATGGTCAACATAAATAAAAATTTTAATAGCATAAATAGGAGGACGGAGATTTCTAGACTCAAATGCATTTACAGTTATTCACTTTCAAAATATTTTAAATAAGACCTTATTCAACAACCTCTAAGTTTTAATAGATATTTTTGTGTTACGTGCTCGGCATGACTTTTGTTTCAACAGTAGTTCACGCTTTTACCTTCTGTGCTTTTTCGATGAAATTTATATGTACCTCCTCTGGCAATTCTGGTTTATTGGTTCTATCGTTTTGGTTAGTTTTTCGTAATTTTTATATTTTTATATTGTATTATTTACATCCAGTTTCTGTATAATATCATATATTTTTTAAGTACACACTCTGCTACTTATGATGTTACAGTTTCTCCTTTTACGGCATTATTGAAGTCACCTTGATAATGCCATAAAAGGCGAAACTAGTCAAATGAAGAATTGTTCAGTTAGTGATTTTTAGACAATTATATCATATTACCTCTCATTTGAATAAGTTCAAAGTATTTTAAACGATGATGAAATGAAGATGGATGATTAATTATATTGAAAATATAGGAAAACTCTGAACTTTGCATGACTAGCATGGTTTATTTTCTTTATATATTGTACGCGGAGAAATTCTTCCCCAAGTATGGATTTAAGGGTGAATAAGTAATGAAAAACCAATCAATATTTTTCTCGTCTCACCGCATTGACCTAAATTTTCTGTCAAATAGGTTGAATGACATTGGTTGCTGATATAAACGAAACTACATCGGATATTAAACTGATTAGTCTATTTTTGCCAATTACAATAAATATTGGAATTTATTTCTATGATGTTCAACACGTCTTTTCTAGTTTGATAAATGAAAAGAACGTCATCAAATCAAATAATTCGTCAAGTTTATTATGACGATTTAATATTCTGTCAACTAAGAACTCAACATTAGCAAAGCGATGGAATATATTAAGAATATGACATACTTAATGAGTATTACAGGGAAAAATTTGAGCAACTTCTCTATTAATGTACAGAGGTGCTTCAACTTTTGGTGAGAATATAAATGATTTTCGAACTCTTATTTTTCCTACTCATACTCAATTTCAAAACTTCATTTTGACACATATAAGGCTCTACATTCTTGAAAAACCAAACGCACATAAATACCACAAAAATAATTGAATATTAAATATAACGGGTGGTTTTTTAGAGATATAGAACTTCAAATTGCAATAAAACAACGATGGATCATTCGATTGACAAGAAGTTTTTTTATTCGAAAGATAATCTTGTGGCATTACATTTTAAATATGATTTCTGGCATATGACCGCCACGGCTGGCTCGGATGGAGTCCAATCTGGACGTCTATTTTCGATGACTTTTTCCAACATTTGTGGCCGTATATCGGCAATAACACGGCGAATATTGTCTTCCAAATGGTCAAGCGTTTGTGGCTCATCCGCATAGACCAATGACTACATAGCCCCACAGAAAGTAGTCTAGCGGTGTTAAATCATAAGATCTTGGAGATCAATTTACCAATTCACAGGTCCAAAACGTGAAATTAGGTGGTCACCAAACGTGTCTTTCAATAAATCGATTGTGGCACGAGCTGTGTGACATGTTGCGCCGAAACCATAGCTCCTGGACATTATGGTTCTTCAATTCAGGAATGAAAAAGTTAGTATTCATGGCTCTATACCGATCACCATTGACTGTAACGTTCTGGCCATCATCGTCTTTGAAGAAGTACGGACCAATGATTCCACCAACCCATAAAGCGCAGCAAAAAGTCAGTTTTTCTGGATGTAACAGTGTTTTGACATACACTTGAGGATTATCTTCACTCCAAATGTTTTGTTTGTTGACGTAGCGATTCAGCCGGAAGTGCGCTTCATCGCTAAACAAAATTCGCTTATGAATCTACGCCTTGCTTTGATGATCGTTTGGCTTCAATTCTTGCACGAGTTGGATTTTGTAAGAACGCAAACCAGATTCTTCCGCAAAATCTTCCATGAATTGGATGGACACAGATCCAATTCCTGTGCTCGATGGCGGATGAACTCATTCGAGTCTTCCTCAATGCTACGCTCTACAGTAGCAATAGCTTCTTCTGTACGCACCGTACGGCGTCTTTGGGGATGCGAGTTATCAATAAGAGTAAACGTGGTGCGAAAACGTTCCATGGTTAATCGAATTAACTGCTCTGATGGACGATTTTGTCGACGATAAAATGGACGTAGTGCGCGATACGTATTCCGAACAGAACCATTATTTTCGAAATAAAATTGCACTATTTATGATGAATTGCCAAACAAAATGAGAATAAATCACTTCTCAGCTATTAAATCGGTTGCCATCTTTAACACTAATGCCTACTCATTAAGTTCTATACCTCTAAAAAAAACACCCGTTATATATATAAAGGGTGACAATATATATTTTATATATTATATATATATATATATATATATATATATATATATATATATATATATATATATATTTATATATAAATGACAATATATATTGTCATTTTTTGACAATATATGCCTTTAATTGAGGTGATTTTCCTTTATTATGTGTTTTTTTTAGCGATGTACAGTTGCAGTCACCGAAATATGCGCGAGTTTCAAAACAATTTTCCTTTTTTTTCCATAGTTTGATTTCAGCTTCATCCTGTGACTTTTGTGGAAAAGCTAATGTTAGTTTAATTCTGTTGAACACACAACAAAATGAATCAGCTTCTTCATTCAAATGATGTCTGACACAAATAAATTATCAATAAATATGATAAAATTATTTTGAAATTTTTATGACGTTATAAAGGGAGAATGACTCAAAATACACATTGCAAAAAACTTGTAGACATTTAGGTAGATACAAATATCCTCAAACGGAATTTGAAGGTAAATTGAATATATTCATGCGGTTGACTTACAGAGAAAAAAGGAAATTTAATAGAATAGGTACTTAATAGAAAGAACAAATTGCACTGGAATAGTTTGTTACTTCTCATCTTTTTCTGTAAAAACCGATATGTTCAGAAGTAAATTCCGCTCACAGCTACAAAGTATTAATTGTGCAATTTCATTGATTTTTGAGATCATCAAGTGAACAACAATAACATCGAAAAAATTGAGCATTATCCTTCTTTCCCAAACAATTACCGAAAGACCACTACGTGTTTCCACAAATGCTCAATTTCCAAAGTATATTCGAATTGTATATTTAGGTAATTTGAAAGGGAAAAAAATGTGTTCACTTTAAATTGCGATTAGCACAAATTAAAGTGAAATCAAAGTGGAATTAAATAGGGTTATTCCATGAAAAACTTAATCTTTCATTACCTCTAAAGTTCAGTAAAAACATATCAATTTTAACATATTGTTGGTAGAGGAAACCTGATATATTTGATTCTATGTTGTTCACTAAAATGATTGATATTAATTCACTTGCAGTGCAAAGTATTGAGGTTATGTTTTTAGTTTGTTTAATTATATCTAATAGCATTTTATGCTATTATCAGATAGCATAACTCATAACTCAGAAGAACTCCAATTATTCAAAATACACCGAAACAAAACTTCTCAGACTTTTATTGCTATCTCTTTATATTTATTAATCATGATAGTGTCCAAATTCACTGCATTACAATAAAAATTTGAATGCAAATCCAAATAAAGCACTCCAAAAGAATCATTGCAAGAAATATGAATAACTCCGAAATTATAATTCATATTTGCAATGGTTATAAGTTTATTCGTCTGATTCTGGAAATTCTATGATATCATAAACAACTTCTATGTTGTAATAATCGATATATATATATATATATATATATGCACAAAGTTTGCATCATTGGTAGAATCAACTAGTAAAATAATTTGAAAAATATGTTGAGTCTCATATATATTATTTAACATGAGTATTCAATGGTTCTCATACCAGAAGCTTCAGAATATTTTATTAAAAAAACCTGATGTATTCCACGTATTAACTTCAGTTAGGTTATCTAATTTCAAATATGAAAAACCACCGAGAGGGTCTGATTTAGGTGAATAGATCTGGATATACATGTATTATTCAATCTTTAATCGAGGTTGTAGTGACAAAATATGAAAAAGATCAATACAAAATTTTTTTAACTTTGTGAATATCAAATGTTTTTGTTGCGAATTTTAAAGTTTACTCACTTTATTGTCTTTACACAGGATTTCAAATATTTGCCAATCTTCTTCTGTATTACCAGATGTCACTGAATCAGCTACTGGAGGAACGGGTGGAGGATGATCTGCCATACCATGAGATTTTCGATATCTAATTCCATGGATGGTTGTTCAAGTAATTTTTAGAATTTCATATTTTATTATTTGCGATGAGAAACTAGGTTTACAGGCGCATTAACGTTTTCAGCATTTGTACACTTCATTCTGTGGTTGTATGATCGATAAAACCAAGGAGAAATAAACAAGTTCGTTATATCACGCAAATCGAACATTAATGGAAAACGAGAATGTATAAGAAATTCCAATTATTTAAGGGATGTCTACCAGGGTATTATGGTTTCATCTGCAAACATTTTTGAATTACCTTAGCAGTGGACCCATTGAAAATTTCTCAGTCCAGTATAATTTTACGTAGTTAATTCAATGTACAAAATTGAATACTGAAAAAATATGAAATTGATTCAATATTCGCTGATCTCTGGATGACCGACTATACTTTGAAAGACTAATAACCCGAAATAATTCATATTGATTAATCTAATACTTGATTATCATATGGTGAACTTTTTCAATTAGATTTTTCAACCATTCAATGAATATTTTCATTCCCGATCATTTTCCCTTTTTCAAAAATATTTAATTGATATAATATATATATATATATATATATATATATATATATATATATATATATATATATATATATATATATATATATATATATATATATATATATATATATATATATATATATATATATATATATATATATATATATATATATATATATATATATATATATATATATATATATATATATATATATATATATATATATATATATATATATATATATAAATATATATATATATTTCAAAAATTGATTTATTGCCTGTTTAAGATAGTTTATTTCTAATGTTTTTAATGATAAATGAATGCTAAGCCAGAAATATTCCTCTGATACTAAAAACGAATATGTGAAAATACAAAAAAACTAATCTGATTTTCTTAAAATGAAAATAAGTTTGACGTTTTGAAATCTATAGTAATTCACAAAATTCAATTATTTATTAGTTTTGACAAAGTTGTGATATACAACAAAATGTCAACGAAAATAAAGTTTTCAACATCAAAAAAAGCCTGTTATTGCTAAAAACATTGAAAATAATAATATATATATATATATATATATATATATATATATATATATATATATATATATATATATATATATATATACATATATATAAATTCCAACATAAGGGTTTTTTAGACCTTATAGCTATAAGAACAAACTCTTTTTTATGAAGCCAGGCTTTCGAAAGTATTCAATTCATCCTCAAGAATGAAAGCATCATACAGTCTCAACCTAAAATCCAGAATTGGCAATCTACCTACATAAATCGAGTTGAGATAAGTGGCCAAATCTACATCGAATTTTGAATTCCCAGTCATAGAGCAAAATCATATAACACAATATTAAAATATAATTTTATGTTTATAAACGATTGTTGATTTAGATAAAATTTCATACACATTACCAATTATCATTACAACGGTCTCAAAACAATTTTATATTAAACGTTTAGCCCAACTTCCATTTCACTCTTCTTCTTTGTTGGTTGTTCTTCTCCAGTCTTGTGCAATCAAGTAAGCATAAATTGTGCAGAGTTTATCAGTATCTGACTTTTTATTTATTGGATTTGTTGAGTTGTTAATATAAAACATCTCAAGAAAATTTCGTTTTATATTATTTTGGGATGTTTGTAAAATTTTTGTGTTTTCAAAGTCCGTACAATGATCCTCTTTATCAGAGTGTTCTGCCAGTGCACAACGTTCTGGATGATGGATCGCCTTGTACGGCATTTTCAAGAATGAATACATTTCACAAAGACATCCTTCAAATATTTGCAGATCAGTTCTGCCTACAGAATATACCCTAAATTTGGTATGTTTTGTGGTTCTGTCACTGAAATTGCTAGCATAGACAACGTCTATATTACCTACATATTACCTCTATATTATGTTCGGAGTATGGAGGTGGTAGAGGTGGGGATTTCCAAACTTTCAGGAATTTAACAATAGGGAGTGGTGTAGGTCTAACTGGTCATTGAGAATATTGTAATTATCAGATTTTTTGAGTTTATTCGTATCTATGGCTTCCAGGTAGTTCATTGTCATACCTTTTTCACAGTAATGGAGAATTTTTGGTTTTAAACAAGATGAGATGTTATGTCCTGTCGTCTCTAGATGTTCCCGAAAAGCTGATTGCCCGTTTTTTAAAAAATGGTCTTTCAGCCTAGTCTCAAAACATCTTTCAAAACAGTCTGAAAGAACATTTAAATATGAACTATTAGAGAGTTGATACATCGTCCATTGAATTTAGATTTATAATTCTTGTAGAACTCTTCAAGTATCAGAGATCAAAAACTTCAGATTTGCGTTGATCGGATTGTTGATTCATTTCAAGTAGTTTCATTTTCTTTATGTTACCATTTTTCATTTTTTCTCACATCTCACATTGCCTTTGCTAATTCAGTTTAAATATTTTTCTTATTCGTTGCATTCTCCCATTTCTCAAAATTTTTCTGCTTCTGTTCCATTGTTCTGTTGTATCCTCAACATAACTTACTCGATTATAATATTTTCTAATAATTAGATTTTTTTCATCTTATTGGATTAAGACATAATATAATAGACATATTATCAATAATATGTCTATTGCAGGTTCATTTATTCGTTCATCAATTCTCTTTACAATATCTGATCAATATATGCAATTCATGTTCAATTTGAGAACACATAGCGTTACAACTTCGAGTAAATTGAATTGATTTACATACATACGATTACGAATATATATATATATATATATATATATATATATATATATATATATATATATATATATATATATTATTATTATTATTTCAATTGTTCCCCATAAGGAGAGCGACTGAACTTGAATTCGCAATCATTAGGAATTTTGCTTCATCTTTTTTGCCACCCAAAAACGCTTCATCCTCTCTGAATGCTCTTTCTTCCGTTCATCTGTCCACTTTACTCCAGGTTGACGATTTACTTTTTGCTCAAACTTTATATGTGCGATTTTATAGCGGCATTCAGTGCGATCTTCGAGATTTTTTATATTGATCTGTTGTAGATCCTCTTGGACCTCTTTTAGCCACTCTGTTCCGCATTTACTATTCATAATTATATTGAGTAGTCTCTTCGGTATTCTGGACTGTTTCATTCTGTAGACATGTGCATAGAACTTTGCTCGTCGTTTTCTCATTTCTTCCGTTATCGTATTTGTCTTTTGATACAGTTCATTTTGAGGTCTTTTCATCCAAATGCCGTTTCTATTGATTGGCCCGTAAATCTTTCTGAGAATTTTTCGTTCTTGTTTTTCTATTTCTCTAATTCTTGAATGGCCGCCAATAACTATTGTTTCAGCTGCGTAGATTGCTTCTGGAAGAATCGTTGTGTTATAATGCCTCAATTTGGCGCCTCTCGATATGCACTTTTTGTTATAGTGAGCCCATGTTAGTTTGTAGGCCCTTTGGAGCTTGGTTATTCTCTGTTCATTAGCGATTCGGTTTAAACCTGAAGACTGTATAACTTCCCCGAGGTATTTAAAATGGCCTACTTGCAGAATTTCACCATGTTTTGTCATAAGAGAAGATTTATCTTTTGGTTTTCTTTCCATGTATTTGGTTTTATCATAAGAAATTTGTAACCCGGTTTTCTGCGCAATTTCATGTAGTTTTTTCACGGCGCGAATGGCTTCAGTTCTGTTGTCTGTGATGATAGCAATATCGTCTGCAAAGGCGAGACATTTGACATTTATTCTATTTTCTTTTTTGATACCCACTTGTATGCCCTTCACGTGAAGTTCCCATTCCCTTATGATCTTTTCTGAAACAATATTGAAAAGAATTGGCGAAATATATATATAATATATATATATATATATATATATATATATATATATATATATATATATATATATATATATATATATATATATATATATATATATATATATATATATATATATATATATATATATATATATATATATATATATATATATATATATATATATGTATATATGTAAATACTGAGACTCCTAATCGAAATATTTCAAATAAGACTCCCAGGGAGCTGTCTACACAAATGTTGTCAACGAGAACGACCCATCACTCTCGAGTGTGAATATTAGGAGCGTTTAGAAAAATTCATCGATCTTGTTGAATGATAATAGTATACAATTGTTTCACCATTGTTATGGATTTTTAATTCACCATATTTAATCTATCAATCAAGAATCGATAATTTTCAAAACGCCCATAGGTACTATACCAGAATGAGGGTAATAGTTCTCATTGAAAATTCACGTGAGCTCCCTCCATCGAAGAAAAGACGTATAAACTCTCCCTAATTTTTCTATTCCTAAGTTCTTGATTCCTACTCATGACAACAGTAGCCGAGTAAGTAGAGGGTTTGTAGACATTTCATTCATTCGAACACAACAGAACTGTCCACTATGTGTAAGAATGGTCCCTAATGGCCTAATCGCTCCAGATCACTCCCTGGCGGACAAAAGTATAGCTAGTTTCAAGATTCACAAATCATTCATACTAGTGAATACTGAGACACTTAATCGAAATATCGAAATATTTCAAATAAAACTCTCAGGGAGTTCTCTACACAAATGTTGTCAACGAGAACGAACCCATAAACCGAATCATCGAGAGTTGATATTAAGAGTGTTTTCTCTTAAATTCTGCGATCATAGGAAATTGTTTTTTTCTAGAATGAAAATGATGGGTATCACTAATAGAACATCAGGAAAGTGCTTTCACTAAAAACTCCTGTATTCTTCAATAAAAATTTTTCGCAGTAAATTTTCATAAATAATCATAAAAAATTTTCATTTCACAAAACGCTTCAAATATGAGGAAACTTGTGAACATCCATTTTTCTTTTTTATATCCTATAAACTGCGTATTGTGTTTTTCTTCATCTCATTATAGAATATATTATGCGTTGTCCCTGGAAAAACCAATCCTTCACAAATTTGCATAGAAAATACAATCACATAAATTATGAGGTATGTTGATTCTTTTTTATAACCAGTTCCTGATTTCCAATCACCAAGTTATATTTTCTGTTATTTTATTCGACAAGGGTATATAAGCACAGGCACTTTGTTGAGTACCTTTTCAGTGAAATATGGTTGAACGTTGGCAATGAAACAAGATGTTCAAATATTAAGCGCATAAGACGGTCAAGTATTTGGGAGGAAGAGATTAATTTTTTAATACGTTTCCAAGTGTTAATCCTGAAAATATAATAAACAATTACTTTTCCAGATAAAGTGAGACACAGGGTGAGTTGCCAATAGCTTTTTCATTGTTATTGATTCTAATGATATATTGTTTTGAATGGGTATACAGAATTACCATAAAATGGTGTATTGTTAAATTCCCATCTAACTAAAGGCCCCTCTTAATAATTTTTTTCATATCATATCAATAAATAAAAGATATTTATTAATAAATTGAACATAACTTCAAAAATTCCAGAAATATTTCATATATTGTTCACTACAATATTGTTTCGGTATACATTTCTTTCATCAGGTGGATGAAAACTAGATAGTTTTCATGTACTGATCAATAAAATATTGTAGTGGACAATATATGAAATATTTTTGAAATTTTAAAATTGTGTTCAATTTATTCATAAGTTGATATGGAATTTCAACACGTATCTCCCTTCTCAATCAACTATTTAAAAATATTCGAAAGAATGTCATTTTCACACTTATCAATAAATTCTCCAGTACGTAATTGATTACTCAATGGTTTTGGATATTTAAAAAATCTAAAATGAATACCATCTTTGAATATCTACTATTTTTAATAACTGCGATCGATTTCTCGCTCACCTCTTGGTGAAACATAATCAATTAATAATTTGAATCAAATACTTATATATCAAAGAGGTCTATGTATATAACAAAGAGCTCAGCTTGCAAAAGGCACTATCGTGATTGCACAATGCACATGTTATATTATATATATATATATATATATATATATATATATATATATATATATATATATATATATATATATATATATATATATATATAATTGTATATATATATTTATATATATATATATATATATATATATATATATATATATATATATATATATATATATATATATATATATATATATATATATATATATATATATATATATAGTTGAATGTTTAACGACTGTAGATATGTATTTTCAGTGTTTAATTGGGATTGCAGTCTAGGACAGGAAAATCAGTTACCTCTTTAGTATTTTCCAAGCTTTCGAAAATGTTTATTTTCTTCTTCAGGGCTAAAATAGTACAAAAATTAACAGTTTATATAGCAAGGCACTATAAAAAGTTTTTTCTTACAATTACTGTGAAGTTAGTCCGAAAGTACATTAGTTTTTTGATTTTTGAAAATAAGTACAAGTGTTCCCAAATGCATTGGGTTGGAATGTTACTGCATTCTACGTGCTAGATAGTTGAAGGAAGCCACGACAATGACTGTATTTCTCAATTTGGCTTTTCAAGTGGAGTGTTCCCAGATGTTTTTAAGGGCGTTTCTTAAAATGCATAACGTTGGCCGAAGTTTTATGACTAACGAAAAGAGAATTAATTTGTTTTATGTATTTAGAATGGATTTTTCGGTGAATAGGATATCCGAATATGAGCCATTAATCAAAAGAACCTATGAGATTTATATATATATTGCTTAAATTATCTGTATCAGATTTTTTGATAATACAATTTCCTGTAATTCATATTACAATGCCACAAAAATTTTAGATCACGCAAACAATTAGAACAAACGCCTTTTCCTAGAAATGGTTCATATTAAAAAGACAAGAAATTGTATTAACAAAAAATCTGATACAGATAATTTAAGCAATATATATATATAAATCTCATAAGTTCTTCTGATTAATGGCTCATATTCGGATATCCTATTCACCGAAAAATCCATTCTTAATACATAAAACAAATTCATTCTCTTTTCGTTAGTCATAAAACTTCGGCCAACGTTATGCATTTCAAGAAACGCCCTTAAAAACATCTGGGAACACTCCACTTGAAAAGCCAAATTGAGAAATACAGTCATTGTCGTGGCTTCCTTCAACTATCTAGCACGTAGAATGCAGTAACATTCCAACCCAATGCATTTGGGAACGTACTTATATTCAAAATTCAAAAAACTAATGTACTTTCGGATTAACTTCACAGTAATTGTAAAAAAACTTTTTATAGTGCCTTGCTATATAAACTGTTAATTTTTGTACTATTTTAGCCCTGAAGAAGAAAATAAACATTTTCGAAAGCTTGGAAAATACTAAAGAGGTAACTGATTTTCCTGTCCTAGACTGCAATCCCAATTAAACACTAAATATATATATATGATATATATATATATATATATATATATATATATATATATATATATATATATATATATATATATATATATATATAAATATATATATATATATCTTCATCTTTATCAAAAGATAAATACGATAACGGAAGAAATCAGAAAACGACGAGCAAAGTTCTATGAACATGTCTACAGAATGAATCAGTCCAGAATAGTATATGCGGAACGGAGAAGCTGAAAGAGGTCCAAAAAGCTCTACAACAGATGAATATAAAAAACTTCGAAGGTAGCACTGAGTGTTGTTATCAAATCTCACATATGAAGTTTGAGCAGAAATCAACAAGCCAACCTAGAAAAAAATGGACAGATGAACGGAAGAAAGAACATTCATAGTGAAAGGAGCGTTTTTGGGAGGCGAAAAAGATGAAGCAAAAGTCCTAAGAATTGCAAATTCAAGTTCAATCGCTGTCCTCATGGGGAACAATCGTTATAATAATAAATATATATATATATATATATATATATATATATATATATATATATATATATATATATATATATATATATATATATATATATATATATATATATATATATATATATATATATATATATATATATATATATATATATATATATATATATACATATAACAATAATTATTTTCATCTATTACTATTAACAAAATGCTTATACTATGTCTAGTCTAGTTATTAGTTGTATCTCATACAATTTCCAAACTCAAATAGATACAGCTGTCAATCGTTTCTTATCAACACACAATTTGGAGAATATTGCAATAAATGATCTATATTATTATATAATAAAATGAATATCAATTCTCTTTAAGTTCCAATGAACAGAATATGATCTAAAATTCAATTACTTGAACCTTTGATTGAAACTTTCATTCACAATGTAGCATGACGCTTTTCGTCGTTACAAACGACTTCCTCAGATGCTACCAGAATACTGACTCTCGCCTCATACTATGTTGTCAATAAAAGTGTATTCAATAGTGTTGGCGTTTACTTGATGTAAATCCATTATAATTGAATATAAACTTAAATTCAAACACTTGAACTTATGATTTACACTTCATTGACTACATAGCATGACGCGTTTAGTCGTTACAAACGGCTTCTTCAGATGCTACCAGAATATTGACTCTCGTCTCATACTATGTTGTCAATAAAAGTGTATTCAATGGTGTTAGCGTTCACTTGATGTAAATCCATTATAATTGAATATAACATAAATTCAATCACTTGAACTTATGATTTACACTTCATTGATTACATAGCATGACGCGTTTCGTCGACTATTCTATAAGCATCTGTAGAAGTCCTTTGTAACGACGAAACGCGTCATGCTATGTAATGAATAAAGTGTAAATGATAAGTTCAAGTTTTTGAATTTGAGTTTATATTCAATAAAAAAGTAAATCAAAAGTTCAAGTGTTTGAATTTCAGCTTATGGGTATTCTATTATATTGGATTCACATCAAGTGAACGCGAGCACTATTCAATATTCTGATGATTCATGATTAAAAGTGCATTAATAAAAAAATTTTGAAAAATATAAGATAGTTAAATATATTCAAAACAAAAATCGTGGATATTATTTTCGATTTCGTTTTCCCGGCACGACAAACATTTCGATCATATTGAATTGGGCCGTCTAAGAAGAACTTTAGGAACCCCTGCTTTATGTAATAGGTCCTATACCTACTTTTCCGTATTGAGTTGAGTGAATCTTATTTCGTAATATTCGTTTCAGTTACATAGTTTCTTTGGCAAGCTGATAACTCTGAAATATGGATTCTATAGTAATCTCAGGTATATCAGGAAGATTCCCTGGATGCGACAATACAGAAGAACTACAGAAGGCCTTAGTTGAAGGAAGGGACTTGGTTTCTGACAATCATGGTAGATGGCCTAAAGATTTTTATGGACTAACAAACCGTGGAGGTATAATAAATGACATCGAGAACTTTGATAATGATTTCTTTGGAGTGCCTCCAAGACAAGCAGATGGTTTAGATCCTCGCACCAGACTGTTGATGGAAACAACTATGGAAGCAATAATAGATGCTGGGGTTAATCCAATGGATATTAGAGGGACTAGAACTGGAGTATTTATTGGTAAATTTCATACTATTTTAGGATATATAAGAGCCTTATGAGCAAAAAAAAATTTGTCCATGCCCATCTCATGAAAAAGAATGAAAATTTGAGTTTCCAGCACTTAAAGCCGATAAATAAATATTTTTTCGTTCAATAAACAACAACTTTATGAATAAGGTTAACGAGCTTTTTGAAAGAGCTTTATTACGTTTCTATCATATATTAATAAATTATCAGTATTGAACACCACATGGACATGTTCTTGGAAAATGTTGCGTTTTATGAAAGATGGCTATATTCATCCTGATAATTCAGTTCTGTGATCTAAATATAGTTCTATAGTCCAGAATGACGGAATTTGCCCCGTTCTTGCTTACATTTACTGAAGATGCATATCAATACGAAATTGGAGCATATAGTTTTCAATGAAAATTTATAATTTCAACATAATAATGTCTGTTCAGTTATTTTTCATAATAATTACGAAGTAGTAATAGTTATATAATATTATAAACAACAGTTCAATAATTATTATATATATTATATATATATATATATATATATATATATATATATATATATATATATATCTTAAAATTGATTTATTACCTGTTTAAGATATTTTATCTTAAAATTGATTTATTTTAAGATATTTTATTTTGAATGTTTTTAGCAATAACAGGCTTCTTTTGATATGAAAAACTTTATTTTTGTTAACGTTTCGTTGTTATATTACAACTTCGTCAAAACTAATTAATTATTTAATTTATATAATAATTAGTTTTGACAAAGTTGTAATATAACAACGAAACGTTAACAAAAATAAAGTTTTTCATATCAAAAGAAGCCTGTTATTGCTAAAAACATTCAAAATAATATATATATATATATATATATATATATATATATATATATATATATATATATATATATATATATATATATATATATATATATATATATATATATATATATATATATATATATATATATATATATATATATATATATATATATATATATATATATATATATATATATATATATATATATATATATATATAATAATTTATAATAGTTATATAATTATTATAATATATTTCAACGATGAAAAATTTTAAAAACCTGAACCATTCGATCGAGAACATTTTGAAGTGAAATAATGCGGGAAAATGTCGAAAAACTATAAATTAACATAAAGTAAGAATAATAATAATTTTTGAAACGTAAACATTATTATTACAAGAATAACATTCGAATATTCATATCATTTGTCTTTTTCATTTCAACCTGATTCGACATTAATATTTGGGTAGTAAAGGACAACAAATAAAGCAGAATGGAAATATCAAGTCCCAATCCAGAAATGAGAACTGAAATCAGCTATGTTAAAGTACGAGTATATTGGCTATCTTTTTTCTTCCCCTATACTCTAGTGATCTTTTTTCTACGATTACTTTGATTTGTGTGTTTTGAAATATTAGAATATGAAAGAAACTAATATTGAGAAAATGAAGTTTGTGGTCTCCATACAAACGTTGAATTGGTGTATATGGAAAATGAATAGGTAACTCCAAAAGAAAAGAATTTCCAAAAATTAAAAATTTTGTTCAACCATTTGTAACACGATGATGTAAAATATGTTTGAAGGTCAAAATCTGAATTTTCAAACTTAGAATCAGTTGAATTTCTCCGCGAAAAGAAGTCGGGAATATTCAATAGCTAACATGACTCTAATTATTTAATGAATGAATTCATATAACAGGTAGCTGATATAAATTATAATTGAAATGATCACTAACAAAATTTGATTTCTGAATCATTTTTGATTTGAGAAAAAAGGAATTTGATTTTACTTGGAAGAAAATTGAAGAACTTCAACACATTGAATTTTAAAAATTTTCGTAGATTCTCTTCATTTTGAAATGAATTTGAATGAATTCGTATTAAAATATCAAATAAAGGATACTCGTATATTCAATATTCTAAATCAAAGTTGAACATCATTCCAACCTGGTGGTTCAACAAATTTCAACAAAATTTCAAAATTTCTAATGCTAATGAATATTTCGCTTCGTCGACAATTTGTGAATGATTTGGAGCTTATTCATTGATTCAAGGATTAACAATTACGAATAATCTCCATATCATTGAAAAATTGCCGAAGGAACCGGAATTGTAAAGGGAAAAGATTGATTAATTACTGTATTATTATTGTATTAATTAATGTAAATTGAATTATTTAGTTTTTGTCGATACACATATCTCTATAAGATGACAATTTTAGCCGATCCAGCTCTACAAAACTGACTAATAGCGACTGATTTTTCCATCTGCAACGTTGAATAGCACGGATTGAAAAAAAAGTTGACTATTTTCATTTATTGCTTTGTAACTCAAAACTCTATCATTTCAAATTAAAATTCAGTACTATCAGTATTTCTTGTAGTAATTAACGGATGAAACATTGATTCTAATCTGGTCGCTTATTATAATTAGCTAATTAGTCAATTTATAATTTCTGCTAATAATGAAGAAATAATATTTCATCGTTTATTTTGTACTCTTAGGAATGACAACTTCTAGAGGTAATGATTCAGTTTTCGAGAACAAAATCAACTTCACCAGAATCGGAAGATCCATGGCTATGACTTCTGGAATGATTTCTTTTCTCTTTGACCTCAGAGGTCCTAGTTATTCGCTAGATACGGCATGTTCAAGCAGTTTGTATGCGTTCTGTCAAGCTTTCAGGGCTATTAAAGGCGGTGAGTGTGACGCAGCTATAGTTTGTGGGGCCACCATCATACTAGATCCTTACGATAGTCTGGAGTATAAGACGATGAATATTTTGAGTCCAACAGGAAAATGTAGATTTCTGGACGAAGATCGGGATGGTTTTGCCAAATCCGAATCTGTTGTGGTTACGTATCTGCAAAAGAGTAAAGATGCGAAAAGGGTTTATGCTACTGTAAAAGGATGCGGCACCAACACTGATGGTTTTAAGATAGAAGGTGTAACTAAGCCTTCTTCAGAGATGCAGAGAAAACTAATGGAGGATATTTACGAGGAATTTGATATAAATCCTCTTGACATCACTTATATGGAAGCTCACGGTACAGGCACCAAAATTGGAGATGTTGAAGAAACAATAGCCATTGCAGATATATTGTGTAAAGACAGAGTCGATCCGTTATTGATTGGTTCCGTTAAGACAAATATTGGTCATACTGAAATGTCTTCTGGATTGACTTCAATTATTAAAGTGATATTGACAATGGAGCACGGAGTTATACCACCAATATTACACTTAAACAAAGTCGGTGAAGATTTAATTCCAGTTCTAGATGGAAAATTAAAAGTAAGTCAAATAATTCAATGTGTTTGTAATGATATTGATGAAGTTAATATAACTTTCAGGCAGTTACTGAACTGACTCCTTGGACCTCCGGTTTAATAGGGGTAAATTCTTTTGGAGTGGGTGGAACTAATGCGCATGTGGTACTGGAACCAAATCTCAAGACGAACCCTCCTCCGGCTGATATGTTTGACTGCCGTTTGGTACTTTTAGCCGGAAGAAATGAGAAAGGTCTTGAAAAAATTAAACAACTCCTGAAAGACAATGAAAATTGTTTTGAACTAATTTCAATGATGGACTGTATATTTTATAAACCTATCAGGAATTACAATTATCGCGGATATTTAATTTTGGATAAAGGAGAAATAACTGAAAAATCTGAAAAGGTGACCAAAGAAGAAAGACAAACTTGGTTCATCTATTCTGGTATTGGCTCCCAGTGGCCACACATGGGCAGGGATCTGTTGCATATAGATTATTTCAAGCAATCCATGGATGAATGTGCTCAAGTTTTATCCCCGTTAAATATAGATTTAGTAGATATAATTACAAATGGCGATGAAGAAGTTTTCAAAAATGTTATTCATTGTTTCATTGCAATAGTTGCTGTTTCAGTTTGCCTCACCGATTTCCTTAAACTGTTAGGTATTGAACCTGATGGAATGATAGGACACTCTGTGGGTGAAGTTTGTGAGTATTGTGTACATTAATCTCCAATTCTGCTGCAATTTTATTTTTTTTAATAGGTTGTGCATATGCTGATGGAGTAATTTCTAAAAGAGAGG
The DNA here is from genome assembly GCA_030704895.1 of Henosepilachna vigintioctopunctata. NCBI lineage: Eukaryota > Metazoa > Arthropoda > Insecta > Coleoptera > Coccinellidae > Henosepilachna > Henosepilachna vigintioctopunctata. The sequence continues at coordinate 2,344,183 of JARQZJ010000129.1, forward strand.
CAATGCTTATTGCCCATGCGAGAGGAGTTGCTCTTCAGACAGCACCTTCAATTGATGGCAAGTTAGCAGTTGTAGGATTAACAGCAGAAGAGGCAAATGAAATTTTACCCGATGATCTCAGTATAGCTTGCTATAACTGCATCGACAATCTGACGATATCTGGACCTACAAAATCTATTAATGATATTGTTGTTAAGCTGAAAGCTGAAGGGAAGTTTGCGGAAGTTATCAAGGGTGCAAATATGGCTTATCACAGTAAGCATATAACAAAGGCTGGGGATATTTTATTCGAACTTCTAGAAAAACTTATAATTGATTGTAAACCGTGCTCTGAAAAGTGGATATCTTCATCTGTCAAATATGTAGAACAAACAAGCGAAGAGGAGAAACCAGAAGATCAAACAGAGGAGACCGATGAAATAGAAAAATCTGATGAAAAAGAAACCGAAGTAATACATAATCCAGAATATCATCGTAATAACTTGGTTAATTCAGTATATTTCGAAAATGCAATGAAAAAAGTACCGCACGATGCCATCGTTATTGAAATATCACCTAAAGGTTTGCTTCAAACAATCATAAGGAGGAATCTTGGAGCGAATGCCAAAATTGTAGGATTGTCATCCGATACTGCTAAAGATAACCGTCAACACTTATTATCGAAAATAGGAGAGTAAGTTACTGTCATAGTTCAAAATGAAATTTTTCATTTTTGTGTTTCAGATTGTTTCTTGCGGGACAGAACCCAAATCTATCAAATTTATACGATAATACAAAACATTTCCCGGTTAGTAGAGCAACTCCTTCTCTGGCTCCTTTGGTGGAATGGGAACGCAGTATGAAGTGTAAGGTTTCTTACTATTCTCCAGAGAGGTCGTTTGGTGAGAGTATTGCAGTTGATTTGATGGACCCAACGATGAAGTATCTCGAGGGGCATGTTGTTGGCGGCAAAATAATTTATCCAGTCATGGGATATGCGGTAATTGTTCATTTTATACACTTTCAGTGGTTTAGGGAGTAAAGATGGTTTTACTCGAATGTTGTTCGTATTGTCATGTAATTTTTATCTTACTCCAGCTATACATAATTAAACCATTGAGACATCTCAAGAGTACTACGATCTTAATCAATGTCAATCAATAAAATTGCAATAGAGGAGCATGAACATTTCAGAAAGGAGGTATTTTTTTCTTCTAAGGAGACCTTACATCAGAGATCTCCGAAAGGTTGAAATTGAAGGCGCTCATTCCTGAAGAGAGAGAACTTATTAATTAATTGCTAAGTGATGGATAACTCTAGCGACCTCCTGTGTCAAGCTTTCGATTTCTCTAAATATTATTCATGTTGACTTTGATAGTAAAATGTGTCTGTGCTATGACTAGATAGTTCGCAATGTCTCATGAATTTTGTTGAAAAGAGTCGTTCCTTAATTGAAATTTTCCAAAATTGTTTTATTTTATCAACGTTCACTAGAATATCAATTTGTTGTGCCAAATTCATTTGCTCAGCATTCAAGGTTCATATTGTTATGACCATATTCCTGCATTTTTGTAGATGAATGACTGATTCAATTATTAATGTTCTATTTCAGTTTCTTGCTTGGGAAATATTTGCCAGATTACATAAAAAACCAGTGTCCGAAGTTCCTGTTGTAATAAGTTCAGTAAAAATTCGGCGAATGACTCTTCTCCACAAAGACGAAAGTGTAATTTTCAACGTTAACATTTTAACTTCAAATGGAGACTTTGAAATAGCAGAAGGTGGTCAAGTTTGTTGCATTGGAAATATCAAAATCTTGACCAATCCTGAAAATCAGTTTTCAAATTTACCGGAACTAGAATCGAACGATTTTCCACTTATGACTCGAGATGACGTTTATTACAAATTACGAAGAATAGGTTTTCAATATCAAAATCACTTTCAAGGTATTTCGGAATGTAGGGGTTCTGTTGGTAGATTGAAATGGTGCGATTATTGGATACCATTCCTAGATTCTGCTATTCACTACACAGCAGTTACCAGCACCAGCAAAGCAATATATCTTCCAGAGTCAATAGAAAGAATTTTAATTGATCCTGAAACTCATATGAAAATAATAACAGAATTGAAGAATGAGATTCCTCTAAAATATGATATGGTCCCAAATATTATACAGTGTGGAAAAGTAGAAATTAGAGGTTTGCAACTCATTCAGTTGCCTGAAAAGAGGTCACTGTCGAAACCTAAACTTGAAAAATATCAGTTTATTCCTTATAACTTCTCTCCAACACTCAACTTGTATGATTGTATACATCTGGTAATACAAATAGTTTTCGAAAATATGAATGAATTTTCCACATTCCGAGTTTTAGAGTTGTATGATAAGAAACCTGAAGAACGGAAAGAAGAGAAAGAAGGGACAGAAATTTCTGACAAGGAAATAAAAACTCTAACTGAAATTTTAAAAACAGTTATCAGTGAAGAGATATTCATCCAAACTATCCATGATACAGAAGAGAGTTTGAAGGATTCTTCGAAATGGGGAGAATATGACTTGGTAGTTATTGATAAAGATTTGAGAAATGGCCTTTTGAAAGAACTTAACGTCAGTTTTCTCCTCCTTTACGAAAGTGATTATATCAACGAAAATACTCTCAAAAATTTGAATTATGCTATAGTATCCCACTTGTATACAGATGTTGGATCTTTCTTTCTTATTAAAAAGAAAATTGTACTTCCCGAGCATATAAATTTGGTACATATAAAAACAAATACGTTTGACTGGGTGGATGAGCTCAAAGAGTCTTTGAAAACTGCCGTTGAAACTTCTAGTCCAATCTATCTCCTCAACCAAAATCAAGAAACCTGCGGTATTATGGGACTTTTTAAATGTTTGAGGTATGAAGACGGAGGATCATTGATTAGAATGATCTCATTGGTTGGAAAAAATTCTGGAAAATTCTCTTTGGACAAAGCATTTTACAGAGAACAATTAGAAAAAGATTTAGCCGTCAACATATACAAAAATTCATCGTGGGGCTCATACAAATATTTCAATTATACGAGAAAAGAAATGAGAGAAAGTGAGAACTGTCATGCAGAGGTTGTAGTTCCTGGTGATATATCCCAGATTAGAATGGTGGAAAATTTCCCGTATTCCAGGTATGTTATGATAAAAACTTCATAAATAGTAATACTATTTACAAAAACTTCATAAGTAGTTATACTAAAATAAAACTTCATGAACAGTTTTATTAAAATTTTGGATGAATTCCACAATAACAGTTTTCAACTCATTTCTCAGTTATACATACTTCTCGAGCTAATAACTCATTATCAAAAGTTGAACTACAATGTTGAGCAATGTCCACTAAGGAACTTTGATCGAATACGTAGAAAAAATTCGAATATAAATCTAATAGAAGATTGCATTCGTATACCGAATTCAGAGAAAATCTGATAAATAATTAGTTTTTCTTGAAAATAGAATGGTTGCCCTAACCCATGTAGGTCTACTGAAATCTTTTAAGTGATATGATTAAATTGATAATTATACTGTAATTCAATTTAGAAAAATGAATGATAATTTTCAATAAGTACCTCGTTATTCCACTGAACATTCCTTTCAATTCTCCAATATCAACATATATTTCATTATGTACCTAAAAACATATGGTAACAACGAGAAGAAACCGATATTTGAGAAAGTCTGCCCTTACAATCTTCCGCCATTGCACATTTTGCCATGACCATGTTTTACGAAACCCTTTCGGAATATTGACGGAGTAGAATATTTGGGAAAACAATTTTGTGTCTGCTTACAGGAATAAAAAAGATGTTATTCATGTTTATTATGCTGGAATGAACTTCAAAGATATTCTCATTGCTGGTGGTGTTCTACGTCTTCCTGGTTTGGATAAGAACAACTTCGAAATAGGATATGAATTCTCAGGCAGAACAGCTGATGGTCAACGAGTTTTCGGAATTCGCAGAGATCACTGTTTCGCCACAACCGTAGATTTTGATACTCCTGTCCTCAAAGTTCCCGATAATTGGACATTAGAAGAAGCTGCTTCAGTTCCCATTATTTATTTCACAGTAAGTATATGTATCTGCTGATGTCAACATTCTTCAACGTATTATAGAACGTGATTAAATGAAATCTATTATTTCAGCTCTACTATGCTTTTCACTATAAAACTAAAATGGAATCCGGAAGTTCCATTTTGATTCACTCTGCTTCAGGTGGAGTAGGTTTAGCCGCAATACAAATGGCTCTTATTCACAAATGTAAAATATTTGCTACAGTTGGCAGTGAAGCAAAGAAGAAAGCTCTCCTGGAGTTATTTCCAGATCTAGATGCGAACAATATATTCAGTTCTAGGGAAGATTCTTTCGAAGTTGCAATATTGAGACTAACAAATGGATATGGCGTCGACTATGTATTGAACTCTTTAGTAGGAGATCTATTCAATGCTTCAATGAAATGCGTTGCTCCTAATGGCAATTTCATTGAGATAGGAAAAACGGAATTCCTACTGAATTCACGAATAGAGTCATCAATGTTCTTGAAAAGTACGAGTTTACATGGAATAGCAATTGATGAACTATTCACAGAAGAGAAGAGGCATCTTCTAGAAGAATTTACTGTTGAATTAGAAAAAGAATTGAAGCAAGGAAGGGTTAAACCTATACCAAGTAGAAAAGTTTTCGATATTGATGATATAACAGAAGCATTCAAATATTTTCAAACAACGAACCATGTAGGTAAAATACTTCTTAAAGTAAGAGAAGAGGAAAAATCGCCCATTTCTAACCCTTCATTTAGATCTCTTAAAGCAATTCCGAAACTATTTTTCAATCCATGTAAATCTTATATAATCATTGGAGGATTGGGAGGTCTTGGTTTAGAGTTTGCTCTGATGTTGAGCTTAAAAGGAGCCAAACATATTTTTCTGAACTCAAGAAGTCCACCCAAGCATGGTTACCAATTGAACATTATTCGGACGATTAAATCTTGGGGAACATCAATTTATATAAACCATGATGATTGCTCATCGCTCGATAATGCTAGAAATTTATTAAATGAGGTAATTTCAGTAGCACCAGTGGGAGGAATATTCAATATGGCTATGGTAAATAAAGATGCCTCCTTAATTGATCAAACAATTGAAAATTTCATAGAAGTTTACAAACCAAAAGGCTGTATCACTGAGAATTTGGATATTTTATCTCGAAAATTATGTCCAGATTTAGATCATTTTGTTGTCTATTCATCAATTACATGTGGTAAAGGAAATTTAGGACAAACCAACTATGGTTACGCAAACTCAACTATGGAAAGAATAGTCGAGAAAAGAAATGATGATAAGTTGCCAGGTCTAGCTATCCAATGGGGCCCAATTGCTGATGTTGGCTACTTCGCTAGAACAAGTAAAAAAGAAGGAGTTGGTTACTATGTTGCACAGCCTATATCTTCTCACGTCGAAATTCTTCAAGAATTCCTTCTGAACTCATCAGGAATTTTAGCTAGTTCATTATTGCGAGATGTCATTCAAACCATCCAAGTTGGCGATTCACTGTTAGAATCGCTCATGAAGCTTTTAGGAATCACAGATCCTGAGAAACTGAGCGACGACACTACTCTTTTAGAACTGGGTATGGATTCTCTCATGGGTTTTGAAATAAAACAGTATTTATATCGAGAACATAATGTTGATATCACTGTGAGTGAGCTTAGAAATAAAACTACGAAAGAAATCAAGGAAATCGAAGGAAACCGGAAAAATAACACCCTCTAGATGAAGATATGCTGAATTACAAATATCAGATTAGTATAAGTGATAAGTATTCTTAGTAAATATCTTCTAAATGCGGAATATATGATATTTCGTATATCATAATATTTCATGCATATATATATATATATATATATATATATATATATATATATATATATATATATATATATATATATATATATATATATATATATATATATATATATATATATATATATATATATATATATATATATATATATATATAGATATCTATTAATATTCAGCTCTGCATTTACAGAGCTGAATAATTATTATTAATTCCAGAGTATTGATTAGTAGTCCAAAATTTTCATTCGTAGAAACTTCCAGGTTTAAGTTACCAATCAAAATGGTGAATATATCTTGAAAATTTTCCATATAGAGGGCAAAACCTGCGAAGTGTTAACTTTTACGTTCGAGTTGAACTTGTATTCCTTATCAAAAACACGGCGTATAAAATTTATCAATTATACAGGCCAACACACATTTTGGTGCCTGTGATTTTTCAACTGTTCCTGAGTAATTTTTGGATGCAGAATGTAAAAAAGTTCTCAGATTTTGTCTATCAGATCTAGTTTTTGAGATTTTTTAAAAAATTGTGTATATAATTTACGTTATAACTGTTATAATATATAATATTACTATTGACAGTTAAAAAAAACAAAGACACATGGATTTAAGTATTTATTGCAAAAACTTAATTTACATAATTACATTAGTCACTCATCACATAAAAATTTTCTTTTATACGATTTTCTAGAATGGAGTTTACTAGGGCAGTCTCGCTGAAGGCTCCAGCAGTAGTCCGCCATCATGTGGCTATCCCATCGTCCTTGATAACGATCTTCCATAGTTTTAATATCCTGGTGGAATCTTTCCCCCTGTTCTTCAGTACAATCACCTAAGTTTTCTGGAAAACGATCTAGGTGGCTGTGGAGGTAGTGAACTTTTATACTCATGTTACAGGCGCCAATCATCTGGAGTGTATTCAGGCAAACCCATTTTTTCTAAGAGCCCTTTTATATTGTTACAGAATACCAAGTCATTTTCCTGAGTGAAAAAAGGCAGCAGATCCTTATCTCTTTTTCGATAAAATGTAATATTAGTACCTCGACAAAGTAGATTTTTTTCTTTTAATCTGGATGCAAGTAATTCAGCGGATTCCTTCGAGAGATTCAGGTCTCTTATAGGATCGTTTAGTTCTTCTTGATTGAAACACTGCGGAGTTGCTAAATCTGCTTCAAAATCGATGTCGTTTTCTGATTGAATTCTTTTAACTTCGTCAGACATTGATGTTTCTGTATCATCTTCTGTCAGTTCAGGTAGACTGCTGAATGATGGAACGGGTATTTCTTCCGAATGCACTACAGGCCTTCTTGCAGAATCTAGATCAGGATATGTCCATTTTTGTCTTTTGTTTCTATTTATGCCTTTAATATTAACGAGACAAAAATAGCAGTCGTCATGATGGTTCCGCGGTTCTCTCCAAACCATTGGTACACCAAACTTTAGGCACTTCCTCTTTCCAGTTGTCCACTGTCGCAAATGTTCAACACATGTTTTACATATGAAATGTGGTGCCCAAGATTTATCTTGATCTCCTAAATGAAGACCAAAATAGGCAAGATAAGCTCTTTTCACAAAGTCAGAAATCGTTTTTCTGCTCTCTTTCAAAGTGTATTCACCACACACATAACAAAAACCATCGGTATGATTTACACAGGTACGTCTGCTTGTGGATGACATTGTTTCAGTTTAGTGTCTTGATACTACAAAACGACCAAAATTTACATAAAATGATAGCACAACTTTACTTGGGAAAACTCGGTAAAACTCGATACTAAATCAAGTACAGCCAAGCAGGTATGGAAGGATCGGGTCATAGGCAATTACAGGTATAACAGTAATTAAGAGCATTGTATTGAGTAGTTCCTAGTATAGGAACAATGGGTCAGGGACAATTCCAGGTATCCATTTGGCTAATTACATTCTGGGAAACTTCTATTTTGACGATTAAGTACATATTTATCTCTTTATTTGCTGTCCTTTATCAGAAAAAAAATATATCATTTAACCTGTAACGTGTATTTCAAAAACTAGAGCTGATAGAAAAAATCTGGTGGCATTTTTGGAATCGGCACATTAAAAACATCTAAAATCAGATGTTAGATTTCTGGCACCAAATTTTTTTTTTCATTTTGTTGGCCTGTGTTATTGAAACACAATATGAATAATTTCCATTTTTAACATAATAATCAATATATTTTTCTCAATATCTCAGCATTTTTTCACTTCAAGTTCCAACAATAATTATATTTATTTGATCTTCGTCTTCCAGTTGCTGTAAAATTAAAAATTTTCTAAGTAATCGTCTTCAACGACATTTGACCCCTGATTATCCAGGATTTCGGGGTCGAAACTTTCATCTGCATTGATATCGTTGTGATATGGTGAAGCATTGTGACAACATAAATGGTACTGTAATCAATAATAATAATAATAGTATTCTTCATCAACTATAACATAATAATTAATATTTTTTTTCAATAATTCAGCATCTATTCACTTTAAGTTTTAACTTCAATTTTTTCTTTTGATCATCGTCTTCCAGTTGCTGTAAAATTTCAAATTCCTCTAAGTAATCGTCTTCAACGACATTTGATCCCTCATCTTCCGGTCGAAACTTCCATCTTCATTCATATCGTTCTGATGTGGTGAAGCATTGTGACAAGCTTGTCTCCACTGTCCACCTATATAGTACTGTAATCCCGTTTTCCTGCATCCACATAGCGACCAACAACCATTTTTGCACTTGTAGAATATTGTGTTAAGAAATTTCTCCGAAACTGGAGGACTTATTGTTATATCATGTTCCAAGAATTCATCATGGATATCCAACCCCAACCTTAGGGTTCTGAATCATACCCTAATCGAATCTGAACTTGATAATAATCACTGTTGAAATGATTTTGAACTATGTTTTCGTTGGTAGTTTTTTTAATAATAATGTTTCAGCATAATTTCTTCATCACATTACAATATCTAATAATGAGAACTTGATTCAAATAATGAAAAGTGAAGTTTATAAATGACATAATATAAAAGATTAACATTATACATTGAACTGTACTAATATTACACGATAAACACTAATTTAGAGTAATTGTAGTAACAAAACAAAATCAAATCAATATGTAATTAAACTATATTCCATTTAGTCAAGATAATTATTTTCAACAGTCTTTTTAATTCTTTCAAAGTGTCACAGATTTTTATATCTTCAGGAAGTCCATTAAACTAAATCAAACCTCTTCACTACTAAGTGCTAAACAGCGTTTAGCTTTTATGTAGTGTAACATTTTTCTAGGATAAAGTATGCGTTGTATCTCATATTTTAATTATGTACATCTCCAAATAGTCGAACTGTATCACTGATGTAAGTTTGGTAACATATTACTTTTCATTTCAAAAATGAACAATTTTACCTTAAACTATCTTTGGCTAACAGATTACATATTCAATACACTAAGCATTGACTTGACAGGTCTATATCTTTTACATTTGGTTATATATCGTTTACATACATGGGGACAATTCAACAATAAGGAGCAACATAATAAACTGTATATATATATATATATATATATATATATATATATATATATATATATATATATATATATATTATATACTTATATTTATAATATTTTCAGCAATAACTGGCTATTTTCAATGCTAAAAACTTCATTTTTGTTGACGTTTCGTTGTATATCAGAACTATATCAAAACTAATGAATAATTGAATTTTATGAATTACATTAGATATCACAACGTCAAATTTATTTTTTGAAAAAAATCATATTGGCTCTCATGAAGAATCCAGAATGAAGTCATCCAGAATATGAGAATTCAAATTTAATTCAAATTAAATTTATTTCAATATTTTAATTCTATATTTAATTTAATTTAAATTTCATTTGAATCACCTGACTTACCATGAGTTTTTCAAAGGTTACCTCTTTGTAAAAACAAACTGACATTCAGCGAACACATTGAAAAATATTAAAACGAATCGAAAACAGGCATGCAACAGGCATTACAAGCGGAAGTATACACAATAGCATACTGTACAATCAGGATATTAATACTACATAAAAATCACAATTCAAATTGAATTGACAAAGGACAATTCTGGCCAACAACGACCGTGTGTGCCACGCTTGAACGCACCACGTTTCTATTTTTGTCCAATTGGATCAAGTATAAGCATAAATTCCACTCAGACTATCAATGTCTTTTCTAGAATTCATGGCTATATCGTGTTGAGCAATCCGAATCATTTCTAGGAAGGTTATTTTCCCTGTTTTACTTTCCACATCCAAGACAGTGACATTATTAAAATCAGGAGAATGCAATTCAGAATTAGCATGCCTCGACAGGATACAAGAATCCTTCCTGGTTCTTATTTGACTTTTATGCAAGGTGACTCGCTGCTTCAGTTTCGTTTTCGTCTGACCGATATAACACCGAGCACAATCTCCACAAGGTATTTTGTAGACCACGTAAGATTTGTTTGGGTTCCCATTTAACGTCTACAGAAACCTGAAAAATACATCAAATAACTATTAAAATATGTGATACGAAAGGTATATATTGTTGTATATAATTGTGCATAATTTTCTCACAATAATATATTCAATTGTACAATAGAAATAATAGTACAATAATACAGTACATGTAAATAATATAACACAATAATGTACAATAATATTACACAATTGTGCATAATATTTTTCACAATAAGATACATAAAAAGCAATGAAAAGCGCAATAGAGACATAATCGCACCATACTTATCGATAACAGGAGCAGTTAAAGTGGCTTCCATAATAAACTTATTCAGAGAATTGAGGAGAACTATTTGTTCTATAGGAAAAGTATATCTTATTTTTCCAACTTCTGGTATCAGTAATTTATATTTCAATATTCACACAAATTCTGTGGTTTTTCGAAGAATGCCAAATTCTATAGATGTAATCAGGTTCCGTTATTTGATAGTGGCTAATATTCTCTTCTTCTTTATAACCTTATTGATTATATGGGAAATTTTATATTCCGTGATCTGACTACTCACCTATCGGAATACCTTTCTTTGTTGATGCATTATTGAGAAATTGGAATGGAAATGACAGAACACAAAATCATGAATAAACAGAGAAAGAGAGATATCAATACAACGATTAAGTCGAACGAATAACTGAAATTGAAAACGAGAGAAACAGACAAACAACCGTCACTTAAGCATTAGGAACAAAATAATTCCGAATATGAAAATAGCCTAAATGGAGACGTAGAAGGTGTAACTCTTTGAAGCCCCCAACAAGCAGTTTCGGTTGAAACTTTCAACAATATAGGAAAAGAGAGCTAGAATGAGATGAAGAAAAATTATGGAAAAACTTCATCAAAATTGAAGAACCACCGACATTGATGACTTCAATTCAAGATATTTTGAAGGGTGTTTTTTTTATAGGTAAAGAACTTTAAATTGCAATAAAATAACGACGGATCATCCGATTGACAAGAATTTTTTACATTTCAAATATGATTTCTGAATATGACCACCACGGCTGGCTCGAATGTAGTCCAATATGAACGTTCAATTTTCGATGACGTTTTCAAACATTTGTGGCCTTATATCGGCAATAACACGGCGAATATTGTCTTCCAAATGGTCAAGAGTTAACCGCATAGACCAATGACTTTACATAGCCCCACAGAGAGTAGTCTAGTGGTATTAAATCACAAGATCTTGGAGGCGAATTCGCAGATCCAAAACGTGAAATTAGGCGTCAAACGTGTCTTTCAATAAATCGATTGTGGCAGGAGCTGTGTGACATGTTGCGCCGTCTTGTTGAAACCACAGCTCCTGAACATCATGGCTGTTCAATTCAGAGATGAAAAAGTTAGTAATCATGGCTCTATACCGATCACCATTGACTGTAACGTTCTGGCCATCATCGTTTTTGAAGAAATACGGACCAATGATTCCACCAGCCCATAAAGCGCACCAAACAGTCAGTTTTTCAGGATGTAACGGTGTTTTGACATACACTTGAGGATTATCTTCACTCCAAATACGGCAGTTCTGTTCGTTGACGTAGCCATTCAACCATAAGTTTCGGTCGCCATCATCAACAGTAATGCCACCTTAAAATTCTATACCCCTAAAAAAACACCCGTTATAATGTCCTGTTTCGTTTGAAATTATTTTATACTCCTGGTTTTTTAAATTTTTGACCATGAGAAGCTTCAAATGATAAAATATCTATTTGATACTCTTGCTCTGTAGAATGAATTCATTGTTCATGAGAGTTTGATGAATTTTGTGCAATTTACAAAGTGTTTCGAATCACATAATACTTTCTCTAATGGTTAATGTCTAACTAACGTGAGTCTGTAAGCTAATCTATCATCAAATATTCCGCGTGTTTTCAACAGAAAATTTAGGGAAATGTCATAACACGATGAACGAGTCTCTTAGAGATTGACAATTACATATGAATTGAAGATGAAGACCACATCTTTTGTTCTCAAAAATTGCCACAAATCCATGGAATAAAATGATACTGGTGTAGAAGATGAACTAGTCCTCTATAATTCTAGACTAACTTTTTCTACATTGACTATTCATCCATCGTTTGCTCCATAACTTTCTGATACTGATTTCTCCTTGTTAGGAGTGGACACCATTCATTCCCACCGAATATTTCTTTCCATTTCATTACAAAATCAGAAAAGATTTTGATATAAATTTTTCAACGTCGATTGATTCGATATTTCCCAATGCTTCGTCTGTCACATACAGCTTTCTGAAATTGTTGATCCGGTATACATAAAAATACCTGTATACTTCACAGTTATGTTAAGGTGCTTCAAGTACTTCGATGTGAAGTGAACTGAAACACTCCATAAAAACGTATTGATAACGAAAGTTAGCTACTCGGAAAAGAATCAGTATTGATATTTTCCGAATTAATACTCAATATACCGCAAACACATCACCTTTTCTGGCCTTGATCAGCGTGGCAAAGGTCAAACAACATAGAACTCATCATTATGACGTTATGATTATCATGACCCACCGATAAGACAGGACATCGAATATTGAGGTCACTGAACCTTGAAAAAATTTCGAAAACCTTTAGTACGTTTGAAGTTTAAATGCATACTTCCAATAGTCAAGTAATTTCATTATCATTTTCAAATATAATCTGCTTGTTTTATGATGCAATCTAGTAATACCGTGATTCAGGTCTCTCAATACAGTCCTTAGACTTGAAGCTACATTTTAACGAAAGTTTCGAACATTTATTGAGTTTCATCCTAGCAGTTGTGTCATTAGTCAAATCATTATTATAACTACCGAGCTATGAGATGTTCACAAAGATGCAAGTATTGTCTAGTACTATAATCAGATTATAGAATCTAGTACATCTAGTTCAAAAACTGTTGAACTGTTATTACAATAACAATTACAATTCAACTATATACAATCTTATAATTTTTTATTGTATAAAATATGCTTTTTAACTGAGAACTATCAATATTTTATATTCTCATCTCTTCGTATTATAATTTGCAACCCCTACCTGCTGATCAACTATAAAAGGCCAAGCAACAGGGAATTTGTTGTGACATTATAGAGAACCTCCGTGACTTTGATTCACTGCGTTACACGATTTTGGTATCTTCTTAACTGTTAGCTGGAATGAATAGGTAATGAGTCGTAGATTAAATGTTCCAAACATATGTGGTATCCATCACGTCTAGTTTTCGAGGTATATGTTAGCATATAAATTTGATACGAGACTTAGATTTATCAATTAGCCAAGCTGAATTACTAGGATCTAGCTCCTAACACAAATGCATCTGTGTAACGAAGACGTAACAAACAACTGGCTTTTTTTTTCAAATTTTGAAAACATATGTTACTGAAACGATATACAAACTTTGATGAGTGAGTTGAATATTCCTTACGACAACACAAGACTGGCGTTTTTTTATTGATGGTGCAAAAACAAGTCTGAAGGCGGTATTGCTGCACAATGTCAACAAGTATGCGTCAGTACCTATAGCATATTCAACTGTTTCAAAAGACACATATGAAAACATTAAATCAATATTAAATTTAATAAAATACAAAACCTATGATGGAAAGTATGCGCTGATCTCAAAGTTATAGCTATTTTGCGCGGAATAAAGGGCGGATTTAGTTAATACTTTTGTTTTCTTTGTATGTGGGACATCAGAGCCACAGAAAAACACTCCATTACAAAAGTACGACCAGAGAAAAAAAAGAAAGGTCAGAGTTTGTATGCGGAAAATCCAATGCGAAACATTTACCATTGATAGATCCTGAAAATGTTATTTCACCACCACTCCACATAAAACTTGGTTTGATGAAAACTTTTGTGAAGGCTATGAATAAAGAGGGAGATGGCTCTTCATATTTCAAGACAGTATTTTCAAAGTTAAGTGACGCCAAACCCAAAGAAGGAATATTTGTTGGACCACAAATACGTACCTTGACAAACCACCCAAATTTTGACAAAAAGCTTAATAATACGGAACTTGATGCCTGGTTGTCACTGAAAGCAGTTATAAGAGAGTTTTTAGGGAACCACAGATCCGAAAATGCGGAACAACTAGTGAACGACATGTTGAAAGCATACGAAACGTTGGGTTGCAGAATGTCATTAAAAATTCACTTTCTTCATTCTCATTTTTCTTTTTTTCCATCTAATCTTGGTGCGGTTAGTGATGAGCAGGGTGAGAGGTTTCACCAGGATGTAAAGACGCTCAAAGAACGATTTCAAGGTCGTTGGGACACAACTATGCTAGGTGATTACTGTTGGCTTTCAAAACGAGAAGATCATCCGAAGCACAAAAAAAACGTTGAATTTTCACGATATTTTCTATGAAAATTTCATAGGTAATATTTTTGTTGACTTTTTTCTAATTAAATGATAAAATTAGGCTCAATATCCAAAAAAATTGGTTGATTTCTTTAAAGTATGTTTTGACGTTTCAATTTCTAATATAAAATGGCACTTTCTTGCGGAAAAAAATGAGACGTGATGGAAAGAAAATTTGTATGTATGTTTATCAAACGATACGTACCTATAAATAAAAAATCATGACATTTCAAAGCGGGTACTCAAATTTTTTGAAAACTCAGTTTTTTTGTCTGATAATTATTAGACACTAGCGCTCAGGGTGACCAAATTTAACATTTATTATGTGAGAGAAATTGAATTTTATACTTGTCACTACAGTGATAATAAATTATTTATTAAGATTAAAAATGTCTAACATAGTAATAAAAAAAAGTGGATTCCAAAAAATAAATGTCCTGGATCTCCTGCAGTCGTCGGATAAAAAAGGTGAAAATTTATTCCTAAGTAACCATGTTAGTATTATGTAAAAAACGGAAGACTGGAGATACTACTTTGATAAAAGCTCAAGTTATATGTCATATTTATTTTATTTTATTCATTAACGATAGCGCGATATGAAGCTTTTTTATCACAATTTATATCCAAATTAGAAATTCTTTATGTAAATTATTATATTAGCAAGTTCATTTGTGAGTATGGTATTTAAATAGATAAATTTTTATTAAAGAAATGTTTTTTTAACTTGAAAAAGTTTATTTTTCATTACATGTCAGAATTTTCATTATTTTGATAACAAAATATTTATAAAAAAAATGTTTATAAAAAAAATTACAAAATTTACCCCGACTGTTCTATAACAACTTAAAAATGAAATTTTTTAACATAATTTCATTTCTTTTGTTTTATTTAAAAATAGGGGTTTGTAAGTTTACTAATACACAACACATGTAAACGATGTCATCAATGTATGGCGAAAGATCAATATTAATTTTATTTAAGATGTTATACACCTTAATCCTGGATATACATCTTTCAACGTGGATTCGAACACTTGCAATATTATAAGTATTGTCAATTTCATCTTCGGTTAAATGTCCATCATGTGAAAATGGAGGTGTTACTATTATAGCATTTGGTATATCTATAGATTTTTTAATCTAGGAAATACTTTATCTGCCATGACATCGTCCCCTGGTTCCAGTAGTTTCAAAAAATTACTGTCGTTAGTAATGAAAGGATCACTAGACCTTCCACCATAGCACTCCGATTTAATCATTCCTGAAGGTGTGATTACCAGCAAAAATTTCACAGTGTATCCTGATGTATAATCCTGCTTTTATCCACTTCTGACGACAATCTGTTAAATGGGGTTTTGATGGAAACGAATAAAATTTTATACTCCGCTGAGTTTTACTATAAGTATTGTGATACAACACAACACAACATCCAGTGTTACCAGATCGTGATCTCTTTTCACCGATTTTCCCACTCATAGTCACTCAATTAAATTTATTGTAACGATATTTATTTTTACAATAGGTAAGTTATTGTAAAATACGTATGTATTCAATTCGTATATATTTTCAAGAAATAATTCATAAAAAATTACATGCTTCGTGAATATGTATTAAAATGTATGTTCATTAACAATTTGTCTTCACATATGAACATTCAAAGTTAACGACAGAGGCGCTACTAGTTCTTACGCAGGTTCTCTATTTATTTCAGCAAACCGACTGTGAAATATATATAGTAATACTTGCCTAACCTACTGTCAAAGACCCCCTTCCACAGCGTCCTTTACGAGCGCTTGGCCCTTCGGCCTCATTGTTTACACCTTTTTTTACCTGTATTTTGCAATATTTTTTCAAAAATTCAAAGATATATATTGTGCTGTGCTTATATTTTCCAAATCCGTTTTAACAAACCAAATTGGACGATTCGTGTGGCATCCAGACATTTTCCAATTGAGCGCATTGATTTATTGGAACCGAAAATTACGCAAAACATTATTATGCCACCATTATCCATTTTTTTCCAACACGAATAGTGCCAAGATTGACTTTTCCACTAAATCGCAGCCAGGCAAGAAAAAAATTAACGAAGTAATCAATTAGTTAAATAAGCAATAAATTTCCGAGTTTATCCGAATTTTCTCAGCCTCTAATGATTCGATCGGGTTGAGAGACAGCTCATTTTTGTTCATCGCTAAAAAAGAAAATATCAGCTATTTTATAAATCAGTTATTATCAGTTATAAATCCTCAATTAAAAATTGAGTATTGGTTTTTGCTTGACCAAATTATAACATAAATTAAATATGAAGTACCTTTCTTCTGATGACACAGTCGGTTTACTGAAATAAATAATGTCCTAAATCCCTCATCAGTTGTTTTCCGTTGCTTGGCCCATAAGAGGGATGATTGCTTGGTATCCTTACTGTTTTTATACAGGAAGCATATCAAGGAGCGGCGTATATTACATGAGCCTTGTCGTAACAAGGCACCTGACTTTAGATATTAACAAGTTTATGTCTTGTTTGGTGTCAATATATTATTATTTGACTATAAGCACTCTCTGCGAAAGTAGGACCTAGGGTTTAACGTCGATTTCGATCGGCCGAAGAACCCGTTTGCAACGGAATCCAGCACCATCAGTTGCTATAAATAACAATGATAATAATAATAAGATATTTATTCCCAAAAGATATACATCCAATTACAGAGATAAAATTTTAAAAAATTACAATTTATAAAAAATTGCAGAATTGTACACAAATAATAACAAATGAGAAAAAAAGAGAATATAAGCGAATATATACAACGAAAACATTCATTCAAAATAAATTGAAATAGTATTGAACAATAATCAGATAACTAAAAACAAAATGAAATATTGTCTATTACAAAGTTACGTATGGTCAGCAGAAGTTGACCATTTAGTAACGAAATATGTTTGATGAATAAAAATTAAATTAAAATCGATTGCGTGAGTACTATCTAGTAAACAAATGAAATAACTAAAATTAAAATAATATTTATAACTAAGTCATATGTAGACAACAGAAGTTCAGGAAAATATTACAACATCCCATTGCGCTGTTCTGAGTGGCATGCCAAGATAACTGATGGCCGATCAAAATAGATATCACACCGACCACATATTATATATACAGTTGATAGGAGAACGTGACATAACATTTGGTCTGCTGTAAGTGACATAAAATGTATTATTCCGCCTTAGACCAGGCCTTGGTACGCGAATATTTATTTTGCTGAGAAGAAATGATGAGTCAATCAAATTGTGCAAAATTTTGGAGAGAAACGTTAGGCCGAATCGTTCACGCCTTAACTTCAATAATTTAATTCCCAAACTATCGGTTAGGATGGAATGGTCGAAGCCTCTAGAAGGATATTGCCCATAACATCTGAAGTACATATACTTCAAACATTTCCTCTAAACTGTCTAAAAGTCGACAATAGAATTAATGTACACAGGAGACCAAATTATAGACCAATATTCCAGTTTACTGTGAATAAAGAAGTAGTATAGCGTTTTCATTGTGTCAAGATTAACAAAGTTACCCCAATTTCTGACCAAATAACCCAGCATCCTAGGAGCAGAAGCCGTGATACAAAATTTACAATAAAACATTTAACATAGCGATACATATTGGAAAAATACTGTTCTTAAACAATAAAATGAAATTTGAAAAAAAAATTTTTTTCATGTCCAAAACCGGAAATACACTTTTCAAACTTGAATTTCAGTTACTTCAACCAATTTTTTTCCAATTTTTTTTTCTCAAAATATAGCCTAAAGTATACTCAAAATACCCTAGAAAATTCAAAATGAGTTCTTTATTAGTTTCGGAGTTAGATTGGTTAATATACATACGCAATGGACGTGATATCTGGTGCTAGCTTAGATCGGTTGATGTGCGCGAAACAACATGTCTTGTATAATTGCTGTGATATAATAATTATAACATGATGAAACAACATTGTAGCAACGTAAGAACTAGTTTATTTTGTAACTTTTACAACTTTACAATGCAAATCTATGCTAGAACTGGTCATTTTCACAAGAAGGCCACTGGTTGTTGGAAACAAAGCTGCGAAACTTTTTGGTTTCAGCAATGGGGACGGTAGACGCAAACCTGGTCTGCAAAAAAATTCTCTGGCGTTCTATATCGTCTTTAGTAAATGGATTTTTGTTTTAAAGATGATTTAGCCCAATCGTATAATCGTATTGGTGTTACAGTTGCTTTACTTGGCGGTAACTGTAGACTTTCACGCGCAGCTGAACATTTTAGGTTCCCTCCTAGACCATCGCATGTCCCCTTTTCGTGAGACGTTGCATGGAAATGCAACTCTGCATCTACATTAAAAAAAAGTGTAATCTGTTTTTGAAATATTGGGAAGCCCCGTCGGTTGTGAATATAATTTTAGATCCAACTATTGATTTTTCTAAAATATGCTTGTGTAGTACCTTTTTGAAAGCATAGAAGGTGACTGTGTAATGCTTCAAGTCGTCAGAAATCATAACAATGCTACAGTGCTTTACTTCACTACCGTCTCTGTAGTAAAAAACCGACGTAAGAAGCGTTGTCTGTTCATTATTCCAATGAAAAATTAAGCAACATCTTGGACAACAAAACTATCATTTTCTGCAAAATCACATTGTACGAGAATTTAACCTTCATCGATAGTCTCCTTCAGAGTTTTAAAATAAAGCGCCTGTTCCTCTGCAATGTAAGCATGAGGTTTAAGGAGGTCCAAAGCGTCGCATAACTCATCTACAAAATTATCAGAAGATAAAACTCATCTTGAATATTTTGCGAAGTTTCACTAGATGTTTGACTGCATTGCATAATGTCTTCATTAGCTACTGGAGGTGTTTCGTTTGAAAGTCGTTTCGTACAGGAGGCACATACGAAAATTTTTCGTGAAAAGCCCTAGTTTTGAGCTAAACAATCAGATATTTTCCTTAAATTTTTATATTTTCGATGAAGTACCAAGCGAAATGGGTTAAAACATCGATCACCGTTCGGCGCCATTATAATAACAAGAATTATTGTAATTAATTTTTATGATTATTTCTATGCAACTTTGCAGTAATATAGCTAAGACATCAGAATAAAACATAGGATATAATTTATAAAGATTGGACATACCGGTCGTGCGAAAGCTAGCATATTATATTAATTCTATTTATTCCACATCCTGGTAAGAGCTTAAATACGCTGAAACGAGATAAAATTTTTATAAAAATGCGAGTTTTAATACAATACCGCGCAAACTACTCGACTTATGCAAGCGTCAGATATAACGCCCATTGCGACAAGTTCACAGCTTTATTCCAACAACCAGTGGACTTCTTGTGAAAAGGACTAGTTCTAGCTAGTTCTATACTCCCATTGTAAAGTTGCAAAAATTACAAAATAAACTACTTTTTGCGTTGTTACAATGTTGTTTCATCATGTTATAATTATTATATCACAGCAATTATACAAAATATGTTGTTCCGCGCACACGAACCGATCTAAGCTAGCGCCAGATATCACGGCCATTACGACGCGTATGTATATTGATCAATCTAACTCCTAAACTAATAAAGAACCATTTTGAAATTTCTAGGGTGTTTTAAGTATACTTTAGGCTCTATTTTGAAATAAAAAATTGGTTGAAGTGACTGAAATTCAAGTTTGAAAAGTTTACTTACGGTTTACTTTCAATTTTCTTCTCAAATTTCATTTTATTGTTAAAAAGAACAGTATTTTTCCAATATGTATCGCTATGTTAAATGTTTTATCGTTAATTTGTTCAATTAGAAAAACTACTTTCAAAAAATTGATATTACAATTACGTCAATTCTTTAGAAACCCATAACTTGTGAAATATACATAAAAGATATTTTGTGTTCACATTCATACGTATTAGAAGTATAAATCAGCCGAATATGATCGATTTTCAGAACGTCACTTTTTTTTCCTGTCCGCTTCACGTGAAATGCCCCATAAGCTATTTAACTTCTACTCTGTGAAGAATATAAATTTCTTTCTCTTTTTTCGAGATCCTGAACACGTTTTTTCAGTTGCTTCGCTTTTACCTGAAGTTCTAAGCATCCTTAATCCCGTGATCTGAATTAACATTTCATATCTTCTAGTTCGGATGTGAGACGATCTCTCTTGTATTGTAAAGCAGCCACTTCACTTTTCAGAGTTGTAGTTATATCTACCACATCCTCGTCCATCTAAAAATTTAAATATCTCGTAAATATTTTTCTCTGCTACGCTTTTCTCTTGCTCAAGATCAATTCAATTTCTTCGAATGTTTCATTAGGGACGTCATTTCATTTAGTCTTCGCAGAAGTAAAACTTATCAAAAACAAAAATGATTCAGTATTCATTGATCTCTTGTTGAAATATCCTAAAATATTTTGAATTAAAAACACTTGGTTTAGTTTCACAAAATTATATTGTTCATTGATTTTTGTAGGGTAGACTGGGTGCGGTTGGAACGGTGGACGGTTGAAACAAACCAAATATCTCGTGAACAGTGCGATATATGCTGAGGGATGTAAGGGAATTACGAAACGGGCAACGAGTCAAAACACAAATTTGAGTATTACATCGATCGTTCATTGTGCTTGTCTACAAGAGGCCCCATTGTGTTTTCTGTCGGAAAAGTAAGTATTTCTCTACTTACATTTTTGCAATTATTAAGATTTTGTTTCAAGTTATAGTATTGAAAATTTTTTTCCGTTTTTATAGAAGTTTTCGGTATATCTCAATATGATTAGTTTTTATTAAAATTTAATTTCCTTCTCAATGTGATCCGATTTATATCAAGAGGTTGGTTGGGGACAGTCAAAACATTATTCATGGGTACGGTTGATACAGTTTTTTCTATTTATTTTCTTGTTTTTTAGATGTCAAGAGTACGCCAAAGAAAGACTATGAAAGGTTGTGGCGACTTATGAACGTACAAACAAGGTTATGAAAATTAATTTAAGAAAATTACAATCAGGGACCAAAAAACTTGGAAATCTACAATTTGCACAGACACACCTCAAAAAGAAGAGATAAGGATGGAATATGATAACAGATTGGAACGAACCAAAACTAACCAAGTTGAGAAAATATTAGGTCGAAAAAACACTGAAAGAAATATAAAAAAAAATTTCAGAAGAAAACTCTCAACAAGAATCGTCATCAGAAGAAGAGGAGTGCTACTGTGTTTGTACGTCAGCATATTCAGAAAGCAGACCGGGGGAAAATAGATATAATGTACAATATTCAAAATGTGAGCGGATGAAGAGTGCACAAAAGCCTTAGATATGCTTGCCACAATTGTGACTCTGAACAATTACATAAGACTTGAATATTTTAAAAAAATATTTGTGAAATTCAACTGTGCGGTTACGATTTCTAAAATATTATAAAATGTATAAAATAAAACAAGATGATTGATTATATTTCGTTTCATTTGCTTGTGTTTCAATTGACCCCAGGCACTGTTTCAATCGACCCCGGCATGGGGAGGGTTGAAACAAATGACTCTTTTTTTTTCAAATATGATTATAAACAGAAATAATATTGCCCACTAATAGACAGATATAAGGTCTTTCATTTAATATATTTTGTCATCGCTAACTTCAGATCTCAAAATCTCAGTGCTATGCACGAAAAACCTTAAAGGTCTACCCTACCAGTCTACCCTACTTTACATTTTCACTTGCAATAGACGGATCTTTGTGAAAAAAAATAGTCATAAAGACGGCTACGCTTCTTGGTATCGATGTTTTCGAAATGAGGAAAAGGTCAGTATTATAGAGAAAAAAGTAAATTGATTTTCAAAGAATGATTTCGAACAAAGTGGATTACAATTGAGGAATGGAGAACGAAAAAAGTAATAATGGCGACAAACTGAAGGTAAATTGATCATTGGTTTTTGCAGTCATTGCGAATCAGAAATTCTCCATTGAACTAGAAAATCCAGAGTTTTTCCTTTCATCTGTGGGTGCACTAAATTGAAAATGTTTGATTCGCACCAACCGCAATATCAACTCACCTTCACTTTGTCAAAATCGTTACTTTCTTCGTCCTCAATTTCTTAAGTTTTTTTTTCAAAATATGTGAAATATAAAAATGTTTGGGACGATCTACCGAAGTAATCAGTTCAATTTTTGAAACATCCCGAAAAAATTGCCAAAAAACAATATAATTCTGTGGAACGGGGCCTACTATTTTGTTCAACATACTTATCAATAATATCAATGTTACCTTATATTAATGAATATGTGAAAACATAATTCGCAACTGTTATATAATTTCTGTCTCTAATATTTTGTTTCAAAGTGATCATTTTTAACCTTTTTAATGAAAAGGAAGAGTTTTATTTTAATGGCTCTTCCATTTTCATTGATAACATATTCAAAGACTTATTAATGAAGAAAGGGAGTGATACCATATTATCTGAAAATGTATGGTTGTAAACTTAATTAGAAACAGGTTTTGTCTGAACTTGATAATTTTTTTCACAACGTAACAGTGGTTCCTGTAACGTTTGTCCCTCATAAATAAGTGTCACTAAAACTGGATTTGTAAATATTACAAACGCACATTCCGAAGTGATTTTTTAAACGCATATTCGAATTCCAAACGACTTTGAATTTAAAATTTCCGGTTCTGCTACGCACAAAATAACCTTGGATCCAATTCATTGCGTAAACTGATTTTGAAAACAATTCGAGATTTCGTAAGCCGAATGAATATAAAATGAGTTATTAAGTTATAGTCGCCAAATTTCGTCCCCTTTTTGAAAAATAGAAAATATAAAAAATTAATGAGTAGATTAATAAATAAAATATCAAATATATATATATATATATATATATGACATAATCAATAACTAAATAAACTATTTACTTTTCCTACAAAAACAGCTTTTACAAAAATTTATAATATAACATTTTTTTTTTTGGGCTCCTAATTACGTCCCGGGGACGATATTGAGATCACAATAATTAGTCAGTAAACTTAAATTGTATTTCTAACAGTAATTATTCGTAATCATTATTATTATAATAATCTAATCAGACTTTTATTAATCCCTGGTTTAGTTTAAGTAATTTTAAGTCTCAAAACAAATCGCACAAATAAAATTAGCTCTTGGATTATCAACGCAATCCTTATGCATCCATTCGAAACATTTTGTGCAGCTTATCCATTTCTCTCCCTTTTTTATCTTGAGAAAAACTTTTATGACAAACTGGGCATTCAGCGTCATTATCGTCACTATCTTCTTCATCAGTAGAAACTAAAATTGGGTCATCATCATCAGACGTGTCCTCATCAAAAGAAAGATTCTTACGTCGTTTTTTGGTTTTGTTTTTGTTTTTTCCTGTCGTATTTTTTTTACACTTCTATTTCTTTTTTTTTCCTGCTTTTCTTTCTTCTTTTTCCTTTTTTTTTGTTTTCTGCATCTATTATTTCTTGTTTATGTGGTGAAGCTGTGACTACTATAGCTTTACCTCGCCTAGTTGACGTTGACGTTGAAGGTGGCTCAATCACTGGAATTGGTCGAATGTCAGCTGGAACTATAAATGGAGATGAAGAATTGCTTAATCGTGGTGATGCAGTTGGAGATGTCATAATCTAAATAAAATTATAATCGATTTAAATCTAAGCGTTAAGAACACTTTTTGACAAATATTTCGTTTCAATAAGTCGAACAGATCTATATTTAGACATTACTCATAATATTTCATTCAAAAACTCACCTTGAACAGTTTTTTCTTTTTTTAAATATCTCAAGACAGGAGCTATATTCCACCGCCAAAGTTTTACAATGGCCGACTGACGTAAATAACTTTAAATTTCAACTATTAAAACTAGATGGTGTTACTTAGAAAAAAAGAAACCGATGGGGACGTAATTAGGCTTGGGGACGAAATTTGGCGACTATACCCTATGTAATATAAAGTTATTAATATATATACTGGGATATCCAGAGAACCCAACTCAAAACAAAAAACATTGTAATTATACAACTCTATATTCGAATTGTGAGCACGACTTAATTATCATAAGATAACTATTACTCCATACATCATTAATAATAATTTGAACTCCGAAAATATCAAAATGCAACGGATAGTGACCTGCCACCACAATTTTGATTAAAATAGTAGTTTTCGATATGTTACATTGTAAGGTTTGAAAAAATTACACTGGTTGAATGAAAATTTGTTATGATTGTATCGAATGGTATAATCGTAATTCGAAATGCACCGATGTAAGTAGAGAGTTTATCCCTTCCGGTTAAAAAATGAATTTTATTTTTCCGATAAAGAATTTCCGTGAGATCTCGTTTCGAGTATTAAAACTGATAAGTCAAGATTTTGATTGTAGAAAATAATATATTATATTATCATCAATTTTGAGTGAGCTTGTAAGCGCATATCCCCTGGAGTTACAAGTTAAGGCAGTGGTCTTCAACCTTTTATTATTTAAGGGCCAAACTATTTTCAAGGAGGATTTGGAGAGCCGCATTGATTAGGCTCATAATGGTCATATATATAGGCCCGTATACATGTATATATACATACATTTGCATTATATAGTGTTATATATATATATATATATATATATCTATATATATATATATATATATATATATATATATATATATATATATATATATATATATATATATATATATATATATATATATATATATATATATATATATATATATATATATATATATATATATATATATATATATATATATATATATATATATATATATATATATATATATATATAATAATAATAATAATAATAATAATAATATTGAGTTTATTCATTAATTGAAATATTTCAAAAGCAGTACAATAAACTCTAAAATCCACTGAGAAAATCAATTCTTTATAGAGAATTGTTTTCTGTGTGTGGTTGACAATACACTAACATATATTCTTCTACAGATAATATAATTGAAAGACACAATCGGGTTATTATATAGTCATAGCCGGTAATATCGTCCGTTTGAGAAATGTCACATCGGGTAGTTTTCGTCACATCAGGTAAGTAACAATTCCATTTAAATTAATTTAGTACGTTTCATCACATCAAAAGTCACTTTTAAAAGGTTTGCAAAAGGTTCAATTTAGAATATTCCTAAAGGTATCACTCTCATATTTCACCCACACTCCAATTTTTTTTTTAAACGTCTTATAATTTTTTATTTCTCTCAGTTCTACTGGCAACAAGGAAAACAGTCGAGGGGCTATATAAGATGAAGAACGTTGGCCAATTCTTTTCTCACATCTTGATGTTTGTAGCTGTTTATCTTTTTGTCTTGTTCCATATTGATGATCTAGAGGCAATATGGGTATTTTCCTGAGGTAAGTACTGCATATCAACCTGAAAGCAAATATTTGACGGCTATTGAGGATACCAGATATCTGATATAGCAGGTCACTAGGATAGCGAATGTCCTTTCCATGTATTATTCTCAGAAACCATTTTTGAATTATATTTAACTTTTCTAGGTGCGCACTGTATACTCCACCCCACCCTACTATGCCATATGATATCTGTGATTGCACGAGGGAATTGTACAGAATATTCAGGTATTTTACATTCTTTATGGCAGTTTTCAAATATTTGAATTTCTGTAACATTCCCCTCATTTTATTCACCACATTGTTAACATGTTCATTCCATTTCAGGTGTCTATCGACAGTTATTCCAAGGTACCTTATAGTGCTCGCCTCCAAAATATTCAACTCTTCACCAACCCTCAAGCAACCCAACTGAGGAAGTCCACTCTTGTAAGACGTGAATGGTAAGTATTTTGTTTTTTTTTCGTTGATGGTAAGTTCGTTGAATTCAAAATATTTCTTTATTTCCATAAAATCAGTTTCTGCTTTTATTTTTAGACTGTCCCATGAGTAGGAATTATAGAGTATGACTGTATCGTCCGCAAAACTGATTATTTTACCATTTGTTTTAATTTTGAAAAGAGTATTAACGTAAATCGAAAACAATAGAGGGCCAAGGACTGTACCCTGAGGTACTCCATGTGTAACCAATCTTTCTGTACTTTTATATCCATTGATGCTTACAATCTGCTTACGATTAGTCAAATAATCGGCTAATAATCTATAGGCTGGTCCGCGAAATCCATAATTACTCAGTTTCTTCAATAATTTTTCATGAGATATAGTATCAAAAGCCTTAGCTAAATCTATGAATATCGCTAGTGTTGGAATTTTTTTATCAAGGCAACTATAAATGTCCTCAGTCAACTCCCTAATGGCATCTTCTGTGGATTTCCCAGTTCTAAAACCAAATTGAAATTTTGACAATATATAATTTTTGTCTGAAAACTCCAACATTCGCGACTTAAGTATTTTTTCTATAATTTTTGCTAAGTTCGATACGAGTGATATGGGCCTGTAATTGGCTACGTTCGTTTTTTCACCTCCTTTGTATAGAGGTTTAATGACCCCTAATTTCAAGATATCCGGAAAACATCCATTTTCAAAGCAGTAATTTACAATATATGTAATCGGGTTAGAAATTTCTCTCTTCAACTCTCTTAAACATTCAGCTCTGATATTGTCATGCCCTGGAGCTTTTTTCATTTTAAGAGTATCTACTATTTTTTCAACTTCCTCAGTTGTTGTGGGTTTCAAAAAAATTGAGTCCCTTTGTGAATTGTAGTTTTGACCCAAGTTTGAATAGTATTCATAAAAGATATCTACAATTCTTTGTGGATTCACGATTTTGTCGCCATTTTCAGTTTCAATTGATTCAATATTTGTTTCAGACTTTTTTTCCCCGCAGATATTCTTCACGAAGTTCCAAATTGCTTTTGATTCTGACTGGTTATTCTTTATTTCATTTTGTAAGTATTTCTGTTTAGCACTTTCAATTTTTTTTGTTAGATGTTTTTTATATTCAATGTATTCTTTTTTCAGGTTTAAGTCACCAGGATTTTTACACAATTTGGAATAGAGGTAATTCTTTTCATTTATGCATTTGAGAAGACCTGGAGTTACCCATTTTTTTCTTCCTATTTTTTTTTGATTTAAACGAACCACTGTTGTGTTTTTTTCTATATGTTCATTGAATATTTCTACGAATGCCTGTGTCATTGAGTTTATGTTATTTCGAATTTATTTATTTATTATTTACATATATATATATATATATATATATATATATATATATATATATGTAAATAATATTATAAATAATATTATTGGATGCGGAAGAAAATTAAAATGAAAATGAAGATTATCGGGATATCCCGCAAGATTAGTAGCAGCCGCTGACACGTGTTTCGAGCTTATTGGCTCTCCTCAGAACGGCGTAGCCAAGTTCTAGTTGTAGGAACCTGGAGGTGAAAAACACAAGAAGAAAAACTAAGAAACACAGACAACCTCTGAAGGAAGTCGCAACATTTTAGGCTACGCGTTTGTTCTTTCCGGATTGGGAAATTTGGAAACTGCTCTGCCCGTGAGGTGACTATTTATCCTTCAAACGATGCTCTAAGCCAAGACGTTGAAAAATATGTAAATAATATTATAAATAATATTATTGGATGCGGAAGAAAATTAAATGGAAAATGAAGATTATCGGCATATCCCGCAAGATTAGTAGCAGCCGCTGACACGTGTTTCGAGCTTATTGGCTCTCCTCAGAACGGCGTAGCCAAGTTCTAGTTGTAGGAACCTGGAGGTGAAAAACACAAGAAGAAAAACTAAGAAACACAGACAACCTCTGAAGGAAGTCGCAACATTTTAGGCTACGCGTTTGTTCTTTTCGGATTGGAAAAAAGCTCGAAACACGTGTCAGCGGCTGCTACTAATCTTGCGGGATATGCCGATAATCTTCATTTTCATTTCAATTTTCTTCCGCATCCAATGCTATTATTTATAATATTATTTACATAGACATGGTAGACATCCCTTAATTTAAGGATGTCTACCATGGTATTATAGTTTCATCTGCGAAAATTTTTGAAATACCTTTGCAGTGATTCAATATTACCTTATATCTGGATGCCCGACTATTCTTCGAAAGAGTAATAACCCCGTCATTTATACTGATTAATCTAATACTTGATTATCATATGATGAGCTTTTATAATTAGATTTTTCAACCATTCAATGAATATTTTCATTCCCGGTTATTTTCTCTTTTTTTTAATATTTAGTTGATATATGTATATATATATATATATATATATATATATATATATATATATATATATATCTATTCAACGAGTGTATTCATTTTGCGTCCTATACAATATACTATAAATATTTAAAATACAAAAACAATAATTGTTAGAAATTAGCGTTTACTCACATCTTTAGGTTCAACACTTTTCATGTTATTCTAGATCAGATACTTCAAAAACAATATCCTGATTTTTCAAATCAACTACTATTTGTGTTGTTGAAAAAATTTCTCAAAATTTTTCGGCATATAAACCTCGAATTTTAATAATTTTTAGTTTGATTCACATTTCATCTCATTCAACATAACAATACTAATGAAACAACGGAAGCTTTAAAATTTTTCCAATAGCAGTGTATTTTGGTACTTTTTCAGAAAACAAGAGAAGTTTTTCAGATTTGTACCTTAACTGATTATCAAACTTTCAATGTCTTTTTTTAATCAACTAATAATTGTTTATATAATTTCTAATGTTTCACTTATTTTTATAGAGGTTATTCTGGTGAAGTTTTTTAATGAACATTTACACAATTCACCCGGAAAATGATTTTCTTGGCGTGCAATTTTTTTTTCGTGCAGGCGATTCTTCGAATGTTTTACGTTGTCTCATACTATCATTCTTTTTATATATTTCAGCTTGCCAGATGACATCTGCCAAACAGCTAAGATTTTCAAACTTCTCTTGCTGATGGAGGGAGGAAATGTTGGCCATTTTAAGGGAAAATTTTTGAATGATATTGATTTGTCATGAGAAAGAAACCTCAAGAATGACCATAACGAAGGCAAAAACTTGGACACTAACTTTTATTTGAATTATCGTTCATTTTAAGTAGCAATTATACGTAGTCTCATAGATATAAAAATAAATATTTGAGAATAAGTCCTTGTGAGTATTACCTACTCTATGTGTGTTATTTTTTTATTCTCTACGAATATCATGAAGTTGAAGTAGTAGGTGAAGTAGTTGAAGTATAGTTAATAATGTGTCGAATTAACACCTTCAAGATTTTGAAATCGAAAAACAATGAGGATATCGAGCTTATGCTTCTGTATTTTAGAAACATACACATGAAATTGCGAAATGAACCATTGCCATGAATTTATGAATGATACACGGGCAATCTTTTGTTACAGATTCTCATTTTAGATCAGAACAATATTGATGAAATTCGATATCCTCTATAATCACATCAACTGAACCAATAGTTTGAACTTTTACTGTCTTCGTCGAAATAATTTAGTGAACAATTTCTGCTTATATCACATCTGAAATAGTTCGGAATTTGGATTCCTCTTTTGATTTTATCTTTATGATTATGTTCAATATGCTATTAGTTTTATGAGATCAATAACAACGATAAGGTGTATAGTCAATTGAAATGTTACAATTTTTAGGCCGAACCTTGCATTTATCACAGGACGCAATTTTATTGTTGGGACATGTGGGGGGGGGTTGCTAGAAGCTTAACTCTGAGTTTGTGGGGTTGCAACCCTTGTCCCGCGGCCGCCATATTGGAAAAAGGGGTGTAAACGCCTTTTATCCATATCTCTCAAACTATACATCTCACCAAAAATTTGTGGAGACATAATTTGTAGCAAATCGCTTTTTCTACAATTTTGTTCATCTAACTTTTTCCGATAAAATTGAAAATAAAA
The DNA here is from genome assembly GCA_030704895.1 of Henosepilachna vigintioctopunctata. Classification (NCBI taxonomy): domain Eukaryota; kingdom Metazoa; phylum Arthropoda; class Insecta; order Coleoptera; family Coccinellidae; genus Henosepilachna; species Henosepilachna vigintioctopunctata. Next base: position 2,374,859 of record JARQZJ010000129.1, read on the forward strand.
AAGTTATTAACAAAAATATGTGAAATTTTTCCAAAAATTTCCTTTTTTGTGTTATAACTTTTTTTTCAATTTTATCGGAAAATTACCTCAAACCAATATTGTAGGCAATTCGATAACAAACAATTTGACCTATAATTTTTTTTTATTTACATGCATTTGCGAGGGTTTTGGAGCGCTCCAAAGCCGACTACTCGCAACAATCTGGTCACAATGGAACGTCAGATTTACTTATATATTATTCTTTTATTTTAGATAACGTTCTTAATATTATTTGCAACATTATTATATTATTATTTAATTCTAACTGACCTTTTTTCTTACCATAATACTTACAATATTATTCTTTTTTACAATAATTTCTAATGCGACTGTACATTTACAAGAACTAGAAGCAGCTAGAAAAGGTCCAAGTTACCGTTTGGGGACAAGTTAACATCTGCCTGCTATTTTTTTATTATTTGCCTTTCAAGGTTTAGCTGTTTTCTCCTCCTCTATTTCTTTTTTCAGTTGTGCTACGTATCTCGCCACGTGTAGACGTATTAAAAATTGTGAACACTATTTTCAATTAAGTAGATATAATTCAGAGTTTTGCGTGCAGAATTTTTCATTTAGTGATAAGCTTCTGGCTTTCTTTAATAGTTCATCATGAGTGATTGTTTTATTTGTAAAAAGCCTCTCGGGGATGACAAAATAAGAACTGTGAAAGCTAGAGGAGTAAAAACGTTGCTTGATCGAGCAAAAGCCAAAAACGACGTAGAAAATGAACAATTTTTACAAACTGATTCGGAAGTAACTGTGCATACGCAATGTTACCATTATTACAATGATAGTCGAACGGATAATGTCGTTCGTCGTCTGAGCAGTAGCAGTTCATCATCTTCAGTTTCAGAAATTCTAGAGACAGATTTTGATTTTTCGCTTAATTGCTTCATTTGTGCAGAAACATTTGCAGATCAGAGTCATTTGCGTCAAAGCCGGCTGAGGAAGATCTGTCAGGTACGAAATGAAGGTACAAAAAAGCATTCTGGACCTTGTTCTCAGACGATCTGACGACGAGGCAAAGGGCATTGTTGATCGTATAGCCAATGTACCCAGCTTAGTAGATGATGGAGCTAAATATCACTAGGATTGTAGCAAGCAATTGTACTCCAAACAATGGTGGCGTGAAAAGCAATGCGATGACCGTAAATGCGATGCCGGCTTTGACGCAAATGACTCTGATCTGCATATGTTTCTTCACAAATGAAGCAATTAAGCGAAAAATCAAAATCTGTCGCTACAATTTCTGAAACTGAAGATGATGAACTGCTACTGCTCAGACGACGAACGACATTATCCGTTCGACTATCATTGTAATAATGGTAACATTGCGTATGCACAGTTACTTCCGAAACAGTTTGTAAAAATTGTTCATTTTCTACATCGTTTTTGGCTTTTGCTCGATCAAGCAACGTTTTTACTCCTCTAGCTTTCACAGTTCTTATTTTGTCATCCCCGAGAGGCTTTTTACAAATAAAACAATCACTCATGATGAACTATTAAAGAAAGCCAGAAGCTTATCACTAAATGAAAAATTCTGCACGCAAAACTCTGAATTATATCTACTTAATTGAAAATAGTGTTCACAATTTTTAATACGTCTACACGTGGCGAGATACGTAGCACAACTGAAAAAAGAAATAGAGGAGGAGAAAACAGCTAAACCTTGAAAGGCAAATAATAAAAAAATAGCAGGCAGATGTTAACTTGTCCCCAAACGGTAACTTGGACCTTTTCTAGCTGCTTCTAGTTCTTGTAAATGTACAGTCGCATTAGAAATTATTGTAAAAAAGAATAATATTGTAAGTATTATGGTAAGAAAAAGGTCAGTTAGAATTAAATAATAATATAATAATGTTGCAAATAATATTATGAACGTTATCTAAAATAAAAGAATAATATATAAGTAAATCTGACGTTCCATTTTGACCAGATTGTTGCGAGTAGTCGGCTTTGGAGCGCTCCAAAACCCTCGCAAATGCATGTAAATAAAAAAAAATATAGGTCAAATTGTTTGTTATCGAATTGCCTACAATATTGGTTTGAGGTAATTTTCCGATAAAATTGAAAAAAAAGTTATAACACAAAAAAGGAAATTTTTGGGAAAAATTTCACATATTTTTGTTAATAACTTTTTTATTTTCAATTTTATCGGAAAAAAGTTAGATGAACAAAATTGTAGAAAAAGCGATTTGCTACAAATTATGTCTCCACAAATTTTTGGTGAGATGTATAGTTTGAGAGATATGGATAAAAGGCGTTTACACCCCTTTTTCCAATATGGCGGCCGCGGGACAAGGGTTGCAACCCCACAAACTCAGAGTTAAGCTTCTAGCAACCCCCCCACATGTCCCAACAATAAAATTGCGTCCTCTGATAAATGCAAGGTTCAATGTAACATTTCAATGGACTAGTACTGACCTTTACCACGAAGTATGCGTAATTCAATCTATTTTACTTGGATGTATGAATAAGCAACGTATCCCATGAATCTACGTGTTCGCCGAACGATTCTAAATTCCCTTCCAGGTTCTTTGACAATTCCCGGCAACTCCGAAAGCATTTTCACGTTATTGTGTACTGATTCTTTTATTATGAAAGCGATTAAAGTTCAAGCGGTAATTATCCTCGAAAGCTTCTTACTATCGAAAAATTCACCTTTCAATAAAGATTTCAAGTAGGTATCTACGTAATGCATTATATGTGTATCAGAAATCTGTTCATTACTATCCACCTGAAGGAATGATAGAAATCAAGGCAATTGCCGTATCAACTCTCGAATGTGACTTAGGTACTCTCTTTAAGGCAACCTTATATTTATTTTTTGATTATTCCGATTTTTCAGATGAATCACATCTGCTTTACTGAATGGATTGAGTGCTTCTATGTGAATTTAAATAATGCACTCGCTCAATGTCTCGTCATTCGATATTTCACAATCAACATTCACAATCCGTTAATGGATATTTTCAAATGTATCTAACAGAAGTCCAATATTGTTTAACCGTAATTCAATTTTTTCAACTTTGTGATTTCGTTGGGCGTTTGGATATTTAACGCATATTGTTAGTTTTGTTTTGAAAACCCTGCATTTTCATTGAATTTAACGCCGCTTGGGACATTTTGTACTTCAAGTGTAATAGTTACTGTTAAAAAACCATATACGACAGAATCTCGAAGAAAATAGAGAAATGGGAATGAAATTGCCCCTTAGCTTTGTGTTGTGTCGAATTTTGCTGTGATTCGCTTCATTTTCTCACCCAAGTATTTCCGATAACTGTGACCACCTCTTAAGATACTTGTATATTTGAAAACTACACACAAATTGTCGTGTATAATTACGATTTTATTCGAAAACCACTCATTTTTTTTTCATAATATATTTTCTTAATATTTTTCATAACATCTTTGTTCATTTGCATAAATATTTCACACATTCGAAGTGGTTTTTCGGTTACATCTATTTTTTGTCACTCCGCACATTTCATTAGTTCCCCATCAGGTACTAGGTTCATCTCTTGGAAAGACCGAAGCCTCATTCTGAGGGCTTCGAGCCATCGACTCAATATGGAATACTGATTTCAAGTAAAACTCGAATTCTTTAAAGTGAACATGTATTCACTTCATGTATAAAAATATTCAATTTGCTGGTGGAGTTAATTGAAATGATTCCGTTTACGAAAGAAGATGAAACATCATTCACCAAGTTATTTATATTATTAAGGTTTTGATTTGATTCAAATTTTGTTTGTGAAATCAATGAAAAAAATTACATAAACTGATATCTAAAAGCAAATTACACCAATATATTATACTAATATCGCAAATTACACTCCTTACTACATATTAACGATTTTAAATAGACTTGGCAACAACCATGACGTACAATACATACAGATATTGAAAAATATATATTTTCGGAAGCAAAATCCCTCTACAGATGGTTTTTAAATACATTGGGCGCAACTTACTTACAAACGTGTAATGACGCAAAATACAACTCTAAATGGAAAAAAGTATACACGAAAAAAAAATCGGAAAATTGGAGATAAAAACGCCAATTCGGATTCCTTATGTCTAAAAGAACCAGTATACACAATTATAATAATAAAATTCGGGGTATTTCTCGGGGACGCATAATACACCCGTTTTTGGAAGGACGCAAAATAAATACAAGGATGTATATATATATATATATATATATATATATATATATATATATATATATATATATATATATATATATATATATATATATATATATATATATATATATATATATATAAATAATAATATATGATAGTCGAATAAAGAAAGTCAGAGATTTTCAGACAAGTTTTTATTATTACCTCTCATTTTGTATTTAATAAGTTTTGAACCCATCACTGAATTACATTTGTCCAAAGTAGCTACTTATTTCAAACAAATTATATTAAATGGTTTTATTATTATTGTATGAAAACGATTCGGATAAACCATGCCGTTATTCCTTCTTCTTATTTTCAATTCAGTGCCTTTTTTTAGACTATCTCTGTGAACAAATTCTTTTGCTCATTATCCGGGTAATATTTGGTTCGTTTAAATCTGTTGACAAATATTTATTTCTTATAGAATGAAAAACACTCATACTGTTATTTATTGAAATTGTTTATTGCAAATTCTGCGATCTTAAGACATTGTTTTTTCCTAAATTGCAAATCATTTGTACCGCCGATAAAACATCAGGAAAGTTCTTTCACTAAAAACTCCTGTATTCTTCAATAAAATTTGTGTCGCAGTAAGTTTTTCAAAAATAATCATAAAAAATATTCATTTCAGAAAACGCTTCAAATATGAAACTTGTGAATATTCATTTTTCTTTTGCCTATACTATAAACTACGCATTATGTTTTACTTCATCTTAATATAGAATACATTATGTGTTGTCCTGGAAAAACCAATCCTTCGCAGTGTTGAATACAAAATATTTCGTTCTTCAAGGGTATATAAGTATGAGCACTTTATTGAGTATCTTTTCAGTGAAAGATGGTTGATCGTTGGAGATTAAACAAGTTGTTCAAATATTAAGCGTATAAGACGGAGAAGTATTTGTAGTACTCGGGAGGAAGAGATTAAATTTTTAATGCGTTTCGAAGTGTTAACCAAGAAAATATAACAAACAAGTACTTGTCCAAATAAAGTGAGACATAGAGTGAGTTGCCAATGGCTTTTTTATTTTTATCGTTCTATCGTGATATATTGTTTTCAATGGGTATAAAGAATTACCTTAAATGGTAATTCTTTATACCCATTAATTCTTTATACCAAATAAAATGGTGTATTGTTAAGTTCCCATCTGACTAAAGGCCCCTCTTACTAATTGTTGCTATATCATAGCAGTAAGAAAAAAGATTCATCAATTAATTAAAAACATTTTGAAAAAATTTTAATATATTTTTCGCTACAATATTATTTCGGTATACAATAGCTTTATCAGGTGGATGAAAACTAGATAGTTTTTCATATATTTTCCACTACATTATTATAGTGGTATGAAGTATTTTCGAAATTTTTTAATTTCCTTTTGAAGTTGACATAGAATTTCAACACGTACATAAGACCCACCCCAATCCAAAATATTATCAACAAAAATATTATTTGTCGTCATTTTCACTGATTGATACTCCACTTCTTCAATAGTTAATTGAAATATTTGATTATTCATTAATTTTTCATTTTTTTAACAATCTTAAGTGAAGACAAATCTTGAATATTTACTATTGTTGATAACACATATTGAATTCTCACTTACCTCTTGGTGAAATATGGTTAGATAATAATTTAACTCAAATTCCTGGCAAATATGGATTTAGGGCTTGCTCTATGTATATATATATATAAATATATATATATATATATATATATATATATATATATATATATATATATATATATATATATATATATATGGAAATGAAATTTTTACTACAATTACTAGAATATTCATTCAAAAAATTCAAATTAACCAAGAGAATGTTAAAGTAGAGCTAGATATGTGAACGTGTACCATGTGATGTCTCCATCATCCTTCAAGGGATAAATGTTAGAGAAATGTTGAAATCGATGCCAGACCGGATGGAAGTGCGAGACATATATGTTTCGTTCTGCAAGGAACTCGTCAGTCGCACCACGTCCATCGAAGTGAGGCAATGATTTCAACTTCCAAGCATCTTCTTGTGACTCCAAGTGGAAGACCTCAGAATAATGAATAATCCACAATTCCATCTATAGGAATCAGTAGAAAACATCTCTCAGATAAAATTGGAGTCACAAGAAGATGCTTGGAAGTTGAAATCGTTGCCTCACTTCGATGAACGTGGTGCGACTGACGAGTTCCTTGCAGAACGAAACATATATGTCTCTCACTTCCATCAGGTGTGGCATCGATTTCAATACCTGATAAAATTTCTAATCTCAAACGGATACAGCTGTCAATCATTTCTGATCAATCTAATACAACACACAAACTGGAGAATATTGCAATAGAAGATTTATATTATTATATAATAAAATGAATATAAATTATTTTTAAGTTCTAATGAATAATATGATTTATGATATGAATTGATAGACTAATAAAAAAAGTTGGTAGACTAATAAAAAAAATTGAAAATTGAGAAATAGTTAAATATATTCAACACAAAAAAATCATGGTTATTTTTTCGATTTCATTCCGTTTTCCTGTCCCTCCGAAAATATTGGTGGATCTAAAGTCTTTTTTTTCGTATAGAGTTGAGTAAATATTATTTCCTAATATTCTTTTTAGCTACGTAATTCCTTTGGCAAGCCGATAATTTTCAAATATGGAGCCTATAGTAATCTCAGGTATATCAGGAAGATTTCCTGGATGCGACAATACAGAAGAACTACAAAAGGCCCTAGTTGAAGGAAGGGACTTGGTTTCTGACAATCATGGTAGATGGCCTAAAGATTTTTATGGACTAACAAATCGTGGAGGTATAATTAATGACATCGAGAACTTCGATAATGATTTCTTTGGTGTTCCTCCAAGACAAGGAGATGGTCTAGATCCTCGCACTAGACTATTGATGGAAACAACTTTGGAGGCAATAATAGATGCTGGGGTTCATCCAATGGATATTAGAGGAACTAGAACTGGAGTATTTATTGGTAAATTACATATTATTTTAAGACATATAATAGTGTTTTGAGTAAACAGAAAATGTGTCAACCCATCACATGAAGAAGAATGAAAATTCGAATTTACAGCACTTAAAGCCGATGAATATATTTTTCATTCGATAAACAACTACCTTATGAATATGGTAATCGAGTTTTTGAAGTAGCGATTTATGTTTCTATCATAAATTAATCATTATTTAACACCACAGGGACATGTTCTTGTATAATGTTCCATTTATGAAAGATGGTTTTGTTTATCCTTAATATTCAGTTCTGTGATCTATATACTGTTCTATAGTCCAGAAAGACGTCATTTGGCATGTACTTGCTCACATTTTTTGAAGATGTATATCAATATGAAATTGGACCATATTTTTTGATGAAAATTTATAATTTCATCATAATAATGCTTGTTCAGTTATGTTTCACAATAATAAGGTAGGTATCACAAAGTAATAGTTGATATAACAACGATTGAAAATTTTTACAGCATTACAGCCTTTTACAGCATTATCAAGAATGATATCATTCTTGATAATGCTGTAAAAGGCGAAACTAGTCGAATAAAGAATTGTTCAGTCAGTGATTTTTAGACAAGTTTTTATTATTACCTCTCATTCAAATTTTGATAGATTTCATTGTTACTAGGTGATAATTTATCATGATGAAAAAAAAATTTGATTTTTACTTGAAAATATCAAATGAAGGATATATTGAATATTCTAAATCGAAATATTGAATATCATGTTTACCTGGTGATTCAACAAATTTCAACAAAATTTTAAAATTTCTAATGCTCCTGATTATTTCGCTTCCTCGACAATTTGTGAATAATTTCGAGCTTATTCATTGATTCCAGGATTAATAATAATGAATAATCTCCATACTATTCAAAAATTGCCGGAGGAACCAGAAACGTCAACGTAAACGGAAAAGATGTATAAAAGTAATGTTAATAGAATTATTTGTTTCTTATCGATTCACATAGTCTATATAAGTTGACAAATTTACACCATTGAGTTCTACAAAAAAGACTAATAGCCACTGGTTTTCCCATCTAAACCGTTGAATAGCACGGATTGAAAAAATTGATTATTTTCATCAATTTGTTGGTTATCCAAAAACTATATGAAAATATTTTACATAAAATGTCAGCATTCCTTCTAGTAATTTACGGACCAAACATTGATTCTAATCTGGAGACCATTTCCGATAGTAATGAAGAAGTCATAATTTTTCATCGTTTATTTTGTGTCCTCTTAGGAATGACAACATCTAGAGGAAATGATTCAGTTTTCGAGAACAAAATCAACTACACCAGAATCGGAAGATCCATGGCTATGACTTCTGGAATGATTTCTTTTCTCTTTGACCTCAGAGGTCCTAGTTATTCGCTAGATACGGCATGTTCAAGCAGTTTGTATGCGTTCTGTCAAGCTTTTAGAGCTATTAAAGGCGGTGAGTGTGACGCAGCTATAGTTTGTGGGGCCACTATCGTACTAGATCCTTACGATAGTCTGGAGTATAAGACGATGAATATTTTGAGTCCAACAGGAAAATGTAGATTTCTGGACGAAGATCGGGATGGTTTTGTCAAATCCGAATCTGTTGTGGTTACTTATTTGCAGAAGAGTAAAGATGCGAAAAGGATTTATGCTACTGTTAAAGGATGCGGCACCAACACTGATGGTTTTAAGATAGAAGGTGTAACTAAGCCTTCTTCAGAGATGCAGAGAAAACTCATGGAGGATATTTACGAGGAATTTGATATAAATCCTCTTGACATCACTTATATGGAAGCTCACGGTACAGGCACCAAAATTGGAGATGTTGAAGAAACAATAGCCATTGCAGATATATTGTGTAAAGACAGAGTCGATCCGTTATTGATTGGTTCAGTTAAGACAAATATTGGTCATACTGAAATGTCTTCTGGATTGACTTCAATTATTAAAGTGATATTGACAATGGAGCACGGAGTTATACCACCAATATTACACTTAAACAAAGTCGGTGAAGATTTAATTCCAGTTCTAGATGGAAAATTAAAAGTAAGTCAAATAATTCAATGTGTTTGTAATGATATTGATGAAGTTAATATAACTTTCAGCCAGTTACTGAACTCACTCCTTGGACCTCCGGTTTAATAGGGGTAAATTCTTTTGGAGTTGGTGGAACTAATGCGCATGTGGTACTGGAACCAAATCTTAAGATGAACCCTGCTCCAGATGATATGTTTGACGGCCGTTTGGTACTTTTAGCTGGAAGAAATGAGAAAGGTCTTGAAAAAATTAAACAACTCTTGAAGGACAATGAATATAGTTTTGAACTAATTTCAATGATGGACTGTATATTTTATAAGCCTATCAGGAATTACAATCATCGCGGATATTTAATTTTGGATAAAGGAGAAATAATTGAAAAATCTGAAAAGGTGACCAAAGAGGGAAGACAAACCTGGTTCATCTATTCTGGTATTGGATCCCAGTGGCCACACATGGGCAGGGATCTGTTGCATATAGATTATTTCAAGCAATCCATGGATGAATGTGCTCAAGTTTTATCCCCGTTAAATATAGATTTAGTAGATATAATTACAAATGGCGATGAAGAAGTATTCAAAAATGTTATTCATTGTTTCATTGCAATAGTTGCTGTTTCAGTTTGCCTCACCGATTTCCTTAAACTGTTAGGTATTGAACCTGATGGAATGATAGGACACTCTGTGGGTGAAGTTTGTAAGTATTGTGTACATTAATCTCCAATTAGGATTGTACTTTTATTTCTATTAATAGGTTGTGCATATGCCGATGGAGTAATTTCTAAAAGAGAGGCAATGCTTATTGCCCACGCGCGAGGAGTTGCTCTTCAGACAGCCCCTTCAATTGATGGAACGTTAGCAGTTGTAGGATTAACAGCAGAAGAGGCCAATGAAATTTTACCCGATGATCTCAGTATAGCTTGCTATAACTGCATCGACAATCTGACGATATCTGGACCTAAAAAATCCATTAATGATATTGTTGATAAGCTGAAAGCTGAAGGGAAGTTTGCGGAAGTTATCAGGGTGCAAATAAGGCTTATCACAGTAAGCATATAACAAAGGCTGGGGACATTTTATTCGAACTTCTAGAAAAAATTATAGTCGATTGTAAACCGTGCTCTGAAAAGTGGATATCTTCATCTGTCAAATATGTAGAACAAACCAACAGTGAGGAGGAACCAGAAGATCAAACAGAAGAGACTGATGAAAAAGAAAAATCTTATGAAAAAGAAACCGAAATAATACATAATCCAGAATATCATCGTAATAACTTGGTTAATTCAGTATATTTCGAAAATGCAATGAAAAAAGTACCGCACGATGCCATCGTTATTGAAATATCACCTAAAGGTTTGCTTCAAACAATCATAAGGAGGAATCTTGGAGCGGATGCCAAAATTGTAGGATTGTCATCCGATACTGCTAAAGATAACCGTCAACACTTATTATCAAAAATAGGAGAGTAAGTTACTGCCATAGTTCAAAATGAAATTTTTCATTTTTGTGTTTCAGATTGTTTCTTGCGGGACAGAACCCAAATCTATTAAATTTATACGATAATACAAAACATTTCCCGGTTAGTAGAGCAACTCCTTCTCTGGCTCCTTTGGTGGAATGGGAACGCAGTATGAAGTGTAAGGTTTCTTACTATTCTCCAGAGAGGTCGTTTGGTGAGAGTATTGCAGTTGATTTGATGGACCCAACGATGAAATATCTAGAAGGGCATGTTGTTGACGGTAGAATAATTTATCCAGTCATGGGATATGCGGTAATTTTTCATTTTATACACTTTCAGTGATTTAGGCAGTAAAGATGGTTTTGCTCGAATGTTGTTCGTGTTGTCATGTGATTCTTATCCTACTCCTACTATAGATAATTAAACCCTTGAGAAATCTCAAGAATACTGCGATCTTAATCAATGTCAATCAATGATATTGCAATACAGGAGCATGAATATTTCTAAAAAGAGGTAAATTTTTCTTCTGAGGAGACCTTACATCAGAGATCTCCGAAAGGTTGAAATTGAAGGCGCTCATTTCTAAAGACAGAGAACTTATTAATTAATTGCTAAGTGATGGATAACTCTAGTGACCTCCTGTGTCAAGCTTTTGATTTCTCTAAATATTATTCATGTTGACTTTGATCGTAAAATGTGTCTGTGGTATGACTTGATAGTTCGAAAGGTCTCATGAATTTTGTTGATAAGAGTCGTTCCTTAATTGAAAAATTTCAAAATTGTTTTATTTTATCAACTCCTGCTAGCATATTTATTTCTTATGCCGAAATCATTTGCTCAACAATCAAGGATCATATTGTGATGACCATATTCCTGCATTTTTGTAGATGAATGACTGATTCAATTATTAATGTTCTATTTCAGTTTCTTGCTTGGGAAATATTCGCCAGATTACATAAAAAACCAGTGTCCGAAGTTCCTGTTGTAATAAGTTCAGTAAAAATTCGGCGAATGACTCTTCTCCACAAAGACGAAAGTGTAATTTTCAATGTTAACATTTTAACTTCAAATGGAGACTTTGAAGTAGCAGAAGGTGGTCAAGTTTGTTGCATTGGAAATATTAAAATCTTGACCAATCCTGAAAATCAGTTTTCAAATTTGCCGGAACTAGAATCGAACGATTTTCCACTGATGACTCGAGATGACGTTTATTACAAATTACGAAGAATAGGTTTTCAATATCAAAATCACTTTCAAGGTATTTCGGAATGTAGGGGTTCTGTTGGTAGATTGAAATGGTGCGATTATTGGATACCATTCCTAGATTCTGCTATTCACTACACAGCTGCTACCAGCACCAGCAAAGAAATATATCTTCCAGAGTCAATAGAAAGAATTTTAATTGATCCTGAAAGTCATATGAAAATAATAACAGAATTGGAGAATGAGATTCCTCTAAAATATGATATGATCCCAAATGTTATACAGTGTGGAAAAGTAGAAATTAGAGGTTTGCAACTAATTCAGTTGCCTGAAAAGAGGTCACTGTCGAAACCTAAACTTGAAAAATATCAGTTTATTCCTTATAATTTCTCTCCAACACTCAACTTGTATGATTGTATACATCTGGTAATACAAATAGTTTTCGAAAATATGAATGAATTTTCCACATTCCGAGTTTTAGAGTTGTATGATAAGAAATCTGAAGAACCGGAAGAAAAGAAAGAAGAGACAGATAGTTCTGAAAAGGAAATAAAAACTCTACCTGAAATTCTAAAAACAGTTATCAGTGAAGAGATATTTATCCAAACTATCCATGATAGAGTAGAGAGTTTGAAGGATTCTTCGAAATGGGGAGAATATGACTTGGTAGTTATTGATAAAGATTTGAGAAATGGCCTTTTGAAAGAACTTAACGACAGTTTTTTCCTCCTTCACGAAAGTGATTATATCAACGGAAATACTCTCAAGAATTTGAATTATGCTATAGTATCCCACTTGTATACAGATGTCGGATCTTTCTTTCTCATTAAAAAGAAAGTTGTACTTCCCGATCATATCAATTTGATACATATAAAAACAAATACGTTTGATTGGGTGGATGAGCTTAAAAGTCATTGAAAACTGCCGTTGAAACTTCTAGTCCAATCTATCTCCTCAACCAAAATCAAGAAACCTGCGGTATTATGGGACTTTTTAAATGTTTGAGGTATGAAGACGGGGGATCTTTGATTAGAATGATATCATTGGTTGGAAAAAATTCTGGGAAATTCTCTTTGGACAAAGAATTTTACAGAGAACAATTAGAAAAAGATTTAGCCGTCAATATATACAAAAATTCTTCGTGGGGTTCATACAAATATTTTAATTATACGAGAAAAGAAATGAGAGAAAGTGAGAACTGTCATGCAGAAGTAGTAGTTCCTGGTGATATAACCCAGATTAAAATGGTGGAAAATTTCCCGTATTCCAGGTACGTTATATAAAAATGAAACATGATTAAAAATTTATAAATAGTTTCATTCAAAGATTTTGGATGAATTCCACAATAATTGTTTTCAACAGATATTTCATTATGTACCTAAAAACATATAGTAACAACGAAAACAAACCGATATTTGAAATAGTCTGCCCTTAAATTCTTTCGCCATTGCACATTTTGCCGTGACCCTGTCTCACGAAACCCTTTCGGGATATTGACGGAGTAGAATATTTGGGAAAACAATTTTGTGTCTGCTTACAGGAATCAAAAAAATGCTATTCATGTTTATTATGCTGGAATGAACTTCAAAGATATTCTCATTGCTGGTGGTATTCTACGTCTTCCTGGTTTGGATAAGAACAACTTCGAAATAGGATATGAATTCTCAGGCAGAACAGCTGATGGTCAACGAGTTTTCGGAATTCGCAGAGATCACTGTTTCGCCACAACCGTAGATTTCGATACTCCTGTCCTCAAAGTTCCCGATAATTGGACGTTAGAAGAAGCTGCTTCAGTTCCCATTATTTATTTCACAGTAAGTATATGTATCTGCTGATGTCAACATTCTTCAACATTATATAATGTGATTAAATGAAATCTATCTATTATTTCAGCTCTACTATGCTTTTCACTATAAGACTAAAATGGAATCCGGCAAGTCAATTCTGATTCACTCCGCTTCAGGTGGAGTAGGATTAGCCGCAATACAAATGGCTCTGAATCACAAATGTAAAATATTTGCTACAGTTGGCAGTGAAGCAAAGAAGAAAGCTCTCCTGGAGTTATATCCAGATCTAGATGCGAACAATATATTCAGTTCTAGGGAAGATTCTTTCGAAGTTGCAATATTGAGACTAACAAATGGATATGGCGTCGACTATGTATTGAACTCTTTAGTAGGAGATCTATTCAATGCTTCAATGAAATGCATTGCTTCTAATGGCAATTTCATTGAGATAGGTAAAACGGAATTCCTACTGAATTCACGAATAGAGTCATCAATGTTCTTGAAAAGTACGAGTTTACATGGAATAGCAATTGATGAACTGCTCACAGTAGAGAAGAGGCCTCTTCTAAAAGAATTTACTGTTGAATTAGAAAAAGAATTGAAGCAGGGAAGGATTAAACCTATACCAAGTAGAAAAGTTTTCGATGTTGATGATATAACAGAAGCATTCAAATATTTTCAAACAACGAACCATGTAGGTAAAATACTTCTCAAAGTAAGAGAAGAGGAAAAATCGCCCATTTGTAACCCTTCATTTAGATCTCTAAAAGCAATTCCGAAACTATTTTTCAATCCATGTAAATCTTATATAATCATTGGAGGATTGGGAGGTCTTGGTTTAGAATTTGCAATGATGTTGAGCTTAAAAGGAGCAAAACATATTTTTTTGAACTCAAGAAGTCCACCCAAGCATGGTTACCAATTGAACATTATTCGGATGATTAAATCTTGGGGAACATCAATTTATATAAACCATGATGATTGCTCATCGCTGAATAATGCTAGAAATTTATTAAATGAGGCAATTTCAATAGCACCAGTGGGAGGAATATTCAATATGGCTATGGTAAATAAAGATGCCTCCTTGATTGATCAAACAATTGAAAATTTCATAGAAGTTTACAAACCAAAAGGTTGTATCACTGAGAATTTGGATATTTTATCTCGAAAATTATGTCCAGATTTAGATCATTTTGTTGTCTATTCATCAATTACATGTGGTAAAGGAAATTTAGGACAAACCAACTATGGTTACGCAAACTCAACTATGGAAAGAATAGTCGAGAAAAGAAATGATGATAAATTGCCAGGTGTAGCTATCCAATGGGGTCCAATTGCTGATGTTGGCTACTTCGCTAGAACAAGTAAGAAAGGCGGAGTTGGTTATTATATTGCACAACCTGTATCTTCTTACTACGACGTTCTTCAAGAATTCCTTCTGAACTCATCAGGAATTTTAGCTAGTTCTTTACTGCGAGATGTCATTCAAACCATCCGAGTTGGCGATTCACTGTTAGAATCGCTCATGAAGCTTTTCGGAATCACAAATCCCGAGAAATTGAGCGACGACACTACTCTTTTAGAATTGGGTATGGATTCTCTAATGGGTTTTGAAATAAAACAATATTTGTATCGAGAACATAATATTGATATTACTGTAAGTGAGCTTAGAAGCAAAACTATTAAGGAAATCAAGGAAATCGATGAAAAGCGGAAAAATAACACCCTCTAATGAAGATATACCGAAGTAAAAATATCAGATTAATATTAGTTATTAGTATTCTTAGTAAATATCTTTTACATGCGAAATATATTATATTTAAATGCTTAGCTGAATAATTATTAATTCCAAGGTATTTGTTATTAGTCACCAATTTTCATTTGTAAAAACTTCACGTTTCAGTTACCAATTAAAATGGTGAAGATATCTCGAACAATTTTCCAGGTAGAGGGCATAGCCTGCAAAGTGTTTAACTATTTTACATTCGAGTTCCACTTGTATCCCTTATCAAAAACACAGCGTATAAAGCTTATGAATTATTGAAACACAATTAAAATATACAATTCTGAATAATTTCCATTCTTCGTTAACTATAACATAATAATTAATATTTTTTTTTCAATAATGCAGCATCTATTGCACTTCAAGTTCCAACTTCAATTTTTTCTCTTGATCATCGTCTTCCAGTTGCTGTCAAATTTGAAATTCCTCTAAGTAATCGTCTTCAACGACATTTGATCCCTCATCTTCCTGTCGAAACTTCCATCTTCATTCATATCGTTCTGATGTGGTGAAGCATTGTGACAAGCTTGTCCCCACTGTCCAGCTATATAGTACTATAAGCCCGTTTTCCTGCATCCACATAGCGAACAACAACCATTTTTGCAGTTGTAGAATATTGTGTTGAGCAATTTCTCCGAAACTGTTGAACTCATTGTCATATCATGTTCTAAGAATTCATCAAGCATATCCAACCCCATGGGGATCTAAATCGTACCCTAACCGACTCTGAACTTGATAATAAACTCTGTTGAAATGTTTTTGAACTATGTTTTCGTTGGTAGATGTATTTACATAGCATAATTTCTACAAAATATTACAATATTTAATAATGAGAACTTAATTCAAATAATGAAAAGTGAAGTATATAAATGACGTAATATAGAAGAACAATGTTATACATTGCACTTAACTAATATTACATGATAAGCACTAATTTAGAGTACTTGTAGTAACAAATCCCAACTGAATTCAATTGGCATTAAACCGTATTGCATTTGGTCAAGATAAACATTTTCAAAAGTCTTTTGAATACTTTCAAACTGATTTTTACTCACGGATTTTTATATCTGCAGGACGTCCATTAAACTCAATCAAACCTCTTTACTAAAGGCTAAACAGGGTTCAGCTATTGTGTCGTGTAACATTTTCCTAGGAAAAAGTATCTCGTATCGTATTATAATTATGTACATCTCCAAATAGTCGAACTGTATCACTGATGTAAGTTTGGTAACATATTTTTTTCATTTTAATAATTAACAATTTTACATTAAATAAAACTCTTTGGCTAATAGATAACATATTCAACACATTAAGCATTGAATTGACAAGTTTATATCTTTTACATTTCAATATATATGTCATAGCTCTATTTTGTATTTTTTCAATCGACTCACTTTATATTGAGGACAATTCAACAATAAGTAGCAACAGAATTATCTGCATATAATGGGTGATTTTTTAAGCGTAGTTTTTTTTTAAATCGAATAAAACACTCAATTTGCATCATATTTTCAAAATTTTCATTGAAATTGATAACTTGATAATTGATAACCTTTGCCATTAACATTTTAAAGATAACTTCATGTAAATGTTGTCCGCGGCTCTGTATTGAATGGTCCAATTTTGCGTCACTTTTTCGAGCATTTCAGCCTCGAATCCCACGAATTGCGAGTATTATGTTATCCTGTAAGGCTTCAATATTGTCCGGCTTGTCCACATGCACTAACGACTTTACATAACCCCACAAGAAATAATCCAGAGGCGTGAAATCACATGATCTTGGCGGCCAATTCACAGGGCCATTTCAAGAGATAAGCTGCTCACCAAATTCATACTTCAATATGTCTATTGTTTCACGAGCTGTGTGGCATGTTGCACCGTCTTGATGAAACCCCATGTCAACCAAGTTCAACTCGGCTAAAAAAAAGTTGCGTATCATGGCTCGATATCGTTTGCCATTGACGGTAACGTTTCTTTCACGGTCGTCTTTGAAAAAAAAATGGACCGTTGATGCCACCAGCCCATAAACCACACCAAACTGTCGTTTTTTCTGGATGCGTCGGTAATTCTTGTATGGCATGTGGCTGCCCATCACTCCAGATGCGACAGTTTTGTTTATTTACATATCCGTTAAGCCAGAAATGAGCCTCATCGCTGAACCCAATTTTTCGATAAAACACATTTTTAGATAGACATAGAGCACGAATTTTGATGGTAAATTTCAACAATCTGCAATCGTTGCTCGTTTGTAAGTCTTTCCATGAAAAAATGGCAGATTATACTGGAAACTTTTCACTTTTACAGTTTGTATACCATTACCAACCAGTGCCGCCAACCTGAAAAACTCAACTCTTAAAAAAATCACCCGCCTTTATACTGAAAGAAGCCTGTTATTGCTGAAAACATTCAAAATAAACAATCTTAAACAGGCAATAAATCGATTTTAAATATATATATATATATATATATATATATATATATATATATATATATATATATATATATATATATATATATATATATAATATATATATATATAAGGAAATGAAATTTTTTTGTGCTTATGGCACTGAATGAAATATTTAAGAAAATGAACACTAGAACATTCATTTGAAAAATTCAAATTAATCAAGAGAATGTTATAGTAGAGCTAGATATGTTAACGTGAACGATGTGATGTCTCCATTATCCTTCAAGGGATAAATGTTAGAGAAATATTGAAATTGATGACACACCTGATGGAAGTGCGAGACATATATGTTTCGTTCTGCAAGGAACTCGTCAGTCGCATCACGTTCATCGAAGTGAGGCAACGATCTCAACCTCCAAGCATCTTCTTGTGACTCCAAGTGGAAGACCGTAGAGTAATGAATGCTCCACAATTCCATCTATAGGAATCAGTAGAAAACACCTCTCAGATTGGATGCATCGGTAATTCTTGTATGGCATGTGGCTGCCCATCACTCCAGATGCGACAGTTTTGTTTATTTACATATCCGATAAGCCAGAAATTAGCCTCATCGCTGAACCCAATTTTTCGATAAAACACATTTTTAGATAGACATAGAGCACGAATTTTGATGGTAAATTTCAACAATTTGCAATCGTTGCTCGTTTGTAAGTCTTTCCATGAAGAAATGGCAGAGCATACTGAAAACTTTTCACTTTTACAGTTTGTATACCATTACCAACCAGTGCCGCCAACCTGAAAAACTTAACTCTTAAAAAAATCACCCGCCTTTATATTGAAAGAAGCCTGTTATTGCTGAAAACATTCAAAATAAACAATCTTAAACAGGCAATAAATCGATTTTAAATATATATATATATATATATATATATATATATATATATATATATATATAAGGAAATGAAATTTTTTTGTGCTTATGGCACTGAATGGAATATTTAAGAAAATGAACACTAGAACATTCATTTGAAAAATTCAAATTAATCAAGAGAATGTTATAGTAGAGCTAGATATGTTAACGTGTACAATGTGATGTCTCCATTATCCTTCAAGGGATAAATGTTAGAGAAATATTGAAATTGATGACACACCTGATGGAAGTGCGATACATATATGTTTCGTTCTGCAAGGAACTCGTCAGTCGCACCACGTCCATCGAAGTGAGGCAACGATCTGAACCTCCAAGCATCTTCTTGTGACTCCAAGTGGAAGACCGTAGAATAATGAATGCTCCACAATTCCATCTATAGGAATCAGTAGAAAACACCTCTCAGATTACAGACACACCAGGCATCAAAATTTCACATATTTTCTATACCCGTAGGTATCTACGAAATTGCAATGTCTGCTTGACAAATATCATCGAACGATGTTTTGAAATGTCAATAGGTTGCGTTAGTAGTACGCTCGCATTTATTCCCGTATTTCAGGGGTCCATTCGGCGATATTTTTGAGGAAATGAAATTTTTTTGTGGTTATGGCACTGAATGAAATATTTAAGAAAATGAACACTAGAACATTCATTCGAAAAATTCAAATTAATCAAGAGAATGTTATAGTAGAGCTAGATATGTGAACGTGTACGATGCGATGTCTCCTTTATCCTTCAACACATTCACCGAGTACTAAAATCATGTCAATTCTTTCTTGTATTGAATACTACATTTTTACATCTTTTGTGGATACTGGTTAAGACAAAACGAGTAAACGGTTAGAATAAATTTAAAAACTGATTCACTTTAATTGACAGCAGCCTACTTCAGAGAAAAAAGGAATAACTGACAGCCTACTTCGAATTTTCAAAAATGCCACACTTTGAAAAAGATAAATACTCAAAAACTCAATAGTGATCTACAGCTCTTCAAGAGACTGATGAAACATTCAGAGGTGAAGACGGTATGAAAAGTATGAAACATTCATCATTTTTTGAGAAGAAACACTCATCGCTTCGTATATTAAAGTGACAAAACAGATGAAAATAAATGATAATTTCACTTAATTGCAAATAATTCCAAAACTAATAGAAATAGATATATAATACCTCTATAACTCTTCAAAGATTATGTAATTTGGTACATGATAGGATTGAAAAATACAGTGTGAGCCATTTAAAATAAGCATGATAATGTAGTTTGAATATGTTAGCAGAGGAACATCAAATTTTGAAAGCCTGTAGAACTTAAAATGAATGTGAATTCATTGAAACTTTCCGTAATCGCTGTTTTATTTACACGAAAAATTTCAATTCGCTAAAGTCAATTGTTTCGGAGATGTTATCTGTTTTTGTGGACTCTCTAATTTCCGAAAAATCGAAATATCTCAAAAAATTAAACCATAATTGTTAGGTATATGACATATTGAAAAAAGTATATCTTTTTTTTTTACGTTAAACCCAAAAACAAAGTCAAATAAGTTCCATAAGAAAAAACATAACTTTGGTATATCACACATTTTTGGAACACTCTGTTTGTATCAAATTATTTTTAGAATGTACCCTTTATAAATCCCCACATGACTGCTCATATTATTTCAAAAATTAACCGTTTCGTAATAACAGACCATCCGTCTATCTTGACTCACTCTGTATATATATAATAATAATAATAATAATAATAATAATAATAATAATAATAATAATAATAATAATGTTTATTCAATTCAACCCAAAATAAAGTTTTACAGTATTTCTCTGAGTGTATACAATATATAAGTATAACAATATGTGAAGATAATACAATATCTCCTTGAGCTAATTTATATTCCGCTGCATTGAAAAGAAAAATCAGCTATCGCCTCGAAGGTAAAGTTGCAATATAGTTTTTTTTTTTTTTAAAATAATAATATTTATTTAGCTGAAGCTATACAAAAATCTACATATTTTATTTTGAATATAGATCAGAATTTTGAACATAGTCACAACAGAACCTTGTGTGAGGGATGACAATCCGTGTCTAGTAGATTATTCATGTATATATGTACCTAAATCAAAATATCCCCCGACATAAAATAAAACCCATATTGGTAGATTAGAAGTTGACCTAAGAATTTTTGACATCCACAATCTGATAAATTTCAGCTCGTGGTCTAAGCAATATTGATCTTCTCAATTTATTGGCGAATGATTTATGTGTTTTAAGTTGTTTTATTATTGGGTATGGTATTATAAACTCTTGGAGCCAGAAACTGAATTGATCGTTGACCGATCGTCTTAGTCATCGGTGGATACTTCAACAATTTTCCCCTTATCCTTGTGTTACGATTATGGATGTTTAAAGAAGAATTAGAAATATTTTGTCTTTGATATCTGCTTAGTGCCATATGATATAGTTGCCTAATATCCAGTAATTGGGATACCTTGTAGAGCTCGTCGGAAGGGTACTGGTATGATTTGTTCCAAATTATTTTTATAACCCATTTATGTACTGTCTTCAGGTGATTATTAGTTACACCCCCCATGCTAGTGTGCCATATGTTATGTGCGGAAATACAAGCGCAAAATAAACCATTCTTAAAGTATTCATGTCGCAGTACTGCTTGAGGGTTCGTATTTTAGGAATTATATAGCGAATTCTCTGACCACTTCTTGTATATGAATGTCCTATCTAATATGTGGGTCTAACTGGGCTCTAAGGTATCTCATATGCGGTGCAGAGTTAATTTCGAACTCTTGATTGAAGCTTTGAATTTTGAGGACGTTGTAGGGTGGTAGGCAGGTAACATAATTTGAGAAAGGAATAAATTTAGTCTTATCTTTGTTAATTGTCAAAAGTATAGTTTCAAAGAATTCCAAGAAAATCGTAAACTCTGTCTCAACGTTTTTCTTCAATTGTGTCCAGGTTTCATCACAATAAAATACAGCAGTATCATCAGCAAAGCTTATCACGTCTCCCTTAGATGTTAGGGAAAATATGTCATTTATATATAATATGAATAAAAATGGGACCCAGGACCGTTTCCTGTGGAACACCGCAATTAACTTTTTGATCAGAGGTAATTTCACTTTCAATCCTTACACGCTGTCCTCTTTCTGTCAGGTAGCTTCTAAACCATCCTAAGGGGTGACCCCGGATGCCATTTCGTTCAAGCATCTCCAAAAGATCCTCATGGTTGACACAATCGAAAGCCTTAGTTAGATCAACAAATATTGCCAAGCAGGGTCCGGACAAATCTAAGCTGTTATATATTTTAGCTGTAAGGTATGCCAGTGCATCCTGAGTTGAAACATCTTTTCTGAAACCAAATTGCCTAGTAGATATTATTTTGCATTTATCTAAGAAGGTCACTACTCTATGTTTCATAACTTTTTCTATTATTTTGTATATATATATATATATATATATATATATATAAAATATATATATATATATATATATATATATATATATATATATATATATATATATATATATATAAATATATATATATATATATATATATATATATATATATATATATATATATATATATATATATATATATATATATATATATATATATATATATATATATATATATATATAATATATATTTATATATATATATATATATATATATATATATATATATATATATATATATATATATATATATATATATATATATATATATATAATATTATAATATTTTTAGCAATAACAGGCTATTTTAAATGTTAAAAATAAAAACTATTTCTTTGACGTTCCGATGTATAACAGAACTATCTCAAATCTAATGAATTTATTTTTTTGAAAAAAATCAAATTGGCTCTTATGTCTCTTTAGTATTCAAAGGAATATTTATGGCTTAGCATTCGCTTCGGATGTTTTAGTCTTCTTCACCATGAGGAAACCTCTGAAAACCTCATGGTGAGTCAAGTGATCCAAATGAGTGTTATTTATATATACATATATACATACATTTAATTCAAAAATAATAATAAAAATAATAATAATATGTATCTAGCTGAAGGTAAACAAAAATCTAAATATTTGGAACTTTCAAATTTCAATTATATACCTATCTCATTATTTAAATATACTTTCTAAGATCACGCTGAAATATCTCAATACTAGTACTAGTTTTCAATATATTTGAAAAATTATTGAAAGCCTTAAATCCGTTATAGTATATGCTATTTTTACATTAGGAGAGCTTACAACTTTGGATATAAAAACTATCAGTATTTCTAGTATTATACCCATGCACATCACTGACATATGTAACATTTTTTACTGCATTATGGGAGCAACTGATTTTTTTATTTTAAATATGAATATATATGAAGCAAGAAGTATTCTTTGTTTTACAGACATTAGTTCTAAAGGGTTCAGCATAATTTTGACAGGGGTATATTGCACTTTAAAATGTTTCGCATGACTCTATTCTGTAACTTTTGTAATTTTTTAATTTTTTCTTTAGTCAAACCAAATAACAATGTGGAGCAATATTCAAAATGTGGCATTAATATTGACTTGAACAACAATAATTTCACATATGTCGACAGTTTTTTCCTATTCTTTTCAAAAAATTGATTTTTTTTAGAAATTTCAGATGATATGAAATCAACATGATCAATTCATGATGAAATTCAATTTTTCGTCTAACATAATGCCTAATATTTTACTGTTTCTACTCTTCTAATTTTTTGTTCATCAATCTTTATAGTTATATCCTCATTTTTATTGGTTTTAAGGGTTTTACTTGTACCCAAAACCATGTTGTTAGATTTTTCAACATTCAGAGATAACATATTGTCACATAATCATTCATTAATTGCAGAAAGGTCTCTATTGATCCTCTCTGTCATATTCCTAATATCCTTGCCACATATATAGAGCATCATCGAATAAACGTATAAAACATTTTTTCACGTGAGAGACAATATCGTTTATATATAAGGAGAACAACAGCGGACCTAAGACAGTTCCTTGAGGTATTTCACATAGTTTTGTTTTTTAATTTCACATAGTTGATTTTTATATACTCATCCAGAGTATGGTGATTGAAATTTAATTTAAATTAAAAGTTTTTCAGAGGTTTCCTCATGGTGAAGAAGACTAAAACTTCCAAAGTGAAAGCTGAGCCAGAAATATTTCTCTGAATACTAAAGAGACAACAAAGCCAGTTTGGTTTCAAAAAATTAAGTTAGACGTTTTGGTATCTATGGTAATTCATTAAATTGTTATATACAACGAAACATCAACAAAAATAAAGCTTGTAATATTAAAATAGCCTGTTATTGCTTAAAATATTAAAAATATATCTGTCTATAACACGAAGTAAATTAATTTTGAAAAAAAAAATATATATATATATATATATATATATATATATATATATATATATATATATGTGTGTGTATAACTGCCCTGGTTTATTGAGTTTTTTTACTTGACAAACTGTTCTTGGCGAGACGATCGATAGTTAAAGCAGTTAGATTTTGATGGATCCGACCAGTTTTTCCTTCAAATTCTCCAGCAATTTTGCCCAAATTAGGAGTTTCTCGAGTGTTTTCACAAAAGCTTTTTTTCATTCTCTAATGAACGCAGCAGTGGTGTCAGAACCACTTATTGCGTGCAGGAATAATATGTGTTTATAAGAAGTAGATATATTAACCGAAAATTTTGGAGAAGTATACTTCAATTTTCATCTGGAAGAGTATATTTCAGTTCTTACATTTCCTCTGCCAACTCTTTACAAAAAATTTCTTTTTGATGATACAACGTTCGTCCAACGAAAGTGACTATTTAATAGAAAATGTTCACTAGAATTCGATGCATGTATTTTACCAAGACCTTAATTATTTCACTTCCAACCATTATGTACGCTTTTCTTCTAAGAAAGGACATAAGCATATGGAATCCTCCTAATTTCACAACTAATTTGAAGTCCGTTTGACTTGGCAATACCTAGATTACAGTTTCAAGTTGTGTCCACGTGGCTGGTAGAATTATCAATGAAGGGGAGGAACATAACCAGAGATGCCAATTATTGTTATTTTGACCGAACTCTTCCAAATATCCTCTCCATTTTGTCAAAAAAACGAACAAATATGATGCATGCAATCCAGTCATGGATTCACAAATTTGCCAACAGTAGGCTGTTTTTTGTTGCACCCTGATAACCTCTGAAATTTGATAAGCAATTTCACAACCATATTAATAAATCACATTCATTCTGTCAATAAAATTACTATTTTGTCATAAGTGATCCAGAAACCTTCTTTCTATAATTTTGTCCTCGTCTACGCTCTCCTTCCTGCTTTCTCTTTTTACAATCTACAGTTTAAGGGAGACTAATCCTTATAATGAATATAAGACTATATATATATATATATATATATATATATATATATATATATATATATATATATATATATATATATATATATATATATATATATATATATATATATATATATATATATATATTATATATATATATATATATATATATATATATATATATATATATATATATATATATATATATATATATATATATATATATATATATATATATATATATATATATATGTGTGTGTGTGTATGTATGTGTGTGTGGGTATAAATTAAAGGTACTAAGAAGGTTTTTCATAGTGCTCTGACGAGGAAAGTAAAGCATATTCTTGAGATTTCAATATTATCTTTATTGAATCCACATTTTCGAGTTCAGTCAGGTACTTTTAGGTTATATCAAGCAAGTTTAGCAGGTATTATGACACACCAAATATCTTTGCCTTCTTTATTCTGAAGTTCCCATTTAACGTCTACAGAAACCTGAAAAATACATCAAATATCTATTAAAATATGTGATACGAAAGGTTCTAGATAGTATAGTAATTGTATATAATTGTTCATAATTTTTTCACAATAATAAATACAATTGTGCATTGCAAACAATAGTACAATAATACAATATATTAATACAATACAGTACAATAATGTACAATAATGGTATAAAATTGTGCATAATTTTTTCACAACAATATTCATAAAAAACAATTAAAGACGCAATAGAAACATAATCGCGTCAATCTTATCAATAATATAAGCAGTTAAAGTGGCTTCCATGATGAACTAATTCAAATAATTGAGGAAAACTAAGAAGCTGATACTTCACTGAGAGATCTTATTTTTCTAGCTTCTTGTATCAATAACTTATATTTCAATATTTACACAAATTCTGTGGTTTTGCGAGGAATCCCAAATTCTTTGGAGAAATCAGGTTCCGGTGTTTAATAGTGGCTGATATTCCCTTCTTCTTTATAACCTTATTGATTATATGGGAAATTCTATATTCCGTGATCTTGCTGCTCACCTATCGAAATACCTCTGTTTATCCATGCATTATTGGGAAATTGGAATGGAAATAATAGAACACAAAATCATGAATAAACAGAGAAAATGAGACAACAATACAACGATTAAGTCGAACGATTAAGTGAAATGAACACAAGAAAAACAGACAAACGACAATCACTAAAGCCTTAGGAACATAAGAATTCCGTAGAAGGAAACTCTTTGAAACTCCCAACCGGAGCTAATTCTCACTAGTGCCGGTTTCGCTTGAAACTTTTAACAATGTAGTAGAAAAAGGACTAGAATGAGATAAAGAAAAATGATAAAAAAAAATCTGAACTTCATTAAAATTGAAGAACCACCGTCGTTGATGACTTGAATTCTAGATATTCTATAAAGTACTATTTTTTGACTATGAGAAGCTTCGAATGATAAAATATTTATTTGACACTCTTGCTCTGTAGAATAGATTCATTGTTCATGAGAATTTGATGAATTTTGTACAATTTAAAAATTGCTTCGAATTACATAATACTTTTTCTAATGGTTAATGTCTAACTAAAGTGAGTCTGTAAGCTTATCTATCATGAAATATTCCGCGTATTCTTAAAACAAAATTTTAGGAAATGTCATGACACGATGAATCTGTCTCTTAGAAATTGACAATTCTATATGAACCGAAGATGAAGAACACAGTTCATCTTTTGTTCTCAAGAATGTCCACAAATCCATGAAATAAAATAATACTGGTGTAGCAGAAGGCTTAGTGCTCTATAATTCAACGAAATGGCAGATATTCGTGAACTTTTTCTACTTCGACTGTTCCAAGTATCACTTTTAACGTTTTCTTCATAATTTTCTGATACAGCAACTCTTTGCTTGTTAGTATGCAGTTAGTAACATCAATTGATTCGATTTTTCACAAAGCCTCTTCTGTCACATACAGTTTTCTGAAATTATTCATCCAGAATGCATAAAAATACTTGTATACTTCAACAGTTATGCTATGGGGACTTCAAGTACTTCGAAGTGATGTGAAAATTGATCTGAAGACACTTCATAGAAACGTATTGATAACGAAAGTTAGCTACTCGAAAAATAATCAGTATTTCTATTTTCCGAATTAATACTCAATATATCGCAAATACATCACCTTCCATGCTTGATCAGCGTGACAAGGCCAGACAACATAGAACTCATCGTTATGACGTTATGATTATTATGACCCACCGATAAGACAGGACATCGAATATTGAGGTCACTGAACCTTGATAAAATTTCGAAAACCATCAAGAAGTTTGAAATCTAAATGAATACTTCTGATAGCCAAGTTAATTCAATATCATTTCCAAATATAATCTGTACGTCTTATGATGAAATCTAGTGATACCGTGATTTAGATCTCTCAATACAGTCCTTAGACTTGAAACTACATATTAACGAAAGTTTTGGACGTTCATTGAGTTTCATCCTAGCAGATGTGTCATTTTTATAACTACCGAACTGTAAGACATTCACAAAGCTACAAGTATTGTCTAGTACTATAATCAGATTATAGAATCTAGTACATCTGGATCACAAGCTGTTGAACTGTTATTACGATAACAATTGCAATTAACTATATACAATTTTAAATTGTATAAAATATGCTTTCAAACCGGGAACCATCAACATTCTATATCTTCATCTCTTCCTATTATAATTTGCAACTCCTATCCGCTAGTCATCTGTAAGAGGGATGATTGCTCATTGAAAGTCCTTTTAACGTTTCAGTACTGTACGGATGTGTTGAGTTATGTAGCATTTGCTTGGTTTTTTGTCTATATCATCCCTAAGTCTCTAGTCGTTACTTGAGCTTCTATCGAATATTTGATATATAGAAGCCACTATGCTCGAAAAAAGATCTCCTCCCAATATACGATTTAAAACGATAGAACAACCAATAAAGAACGAAAATCATGATCTAATTAATAAAAAAAAACAACTGAATGTAAACATTACTGAAGGTTAAGGCAAGAAAGAGGATAAAATTTTGGATTTGAAATTTTAAATTGCACGGATTTCAATGGGTTATATCTTTTATTCACAAGTGAACACATGGTTTTAGAGAACCAAAATGACACTCTAAAGATTGTCTTCAGAAAAGTAAATCAGTTCGGAATTTTCCTTCTTTCCAAAGATATATTTTAAAGGACAAATTGCCAGATGCTGTTGTCAACTTCTAGAGAACAGATCCTGATAAAGAGATTAACATCTGAAAAAACGACTGATATATATGAAAATCTTCAAGCTTCATTTCTTTGCTATGGAATGATTTTTATCATTATTTATTTGTAAAAAGACAGAGGACAGATGTTCTGAATTTACCTGTAGTAACGCAAAAGTAATCATTAATACCTATAGAAACTGACGAAATGTTAGGTTGAAGACTAGGTTATACCAAAAGGTAGATGTCAAACGTACATTTTAATATGATCACTCATATTCAAGCACTTAGAACTCTACAGAAATTTCAATTTATTTCACATTTTCGTTTCGAAGCAGTCGAATGGATGGTATTTTCATAAGCACTCTGTGCGAAAGTTGGACCTAGATTTTAACGCTGATTCCGATCGGCCGAAGAACACGATTGAAACGGAATCCAACAGCATCAGTAGCTGTAACCGGAAGTGTTATAGGATCCCTATACGTTCCGGCTTCTGAGACATTGCTAATGAACTCTGATGTGTGAATATTTGATTCTACAGACGAACCACATCGTGAAGTTGGAAGGCTTGTTGAAGTTGGAAACCAGATCATGAAGTGTGTTCATATACAAACAAGAATTACTTGCGTCCTGAATGATATTCAACAATATGATCAAAAATGACTTGTATCGATCTCGTTTAATTACTTACCTAGACTGTTTATTTAAAGACTAGGCAAGTTTTATAGACTACATATCATGACGTGTTTTATCGAGATTATTCTGTTCGCATCTGAAGAAGTCTATTGTACGAACGGTCTTAGCATTAGCCAACCAGTTGATTAAATGTTGCAACAGGCGCAGACTCTTATCAGATGGCCTGAATTTCATTCAGACATACGTATGAATGAAATTGAGGCTGTTATTTGAGCGGCGCTGTTTTGTAAGGAGGCTGTATATTGAACGAATAACTAAGCTATTTTACTGCGACAGATACAACAAAAATAACATTATATTATGTAAATCTGGATAATTTCACTTACTTTAGGATACCATTTCTGAATAGCCAAGTCGGTCGAGTAAGTTTGGACACTGTCTTTTGTAATAGGACATGTTATACCACAGTCCACACAACCATTATCGTTGGGTAATTTGAAGCTTTTCTCTTCTCCAAGAATAACTCCATGAACTACAGCTTTAAGAGTATCACTCTCCACATCTGAAATGTGTTTCAATTATTTCAGTAAGTGTAGATCAAATTTGATTCAAGTATTTTAACACAGTTTAGTATAGGTGAATATACTAAAATACTCGAATTTACTACTAAAATTCAAACACTTGAAGTTTTGATTTACACTTTATTGACAACATAGCATGACGCGTTTCGTCGTAACGGAATACTGACTTAGATTTACATCATGTAAACGCCAACACTACTAAATATTTGGTATAGGTATTTATTAAAAAGATAAAAGATAAGCAAGTGCTCCTGGCCATTACCACCTATTGCATATATATATATATATATATATATATATATATATATATATATATATATATATATATATATATATAAATGACAAAAAAAACACATTTATCGGTATAGCCCTCAACTCAGTTGGAAGCAGCCGTTGACACGTGTTTCGAGCTTATTGGCCCTCCTCAGAACGGCGTAGCCAAGTTCAAGGTGTACGAACCTGGGGATGGAATCCACAGCAAAAGAACACATCAGCAAAGGAAGTCTCCACTGCTAGGCTTCCACGTGAAATCTCCGGGTTTGGAGATTTGGTCAACGTATCACCAATGTGGCGACTATTTATCCTTTACGGAGTCTTCAACCGACTAAGTAAATAAGGAATGAAGTAAATTAAGCCTAGCAGCGGAGACTCCCTTTGCTGATGTGTTCTTTTGTTGTGGATTCCATCCCCAGGTTCGTACACCTTGAACCTGGCTACGCCGTTCTGAGGAGAGCCACTAAGCTCGAAACACGTGTCAACGGCTGCTTCCAATTGAGTTGCGGGCTATACAGATAAATGTGTTTTTTTTATCATTTATACTTTTCACCGCAAGAAACTCCTTCATTCCTTGTATATATATATATATATATATATATATATATATATATATATATATATATATATATATATATATATATATATATATATATATATATATATATAAACTCGTTTTAAATTTCCTGACACTTTTATATTTAGGTTTATTTTTCACTAGGTTAATGTCATCAAATAACTTTCACAATTAATAATTATCTTCAATAATACAAAAACTTATATTTACGCGTTTCGATTATACATCGTTTTCAAAATATCTAACATCATTTCGATGTTAGAATCCATGTTAGAAATGATGTTAGATATTTTGAAAACGATGTATAATCGAAACGCGTAAATATAAGTTTTTGTATTATTGAAGATAACTATTAATTGTGAAAGTTATTTGATGACATTAACCTAGTAAAAAATAAACATATATATATATATATATATATATATATATATATATATATATATATATATATATATATATATATATATATATATATATATATATATTTATATATATATATATATATATATATATATATATATATATATATATATATATATATATATATATATATATATATATTTCCAATGTTTTTCGCAATAACAGACTTATTTTAATGCAAAAAATTTTGTTGAATTAAAAATTGATTCCGGAATTACGTGAGTCATTTTCTGAGATTCATAGGAAATAGCGTAAACATGGTTGTGAAATAGAGTACAGAGAAGAGTTAATCACATGGAAGAATATCACAGTCGGTGTTCCAAATACTCCAAATACAAAACAATGAGCTTTTCAGTAAAATCCTTCTAATGTCGTTTGATATTCTACTTTTCAACGGCTTTGCTTAAATAGTTGAAATTGTTTGAAGCTGAAGCATTTTTAAATTGATAAATATTCGAATAATGTTATGATTATTTTACTGATAATAATATTTCTAGAAAAGAAAATTGTTTTTGAAATATTTAAATATACAGAAACAAAATTCAATAATGAAAATCGTTCAAGGTTCAGAATAACTTGGAAATAAATTCAATTAGTAGTGTTGAAGACGAGTTCAAAGAATGAAACATAGATAAGGTTTCCTCAAATCCTGATAATTCAATCGAAAGTTCATCGGTATATTTATTTATATTCATACCGATTGCTACTCGTCCGTATTGGAATTAACAATTACCAAAGTACATATATATATATATATATATATATATATATATATATATATATATATATATATATATATATGTTTTGTCTTTGTGTTCGATTTTAAGAACAAGTACGAGTGATATTGATAGTGCACATAAGCACACATAAACCAGGCCCTTGACACATGTTTCGCGGTTTTCAGCGTTTTTTCCAAATAACAAAATACGAGGAAGATAAGTGCTGATAATGGTTGATAGCCGGCTTTGTCTTCACATCACTTCCCTCACTCGATTTCGACATACATATGTATATATAAGAAAATGAACACTAGAACATTCATATATATATATAGGTTTATTTTTTACTAGGTTAATGTCATCAAATAACTTTCACAGTTGATAGTTATCTTCAATAATACAAAAACTTATATTTACGCGTTTCGATTATACATCGTTTTCAAAATATCTAACATCGAAATGATGTTAGATGTTAGAGTTTATATATATATATATATATATATATATATATATATATATATATATATATATATATATATATATATATATATATATATTACGAAACGTCAACGAAAATAAAATTTTTCATATTAAAATAAGCCTGTTATTGCTGAAAACATTCAAATATATATAATATATATATATATATATATATATATATATATATATATATATATATATATATATATATATATATATATATATATATTCAATGTTTTTCGCAATAACAGACTTATTTTATTGTAAAAAATTTCATTTTCGTTGACGTTTCGTTGTATATCACAACTTTGTCAAAACTAATGAATAATTGAATTTTATGAATTACTATAGATTTCAAAATGTCAAACTAATTCTTTGTTCAATCAAATTAGTTTTTTGTATTTTCACATATTGATTTTTAGTATCAGAGGAATATTTCTGGCTTAGCATTCTCTACGGAAGTTTTAGTATTATTTAGACTAATTAATTAATTAGTTTTTACAAAGTTGTGATATGCAACGAAACGTCAACGAAAATAAAGTTTTTCATATTAAAAGAAGCCTGTTATTGCTAGAAACATTCAAAATAAAATATCTTAAAAATGCAATAAATCAATTCAAAAAAAAAAAAAATATATATATATATATATATATATATATATATATATATTATTTGTGAAATGTCGATGATCGGTGTGTCTGTAATCTGAGAGGTGTTTTCTACTGATTCCTATAGATGGAATTGTGGAGTATTCATTACTCTACAGTCTTCCACTTGGAGTCGCAAGAAGATGCTTGGAGGTTGAAATCATTGCCTCACTTCGATGAACGTATATGTCACGCACTTCCATCAGGTGTGGCATCGATATCAATATTTCTCTAACATTTATCCCTTGAAGGATAATGGAGACGTCACATCGTACACGTTCACATATCTAGCTCTACTATAACATTCTCTTGATTAATTTAATATTTTCAAATGAATGTTCTAGTGTTCATTTTCTTATATATACATATGTATGTCGAAATCCAGTGAGGGAAGTGATGTGAAGACAAAGCCGGCTATCAACCATTATCAGCACTTATCTTCCTCGTATTTTGTTATTTGGAAAAAACGCTGAAAACCGCGAAACATGTGTCAAGGGCCTGGTTTATGTGTGCTTATGTGCACTATCAACATCACTCGTACTTGTTCTTGAAATCGAACACGAAGACAAAATATATATATATATATATATATATATATATATATATATATATATATATATATATGTAGTTTGGTAATTGTTAATTCCAATACGGACGAGTAGCAATCGGTATGAATATAAATAAATATACCGATGAACTTTCGATTGAATTATCAGGATTTGAGGAAACCTTATCTATGTTTCATTCTTTGAACTCGTCTTCAACACTACTAATTGAATTTATTTCCAAGTTATTCTGAACCTTGAACGATTTTCATTATTGAATTTTGTTTCTGTATATTTAAATATTTCAAAATAATTTTCTTTTCTAGAAATATTATTATCAGTAAAATAATCATAACATTATTCGAATATTTATCAATTTAAAAATGCTTCAGCTTCAAACAATTTCAACTATTTAAGCAAAGCCGTTGAAAAGTAGAATATCAAACGACATTAGAAGGATTTTACTGAAAAGCACATCGTTTTGTATTTGGAGTATTTGGAACACCGACTGTGATATTCTTCCATGTGATTAACTCTTCTCTGTACTCTATTTCACAACCATGTTTACGCTATTTCCTATGAATCTCAGAAAATGACTCACGTAATTCCGGAATCAATTTTTAATTCAACTCATAAATTCATGAAAAACTTTCAATTTAAGTGAATAATTTTTCCCCGAGAAATAAATATTCCTGGAATTTGTTTTTAAGCAATAGGTATATATTAGAAAACGAATCACAATTTCACAAATATAATATTTTCAATACGTACCTGTTTTAAATGTGAGATCGAATGTGATGTTAGTGCCTCTTTTCAGACGACATTTTGAGTCTGGTTCATTTGAATCGCAATTTGTGACCTTGATAGACTGCACCTTTCCGAGAGTAGGTGTATCTTAAAATTGAAATCCAAGGTTAAATTCCTTCTACCAATGAAAATAAAATTTAACACAAAGCCATAATGCATCTAACCATTTCAATTAGCCCATTAGTTAATTCAAAGTTAGGTGTGATCCTTAGAACGGCCTGGGCCTGACAGTTCCTCAATTGCTCTCCAATCATATATATATATATATATATATATATATATATATATATATATATATATATATATATATATATATATATATATATATATATATATATATATATATATATATATATATATATATATATATATATATATATATATATATATATATATATATATATATATATATATTGAAAGTTTTTAGCTCAAATAATAAATAAATAAATACCTCAAACAGGCAATAAATCAATTTCAAGAAATATATATATATATATATATATATATATATATATATATATATATATATAAAATCTCAGGGAGCTGTCTACACAAATGTCGTCAACGAGAACGAACCCATCACTTTTGAGAGTGAATGTTAAAAGCGTTCCAAATAATTCATCGATCTTGTTGAATGATAAAAGAGGATACAGTTGTTTCATTATTATGAATCATCAGTCCATATTTAATCTTTGTATCAAGAATCAAGAATCTTCAAAACGCCAATACGTCCTATAAAAGATTGAGGGGAAGTCCCTGAAAGTTTTTTTCGAAATATTTCGAAAATATCTTTTTTATTAGGAGTCTCAATATTTACTATATATATATATATATATATATATATATATATATATATATATATATATATATATATATATATATATATATATATATATATATACATATATATGTGTGTGTGTATTTCGAGAATTTGATTACACATTTCTATATTTCGTGGATTGAGATCGAAAGCAAAATTACAGTGCTAAAATATAATAAATTGGAAAATGTTGAAATCTTCCGAAATGATACGAATTGTGCATGTTTTGCGAAATAATATCAATCAAGGACAAAACTTTTTTATTGATTTTGATAGGGTAGCTCAAATTAAAAATATTAAAAATCTCAATATTTTCGAAATGATATTATCATAATATCACCAATATATTTACCTTCACAGTCATAAAAATAGGCACATTGAACACCAACCAAGACACTGAGTAAAAGCAAAAGAGACAACTTCATCAAATACGTAAACATTGTAATTGTTAGTGATGTTAAGAGTTCTGGAGTTCAACTACGACTGACTAATCTATATAATATCCTTCTCTGCTGAAAAGCTAATTAGGATGTAATACCATATAATTTTGAACTCTAGGTAGCAATTACACAACATTTTATACAATATATAATGTTCGTAATGTCAACGATAACGATTAAAGTTTGATGATTCAATATTGTAAATAGAGAGGAATGAAAAACGCATTAGCTTTGTTGAAATTTGTTTTTATATCTCTAATAAAAAATATGAATTTGGTAATGAAGGCCGAATGTAAACCAAAATTCAAACACTTGAATTTTTGATTTACAATTTTTTTTATAAGTTTGTTATAAATTTAATCATTACACTTGAGTTCTAGTTTATATCCAATTACTAGCTGACCCGCCGAAATTTGTATGCCCATTTATTTTTCTCCGAATATTTTTCAAAAAGACATGTTCTACTATTTGTGTTTACACACTATCTTGTTTTTAATATTTATCCCGTGTGGAGCAATGGACTTTCTTACTTACGAAGGGACTGCAATATTTCCTGTTATTTGAAATCAGTCGAATTATGAAATAATTCCTATTTCATACACATTTTTCAACACGTTTGATGTATTGAAAGTTATTAACCTGTCTGTGATATAGTTGAACGGCATGCTCCTAATTTCGTAGCAAGTAATTGTCCCATATACCTCATCATTAATTATATGAGATATTTGCTGGATATAAGTCAAAAAATGTTCAGAATTTAGTCCATTCCCGGAAACCAATGAATATTTCCGGGAATGGACTCTCTGGTGGCTGTACCAATAGCGTCTATTTTAATTGACTCTTCGCGCAATATTTTGTCGCATCATTGGTAGCATTTTCTTATCAATAGCAATTAAACTTTGCCTTGAAATATTGACACACAACGGTCATTGGTCCAATAGCAACGATTTGCTGTCAAGTATAATCTATTTCAACGTTATAATTGAAAGCAGGTCGATAGAAGTTAAATACAACCTTTTCATATTGTTAATTTCAACTTCATTGCGATGTTCGCTTTGCTGCTCGTCAGATTGACTTGCTCTTTTATATGTTTGACTTGTTATATTGCGAGTTCTTCGACTTAAGTTTGTACATCTAATAGCTATAACTTTTAAAAACGAAATTTCAACTGTAATTTGAAGAAAACTTTAATTTCTTTAACTTATTTATAATCAAATATACCACGTGCTTTGTAAGTAACGTGTAAGTTAGTCTATTCAAACTTACCAAAATTTTATGTTAAATTGAAGTTTTAATATTAGTCGTGATAGCTCTGAACCAACCGAAATGTGTGATAAGCAGTTTTTTTACATCCTCTTTTTGAGAATTAATAATTATTTCTCTCTTATATTTTTTATTATTTCTTTTTTTCTTTTTTATTCTTAAAACGTTTGTATGGGAATACGAAATGG
This sequence comes from Henosepilachna vigintioctopunctata, assembly GCA_030704895.1. Classification (NCBI taxonomy): domain Eukaryota; kingdom Metazoa; phylum Arthropoda; class Insecta; order Coleoptera; family Coccinellidae; genus Henosepilachna; species Henosepilachna vigintioctopunctata. The sequence goes on from JARQZJ010000129.1 coordinate 2,411,704, forward strand.
GCTGTTCTTAGGGTTTTCCCGGCAATTATTCGAATTTTTCTCGCCGTAAAAACCGTACTTGGACTTCAACGTACATTTCAAAAAAAGAATTGGCAAAATTGGTCTAGGCGTTGTTGAGTTATGCTCTACCAAACACATTTTGCAATTAATTTTTATATTATTACCAGCTGACTAGGTGAACTTTGTACGCCCATCTGTTGTTTTCTCTGAATATTTTTTAAAAAGCCGGAAAGACATGTTCTACTATTTGTGCTACACTATCTTGTTTTTGAAATTCATCCCGTGTATCAAAAAATATTCAGAATTTAGTCCATTCCCGGAAACTAATGAATATAGTACCAATAGCGCCCATTAGAATTGACCACTCTCGACTAAAATTTGTTATTGCATGCAGGTCGATCGTCTAAACAGGCTTGAAATCGGAATAATGCACATAACCATTTGCAGTTTTCCCCCCGTAATAATGAGGAGGTGTTTGAAATTGGCACTTGCCGATTGACTTGGCACAACTGATGAGTTCCTGGTAAAAGAAAATAGTCTCTGTTGTGATTACATCAGGTTTAATATCGATTTCAGTATTCTCTTCAAGAGTCAATTTTTTTTCACATCATTCAATTTCCAAATATTCTGAAGATATTTTCGTAACTGAATTTTAATATATTATTCATTATATGTATCTTATTGAAAATATATAATATCAAATTGTAGACGATTTTCAAAAAACAATGTGACAGGTGATAGCACAGTATTAGCAAAAATGAAGCATTAGATCATACAATGTTTTCTCAATATTTTACAATATTTCACAAATAGGCAAACTTTCACAGAAATACGGTCGGAATAGCAATACAACTTCGACCACCGTGAAGTAATTATTTTCAAAAATCAACTCAACTTCAGCTCAATGACCAAACACAGTTAAGAAAGTTCGTTGAAAAGTTCATCAAACAACACCCAAAGTTAGTTTTTATATTGCAATAATTTCATGTAACTTAGCACATCTTGAAATTGTTAGCTTTATTTAGCCAAAATTGACATAGGTTGTCAATAATACAAACGTCCTATATATCGGGTGTTCAGAAAGGGTAGAGGGTATTTGTAGGTTCATTTAAAACCAAACCAAGACCAAAGTCAGAAAAAAAAAATATATATATATATATATATATATATATATATATATATATATATATATATATATATATATATATATATATATATATATATATATATATATATTAAATATTACAGCAGATATTGGAAATTTAATTGGCAAAGATTATGTTTTCCAAATGTTGACCCTCGCTTTCAACATCCGCATTTCGGAGCGGATGTTGTGCTTCAGTTGCAGTAGAGTTCGTGGTTTATTTGTGTACACTTTCTGCTCAAGGTATCCCCACATGAAATAATCAAGGGTTGTCAGATCGGGGCTTCTCGGGGCCAGTTGATGGTTTCTCGACGAGAGATCACTTTTTCTGAGAAAAGTTGATTGACAACCGCAAGCGACTGGTTTGAAGTGTGGCAAGTCGCCCCATCTTCTTGAAACCATGTCTCCGCATCAAAACCTTCAAACTCCTGAAATTGTGGAGCCAAAAAGTTCCGCGTTCACCATTGCGATAATAAGCGCGTATGAAAAAAGCACGATAGTTTCCCGGGTACGCTTTCAGGTTTACTGAATCTCCAAATAATGGCGGAGCAAGCTATCCTTTCCGCCCCCCACCACCACCAATCACGCCATTACTCGGACAACGCCGATACAAATACCCCCCACCCTTTCTGGACTCCTGTTAGTTCTGGTGATGATAATTAAATTATCCACCTAGGTAATGTGATTCAATAACACCAGATTCTTATAGGATCAATTGAAGCCGAAAGTGTGCATGAAGAAGATTATTCTATGAGATCTATGATTCACGGAAAATTAATTTGAAAATCATGAATTCAGATTTTTATTCAAATCAAATTTAGAATTCATGATGCATGAAACATTAATTTAGGATAATAGATGAAGCAAAATAATCACTGAAACTGCGAAGTTAGGAATATGTTGGTGTTCAAGGTAACGTCAGCTGCAGCCGCTACATATAGTGTGGAGGTCGCTTAGATATAAATTACAAGACCATTTTAGAAACAGAACCCAATTTTTTCCTTTTTGGTAAAAAGTTGTGAATATATAGGAATAACATATGCGCGCAGAGTTGATCTTGCGTAGAGATTTTCTAGTCTCCAATGGTCATATTTGAAATTGGTAAAAAGTCCTTGGTTTCAGATCAATTGGTTTATCATCAATTTTTTTTTCAATTATTATCGTGATAAAGGCAATATTGAATAAATTCCAATCAATAGAAAATAAAGTGAAATATTGAATAAAATTAAATATGAAACATGAAATGTTTATACCGACACGATGACATAGAGAATTTCAATCATATTACATCGCTTTAAAACTCAACAAACAAGTCAGTTCAATAGATAATCAATTTTTTTATACCTAAATAATTCACGAAATTAATCTTTTTTTTAAATATTCATTTCATTCAATATTCTAAGAATTACATTATGTGAGGAAATGTGAAAATTTTCTGGTTTGAATTCAAGAAATCGGTAGGAATACGAAATTGAAAAAAAATTCGACAATATAAGTATAATACATATACTCGGGTTATATATAGGCTAAGTATATATAATTACTTACTGAGATTGAATTCTCGCTCAACTCTTGATGAAACATAATTAAATATTTAAATTGAATTAAACTCATGTTTTACGATTATATTTAACAATATGAATTTGTCAACATGTTTCGTTTCATTTTCAAGACTGAGTCTCATCGTGAAATAAATATAATCGTGAAACATTAAGCCAAGGGTTTGATTTAATTTAAATATATAATTACTAAGCCAAGTCTGAGATTTTCTCATCATCAGATCATAATATTTGAAGAAAACTCTGGGGGAGTTAATCTTTTTTTTTGAGGTGCTTTTATTTTCTAAATGAACAAAAAAAATTTAGCTTTCAATGCTTATTTCTTATTTATTATTAGAAATAAGAAAATCAGAAATGATATCAGGAACAACTACTTCACATTCAAGAGAGCTTCGATGGAACCATAATGCACCAAATATCTTTTCCTTCCTTATTTTGAAGTTCCCATTTAACGTCTACAGATACCTAAAATATAAAACACAATTAAAAACAATATTGAAATACACAAAAGAAATATTGCATCGAATCTGAAAACAGTTTGAGTACAGCTCATTCATTAAAATAGTGTATAACGCATTTCGAAATTCAAAGGAAAGCTATGGAACTGAATAACACTGAATATTAAAGAATTTATAAACTCCATTTATAAACGCGTTATAAAACCTATAACCTTATTTTTTCAAGAATGTCTGTGAATTGAGGTGGTAGAATTTTAAATTTGGGTTTTTGAATAGGATAATAGGCAAAAATTCTCCTCCACTACATTTCGAAAGAAGTTCAATCAAAAAGTTATATCTCAGAAAAATATTAGATAGCAAAAAAATTACAAAATATTCAGTTCACATTCTACGCACATTTTCTCTAAGTTCACATTCTTTCTAACTTTCAAGTCCTTCAACCGTAGCTACAAATTACATTTTACATAGCCAATAAATGATTGTAATAACGTCTTGATCAGTTGTGTTTAAGATTTCCTTATTATTGAAACAATACAAACACAAATTATTGAAAAATACCGGTGTCATAAAAATTCTCTGAATGTCTTCACAAGATCGTACATCTTGACTCAAGATTTTTATATATTTCGTAGATTTTGAACACAAATTCGTGAAAATATTTCATAAAATTATTTCTATATCAAGATTAATACAAATAACTTTACAAAAAGATGAAGACTTTGAAGATTGTTTCGTTTGAATGAAGTCCTAATGAATTAAATTCATGAGGGACTCTTAAGTAAATATATAAAAATAGCAGTTACAATAATAATGGATGGATTTATTGTGTAAGTTCAAATATTTAATCATACAAAGGGAAAAAGTTCGCCGAAGCGTTCTTCCACCACTGGGGCTACCGGTTCACTGGAGATGCCCCACGATAAGAAAAACTACCCTTATATCTTTTAGACCTACAATGATATACTAACACTGTTGATTCTTTTATAAACATTGTGGATTACAGACCGCATGGCAATATTACAATACAAATATTCAGAGCTCTCATATTTAACCTTCAAGCGGGCGCGCGAGGAGACTACATGCGCCTGTCGTCGAAAAGATTACATGCGCCTGTCGTCGAAAAGACTGCATGCGCATGTCGTCGAAAAGACTACATGCGCCTGTCGTCGAAAGACTACATGCGCCTGTCTTCGAAAAGACTACATGCGCCTGTCGTCGAAAGACTACATGCGCCCGTCTTCGAAAATATTACATGCGCCTGTCGTCGAAAAGACTACATGCGCCTGTCGTCAAAAAGACTACATGCGCCTGTCGTCGAAAGACTACATGCGCCTGTCTTCGAAAAGACTACATGCGCCTGTCGTCGAAAAGGTTAAGCGCGACGCTCAACTTGACATATCCTCGTTCACGGTCGTAGTACTTCTTCGGCCATCATTTACTATTATCGAATTCAGCTTGGATTTTTTCGTATAAAATGAGTCGTGGATGGTTATCACAAAGTACAGTACTCGAGGAATTACTAAGAGGGTGAATCACATCAATCAAACTGCTCGGATCCAGCAGAGAATGATTTGCCACTTTCAGAAATAAATATCTGTTTTTCAGGGATAAAGTAATATATCAGCTGAGTAATGCTACGGCAGACTCGTGAAGAGGCTAATTACACCAATTTCCGGCACTGAAAGAAACCTTACCATCGACAATTGGTATAACAGTGTCCCGCTGATGAATGATTTGGCAAAGAATTATGAGATTTCTGCTGAGTGTACCACACGTAAAAACAAGAAGGAAATACCCCTTGCTTTATAGATGAAAACCGTCCTGAATATTCGAGTCAGTTTGGATATTCGGATACAGCTACACCCGTATCTTACTTGCCTAACAAAAAAGATCTGTAGTTCTTATATCATCACTTCATTGTGCTGCAGAAATTGATGAAAGTACAAATGAAAGTGCAAACCCAGCATCGTTACTTTTTACAATAGAACAAAGGGGGTTGTCGATGAAGTCGATAAAAAAGTAAAAATGTATTCGGTTTCAAGGAAGAATAATAGATGGCCTTTGACACTCTTCTTTCGTCTTCTGGATATTGCAGGAATAAATAGTATGGTGATTGTGAGGGCAAATAATGTGACTCTATGGCGAATATATTTACGGGAATTAGGCACTCAATTGACAAAAAAGTACGTCCAAGGAAGATGAAACTAAAAAGAAACATAAGGGAGCCTTCGAATATGAGGGATAGTGCTGCTGATACAGAAGTAGGTAGTTCTGGCACATGCAGAGGAATCTTTAAAATATGTCCAGCCAAAAAAAAGAGGCAATCAAAAACGCAATGTAAGTTATGTATGAAAAATATTTGCAGAAGTTATACAACATCTATTTGCAATCATTGTTATATGGACGAAAACACTAATTCTGATGAAACTAACCAAAGTTAATTAATTTTCATTCTTATTTTGTAATTTTTATTATTAGACTAGGTATATAAACTAGTCTCAGTTATGTAAAAGGTTTTTGTGTTCCTAATTATTGTTTTGATTCAAAGAATATTTGAGTTATGTTAATTAATTTAATAATTGTTTTTTTTTTCATAATTTTAATTATTTTTTTTGAGAATTTAGACTTTACAGGCAATGATAATATATCTGAGTACAAATAAATAAATAAATATCGAATAATTAATGCTTTATTTATCTTATTCATCCCATGGGTCTTTTCGGTTACGCGAGCTCGCTCCCGTTATAAATGACTGTGCGCCCACTTGAGGGTTAAATAGCTTATATAAAATAAGTTTACTAAGTCAGATCACCAAGCAGTACAAGTAGAGACAAGTATTGAGGAGCAGTACAATCTACAAAGTGATTTTGAAAATATCTTAATAAATACATCGACTAACATTTTTTTTTTATAATAAACTTTTCTTATTTCGTTGCCATTTATTCGCTACATGTTGCTAAACTGAATGGTCAAAAGTTTCAACACCCTAGAAGGCTGAAGGCCAGGCTATTGTGTATAATGAGTTGATCGTAAATTTTTTGAACCATTGACGTAAAAAAATGTTTTTTTTTCTTTCTATTTTAAAATAATATTATAAATGATGCTTAATTTTTCAATATCTGAAATATTCAAAATAAGAAACGTTTATTATAAAAAAAAAATGTTAGTTTATCTTCACGGCATAAACTCTGATTGTAAGTAATTTTATTTTATACATACATATTGAAATTTATCACTGTAGTCATTACTTTGCAGCTTGTTTTTCTCCTGAAGAAGACACCAATATCGTCGAAATATAGAGAATTTTAATGAATAAATGAGTTTTCAAACACTTGTCAAGACCGATTATTCCCGTTACCTAAATTTTACTAAGTATCGCACAGTCGAGAAATTACCTTTTATCTATATATATATATATATATATATATATATATATATATATATATATATATATATATATATATATATATATATATATATATATATATATATATATATATATATATATATATATATATATATATATTGTAAAATTAAAAACACGCAGCTAAATTCTACAATTTTCTTCAATACATTTAACATATGTTGCGAGTAAACAATTAAAGCTATGTGCTGTTATAATTGTTGCCGTTACAGTTACTAGTTTTATCGAAGAAACGCCCTGTATAAATGTTCCACATGGTTAATCAATTGATAAAAAAGTTCAAAAGGTTCAAATGATTCAGCTCAATTTGTTCTTTGTATTCTGAATTAATTCACTTCGAAAGAGTCCGAGTTTCCCACAGTGTAAACACTGCGTTAAATAAATATGTTTCTATCCTCGTTAAGAAGAGCGATTTAGTCGGTTTTAGTATTGTTCTCAACTTCCTATTCGAAAATAGAAAAGAAAACGTGCTTGCACCCACATAAATAATTAATGACATTCATTATAATCTGCTGAATATTTCGAGTTATTAGTACAAAAATGTATTGAGTAGTACAATGAATACTACTAGTACTTTTAAATTTCAATTTTTTGCGATTTATTTACAACAGATTTTATTTTTTTCATCGGGAACCAAAATGTAATATTTTTACCAAAACATATACAACAAACATATCAGAGGCGATCTTCGTGTAGATAGGTTGCTTTAGGCCGGGACTTTTCACTGAACAAATTCATTAATTATTTTGAACTGAACTGTATTTTCATGCTCGTCAAAAATTTAATTTTAATCTCTTTTAACTTAAAAATATTTGAATATTAAAAATGTTATATAATAAAAAATCAATGAATATATATGAGTGTACCATCATTGGCCATGACAATGATATCAAAAATTTATGTAATACACCTTAAAAAGGAATATTTTAAGCTTTCTGTCTTTCGCTACGTTGAAAGTATGGGTTGATTAATTTCACGTTGAAAAGGTTATATAGCCCCAATATCACTTGAGTTTGACAAGCCTGATAAAGCTTGATAAAGGGTGTTTTTTTTAGAGGTATAGAATTTTAAGTTGGCATTACTGTTGAAATCTCAGTTTGGTTTGGCAATTCATCATGAATAGATTCACGCCTGAACAACGCTTGCAAATAGTGCAATTTTATTTCGAAAATAACGGTTCTGTGCGGAATACGTATCACGCACAATTTTGTTTAGCGATGAAGCGCACTTCTGGTTGAATGGCTACGTCAACATAAAAAACTGCCGCATTTGGAGTGAAGATAATCCTCAAGTGTATGTCAAAACACCGTTACAGCCAGAAAAACTGACTGTTTGGTGCGCTTTATGGGCTGGTGGAATCATTGGTCCGTACTTCTTCAAAAACGATGATGGCCAGAACGTTACAGTCAATGGTGATCTGTATAGAGCCATGATTACTAACTTTTTCATTCCTGAATTGAACAACCATTATGTCCAGAAGCTGTGGTTTTAACGGGACGTCGCAATATGTCACACAGCTTGTGCCATAATCGATTTATTGAAAGACATGTTTGGTGACCGCTTAATCACACGGTTTGTACCTGTGATTTGGCCTCCAAGATCTTGTGATTTAACACCGCTAGACTACTTTCTGTGGGGCTATGTAAAGTCATTGGTCTATGCGGATAAGCCACAAACGCTTGACCATTTCGAAGACAATATTCGCCGTGTTATTGCCGATATACGGCCACAAATGTTGGAAAAAGTCATCGAAAATTAGACGTCCAGATTGGATTACATCCGAGCCAGCCGTGGCAGTCATATACCAAAAATCATATTTAAAATGTAATGCCACAAGATTATCTTTCGAACAAAGAAAAATTCTTGTCAATCGAATGATCCATCGTTGTTTTATTGCAATTTAAAGTTCTATACCTATAAAAAACATCCGTTACAAGCTTATAATTCCAATTAAATTTTGAATAGTTCAGTATTCGGGAAAAAATAATCAGGGCGAAAATTTGTCGCACCAAATGAATAGAAATAATATTTTCAATACTATTTTCAATCGTTTTCGGAGATAAATAAAAATATACGGGTTCTAGATATTAGCAATAATTGATTCAATGGGTTATCTATTATATATATATATATATATATATATATATATATATATATATATATATATATATATATATATATATATATATATATATATATATATATATATATATATATATATATATATATATATATATATATATATATATATATATATATATATATATATATATATATATATATATATATATATATATATATATATATATATATATATATATATATATATATATATATCTATATATATTTCGAAAAAAATTATAAAGAATTAGTGATTCACTTCTTTTCATTAAAATATGGCTATTAATTTTTTGTTCAGTTGTTCTTTATGTGAAAATACATTCATATATTATTTTTCGAGTAAAAGGTGTTACATATGAAAATATTCAGTTCACATTGAATAATATATATTCAAATAATTCCAAAATCTCCTAAATATCTTTTAATAACATCAAAATGTAGAAAATCCAAAATTACATAACGAATTTAGTACATAGACATCCTAATTATTTTAATATATGCTGAATATAGAATCATTTTCAAAGTTGAAGGCGTAGCTGTGAAATGGTGAAAGACTCATCCCTTAATGAAAATGAATTAAAATATTTCTCAATTAAGTTAGAATTAAGTAATGAGATTCAACCATGAATTCAAATGTTAATTATTTCAATTATTATCTAAAAGATTCAAATTCCATTTCTTTTCAACAAATGGAATTATATTTTAAAATTAGATTATAATTCCTAAGGGTTCATGTTGAATTATAAAATTTTCATATCCACGTGGTTTGATACTTACTTTTGGATAATACCTTTTAACAGGTAAACTGGTTGTGTATGTTTGAAGACTATCTTTAGCTATAGGACAAGTAATGCCTGAATCTACACAGCCGTTGTCATTTGGTAATTTGAAGATTCTTTCTTCGCCAAAAACAACTCCATGCACAACAGCTTTCAGCGTATCAGTGGGTACATCTGTAAAAGTTCCACAACAAATTACGTAAGTATCGTAACTTAAATTTCAATTACTTTCGAAACATTTTTTGAATGATCTCAATACATTTTCAGAGGTATAAATAACCAACACCTCAATTTTTTCAAAACACCATTTATTAAATGGAGAATTCTAGACAAACATGCGGCAAAAATTCAAGAAAATATTCCTCGACATATTCTGAAAAATTTTTTAAAAACTTTTTGATTCTAAATTATATAGCCAAGCAAATATGCTACAATGAACTAATTTTAATAATATTTCAATAACTATCGAAAAGTACATGTAAAGTTGGTCAATCTACAGTAGATAATTGAAATGACATCCTCCATCTTGAATCTAAGCGTTCAATTTTTTCGCTGCAGAACCCATTGAAATACACTGAGGTTGTTTGTAATTAAGGTACACCCAGTAATTCTCTATTTCGCAAATCGTCCGAATTTTTCATTAGAACAGTCTGAAGTAATGACAGAAGATCCAATTTATGGAATTTAAGTTTTCGTATCGAGGAGGCCCTGCCTCTGACCCATCTCGATCAATCCAGCAATCTTCGTATGTTGGTGTTATAGATTGATGAGAAACCAAACTGAAATGTGATACACCATCGTGCATAAACAATCCTCCAACGAATCCTTCAGAATCTCAAGCAGTGCTGCCTCCAGGAAGTTGCGATACAAATCACCAATTTGATATCACCCACAATTCCAAGCTAAACATTCAACAAGAACTGATGTGGAGAACTGAATTCGTATAGCTCGTTCAGACAATGATTATGGAATTAAACTACTCTTTTGGTGGTGAATGCTGATGTTGATGGTTTGGAGTGAATAGCGATATCATTAGTAACTATTCAGTTGAATGTGTGGAGTGTAGACTATACCGCATAATTCAATGGATTTTCAACATCAAATGACGGGCTGTCAAATCTGGACACGAAAAATGTAAGTCTCTTTTGGTAGTTCATCCATCAAGCAGTAACAAAATTTTAGTTATGATGACTTGATATTTCTCAATTGAATATAGAAACGAATAATATCGAACATCTAAAAGACCCATGGACAACAGCGACAAAGTAGGACTATGTAGGAAAAAATTCTATAAATCGACGAAAATATTAAAATATTTTATATTTTAGATTACAGAGATAAAACTCTGGAACCTACACCAAGAAAAAAGTTCAAATTTATATTTATAGATAATATGACGAATTGTATCATAAGTTTTAAAATAATAGAATGAGAATAGCTAATTGAATTGAAATGACCTGAAAAACCTCAATAAGCATAATCATGTTACCTACCAAGAGGCAGTACAGTAAAAGTATTTTTATCTTTATTCACGGCGTATACGTTCCGAAAATATGCCGCGAGTACTGAAACCGTGAACATGAAATGGTAATTTATATGAGATTATGAGGGATACGTTCCTGGGTGACAAAATGAAAAAATATATAGCAAAAATTGATATAACTTAAGTTTTTGATTATATTGATCAATTATGTCATGTTCAGGCTTAGGGAATGATTTAAAGAATTTTGTAATTTTTTCTTGCTTGGCAGTTTTTGAAGGTTCCTTCAATTCAGACTGCTACTAAGCAATGACTTCAGCAATTTGCCTTCAAAATAAGACTTCGTTCCATAGATGGATCAATTTTCATAAATAAAATCACAATGCTTATTAGCCATTCTTACATCTTCACTAAGAATTTTCAAATTGAATGTCACGTTTCCTATGCTCCTTCAAGCCTCTTTCTCAATAGGATGTTAATTTAACATTTCCTCCAAGTCAGTTTCAGTCAAATATTCATCTTGCGATTAAAGAAGCATAATCTGAATGTTACTTGATTCTATCTGTTCGAAATAATTTTAATAAAACTAAGTAGTTTTCCGATTTACAATACAATTAATTCAAAACATGATAATATCGTTTCGCCAACACAGTGGTTTCGTCAGATGTTGATAAACTGTTTTATCTATTATGTATAAATCAGTTTATCAACATCCGATGAAGCCACTGTGTTGGCGAAACGATATTGTCCTGTTTTTGAATTAATTATAGTGAAAATCGAAAAACTACTTATGTTAAGTATAATCCGACCCGAAGGACCAAAATGTTCGATATAAATGTGGATTGTATATTTCTTACTTTGTTTAAGTGTATTGACTTTTCGTCTTATTGAAAGAACTGTGTGTTCCTTATAATTTTATTTAATCACTGCTCTCTGCCGGAGCTTTACAAATATATACAATACTGATATGAAAACCTTAGAAACACACAATTTTGCAATAATATTTTTTTTATATAGGAATCATCCTGGTCATGTCATTGAGGGGGGTACTAACCCCACTCTGTACAGCAGAGCGTGACCAGTCTAATTCTTGGTATCCTAATTACTTTAAGATATTTTGTTATATACATTTTATTGCTACTTATTTTTATTACTAGTACGTTTGGGGTATTACGGGTAAATCCAAATCGGTACTACCCAAAGCATCAGGTATACGGCCTTTACTTAAGATTATAAGATCATAAATTATAAGATTAATATTTCAACGGAATTTGCCGTAACAACTTAGATTTATTTAAATTATGTATTAAGATTTTCATCAAATATCGGCTCAATCAATTAATGACTATCTGTTCGAACCCATCTCGTCCTATTCCATTCGCAATTTCAGCTATGTTTGCAATTAAAGGTTGAATGCGCAGAGAGAGTAGGCCACAGTTTTTTCCAGCATGAATTTATTGTGTACGAGTATGGCTTCAGTTCTTCTAATGATTCTTTCATGTTTACTATGCATCTTGCTATGTCAAAATCCTTCCAGCATTCCATAACATTCATATCAGGATCACATTCCGTATTATCCAATATGATTTCGAAGGTTGATCTAGTGTAATAGAGCCTGGATTATCCCTTGCTGCATAGGTTGAAGCAAGCCGTCATGTTGGGAGGAAAAAAAGTCACTTTTATATTTGGATGCATAATTTCAAGTTCGCGAGGTTGACCTGGTGCGTCATCCAAAACTAGATCTGCTTCAAAGTCTAAATTCTTTTTTTATGAGTTTCAACTTCCCAAACAAAAAAGTTCCTGAACCAGTTATAATAAATAGCTATTAGATACGCGAATAAAGAAATCTATTGCCGCGAATATAGGAATTTGGTCGCATTTTTTTAATCAGCGAATAGTGAAAACGCGAATAATGGAAGCGCCAATAAGGAGCTTTTAGTGTACTTAATTCGCTTATCGTTCCTACAGAAGCAGATAGTAAAACTTTCTGACATGGAAACAGATAATATTAAAAAGTTATCGATAGCTCAAAAACGTTATTTCATATGACCATTATTTGATAATGATTCAATAACTTAATGCTCACCTGATTTAAAAGTTACAGAAAAGGTCATGTTTGTCCCCCTTTTCAACCTGCATCTCGAACTTTCTTCAGTTGCTTCACAACCTGGAATTTTGACCGCTTCTACTTTTCCTACTGTAGGTATATCTGAAAATCAAAATGCAATTGCCATTACTAGTTACCAACCTACGCACGAGGAACGTACTATACCCAGGTTGTTACACATAAAAAACATAAGATAAATAAACGACACCAAGTTTTCACTTATTACTCGGTGAAAAATTATGTTAAATAATATGAAATTAAAATTAAAACACTTGGCTTAAGATTCACTGAATATATTGACAAGTCTACATATGTTTAGGGTGTTAAGCCCATTATCAAGAGTATTCAACAATATTACTAAATATTGTTGATAATGGGCTAACCACCGGAAATATATAAAATAATAATAAGTCTTTATTTTCCTACAGACAACATTACCCAGTTACAGAAAATATTCAAAATACTAGATACAGTATTAACACCTAATGATATGATACAAACGTTTGAAAATGATTATCATTAAAAAAAAAGTTATTATAATAAACAATAGACAATGAGATTATGTCTTACTTAAGAATTTATTATACATGAAAAAAATCAAAGTAAACCCGACTAAAAAAAGCAAATGAGTCATTGTTGATATCGCATTTGCCAGACACATCCTCGAATATCGAGCACATATATCTAATGGGTGATTGTACGAGGGAATTAGTTTTCGGAGTACCCAATGAAAAAATTGATTTGAACGTGAACGTTGTCTAGGAACATGAAAATGAATAGAGCCAATAAGGGTAGGACAGTCTAATAACCATGTAAGAGGTTATACAGAAACTTCATAGACAACAACTCCCTGTCAGCTTCGAGTGATTTAGCTCTACACCTGTTTAACAGGTCAGTTTGGCTATATCCTCTGGCCGGATGAACGTGATCTTCTCTTCAAATTAGATGCAAAATGTAACCGAATAGAATGATCGAAATGTTTCTACGGAAGCTTGCTGAATGGAATAATGAACAAATTATGAACTTTTGAGAAACCCAGTTACCTATATATTAAGAAAAGTGTCTAGAATTTCATTCTTTTGTAAAATCCTCACCAGCTGTATTGCAGCATATTTGTTCGGCTGATAAATACAAAATTAAGTAATTGAAAATTTATTTTGCATTGTATTTTCAATTCATAATAGTCAACCTTTCTTAATGAAGACCAATAGAAGTGTTAGTGATGTAAAAGTGTTCAACAATACAAAGTCCCGTTTTGAGCAAAAAAATAGCCACGTTAGGTACAACTGGGACGCTAAACGCTGAGGGGCTTATCGAAACGAATTGTTTTCTTCATACACATACGGGTAGAGCCACGGGTGGTATAAAGCACATGGCATTACACATGGATTTATTTTCGTAATTATCGTGATAGAGATGGAATTACGATAATTACGCTAAGCAGCGGCGGCCTTGCCCATTGCGAGGCTCCGGGCGGCAGGTCCTTTGTATGGCCCGCTGTCCCACGGTAAAGTACCTATGTGATGCGAAGGTAGGTCTGGTTGTTTAGTCGGTAGTACTCGTTATGTTTGACGAGAAATGCTAAAGTTATACAAATAAACAAAATTTGAGTTTTGAAATATTTTACTTAGGTACATTGAAAGATTCACCAAATTAACAAATGCAGAGATGATAAATTTTAAAATTGATGTTTGCGGTTTTAACTAGGACTAAAATGTTTAATTGAAGCACAGTAATCCAACAAATGAGCTACGTCATTTACGATTGAAAGAATAGCAAGAGCTGAAAGCCGATCCTGTGTCATCAAATTCTTCAAATATGTTTTAAAAATTTTAAGCCTAGAAAAACTCCTTACAGCAGACGCAACCTTACCAGGAGTGGTGGCAATAATTCTCAGAACTATTTCGATAGTGGGGTAAACTTCAGTTAATTTTTTTTCTAAACCAATTTTTCGAAAAATTTTTAGGGTGTTTTTTCTAGAGGTAAAGAACTTTAAATTGCAATAAAACAACGATGAATCATTCGATTGACAAGAATTGTTTTCTATTCGAAAGATAATCTTGTGGCATTACATTTTAAATATGATTTATGGCATATGACCGCCACGTCTGGCTCGGATGTAGTCCAATCTGGACGACCAATTTTCGATGACTTTTTCCAACATTTGTGGCCGTATATCGATAATAACACGGCGAGTATTGTCTTCCAAATGGTCAAGCGTTTGTGGCTTATCCGCATAGACCAATGACTTTAAATAGCCCCACAGAAAGTAGTCTAGCGGTGTTAAATCACAAGATCTTGGAGGCCAATTCACAGGTTCAAAACGTGAAATTAGGCGATCACCAAACGTGTCTTTCAATAAATCGATTGTGGCACGAGCTGTGTGACATGTTACGCCGTCTTGTTGAAACCACAGCTCCTGAACATCATGGTTGTTCAATTCAGGAATTAAAAAGTTAGTAATCATGGCTCTATGCCGATCACCTTTGACTGTAACGTTCTGGCCATCATCGTTTTTGAAAAAGTACGGACCAGTGATTCCACCAGCCCATAAAGCTCACCAAACAGTCAGTTTTTCTGGATGTAACGGTGTTTTGACATACACTTGAGGATTATCTTCGCTCCAAATGCGGCAGTTTTGTTTGTTGACGTAGCCATTCAACCAGAAGTGCGATTCATCGCTAAACAAAATTCGCTTATGAAAATCGAAAACAACGGCAATCTCCTTTTGGGCCCATTCGACCAATTGATTTTAATTAATTGATTGATACGATGAATTGCCAAACCAAACTGAGAATAAATCACTTCTGAGCTGTTAAATCGGTCGCCATCTTCAACAGTAATGCTAACTTAAAATTCTATACCTCTAAAAAAAACACCCGTTATTATGTATTTCAGCACCGAAATAACGTCATCGTTTCCTTTATACACACGGATAAACATATTCAGTTCTTCATACAATTCATGTCCATCAATATCACATTATTCTCCTACTGTTATAGATATTTGCTTGACGCCAGGCCCCTGCAAGAGCGAGGCCCCGGGCGATTGCCTGTTCGCCACCCCTGAGGCCGCCACGGACGCTTAGTAATAAATAAGAAAAATAAAGAGGTGCAAAATAATATCAGAACAACAAAATATCGTGCAAGTAAATCAAAACAAAAATTTTAATGAGAACATTCGCACCACATTTTTATGAACATTTGTGCATTCTGTTTTTTTTTAGTTTCATTGTGAATGAATTATTGAAGTTTGTTAGGTTTTACTTATTAGATTCAATTATTAGTATCAACTAGGATTAACTATCTTTATTTACTTCATCATATCATTTGCTAAATTATGTTAATTTTATTTTTGAGGTAGTTTTCGCAGATGAATTCAAATATATATTTCAAAATAGATTTCAATGTTATGTAATTAAATGTAATATGTTAATATAATTATAATATCATATGACTAAAAATATAGCTATATGTAATGATTTGAATAGAATTTTTGTAATAATTATGAATATACGAGTAACATTCGATTAGGATATGTTTTATTGCAATCTCGCATAAATTTATTGCACACTCACATAGATGATCATTTCTGCATCATATTTTCTGTAGATAATCTGGGCATATAGCGTGTCCGCTTCTTTTGGGAGTTCTACTTATCTTCCAGAACGTCTCTATAAAATGATGTATCGAAAAACAGTAATTTGACCACATATAAGTACCTATCTATCATAAATTCATAATCAATGAATTCCAAATTTAATTTTCAGTTGTTTCGGATTATATTGCAATCACAGCGTATTAATTTTCATTAACGTTTGAAATGGAAGCCAATTCATAAACACTGACAAGCGTATAATTCTGCTAAGTCCATGATTATTATTTAGGTCATTAGTTAAATGCGTTATATTTCATGAACAATACGTGATAAATCCCATATCATTCTAAATGTTTGATAAGAATATCCATCCATTTGAGTTATTTTTATATTTTTTTCTATTATTCAGGATTGTTCCCAATGAGGAGAGCGATTGAACTTGAGTTCGGAATTATTAGAACTTTTGCTTCATCTTCTTTGAATCCCATTTTATTACAGGTTGGCGATTTGATTTTTGCTCAAACTTCACATGTGCGATTTTATAGCGATACTCAGAGCGATCTTCGAGATTTTTTATATTGATCTGTTGTAAATCTTTTTGGATTTCTTTTAGCCACTCTGTTCCGCATTTACTATTCATAATTATATCGAGTAGTTTCTTCGGTATTCTGGACTGTTTCATTCTGTAGACATGTGCATAGAACTTTGCTCGTCGTTTTCTGATTTCTTCCGTTATCGTATTTGTCTTTTGATAAAGTTCATTCTGAAGTCTTTTCATCCAAATGACTTTTCTATTGAATAGCCAGTTAATCTTTCTAAGAATTTTCCGTTTTTGTTTTTCTACTTCTCTCATTCTTGAACGACGGACAATTACCATTGTTTCAGCTGCGTAAATTGCTTCTGGAAGAATCGTTGTGTTATAATCTCTCAATTTGGCGCCTCTCGAAATGCACTTATTGTTATAGTTGGGCCATGTTAGCTTGTAGGCCTTTTGGAGCTTGGTAATTCTCTGTTCATTAGCGATTCGGTTTAAACTTGAGGACTGTTTAAATAAATCTCGAGGTATTTGAAATGGCCGACTTGTAGAATTTCACCATGTTTTGCGATAAGAGAATATTTATTTTCTGATTTTCTTTCCATGTATTTGGTTTTATCGTCAGAAATATGAAACGCGGTTTTCTTCGCAATTTCATGTAGTTTTTCTACGGCGAGCATGGCTTGTTCTGTTTTCTGTGATGATAGCGATATCGTTTGCAAAGGCGAGGCATTTGACGTTTATTCGACTTTCTTTTTTGATACCCACTTGTATGCCCTTCACATGAAGTTTTCATTCCCTAATGATATTTTCTAAAAGAATATTGAAAAGGATTGGCGAGAGTCCGTCCCCCTGTCGCACACCGGTTTCGATTTCAAAGAGATCTAATACTTCGCCCATGAATTTTACCTTGGAAGTTGTACCTGTAAATGTCTGGTCTATACTTTTTCGGGCCTTTTCATTGATCCCAAATTCTTTCATGATTTTAAAAAGGTTGTCGCGGTCTACCGAATCATATGCTTTCTTGAAGTCAATGAATGTGATCACTGTAATTACAGTATATATAGTATATATAGATATATATATATATATATATATATATATATATATATATATATATATATATATATATATATATATATACATTTATTGTATATATACTTATATATTTATATATAAATATTAATACAGGAGTATTGCCGTATAATTTCCACTATGAAATTTTTGTATTTCTCGGAAAAAAGGGCCACTATTAAAGAGACACAACCAATTTATAGGCTCTGTCTATATCTTGCATACATAATCTATTGTTCATCAAGACTTTAAAAAATCACCATTCAAAAACAACAAACGATTAAAAAGCATCAACACTTACAGCTAAACAAGGTTGGATATAATTAAACCAATGATTAGAATGTGTTGAGTAGGGTAATCCTTTAATATTAAAGAATAACCGTTATTACCAAAGTCTCTTTGTAATAAATGCACTTCATATAAAACAGTGAAAAGGTTTTAAAAATTACATAGCGTTGCTAAACTGTAAATAACCAAAGACAGAAAAATAATTATGCACATGATAAATTTATATATGTATATATATATATATATATATATATATATATATATATATATATATATATATATATATATATATATAAACTAACATTCCCTATTCTTCGCAAAGATCAGACTGTGAAATGAAAAATTTATTTCGGGATAAACCATAAATTTGTTAAATCGTTATGAAATAAACTCAATATATTTTATATGTTCGATGCAAATCAAAGTATTTCCAAATTTTTATGAATATAAGGACATCTAAAATTTCCTCATTTCTTCGTTTTTTTCATTTCAATTTTTGTATTGTTATAGTGAAATTCATGTTTTTCGGTGATTTTGTATTCATGTAGATGTTATCGTATTTTAGTCGTTCTTCCAAATTTCCCGATGTTCTACCTAAGTATATAACTTTTTATTGACTGAGATTGAATTCTCGCTTAACTCTTGATGAAACCTAATTAAATATTAAATTAAATTAAACTTTTCAATATTTAATTTTTTAAACTCTTTATTAGAGTTAGATCTTTTTTATTCTCTTTAGAGTTAGATTCTTTTTTTAAACTATTTATAAGAGTTAAATCTCTTTAACTCTTTAATTCTTGGCTTAATGTTTCACGATGAAACATAATGTTTCGTGAAACATTAAGTCAAGAGTTCAATTTAATTTAATTTAACTTTTTATACTATTACTACATCAAATATCATAAACCTTATGAGTTTTTTTAGAGTAGGTAAGTACCTATATGCTTTGTTTTTTTAATTTCGTATAAATTCGTTTAACTTGGTTTCGTGGAGAGTCTGCCGTAACGGTATTATATGCTTTCAATATTTTTATAATACTTGTGCTCAAAGATTAAATCAAAGGCAAGTAAATTAAATTATCTTCATCAAATTTATTCTTAGTTAATTGGAATAATATAAAATTTCTGGAATCGATTTTTTTATTTCATGTAATAAATCATTGAATGACAAAAAAATAATTAAAAATTTGGAGCGAAGAAATGAATTTTTCCACTTTCACAGTCTACTGTATTTAGTTGGATATATGTGTGTGTTGTGTTGAAAAACGAGTTGTATTTTTCTTCAATAAATGTCCATATTTTTTAACACAAAATAAGACGGTAATTTTCAAATTACTACTCAGTATCCCACGGTTTGAAACATTTTCAAATGATAAGAAAAATAGTTTACCTTCACAATCATACCAATAAACACATTGAACATTCCATAAACAATTCAGAAGAATCACTAGGGTAGATACCTTCACAATTGACGAAAACATTCTTGATATTAATTTGTCAAAGTCTCTACAGCTAGTAACGCCGAAATACGACTGAGTTATCTATGCAAATAATCAATGAATCCCCAGAGGTTAATTGTAATTTAATACCACGTTATTTAGAACTCAAGATATCGAATATACTCGTAACATTTGTCTTCTTTCAATATACTCATGGTATCGAAGATGTTTATCCAATCATTCAATTGTAGGAACTAGCATAATGAGCACAATATTTAGATATTCTCATTCTGTTATGTGACGTTCTGTAATAAAATATTGATAAGAAAGTTCATGAACGGGTGCACATTATATTCCATTGAAAGAGATAAAAGTTCAATGGTTTAAAAATTGACCAACTTATGTGATATATAACATCATTCTATTCATTATTTTTGATTTTTTGTTATCGAAAAATTTATTTCATTTACCACACACGTACACACATAATCATCAAATAAAAAAAAATCGCATCTTAACAATTTCTGCGCTTTACAACATACAAAAATAATTAGTGAAAACAAATTACCTATATACTGAAATATCTTGTCTTTCTTTCTGGTCGTGTTGGAACTTGACCTCAGTTCTGATGAAAGCCAACAGGCTCGAAATACGTATCCTCAGCTGCTTCCAAGTGTGGGCTGTACCGTTATCTGCTGCATATATATATATATATATATATATATATATATATATATATATATATATATATATATATATAATGTTTTTAGCAATAACAGGCTTCTTTTAATATGACAAACTTTATTAATAAAGTTTGCAATTATTATTGCTTTATTGTCGGCATATCCCGCAGATTGCTAGCAGCCGTTGACACGTGTTTCCATCTTATTGGCTCTCCTCATGACGGCGTACATACCCAAGTTCTAGTTGTACGAACCGGGAGGTGGAAACACAAAAATGAAAACTAAGAATAACAAACAGCCTCTAAAGGAAGTCGCAACATTTCAGGCTACCGCGTTTGTTCTCTTCGGATTGGGAGATTTGAAACTGCTTTTCCCGTGAAATGACTATTTATACTTCAAGGATGCTCTGAGCCGAGACATTGTTGTTTATTTATTGTTTACATATTGTTCAACGTCTCAGCTAAGAGCATCCTTGAAGGATAAATAGTCACTTCACAGGCAAAGCAGTTTTCAAATCTCCCAATCCGGAGAGACAAACATTTTTTTAATGTTTTTAAAACATTTTAAACAATCTCCCGGAACTTTATCAGTTGTTTAAGGAAAAGTACCCTGCCTATCATATAGGATTTTCGAAATTTTGTCAGTTGAGGCCAAAAAATTGTATTTTAGCTGGTGGAAGTGGCACACACACTGTTTGCGTGTGCACAATACACCAAAATATCAAACTGATGATGAAGAGTGTAGAGTTTTCAAGCATTATGTGGAATGGAGATGTTACTGCATTAAAATTATATTATTGTTGCCTTGCCAAAATCATGTGCAATCCAGCCTCATTTAAGTGTTACACAGATGAATGCAAACAATGCCATGGAGTTAAAAGTTACGTGATGCCTTAATAAATCAATTTAAAGAGGGCTTCGATGAAGTGACATATAATTAGTGGATTACTGTCGATAGATGTACTATGGAGTCCATAACAAAAAACCTAGAAGACTTTGTAGAAGAGTTTCTAGAAAAACTCGTAAAACTCAATCGTTTATTTGCTAACATGCAAAAAGAATTGTTTTTGGATAAGAAAGAAAATTTATCATTAGGGGAAGTTGTGATAAACTGCGATTTTGTCGAAAGTTATTCATTTGTTATCCAAGATGAGGTGCAGTCCTTTCATTGGACATCCACGCAGGCTACGATACAACCTTTTATAATTTATTATAAGTGGGAAAACAAATTGAAACATTTAAAATATATTTTCGTATCAGACTGCTTAGACTACAACACTAGAGCATTTTATGTATTCCAGAATAAGTTGATTTCAATACTGAAAGAAGAAAATAACTTACTTCTGCGCAGTATAAAAACAAGAAAAATTACCATCATATTTGTTTTCAAAAAGTTGACTATGGAATTGGCCGAATGGCAGTTTTTTGCCACTTCCAATGGCAAAAGTGCCTGTGATGGACTTGGTGCCACTATTAAACCCCTTGCTGCCAAAGGTAGTCTCCAAAGACCTTACAAAAATCAAATACTAACACTACAGCAATTGTTTGAGTTTGCAGTAGATGATATTGCTGGAATAGATTTTGAATACTGCTCGCTAAAAGACTATGAAGACACGGAGAAGAAACTTCCACGCTTCAGTGACTATCATTGGAACCCAAAAGTTTCATTCTTACATCCCAATTTCAGAAAATCGTCTCATTGTAAAGTACTACCAACACAGTCCCGAGCACTTCACCAAAATTATTACAGAATTTGACTACATAACACCTTCAGATTTGGAAAAAATTGGATCAGGCTTTGTTAAAATTGCCTATAATCAATCCTGGTGGCTGGCATGTATCCTGAAAACAAATAAGGAAACGTGTGAAATCGAAGTAAATTATTTACAACCCAAAGGGCCTGCGGCATCATTCTACTACCTAAAGCCTAGTGACATTTTGACGGTCCCAGGTAAAACATTACTACAAAAAGTAGAACGAAATACTACGACTGGGAGAGTGTATGTATTAACGAAAGAAGAAACTAGAAAAATACCTAAAAAAAAGACTAAGCAGTTGTATGTATTGCAATCAGTAAATTTAATATGTACAAACTAATAAATATTTTGTTAAAATAGGATCACATTATGATCCCATTCTAAAATTTGGCACATATGTACTCTATTAGTGTATGAATAACATAGTATTTTTTCAAAGAAATAAAAAGATACGTTTTTGAAATATTTCAAAATTTATTTTGAAATTAAAAAAAAAAAGTTTATCCCCAACATAGTCATGTTTGGTATCAAATTAAAGCCGATTAAAATGGTAAAATGTTTCTATGTTTATTAGTTTTTAAAATACAGCCATTTGAAGGAAGACAAAAATCTCGAAATTTAGTATCTTTTTAATTTTTTGAAAATTTATAACTCAAAAACTATAAGTCCAAAAAACCTAAAATGTTTTTTATTTATGATAAGAACAAATAAACAAAAAATTAGGACATTCTGAAACCTTAAGGTCCAAAATTATTTTTTATTTGGTTGTTAGACATGGAATGACCCTTTCATAATATAAATTCTTCTCAGGGATTCTGTGGTTAACCGTTGCTTAAGACGTTCCATATCCTGATTTTTCCCAAATTTTCCTAATTAAAACTACTATAATCAATCTGTATTTGGTACTAACACGAAGGGTTGTGCTTGTGAATAAAGGGTGAGTGTTGTTCTAAGGTTTATCCGTTAATTAAATTAATTAACATCAGAATTTGAGCTATATCAAGAATTAGTGTATAGGTTAGGTTCGAACCAAATGGATTGGGAGAGCGGGGGCTCGTCAGAGCCCCCAAGATCTCCTCTTTCGCCCTTACTGACATCACATTTAACTCCCAAATCACAGAGAACTTGCAGTGCAATTTTTTTAAATCCAACTGTTTCAGAGGATCCCAATGTAAATAAATTATCTCCGGCAGATATGGCGGTACTTTCTCGGGAGCTTTCTAGTATCCAATCTTTATTCACTGAGGATGTTGAATTGATGAAAGAAGCTGAAACCCTTTCTCAAGCCATTGCTGAAATGACTAATAAAAAAATATCGACTGATTTAACTTTGACTCGATCCAACCGTTCTTCTATCAATCCTGGAAATTTGTCAACAGAGATCACCTCTATAGAAACTCAAATAACTGAAACTTCTACTGTTTCCCTAAACCAAAACAAAGATAAATCTCTTAAAAAAAAAAAATTAAATCTCAGATACACAGGTTCGGACTCAGGTCCATTTCTAATTATAGTTGAATCCAAATCTAATAATAACATTGGAAATATTCACCCTATGAATTTAGGTAAAAAACTAATAAATTCAGGTATAACTGGTATTAAAAATATAGCTAAGAAAGGTAAAAACAGATTAGCAATAGAGTTTATTTCAGGTTCAACAGCTAATCAATTCATTGGTTCTAATCCTTTTTTGAAAGAAAATGATACTGATGTTTATATTCCCTCTCGTATGGTCACCTGTAAAGGAGTCATTTCCAATGTAGGTTCGGAAATTACTGAAGAAGATCTTATTAAAAGAGCTGAATCAAGGGTGCAAATTCTGGAAGCCAGACAATTGAGAAGAAGAGTAGCTAAGGATGGGAAAGTGGAATATGTCCCTTCCAATTCATGGGTATTAACATTCCAAGGCAGAAATTTGCCTGAGTATATTGGACTTTGGGGTTGTGTTAGAAGAATTAATTTATTCATTGGACCGGTGGTTCAATGCTATAATTGCCTTCGCTATGGTCATACCAAAATAAATTGCAGTGGTTCAAAAAGATGTCGAAATTGTGCTGGTCCTCATGAGGAGGCTGATTGTATTTTGTCTAACACTCCCAAATGTGTTTTCTGTGAAGGTAAGCATGCTTCCACTGATAGACAATGCCCGGAGTACTCCCGCCAACATCAAATTAATAAAACAATCGCTATCGAAAATATCTCATATTTTGAAGCCCTGAAGCTAGTTCCGAAAACCTATCCACATCAGCAAACGGAACAGGAAAATAATGCCTTGCATCCTCGGGCTTACCCTTCTTTGGCTAAGTCCTCCAATAGATCTGTTAATCCAAAAGAAGCTCAACTCATTTCAGTGCACAATCGTGCTTCACTCATTGTAGAAAAGAAATCTTCTGGCCCTTTATTTTCTTCAGTAGCAAAAAAAAGGAAACCTTCGCAACAACCAGGCTATGATTATAATGCTCATTCTAATTGTCTGATTTCTCCTTCTTCCTCTTCATTCAATCCTGCTAATATTCTGTTATCAGGTGACAGTTCCAAATCGCCTACCACATTTAATAAGGACGTTCCAAATAATTTTCGTTCTCTTTCCAGTCACGAGTGTCTAAAATTTGTACAATATTTGTTAGAGTCTTCTGCTGAAAAAGATGAGTTTGCTAAGAGTCTTGTTGAATTAATTAAGAATCAATCTGTTCCGCTTAATTCCTGTTCTGGTCCCATTTCCGTTGATGTTTCTAATATAAGAAATTAATGTCTTTTGACTGCCTTAATGATCCTCCAGTTAATGTTTATATATTAACATCTCTATTTTCGACCGGTGATGTTAAAAATTCTTCAATGGAATATTCGTTCAGCGATAATTAATATTCAAAATCTTAAACTCTTGATCGAGGATCATTCTCCAGATCTTATCTTACTTTCTGAAACTTGGCTCCAAAACTATCAAAATCTTAGAATTCCGGGTTACTACGGCTTAAGATGTGATAGGATAGGAAGGGGGGGGGCATCTGCTTTCTGGTAAAGCGCTCTCTTCAGTTCTGTCCTCTTTCTTTTTCAATTGTGAATACTCCGGATAGATTTCAATATCAAGCAATCAAAATAGGGAATATGTCAGTGTTACATATGTACTGTCCTCCGGACGTTAATTTGTCGGTTACGCTACTGGAACATCTTTTAAATTCCCTGACTCGCCCTTTTATTATTTGTGGTGATCTAAATGCACAGAGCCCTTCATGGGGATCTGGGACTGTTAACCGGAATGGATCTATTCTAGAAGAATTTCTTCTAGGTAATGACATATTCATTCTCAATAATGGTGATCCCACCAGGTTTACGTCCCCACATGTTAATCAAAGCGTTCCTGATATTTCTTTATGTTCTACTGACATTGGTGTAGGCACAGAGTGGGAGGTTTGGCCGGATCCCTGCGGGAGCGATCATCTCCCTATTCTGCTTTCTATCGGAAATTTTAATCCATATCCTAAACTCTCTAGGTTCTCTTCAAGAAAATACAATATTTCTCTTGCTAATTGGACACAGTATCAGACCTCTTTTCAATCACTGAATTGTTCTGGATCGGTCCATAATCTTGAAACTTTCAAAAATGCTATAGTAACTGCGGCAGAAGCTTCAATACCTAAGAGAAAAGCTGAATGCTTTTCCAAATATAAAAATCCCTGGTGGGATGCTGAATTAGTTAATACAATCTCTAAACGGCGTGAGGCGTTCAAAGAATATTTGGATTGTCCTTCGTTAACTTCCTACTTAAAAGCTAAACATTTGCAAGCTATAGCTAAGTTTAAGATTCGTCAGAAAAAAAAATTTCTTTTATTAACTTTTGCGAAAATATTTCAACATTTAATGGTAAAAATCTCTGGAATGATATAAGACGATTTAAAACTGGAATTTCAGTCCCTCCTTCACATAAAAACATCCCTTCTACCTGTGGGCAGGAAATTTTGGAATTGTTATGTTCTCCAGACTTCTCCCAACTGTCTGTCCCTACTTCTTACATTCCTAACTTCACTCAAAATGAGGAGTCACTAACTCCATTCACTCTAGATGAATTAGTTATTACGTTGAATTCAAAAAAAGATACCTGTCCTGGAAAAGATGGCATAACTTTCAGCATGCTGAAATTTCTTCCTATAGATATGAAACAAAAATTTCTTATAATTCTCAATTCCCTCCTAGAGAACCCAATCATTCATCCCTCCCTTAAGGAAATAGTAATACTCCCGTTTCGTAAAGCTGATAAACCTGTTGATGATCCTTTAAGTTATCGCCCTATTGCTCTTTCTTCTTGTATTCTTAAGACCTTGGAATCTTTGTTAGTTACAAGATTACATCGTATCATGGAAACCCAATTTTCCCCGCGGGATTTACAATTTGGTTTCCGAAGGGGAAAATCAATTAATGATGCTCTATGTTTTTTAATATCATCTATGTATATATCACTAGCTCGAAATGAAGTAATGATTATTGTATTTTTAGACCTTAGACAAGCCTATGACTCTGTGGAATTCTGTAAATTAAAAATGTCTTTGAGAGGAGCTAAAGTTCCTTCTGCTATCATAGCACTTCTTGAAAATCTTCTACTTCATCGTAATGCCTACCTAGTTGATCCTAGTACAGGCAAATTGTTGGGCCCAAAACAGATGAATAGGGGACTACCTCAGGGGTCCCCTATTAGCCCTGTCTTATTTAATCTTTTTGTTAAAGATATAACCAACCTTATTAGGAGTACAGGAGTTCAGATTTTACAATATGCTGATGATACCACAGTCATCTCTACTGGCTCAACTATTGATTCGGCTCATAAGAAAATGTCGGAGACCCTCCAATTAATAGAAGAATGGATTCAAGAGAAGGGTCTGCAGATATCCCCGAATAAATCGAAGGCTATGGTATGTTCTAGGAAAAAAGTTTTTCTTAATCTCCCAGGTCTTCGTATATCTCATTCTGTTATTCCTTGGGTCCGATCTGCTTCCTATTTGGGTGTAATAATCCAGGATTCGCTGAATTGGTCGGAACATATCTCTTCTATGTGTCAAAAGGCTATCAAAAATATAAATATTATGAAAGGGTTATGTCGAGTCTGGTGGGGGTCTCACCCGTCTACCTTGTTGTTGTTATATAAATCGATTGTTCGACCATATCTAGATTTCGGTAGCCTTTTTTTTGGAAAATGTCGGAAGTCAATTCTAGATAAGTTAGATCGCGTACAATATGCTGCATTACGAACAGCTTTAGGGTTGATGAAATCAACCCCCACTAATATCATTCTAGGTGAAGCTAAAGAGCTTCCACTCACGTATAGAAGACTATGGCTAGCAACAAAATTCTTTTCCAAATTACATAAGGAAATTGATAATCCTCTTGTTCCTAAGGTTCGCTCGCTTTATTTCTGGACGAACCTGCGTGCTGGTACTTTGGCTCCGATTGCGCAAGCGGTGACCTTAGTTGATGCAAAAAATTTCTATTCTTCGCTCCAACTACCATGCTTTTCCAAAGAGTTATTGGTTCATTTTTTTCAGTCAATTATCAGTCATTAGAATTGGATAAAGCTTCCCCTGATAATTCTGCGGAATTTAGATTTAAATGCGAGGATCGATTTCCGGGTTTCCATCATGTATTCACGGATGCTTCTAAAACTGATTCTCGTGTAGGAATTGGTATTTACAGTTCGAATAATATTTCCATCTCTGAGCGTCTTCCAGATTTTTTCTCGATATGCACGGCAGAACTCTTAGCAATCTTACGAGCCACTGAAACTATTAGAAAAGAAAACCTACTAAAATGTCTCATCATTTCGGATTCGAAGAGTGCGCTAGAGAAAATTTCGCATTGGAAAAACAGTTCACGAAATGATCACATTACCTTAGACATTCGTTCTAATCTCTTAGCGTTGCATAGAGATAAATTTTTAGTTAAGCTTGTGTGGGTACCTAGTCATACCGCTATCTATGGCAATGATTTGGCAGATCAATTAGCCAAAAAGGGTTCTAATAAAAACTTTTATCAAGATTTAAAGGGTGATGTTTCAGAATTTTGGCCTTCCTTTAAGCGAAATGTCTGGGAGAGATGGAAGAGGGATTGGGTAGAGATAGGAGCTAAAAAGGGTCGTATTTATGTAGCAATGACGGATAGTCCCCATTTTTCCACTAAACCATGGTTTCAGTATTTGGACCTCCCGAGGGGGTACATCACTACTCTCTGTCGCTTGAGATCGAATCATTGTAGTAGCCCAGCTCACCTACAAAAAATAGGGGTAGTTAATTCGGATCTGTGTGAATGCGGAGAGAGGGGAGATCTTAATCACATTTTTCTCTCCTGTCATCTAAATGCAACTAATTGTCGTTATAATGAATCACATTTTTCTCTCCTGTCATCTAAATGCAACTAATAGTCGTTTATATTCAGATATTTTAAAGTTAAATATAAACTTAACCCTTCCACTAAATATCTCTGATGTTATATTTTCCACTGATCCTAGGATTCCTCGACTACTTTTTAACTTTTTAAGATCCTCCAATATTAAACTGTAGACTAATAAATACCATATATTTTACTTCCTTAGTCAATTATTCCCATCATTTTCCTAGTGGTTGTTTTTTTTTTCTTTTTGTTTTTCAGATTTTGTTTTTCAGATGTTGTGACGTTAATCATGGGTATAAAATAACAAAAAACCTCAAACCCCTTCCCATCACTTTTAGTATCAAGTCATTAAACATTAGTCTGAAATAAAATTGTTATTCAACGATCCACTGGGGATTGGTATCTATCCAAGACCCGTCGAAGACGGACCTGGTGGCCTAATTGGTTTGATGTGTAGATGGCCTTGGTTGCCTGGCACATGTAAAAGAACGAAGAAGAAGAAGAAGAAATTCTTCTCAGTTTCCTCCTGAAGATTTTCAATTTGGTCTCTCTTCTCAAGTCAGTTGACTATTTATTATACTGTAAAACTGCCCTAAAAAAGACAGAATATTGTGCTGATCCAACATGAAATTGTCTCTGTTCCTGGTGTTGTGATCATGAACTTTAGAAAATCTTGTCAATTTGTCTTTCAGGTAGTTTGATTTTCAGCTTGCAGCTTGTACAGACATAACGTATGTGCTCTGAAAATGTCAGGTTTTCAACAATCACAACTTCTAAGTATTTATCACATCAATCACTTCTACCTGTTGTTGCTTTATTTGAATTTTGCACTTTTCTTTTCTAAATATTATCGCCTCAGTTTTTGGCAGAATTTAGTTCCAACTCATTAAGATCCAGCCATGTACATATTCTTCCAAGATCTTCATTTAATTTTAGTTCTACCTCAACTTTATTATTTCCCATACAATATATTAGTGTCATCTGCAAACAAATGTAGCTTACAATGCTTCAAAATAGTTTCCATATCATTTATGTTATCATGAAGAGAAGTGGACCCAATATACTTCCCTGTGGCACCCCATCGTCAATCATTCTACAGCTGGATGTTATTTCTTTGCACTTTACTTTCTGCTGCCTATGCAACACGTAATCTTCGGTCCATTTCAACACCAAACCACCTAATCCATAATAACACAGTTTTCTTACCAATCTCTGGCTGTCTATTGTTTCAAAGGTCCTTTTTAAATCTAAAAAATCGCTACTGTACACAATCCTTTATCTTTGCTTTCTTTCCATTCATTTAACACAAATTGAAGAGCAGTTTCACAATTATAGTTGTTTTACATATTAATAAAATAATTAAAAACATAAAATATTTTGTGTTGCTACCTGGGGATGATATTCTTATAAGAGTACAATCTACAGATCCAACGACCCTTGGAGAGATGCTATTAAAAAGAATTCTTGCCTTTTTCAGAACATTTTTCACTAGAAGGAAGCTTGATGAACCTGGGACACAATGAAGCTATAGACCGTGTTACGTGGTATACTAGTTACAAGCCGATGCTTTTCATACGCCCATAACCTCTCCGATTGTAATCAAAAAGCTCCCAGTAACATAAAACCTTAAGAGTTGGCAAGAGTTTATTCATAGGAGTCACCAAGGGATTCCTGTCAGTAAGGTTCTCGATTTGGCTTCAATTATGTCCAATAAAAATAGAACTGTACTCTTTTGTAACCTGAATCTTGTAAAAAACTCAAATCATCTCATATTCTTCAAATGGATTCTTTCTGACTTTTATAGTGTATGGTCTCCGTTCATATTCTACAAAATTCAAGAAGTATTTACATCGTCCTGTAAAAAATCAAATTCATCCATTTTTCAGTTTTTCACTTACAGTTCAATACAAACAATGTTTGGTATACAAAATTTTTTCAAATTAACACAACCTGTGAACCTGACGCTATGATTAAATACGGTAAGAAAATATAGCAAGTGAGGTTATTGTTTTTTACTAGGGATGATCGATATTCATCAATGTTGTATAAACATCGATGTTTTACTGGAAAAAATCGATGTTTTAACATCGATGGGTTGACTTCGATATCATCGAAATATCGCTGTTATCATCGAGGCGTTGAGTATCAAGGAATTTATTTCAGATATTGAGTCGAATAAAAAAAATGGAAATGTTCAATTAACAAAGACAAGACCAGTCGAAGAAGAAACTGTAGATATATGGCAAGACCATTATAAACTTGTCAACGAAAAGAACATTTTTTTGTCTGGTCAACGAGACCCAAGCATGCCTGGAATTGCAAATTTATTTAAAAAGTCCGGTGCCTGACTTAAAACAAGACCCTTTACATTTACGGAAGGCACTAGAATCCACCTGCCCTAATTTAAAGAAAATTGATCTCAAATATTGGTGTTGCACAGCAACATCCACAGCTTCGGAAAAGCTTTTTCCAAAGCTGGGCAGCTTCTGTACCAGCAACGGAACAGACTAAAAGGAAAACACTTATCAAAGATAATTTTTTTACGGGGTGTCCCTAAAAAATACTGGGAATGTTAATTTTTCTTATTATTTCTGTGATTTCTACGTGTCTCAGGAAGAGTAGGCTTTTAAATTTAATGTCATTTTCTAATAATAAGAACATTTTATAAATATAATAGACAGTTTTATTTGTTTCCAAAAACATCGATGTTTTAGACATATCGATGTTTTTCTATCGATATTTATCGTACATCGATACTTTTGATTCGATGTTAACATCGATGTTTTTCTAATATCGATCATCCCTATTTTTTACGTTATACACATAGGTCAAGTTTTACCTCGAACAAAAGAACAAACTCCTACTTCCATACAGGAGGAAGATTATACTTATTTTGCCTCAAAGTAAACTGTAACCTCGGATTCAATAAACGTTTTATGTGCTTTTTTACCTCGTACTTAGGCACTATCAAAAAGAACCTCATAATAATCGAGGAAATAGTAAAATAGATAAAAAAATATTAAAAAAAGAAGAAGATTGATACTCTATGTCTGTGCTTGAGGAAAAACTGAAAGTCGTGGCATGACGTTTTGACGTTTCTTGCAATCGCTGATGACGTATCGTTCATTGTTGACCTGTTATATTTCATGTAGAATATTGCTACGCAGAACAGTTATCTTCTCTGTATATGTAGTGTTGGTTGTTCAGTCTGGGACATAATTTAATTAGATTGATATCCTTAGAGCTTTCTTATTCTCAATTTCATATACAGTAATATACGTTAATAACGTGAGTAGCTAATATTTCATGGTTCTCATTTTATTGAATTTACTTTCTCATTTTAGAATGGATCAAATCACCAAATTCGTAGAACCTGGCAGACAGTTTGCCAAAGATTCAATTAGATTGGTAAAGAGGTGTACAAAACCAGATAGAAAAGGTGAGAAATTTTAAGTTTATTTTAATGAACATAAATGGCAATATTGTATTGGGTACCCTGATTAATGCTTTTCGTATTTTGAATACGAAAATTGCAACAATGAGGACGTTCAGTCTCAAACTATATGTGACATACCCTATATTTATGTATCAATACTTGTCCATAGCTTCGCATAAAACGTTTTCATTGCATGAATAATGAAAATATAATTTGCTAGGAGAGGTTTTGAAATATTTGAGTCGAACGGGACCAGTAGAACTTAGTAACAGTTATTTTACAAAACTGAATCAATCTGTTCAGAGTTTCAACTAATATAACAATGAATTTGAAAATCACATAAATTTTGAAACATGCTTAAACACAGAATTAATAGATAAATAACTTTTCAACACTACCTATATGAAGCATGTTGCTTGATATTTTATTTGGTAGTTCTACTTAATAATTCAATGGAATATATAATTTTGAAGTTCCTTAATTTTTATTCCATGATGCCAAATTATAATATATAATTACGATGTCTATTTCATAATTATAGGAATTTGATGTAAATATACCAAGAAAAAACTTTTCATTTGACTTATATTTTGGTACATAAATTGAAAGCTTTTTATGTTTTTATCAAAACATTCAAAGAGGAATAAAATTGAAAAACATACTTATTATAATTTTTGAATATTTACATTGTAATGATGCAATATCAACAAATATTCCTAACTTCTATACAAAACTTCATATTAGAGAAACGCTTTGAATTTGGTTAAGACAAAGTAAGTGAAAAACATACAGGTTCAGTCATATTGATACAGCAAGGCTTAGAAAGCTTGTGATATACTGTTGAGTTTCTACTTTATTTATAACTAACTGAATAACCAGCAAAATTTTTTTGCAAGTATGTTGTCTTTCCTTATATCATCTTTATAATGTTATTTATATGTATTAGAGTTTTATGAAATTAATAGCTCCAAGTGATTCAATAATAATGTTTTATGTTTGAGTTTTGTTTGCGAATGAAATGTAGTATGTTATTCAATAGTAATAGTTGATACACAAAGAACAAAGTTAGCGCATCACAAGCAAATTGAATAATGAAAATGTTGGTCATTGTTTGGTTCAAGACTGAATTCTGGACCAAAACTCTTGATGCATTTGGATCTCCAATGTTATTCAAGTTTATTACGATGCATTGTATTATTCAAATGAAAGTGCATAATATACAGTAACCACAAAAAGCGATATTTATTAATTTGTCTAAATATACGTCCGAGTTTTTCTAGTAAATTGAAAATCTATAATCTATATTTTGTTTCAGAGTTCCAGAAAATTGCTATAGCTACAGCCATAGGCTTTTGCATCATGGGATTCATAGGATTTTTTGTGAAACTAATTCATATACCTATTAATAATATAATTGTAGGTTCATAATCTCTGTATTGCCGTCATGTCATTAATTTATTTCAATCATGAAAATCTATTGACATTCTTTAGCCTAGGTGTGTTATTTTCATTTCAGTAATATTTTGTACTAATTTCATGATTTCCATGAAATAAAAATCATTGTTACGTGATACTTGTCCTTTTGAATTTGTTTGAGTATTTCATAAATTGCAAATAAGTCTACAATGTAATGATCTGGTGTGATATATTATCATCTTAATTCATATTCATGGAATATATTTTAGACAAAGTGTTATTCTTTGCATTTTAGAGAAGTAGAGTAAGTTCAAATAACTTTATGGATCATTAAGGTAAATTTTTGAAAGTTGAATGTTTATTTGAATAAAAGTCGGGAATTATATATCTCAAGTGAGAGAAATATATTTAGTGATAGTATATTTTTTTAAAGTCCCCCTTTTAGTTTAAGAGATAAGTTGTTTTTATGCAGTTCAAAGTGATGTTCAAAAGAAACAAAAAAATTTTTTTTTTTCACATTTTGTAATTTGCTTGCACTTACAAATAACCATTTGA
Source organism: Henosepilachna vigintioctopunctata (assembly GCA_030704895.1). Lineage (NCBI taxonomy): Eukaryota > Metazoa > Arthropoda > Insecta > Coleoptera > Coccinellidae > Henosepilachna > Henosepilachna vigintioctopunctata. The sequence continues at coordinate 2,445,929 of JARQZJ010000129.1, forward strand.
TTATTAAAACACTTCTTTAAGTATATGAATATCCAAAATATTTCTGTTTAGTTTTTGTGCTGGCAAATATTGAAAATACAATTGAAATGCAGAAGAAAGAGTATTTTTCTACTTAGAAACAGAAAATTTTAAGAAAGTCTCAAGAGAACAAACTGAAAAATTTATGTTAGAGCTCTCTCTCAAATACAAAATCATAGGTGATTCGCATACTCAAACAAAATACAAAAATTGCTCAAATAATAGAAACAAATGTTCTTCCTTATGCTCAGATGTACATTAACTAGGTTGATTCTTTATAACTAAGTTGCTTTGAATCAACTGTGCATTAATACAACACAGAAGCAAACCATTGGCCAATGTTGCAGTCATTTCCTAACAACGACCTGTAATATTCATACAATAAAAATGTATGCTCTTTAATACTTGTAATGCATTACTGACATAAAATGTTTTAACTTGGATGTATTTTAATGGGTATGACTAGTAATATCGCTTTGATCTGAATTAATTAGAAATTGTGTACAATAGAAATACAATCCTTACAGTAAGTTCAGTGGAACCATGTTGCATTAAATTGTCATATTTTATTATTTTCAATGTTTCATTTATAACATTATTTATTTATACATTAGGTACCTATATATAAATTATATATATATATATATACATATATACATATAACAATATATATAAATTAGTAATGAAATATATACATATATTTCATTACTAATAATGAAATTCATGAAGGACATGAGCAATTAATTAATGAAAGAATCTAAAGTGATATAGGAATAGTTAAAATAATCATTTTATTGAGTGAAAATGCCTTTTCAAGGTACAATATCTTTTATTAAAGGTATCCAGTACTTCACAGATTAATAATTATAGGTATATAAGGCACAAATTTGAAAATAATTTAACCCGTTAATCTATACAGGTAACTAAAAATATCTGCTGAAAATTTCACTTTTAGTATTGAAATTATTGACTAAATAAAATATCAAAACATAGAAAAATAATTTCGTAACATTTTAATTGCAAGTGTTGCGAAAACAAAAGCAATATTTTCAATGGCACACTAGGTACTGTCTGAATAAAAAGCAAGATGATTTGCGAGTGAAAATAGGTACAGTCTTTGTTTTGTTCACTAATGTTAGTTCCACCAGGTTAACATCCCTTTCAAAAAAATGCATGATTATCGAATTTTTGTAATAGATGTTCAACAAGAAGCAGCTATATAGGTTTAATTAATGAACGTTATATGAAATTAATGATTCTAGAAAAACCATCACAAATGCTTCCATTGGATATTCGATAATATGTGTCATATGTCTAGATAATTTATACATTGATGAGAATTAATTACAAACAGCTAGACAATTATCTATTATTAATTCAACTGAGATTGAAGAAGCATTCCATAATCGAAAGATATATTAGTTAACATAGGTGATCAAAACATAGGGTACTCTATTATTTAATTTCATAAAAATTTTTCTTAATCACTGACTTCTACTCATATGATTATTTAAGTTTCATATATCATTATCACAATGCCTAAATTTCTTAAACGTATGCCATTTTTATTGTGCATCCAACAATAAGGCACAGTTTTTTCACATAAATGAATAGACGAATTTCATGTGCATCGTCTAAGCTTTTGGCGAATACAAAGTGCAAATGAGTTCTTCAAAGCAAATTTATATCAATAAAATTGCTTAAGTAACTATGAATAGCTAAAGTGGGGAAAGTCTAAAAGTAATGTGACATCACAAGCAATACCCAATACTTGAATATCTTTTCAGTGAAATTGATAATAGTCAATCAAATAGATCTTCTAATTCCATCCTTGAAAAATTTGATAGTAGTTTTTAAAGAAAATCATCAATCAGTCTGTTTTTTCAGAATAGCAATTATTCAGAAATCCAAATATTAATAATTCTATGAACTATTCGGCAATTACAAAATTCAAAATAGTGAATTCGAAATAGAAAACTTACAAAGTATCAACATTTTAATTGTTTCATATATAACTGTTTCATTCAACCTATTCATAAAATATGCACTTCTATAATTGCTAGAGTAAATTATTGCAAAGTGATGATAAATAGTCCCTTATCACCGTATTATTCTAAAGAATATATAATTAGAGTTGAAAAAATGTTAAAATTAAGCTAAATGATTGAAATAAATATGTAGTCCAAAAATAGAAAATTTGAAATATAATTTAAGTTTACCTGAAATTAGATATCCTTGATTGACTGATATCTGGTAATTTCATGCTTCATTCATATTTATCATATTTCAATTTGAAAAATTAAAACGATAAATTTAACAAGATTTTCAATTGTTATGACATATGAAAACTATTGAAACAAATAATTCGGAAGATTTGATCATTTACATTTGAAAATGTGATGTAACATCTCTTTTATATCAACTTATTTCTAAAGAGGTAAGAAAGTGTACAAGGTACTCAATATTTTTCTGTTTAAAACGACTATAAGTAATTTAAAAATATGACATTGAAAACGCTCATTAAATATTTGGATGTGCGATAATATTAAAACGTTAAAGTAGGTAAAAATTTGGCAGTAAATATGAAAATAAATATTGTACAACAAGAATATTTTCAAATTCATATTATTTTCTTGGAATGCTGTAAAGTAGTTCTTCCAAAGGTTAAACAACATTTTCTTATAATATTAAGATTTCAACATATTCATATAATTCATATAAAATTCACTCAGATCTGGTAACAAAATACAGTTCATTAATTCTAATGAACCAAACACATGCCCGGATATTATTCGATAGAGTATCAAACTGCTGCCTACCTAAAATTGAAGCGTTTTTGGTTTACTGGTTGATTTGTAACACCAATTTCTGAAAAGAAATGATAGCTTCTAGTACTAAGACTGATCTCGAAAAATACAAATTATTAAAAAGAAACTCGTTCTCAAGCTATTATTTAGTTGAAGAATTGATGAACGAAAGTATCTAAATAACAGAATGATTTTTTTGTGATATATCTGGATAATTCAAAGATATTTGCATACTAGACAACATTCTCCATCTGAAGATTAATATAAAACTTAGATGGTAGTTTATTTTATTGATACCATTAAAGTTTTCAATTCAAAATAAAAATTTATAAATTAAATGAAGAAAATCGGACAATCATTTCCAAAGATCTGGAATGTAAAGAAGATTATCTCATTATCGTCTTCATACTTAAATAAAAAAAATTGGGACAGCTTTACTGGGACGTTTCGGAAACTCATTTTTTAGGCTCTGCATTACGTTATCCAAATAATATTCAATATAAATAAAATTATATAAATGTATAAAACACAGATCAAATAACTAATAATAAGATAATGAAATATTATTACTGAGGATTGAATCACTGGAGGAAACTTTAGAACTTAATAGTTTGAGAAATACACTGCGTCTAACTAAAGATTTTGGACAAAAATATTCTACGTATTTATAACATTTCATACCTGTAGAATATTGTTTACCACATATAACTGAACTGACTGATCACATATAAATTTAAGAAACAATTAGAAGAGAATAGGTAATTTCTAAAACTTAAATATATGTATATGTATAATAAAAATTGGTAAATTCAAAACAAATGATAAATATAAAATATAAAAGTTCTGAGTAATTCAAAAGTTCTATAAACAGTTCATACACCTTGCACACATAATTATGCCATGCAACCATTATCCATTCCTGATGTATTGCTGTAACTTTGATTTGGATAATTATGGCATTGATTGTAATAATTTTGAGAAACGTGAAGGTTGTCCAAGTTCGTGATGTGAACTGAATTGTCGTTCACTTCTTCCACCACAATCGTTGGTGGATTTCTGTATTGGTTGGATTTCATATTTTGCGAAGGGAAATTTACACAAGACACGTTAGAAGACTTCGTGTACTCTGGAAGTTGGCTTAACCTGCCGAAACTGGGGTTCATAGAACTGGGACGACTGTAGGAATGATTTTCTATAACTGATGACACTGGAGGAAGTTTGTATAATATTTCTCTCGACCCAGGTTTGATATGTTGTTGACAAACGGGCCTGTGATGGGCTAATACTTCTTCGAGGGTTCGTTTTTGTTGTTGGAGTTCGTGTACTTGATGCTTCAGTTCTATATTTTGATTTCCCAGTGTTTCGGATTCGGTGATCAAGTTGGCTGTCCGTTCACGTTTCTTCAAACGGCATTTCGTCGCAGCTATTTTGTTTCGTTCTCTTCTTCGTCTACGTCGTTCTTCGTCTTCAGGCGTGAGCTGAAAAGATACACCCAATTAGACAAAATTTGATATTATTTCAAATGACTGAATGACTTTTAATGAAACGATCGAAATAGAACAATATCAAAAGCATTAAATGCATTACATTTTAGATTTTTACAGTTTTTCATTTCTATCGAAAGTAATATCAGTAGTACAATATTCAAAATATTGTGCCATTTCAATCATATTGACTCAGATAGGTTGTGCAAAGATTGTGAGCTTGGAAGAACTCCGTTAGGAATGAAACCCCTTATAACTGTTTTACGTTACGTGGTGAATCACATTTATGAATTCATTAAAAAAATTAGAAGAATTCGTTCTTCTGATTCTTAGTTGAATTTCATCTTCTTATCTGTATTATTAATGTAAAAGAATATTAATGTCTTCGTATAACTCATCCAAACAGTTTTGCTGGTAAGGGGGTTTTTGTTTGTAATTCTGCCCTTAGCAGTAATAAATACTTCACAGCGGTTATATTGAAAATATGACTTTATTAACAGAACTTCACAGAAGCATTTTTTTCATTTGAATTCGAATGTTTATCAAATATAAACACATTTGTTGTTTATAGTTAATAAAATAATGAAATAAGCTAACGAACAATCTCGTGCGATTAGTTTTTATGAGTTCTGACGTGGTTTGCAAAGATCAATATAAACTTAATTTTTTATTAGCGATCCTGAAAATCCTGAAACGTATGCCCAAGATGCACCAAATTATATCAGCTAAGGAAAACGGCCAAGTGTTCAATCGCTTTTCATTATGAACTAGGAAAGGATAAATTGCAGGGTGGCCGATCATCCTGCAATTTTTATATTCCTGATTTGCCACCTGAATTCCTACATCAATACAGATTATGTGGTCAATAATTTTTCACCCCAAGAAGCTTTTGATCATTCAAATTCCACGTTTTGCACTTGCTCCACCCCTAGTAAGCTGTTGCTGATAATTACACTGAGCTTTATAAAAGATATCTACAAAAATAAAGAACCAATCAATATTTCGCTCTATTCAATAAATAGACCAGTTGATACGCTCGTATATATCTCCATAATTCATTACTAGGGCATTTTGGGACCTCTGGACATAACCACTATGTATAGGGGCTGCTAAATCTAAACAAAGAGATGTTATATTTTTTGATTTATCAGTTCAATAGTTTACAATATTCGTAACAATAGTATAACAATAACAGTATGACTTAACATTCGTAAAGAGTAAGGTGAAATTGATGCAATATTCCAGTGAAATATCAACTGATCATAATATCAGTTGTTAACGTACAATACTTAGTGGTATATTTTTAGATGCAAGTGTCGTATATTGAAAATGTTTCACTAACATCTACAAATTGGTTAACACACAAATATGTTTCTGGCTACATTATTAAGAGCACGTATCACTGACTTCACTTGTATTGACAACTGATCAGATAACAAGTAAACACACAATTTCGGTTAGCTCTTAAAAATGGGTTGGTTGCCCGAAACATATGTCGGAATTAATTAATTATTTAGTAATAATAATTTAAAATTAATTGAATATAACTTAAATTCAAACACTTGAACTTATGATTTACACTTTATTGACTACATAGCATGACGCGTTTCGTCGTTACAAACGACTTCTTCAGATGCTTACAGAATAATTTGTAAGCATCTGAAGAAGTCGTTTGTAACGACGAAACGCGTCATGCTATGTAGTCAATAAAGTGTAAATCATAAGTTCAAGTGTTTGAATTTAAGTTATATTCAATTATAATATTTACATCAAGTAAACGCCAACACTATTAAATATTTAAAATTAATTACTTATCTCAAGGATTTTATGGAATTTACTCGAAAATTTTTAATTTCACGATATATAGGTATATATATATATATATATATATATATATATATATATATATATATATATATATATATATATATTTGATTATATTATTTTTTATATATTTGGTTGTTATATTATTATTCTTATTATATTGAATTATTATCATTATTCGATTACATGAGTAGGTACATAGATTTCATTGAACGTTTCATTTGTTATGAGTACTTGTCAAACTTACAATATAGAGTAAACGTGTATTTTAATTTTTAGTTGTTAATTTTTTTTCTGAATGTTTCATCATTTTTTTGTTTTATTGTCTCTGTTTCAGGCTCAACATAATGGCGCAACATTTCAACAACTTGTTTTTTGTTAAAATTATCGTTTTTATGCAAGTATGTGTATTTCTGTTTCAGTTTTTTCATCATTCGTTTCAGATTTCTTGCTTTTTTTTAGATTCAACACTTTCAAAGTAGTATGTTGTTTGAATGACTGTTTCTAATTAACTATGTCCATGTTTCAGTTTTTTCAACATTTGTTTCAGATTTTTTGCTTTTGTTTCAGACTCAATATTTCAAAAACTTGTTGGTGTTTTTCTGTTTTAGTTTTTAACATTTTTTTTTAGATTTTTTGGTTTCGGTGCATTCTATGTTTGTAATTCATTTTTTCAAACGTTTGTTCCAGATGTCCAATCAAAATTTTAGATAATGAGTCCTGAAATCTATTCAATTATTATCTAATCAATACGGAGTTAAGAAAGACTGAATTCTGTGTGTGGAAAACTTACGTCGATATTTCACCACACCTCGTACTTCTTATTCCCCCAAAAAAAAACATTATGAATCGAAATAAATCATAGGCGATTAATATTATTTTGCTGAATTTGAATATGGCTCCCCACGAATTTTCGATGGTACATCTGAACCTCTCAACTTCTAATTAAGCGTTTTCAAGCTTACACTTTCTGGCCAGCAACGTTCCAAGGCCAAATATTTCAGCAAACTAATTTAAATTCAATGTGAATCCGGCGGTCGGCCATCCGTATTGTTCATTGTGTTCGCTAAACTAGCAATTTTGTTAGGAATTTTCTACTCTTACACGGGCTTGTTCGGGCGTATTCGTGCGACGCTTCACTCGATGAATTTTAAAATGGAGAAATTTGGCTCAATTTGAACGTTAATATTACGAGATTATGTAATGATTTTCTGGCAGTAAAAAGGTTCAACAAATTTCGAGTAAAACCTATGGAAATCTGAATGCTTTTTTGAAAACAATTAGAATGTACAATCTTACAGAAAATCGGTACAAAACACAAGAATATATATTTTTTTTAATATTATATATATATATATATATTATATATATATATATATATATATATATATATATATATATATATATATATATATATATATATATATATATATATATATATAGTAGATACTGAGACTCTTAATCGAAATATCGCCATATTTCAAATAAAACTCTCAGGGAGCTGTCTACTCAAATGTTATCAACGAGAACGAACCCATTAATTTCGAGAGTGAATATTAAGTGCGCTTCGAAAAATTCATCGATCTTGTTGAATGATAATAGGATACAATTGTTCCATCATCAGTCCATATATAATCAATTAATCGTGAAACTATGACTCTCAAAACGCCCACAGGCCCTATTCCGGAATGAGGGGAACAACTCTTAGTGAAAATTCACGTGAGCTCCCTCTATCGGAGAAAAGACGTATAAACTCTCCCTAGCGTTCTAGATTCCTACTCATGACCACATTAGTGCGAATGCGTAAGGCTTCGTAGACTTTCCATTCGAACACTACAGAAAACTGTGTGAAAATGGTCCTATGCCTAATCGCCCCAGACCACTGAGAGTTATATTTGAAATATTTCGATATTTCGATTAAGAGTCTCAGTATTTACTAGTATGAATGATTCGTGAATCTTGTAACTAGCTCTCCTTTTGCCCGCCTGGGCGTGAATTAAAGCGATTAGGCATGAAATCATTCTTACACATTGCAGACAATGCCACTGAGAAAATAGAACTGCTAAATACGACTGAATTAACCTTTCATACTACTGAAACTCTGCATATCAAATACTTTGTATTACAATTTGATTTCGAAATTTCTCTGGAGATAAATAAATTTAATTTTCGAGATTCTTTAAAGGATCAAAATCGCCTTTCCGACGAAATTAAGGTCACATCTCGGAATCGCATACTTCAATGCGGCGGAGTAAAGGTGTACCTTTTCTTCGCAGAGGATTTTGTTTGTTCATTTCATTTGTAGGTTGATACAACTGAAATATGGATACGCAGTTCTGATGTGGGTCAAAAATCCCGAAACTCCTTTCAACGGTTTTTTCCAAATGCTAGTCATACCGATCAGTTTCAATATGATTCTTTCCGCGATAAATCATCTTGTTATAAAGCCCCATTATTTTCAATAAAGCAGATTTCACAAATTGAAATTACAATAATTTTTCTAACTCTTCTACAACCCTCTAGCAAAGTCCCTGAGAGTGAAATCAGATCTTATTTAATAAATAATGATATTGGAGTACCACAAGGTTCAATTTTGGGACCAATATTGTTTATTTTGTACATTAATGATATTACAAATGCGGTTGGAGACCAGGTGTTTCTATATGCAGATGATTCTACAGTGGTTGTCACTTGTGAAACAGAATCGACTTTGCTAGATAACTTTCAGGATGAGCAGGATGTCCGGCAGAATTGGTTCAATATAAATTCTTTACATATAAATGAAACAAAAACTACGTTCACGGTTTTCAGAAATATTATTAAAAATATAACAAAACCTAATGTGAAGCTAAATAACACTGAATAAACCCAAAGTAGCAGCGTCAGATTCCTGGGAATTGAAGTGGATGAATACCTTAAATGGGGGACACACTGTGACAATGTTTGTTCCAAATTAAGTTCATTATTCTACCTTTTAGAAGACTGAGAAATGTATTGACATTGAAGCAGCTTATATCTGTATACTATCAACATAATATGTTCTAGGCTTTCTTATGGCATCGGTTTTTGGGGTGCATCATCAAGAAGCAGTAACATGTTTTTGTGTCAGAAGAGAATAATTCAAGTAATGTTTGATTGATTAATTGAATTTATTCATTAACTTGGTGCTGGTTTGTAAGCCTGTATATTTTCTTTCTTTTGTTCTTTTTATGACCTTTTCTACAATGTATTGTAAATTCAACAGAAATAAAGTATCTATCTATCTATCTATCCTCTAATAATATTATAGGTTCATTATACTTCGGGTTAATTCGCAATCACAACGAAAACTCAGATACACTATTTATTATATTCGTTTGGAAAATTTAATAGACACTTTCGATTTGCTCTCAGAGATATTTTCTGAGTTTCTTTACACATCACAGCCTGTATACTCGAAGTTACGTTCATAAATTGAATAATTGTTGATGTAATCATTTTATGTTGATTTATTGTTAGAGTATTCATTAGTTTCATTAGATTTCATAAAGATAATCAATATCTGCCTTCAACTATCTTGATTCGAAATACGTAAGTTCTCCATAATATCCAGATGGGTTATTATAAGAATGCAGTTTTGGCACCAAATTTTCCAAGCCACTGTTCTACGTACAAACTTGTGATATATCCATTACCTTTACTAAAAAATATTTATCCAATCAATTAGTTCAATGACAATATTTTATGTAGAATAGAATTACTATCCATTAAATTTACCACGCTTTAGATACCCCACTTTGATGAATTCGAAATACAATATAATTAACAAGTTTTATTAGTTAATATAATAAGCATGGGTCTAAACACGCAAAGCAATATGCAATAAAATAAAACGAGTTTTTCAACTTCAAGGTTATATTCATAAAAGTTTATTTTGCGATGTTCCGAACGATACCTTGCACAGAACGGTAATAATTCATTGGAATTGAATATTTAGGTATATTCGGTAATATCGAGAATCAAGGGGAGTGCCAGAATATTTAATCATTAATTTGATATGCATTTTTAGAGGAATCTGAACATGCATATCAAATTGCGAAGACAGAACCTTTTTAAGTGTTTTGAGTGCATTATTTCATTTTATTTCAGCGATTTTTTCATAGTCTTCTTTTACCTTATTTTCACGGACATAATATTTATACTGAAATATAAAACCAAATATAATTTTGGAAAATATATGCTTATTAAAAAAAGCCCACAAAATTTTAAAACTCAAAATTGAACGATTTTTTATGCTTGTTTCGTTGGCTCATTTTCTGTTCAAAAGTTGATGTTCCTGTGATTTTCATGTGAAAAAGGTACAATTGTCAAAATCCACTGTAAGTAACTGTTTTAAGATATTTTGATTCGAAATACGGGGTATTAATTTTTGTTATCGTCAATTCGAACATAGTTTGAAAACAAAGTAGACTGATTTTGAATTACTTTGAACTAGAGAAATAGAAAACGAATGGAAGAACGAAAAACTATGGGAACGATTTACGGGCTAATCAATAGAAACGCTATTTGGATGAAAGTAATAATAATAATAATAAACTTTATTTAAGGTTCTCGTAATATAATTATATAGGTGAAACAATAGTAACTATTCTAATTTTAAAACCTCTTGTCAATTTTGTTGCCTAAACAAAGATAATACATTTTTTCACAAAGACCGTAGCCTGTGGTGGGTACGAGTAATGTCTATATTCTGCAATATTTAATACCTACATACATATCAAGGTATCTATTTTAATAATTTGAGAAAAAACTTATCAATATAGAAATTTGATAACAATATTGAGGAGAAGCGAATATCAATATTATAAAAATGTGTAAAACTATCATATATTGTTTTACAACCATTTTAGCTTTTAAATGTTCACGAGTCGATGAATCATATATGCGTCCTTTGTTTTCATCCAGTTCTTTATGGCAGACTTGAATTTTTTAATGTTCACCATATTTTTTAATTCAAATGGCAAATTATTATCGCTTCTTGGTGCCAAATAGGAGTAGCTACGAAGACATATAGATTTACTGCATTGCGAAATTGATAAAGAGTTCCTGCTATATCTGGTATTCACGCTATATTCTATAAAGTACCAACTGTCTATATTTTTTTGGCGAAGATTAGAAGCGATTGAACAAACAGCTGGCGTACATCCAGCATTTCAGCTTCTTTATACAGAAAGTCAGTAGGATATCGGATATCTTTTTTATGAAGGATTTTCAGCAGTCATTTTTGTTGAATTTCGAGCTTTTTTATTACTGTATCATAGGCACCACCAACAATACCAAATATTATCAGAAACTCCGCCAGAGCTTTGTAAATTATTGTTAGATGTTTCATGTCTAGAATAATTGAATAGAAAATAGATTGAATTTAATCGAAAGACAAATACAATAACGGAAGAAATCAGAAAACGATGAGCAAAGTTCTATTCACATGTTCACAGAAATACACAGTCCAGAATACCGAAGAAACTACTCGAAATATTAACAAAGACTGAACGCGTCACAGAGCTAAAAGAAATCCAAAAGGATCTACAACAGATCAATATAAAAAATCTCGAAGATCGCAAGGAGTGTCGCTATAAAATTGCACATGTGAATTTTGGGCAGAAATCAACGCGCCAACCTGGAATAAAATGGACAGAGGAACGGAGAAAGAGCATTCAAAAGGATTAATCTTTTAAATCCCTAAAAATTGCAAATTCAAGTTCAATCGCTCTCCTAATACGGAATAACCGTTATGTAGAAATATTAAGATGGTCATTTCAGTATCTGTGAAAATTAATAAATTATTTCAACATGGACGTTCACTTAGTAATGTAGAATATTAAGATGGCCTTTCCAGTATCTGGGAAAATTCATAAATTACTTCCAATGGCAATTATTCAGGTTAATACAAAATAATCAATTTCGTATCATTACACTATTAAGCTTCCAACGTGGGTGTAGGTCTATCTTGGCACTCAAATTAATTGAAGGAAAACAAGTTAAAATCTATTTTGAGCAAACGAATCAAAAACTGCCAGAATCGTGTTTAGAGGGTATAAGATACTTTCCACCAAAGTTGAAGATATTGAAAAAGTTGGGAAGTTTTATTCATTAAAATGAAATAGAAAGAAGTTAATGATAGCCTACCTGATGAACAGTTTCGATTAATTTTTATGTTGATTCAAATAAAAAACCGACACGCAATTTTTATTTCCAATTAAAATGAAATAGAAAGAAGTAGATGAACATTTTCGATGAATTCTCATTTTTTAAATTGAAATAAACGCTGTGATTTTTACTTAACTACGGCAAACAACCAACTATGAACTAACACACATAAAAAAGGTTGAACTGAAAGACGCAAATAGTTCAAGGGACCTATGCAAAGATAAATAAGAATCCCTTCGAGATGAAAAAGATGGAATTTGATCTAGTTCACCTGATCGGAATTGATTCTGTGAAACCCAATAATAATAATAATATAATAAAACAATATTTAAAATTTTCTCATAATTCAATATAAAATACGCATGACGACGTTTCGAAGTACTACTTCTTTATCAAATGCTGGATTAATACTATGTGTAATTTTACAAAGTCAGTACTTATAGCTATTTTCACAGAACTTTCATTCTATGACTAACTTGGCATGAGAACCATAGAATACACTGATATTTAACGAAAGGATCGTATACCTGGATATGAACACAGAAAATCAATTCATTAAGTCAGGCATTCCAACTAAATGTAGGAAAGATACACATATACAACTAAGATTTCTAAGAACAGATAAGGGAAATTTAAAATTTTTTTAATATAAAACATAAGATTGAATGTAAATTAACTAAAACTTAGGTAATCAATCTAATATGCTAACTGGAATATTCTTATTGAACATATTGAGTAGAGGGCTAGTGTTAACCTCTAACTGGCTATTGAGTAAAAGTCCAGAAGTTTTGAATTTATTAATATGTAATGATTCTAGAAAATTTAGCTTGGAACCTTCATTCTCTCTATTTAATATTTCAAACTCTGAACTAAATATATGATTTTCTTCTAATAAATGGTTAGCATAATGTTAACAAGCATCATGTTAAAGTTAGCAAGCTAAATTTTCTAGAATCATTACATATTAATAAATTCAAAAATTCGGGACTTTTACCCAATAGCCAGTTAGAGGTTAACACTAGCCCTCTACTTAATATCTTCAATAAGAATATTCCAGTTAGCAGATCAGATTGATTACCTGAGTTTTAGTTAATTTGCATTCAATTTTATGTTTTATATTAAAAAAATTTAAAATTTCCTTTATTCGTTCTTAGAAATCTTAGTTGTATATTTGTATCTTTCCTACATTTAGTTGGAATGCCTAACTTAAGAAATTGATTTTCTGTGTTCATCTCCAGGTATACGATCCTTTTGTTAAAATATCAGTGTATTCCATGGTTCCCATTCCAAGTTAGTCATAGAACATACCTGGTATGTTCTGTGAAAATGGCTATAAGTACTGACTTTGTAAAATTACACATAGTATTAATCCAGCATTTGATAAAGAAGTAGTACTTCGAAACGTCGTCATGCGTATTTTATATTAAATTAAGAGAAAATTTTAAATATTGTTTTATCATGGATATTAATTTTCTCCATGGATCGGCCTCATAAATTATCAATAATAATAATAATAATAAGATTAAAAAATTATTTTTTTCAGTTTCATTAAAAAGCATCTAACAAAAGAATCTACAGGTAGGCTGAGAGCTCTCTTGAAGATCTAGTTAAATCAGACACGTAGTAAATTCTGTGAATACATACGTCATCTCATCGCTCACTAATTCATTTGGAATCATCAGCAGGACAAAGATAGACCAAGAAGGTCTTCAGAGGACAGTCCGTTCTGAAATGACCAGAAACTGCATGCATCGCAAAAATAGCAGTATAGAAAGGTTTACCCTACAGAAAGATGATGGTGGTATAGGTGTAATAGACATGGGTGACCTCCACAACACACAGATTACAAATCTCCGAACATATTTTCATGACCGATGTCGGCACTCAAGCCTACATAAAGCTTATTATTGTCTGCGAAGCAGATACAGAGTACACACCGCTGAATCTACATAGTTTACTTCCACAGCAAAATGAATGCATTCAAACTGCAGAGGAAAAAATAAACCTGTGGAAAAGCAGAGTCCTGCATGAAAGGCATGCTCGGGAATATTGATAAAACGAAGTCGAACGCTTGGCTCAAGATTGATGATCTGTTTCCAGAAACTGCAGGATTCATGCCAGCTATCCAGGATCAGGTGATTGAAACCAACAACTACAAGAAATACATTATAAAAGACCCAACTGTGGTTGACGAGAGATGCAGAAAATGTCAGGAAAAGACTGAAAACATTCAACACATCACTGGAGGCTGCACATCTCTTCCTCAAAACGACTACACTCATAGGCACAACCAAGTAGCTTGCATAGTCCATCAAGCTCCAGCTGTCAAGACCAGCCTGTTGACAAAAGATATGACACCTTACTATAAAGACAAACCACACCCGGTGCTAGAGAACAATAATTACAAAATATATTATGATCGAACTATCATTACAGACCGCACGATACATAATAATAGACCAGACATAGTTCTTTTGGATAAAATCAACAAGAAAGCCCACCTGATAGACGTAGCGGTACCTAACACACACAACTTGATGAACAACTTCAAGAAGAAATCAGGAAATATACGGACCTGAAGTGTGAGATACTCAGTATGTGGGATATAGTGGCAGCGTACATACGTCCACTGGTAATATCAACAACCGGTGTAGTTCCGAAAATGCTGCACAACACCTTACGAAGCTGAACTTAGACCCGAGGCTGTATATAAAGATGCAAAAAGCTGTGGTGCTGAACACATGTCACATAGAAAATTCCTGCAAGGATAAAGTAACCGACAGATTGTTGAGTTACTTAGTTTCAGTCCCGCAATTCAACTTTGAAACTAGTGCCAGAGCTGAGAATAACTGGACAAAAATGATAATAATAATAACATATTCATTAACGTACGCTGGACCACCTTATTTATACCTATAAGTCCCTAATAAGGTATACCATATTAGAGATCAGATTACATAAAACATGAAAATGTTTTTATATGTATTCAAATCTGCATGAAAATTCTTGAAATAGGACTAAAATTTGCAGAATATGCGAAATTATACGATAAATTTTTGGAACCCAAAAGAGAAGAAGAATGTAAGTCTCCATATTTTTTATTTCAAAACTAGCATACAATTAATAATTTATTCTAGGTGCAATGTAAACACTTGAAATTCCAAAAAATTTAAATCCATTAGGTTAATGTGTGCTAAAATGAACGTAGATTCAAAACTGAAGATTTGTCTTTTCAAGGGTTACTCAAAAACTTTACTGCACTATATCAATTTATTTATGTTACGCATCCTTTACGGAGGCTGCACATGATTTTATCGACGTATTCGCAAAACTGGCGATTTCGAATACTTAAATACAAGAACAACATAATAAATCTCTCTTAGAACTTCTGCTCAGGCTTCTTAATGCGAATATTAATATTTCCGCGTCGACTTATAAGAGAAAACAATAACAGTCAAATTTAATAAAAGCCAATCCCACATGATTCGGCGCTGCAGTTCCGTTATTTCAGTAATAAGGAACTATCGTTGAATGTAACCAACCTCATTTTCTTTAAATACTAACGAATGGATGGAATCCATAAGAAGCATTTTCCTAAATATAATGATACTTGTGGGAATACATAATTTCTAGCAACTGGTTTTGAAATGTGTGCCCAAATCATCTGAGTCACCATTGTATGAACTATGAATTGAAATGAAGCAAGAGATTATTTTACCAATAGATCAACGTCTGCCAGCACTTGTTCGCCTTGTAATTAATTTATTATTTGGAGGAAGAGTTTGGAATATTCAGTACAATTTCTATTGCAATATTGAAATAATGTTTTCGACAATTTCCATCCACTCTATTTATTAATTTGCGAATACAGTTTAGTACTATTATTACATTTTCAAGAACATCAACAAGAAAATTAGAATTATTTGAAATATGTATATAGTTGACCATAGAGTTTGCATTTTTCTTGTTCCTCTAAGTATGTCCTACGCCACGGTGTATTCTTATTCTTCATAGAGATTCATAGAGTGGTCCGTATATCTATTTGTTCAGTCAATAAATTGAACGTGGTATTTTAGTACGTTTATAGGTTGATAAGGATTCTAAATGTTTTTTGCCTTCTGATCTGCATACAATATCTTTGAATTATCTCTACCTGGAGAAGTATACCCAGAGTCTAGAGGTCTTTTGCGAAAATCAAGATTTCTTTGTTTAGCCCGAAGGACCTTTGGTGTTTCTTGAATCTTGCAACAAAATTTCTGCCTGTATGTAACAGCTATTTCTATGTAACAGCTATTGCATTCATTAGAACTTAGTTTTTAAACTCCAGACTGTTATTTGTTAGTTTTATCTTAAACATCGGATAAAAAACAATTGAGATATTTTTTGTGGAGGTTTGAATGCTACGTTGATATCATTTTCAAAAAAAAGTTTCCGATTTCCATTTTTTTTGGTACCATTTCCGATTTCATTGGAAATGGATCCAAAATAAGTTTATGCCATATATGCTGGTTTTTGTATTTCTGTATGTGGGTATATTTGTTTGAGTGTCATTTGTTTCTGATTTATCAATGACTGAATAGTTAGGATGTTTTCAAAAATATATCAATTTCAAATCATCAGATATAGAAAACGAAAAACTGAAAAACCTAAAAATGTCAAATAATAGCATTGTAATCGTTTGTATCGTTTCATGTGATAAACACGTTTGTATGTAGATGTTTCAAGTAAAACATTTACAAATTCATCTGCAGATCCATTAGAAAAATTAGTAGAAAAGTCTTGGAGAACAACAAAATTATGAACAATAAATTAAAATTAACACACTTGTTTTAAGTTTCACTAAATATATCAAAAACTCTACATATATTTCGGGTGGTTAACCCATTATCAAGACTCTTGATAATGGTTTAACCACCCGAAACATATGTAGAGTTTTTAGTATATCTAGTGAAACTTAAGTCAAGTGAGTTCATTATAATTTATTGTTTTTAACATAATGTTTCACAGAGGCGAAACCTTCGTGTCATTTATTAAGTAACAATATTACGATAATTTCTTTCATAAAAATGAAAAATTTTCATTCGATAAACTTAGTTGATTAGCCTAAAGGCAGTGCTTATATTCCTAAACTTGTAATTCGATGAGTTTCAAAGAAGATATAATTAAACACTTGTAACAGTGAGTCATCCTAAAAGTTTTAT
Organism: Henosepilachna vigintioctopunctata; assembly: GCA_030704895.1. Taxonomy (NCBI): domain Eukaryota; kingdom Metazoa; phylum Arthropoda; class Insecta; order Coleoptera; family Coccinellidae; genus Henosepilachna; species Henosepilachna vigintioctopunctata. Next base: position 2,463,452 of record JARQZJ010000129.1, read on the forward strand.
TTATCCATCTTAGCGAATGTTCAAACTGAACAGCCTTTGGATTTGTGATTTTTTACCTTACTCATCCATTCGTTTTGGTTCTAAATAATTTTTATAATTTGCATATATTAATATACAACATTGGAACCTGCCACATTAGTTCCATATACCAAAACACCTGTTTCACTGACAAGTGAATCTTTAAATCGGCCATGAATTTAGTGAAGAGGGGCCAAAATTTGAGGTACACAACTGATGAAAATTCTGAAAATATCTAAGACATAAAAATTTTTCTTGAAAATTTTTTTTTAAAGTAAGAAGACAGAAAGTTCGAATCAAATAAGTGACTTTATATAAATCTGATTGAAATTGATGAAGAGAGACCGAACTAAATGCTACAAAACTGAAGGATATTCTAGTAATATATCAGGTATGAAAATATTGCTTCGAATTTTTTTTTGAAAGTAAAACGACGGGAACATCCAATGAAATAGATGACTCTACAAGATATAAATCTGATATGACGTTTACATAAATATTCGTAGAAATACCCTCAAAACAATCAACAGATTAGATTTCCCAATAGATTAGAGAGCCCTTTGTAGACTTGAAAGATGCTATCACAGAATGATCTTTTGACGTCAGCGAAAACGACAATCTTCTAATTACTATTCTCTTTCAACAAAAGAATCACGAAGAATCAGTTCAATTTAAGCCCGTTAGATATCACTATCATAAAACTGTGCAAACGTACTGCACACATCTGTTGCTACATTTTATTTTCCTCGTGCATGAAGAACTTTGCAAATTTTCAGACCTAGTATCTTTGATGAAATTTTAATTTGATCGTAGTTTAATCGTTACGATTAATAGAATGCGTAGATGGCTTTAGTGAACAATTTGAATTAACGATTATTTAAACAAAGACTGGGGATACACGTCTAGCCTCTAAGGCATTTCCATTCAAAAATCCATACCAAACAGGAGAGATTTTTAATCCATACTTATATGTTAATATAATATCAATTTCTTATTATGTTGTTAGAACAGTAAAGCTATTATCCACAAATTTTGTTTGTCACAAAAGAGCTAAGAGACTGTTTCTTGGCTTGGTTTTACATAACTTTATAATAAAAACTTGACAATTGTTTCGGGATGTTACCCCATTTTCAAAAGTTAAACTAACTAAGTGTACAGTTATGTGAACAGTAAAACCACTATCGACAAAGCCATTTGACACAAACGAGTCAAGAGCCTGTAAATCATTATATATAAAGATATATTAAATAAAAACACTTGAATATAAACTTAAATTCAAAAACTTGAACTTATGATTTACACTTTATTGACTACATAGCATGACGCGTTTCGTCGTTACAAACGACTTCTTCAGATGCTTACAGAATAAATTATTATTATAGATGTCAGTAATCATTATTTTGTAAGCATCTGAAGAAGTCGTTCATAACGACGAAACGCGTCATGCTATGTAGTCAATAAAGTGTAAATCATAAGTTCAAGTGTTTGAATCTAAGTTTATGTTCAATTATAATGGATTTACATCAAGTAAACGCCAACACTATTAAATATTTAAAAACACTTGGTTTGGTTCCACAAAATTTATAATAAATACTTGACAATTGTTTCCGGATGTTATACCATTTTCTAAATTCTGAAAAACTACTGATTGCAGTTTAACAATTAAAAATGGCGTAACACCCCGAAGCAATTGTCAAGTATTCATTATAAATTTTGTGAAACCAAGCCAAGTGTTTTTATTTAATATATTAAACAATGTTTCACACATAGATCAGCGAACATTCAATCAACTTTATATATGAAAATTATCATATATTTTTATGCGAACTTTTTGTCTTGAAATTAAAAGACAAATCGACTTTGAGATTACTGTGACAACACCACGTGTTTCTTAACTTAGTGGTTCTCAAACTTTATAGGCGACTGAACCCTTTTCGAAAGCAAAAAAGTTAGACGGAGACTTGAAAGAAAAGATTACACATCTATTTTGCAATTTGAATACAATGATTCGATTCGGGATATCCCAGAAATTGCGTTGACCCGATTTGTTCTTATCAGACAAAGATACTTTAACGCTCGGAAAATACAAGATAAACAATAAATGAAACGATTCATACTTATCTAAGATAAGATAATTTTTAATCCAATCTAGGAAAAACGATTCAAATGACTTTTCCACACAATTCAAATTCAACTAAATGAAAATAAGTTCATAATTGAGACTCTAACTTTTATAAGATCAGTAAACAATCATAAACAGCATAGGATATAACGAATAGAACAGGTGCTGGATTATCCTTTGATCAATTTGAAACAATTATTCAACAGATTGATAAGAAAATTTTTTTTTTAATTCAGTGGACCTACAGTTTAACGCCGGTTCCGAACGGCCATTGGGCTCGTAATCTACGTACGTTACCCAGCATATATCCTTATTATTTAAACTACTTAAATCATAGACAAAACACCCATGCCTTCAGAGGGGCTCGAACCAGAGTTTTACCGCACCATAGTCCGGTGTTCTGCCGACTAAGCTACGGAGGCCGGTCTTAATTGAAAGCATTCCAAAACTTTCGGATTTTATCTTGGTTCTTTATTATATTATCACGTGTATGGTCCAACAAAATTCTATATTTTCATAAAATTCCGATTGTACAACATCAAAAAAAATTAAATTAAAAACAACATTAAATTTTAAAAAATTGAAGTTTTAAAACAATTATTTTAAACAAGGCTTCACGATAAATAAAACCGTAAAGTACCTACTGTTACAAGCTACAAGCGAAGGTGTTTTATTTTACAAAGAAAATATCTCCGATTTCGATAAAAATGAATTTTGATCGTAACGCTATCATAAATTGTCTTTTCTTCAATTTGTTATTTTTAATCTGAAATTCAAATTTTATTTGAAAAAATCGAGGATTTAATGTAAAAATCATATCGTATCATCCTCAATATTTCTGTTCAATACATTTTTCCTCTAGCTAAAGAAAATCCGTTTTCTTCAGTCGTTATATATACACTATACATATTCAATGATATTACCAAGAAATTCAATGAATGTACATAAAATAATTACAATTAATATCTAGAAATCTAGACCTTAAATGTCTGCGCTGCTAATGTTGGCCTTACTGATGTTAGATCGGAAGAACGTTAAAGTTGGTCCACATTAGTTTCTCGGTTTAAATTCATTTGTTTTTATTATTACTATCAGATTTTGTATTTGATTCTTTGGACCCGAAATACATTGAATTAATTTTTGAAAGGCTGAAAAACGTTTGTGAGACCTTTTATCTACCCTAATATTGGACCCTAATAAATTATATTCAATACACGTATTTTCCTTCATTCATTCCCTTTCTAGGTGACAAAGATGTGTACCTACCCCACTGTCCATTTTGAATTTGTCTTCCTCGCTTTCACTGCACTCAATTCTCCTGGACCTTTTGGGACACTTGTCGAGATCTAGAAGGTCGTCCCCATCGTGCTGAAGCTTTCGCTTCTGTTCGATCGTCAGTTTGAGTCCTGCTTTGATCAATTGGGAGCAGGTGTGTTGGATACTGGGCGGATTGTTTGTCGTTGGGGATTCCAGCTGCGACGAACTGGACGAGTTAGAATCAGTGGAGACGTTCGTTGGGGCCCATTTTTGACCTGATAAAAATTATGAGGATTACTTTTTCAAAACAAAATCAACATCCACTAAAAACAAGGTGTGAAAAAAAAGATTGAGTAATTGGATAAAGTATAAAGTGAGATGTTTGATATGGAATTTATTTCGTAACAATAATATCTCCGAAATGCTCGCATTCATGGCAATCATTCAATTGAACTTCCTGTTTCCTGATGACGCCTCGGCAGGTCGACACCTTAATGGCTGTAATTTCAAAAAAGTCTTTCAATAGCGCCAGGGAAATGGGTTTATTGTTGTACAGTTTATATTCGAGAAGACCCTAAAGAAAAATATTCACAAGAAATAAATCAAGACTGCGTGTTGACCAGTTTATCTGGGAAGGTTGAGTTTTGAAGTTATCATGCAAATATTGTTCTTGTAACTTCGAAAAAATGAGGGCCAATAATTCCTTACGCTGACATCGCAGCTATGCGATTGACCTTGTTTGCTTACGTTTTCGATTCATACAGCCGAGTAACGAAAATTCTGTGCTTATGCTCGTTGAGCATATTTTGCTATACCATGAGATACGCTCAGTATGTCTGTTGTAGGAAAATGTCTGCGATTGGCATCATATGGTTTCAATTCTTGCACTAATGGGATTGAGGAATGCAGTTTTAGATCTTAATGCAAAATGAGGTGTAACACTGGCCAATGCACTTTCAAAACGCATGCTCGGATCATAATTGAAAGATTTGGTTGCTCACGAGCATACTTGTCAACACTTGCAGCGTTTTTTGCAGTTCGTAAAGACTTTAGTAGCCCAGATATTGCTTTCTGCATTGTGATGCCGTCTCTTCGAACTTTTAGTTCCATTTTTGGACGGCAGGAATACTTAGTGCGTCATTAAAATGAGCAAAACGTCGAATACAGTAGAATCGCCTACTCTACCGAATATCTTACGTAGTGACTGAATGTCCAAAAGTAAAGTTACTTATTGACATACCACTGACATACCTATCAAACTAAACAAATATAAACTTTTTTCTTAGATGCCTTGTATTCAACACTCAAAAGTATATATTTACTGGAATATAAAGATTAAGATAAATGTTAAATGAGAAATTAACTTCATTACCCTTCACAACTAGAATTTACTATCAAGATCTTCAAGTTTTTATAATAAAAATGAGAACATTTATAGGTAGGTTTTGTTTTCTTGGCCCAATTTATTGTATTGTCTATGTTTTTGCAAGTTGTTGATGCTTGATTGTGATATCATCGTTTTTGTGATAGGCTCCATAAGGGTCTAACTTTCATAATATTTCATGTCTAACTTTCTTAATTTTCTCCTATTAGATTTTGGACGTTTGTGTGTGAGTTAAGAGGTTATATTAAAAATAAGTGGATATTATAAAGGGTGTTTTTTTTAGAGGTAGAGGACTTTAAATTGCAATAAAACAACGATGGATCATTCGATCGACAAAAATTTTTTTTATTCGAAAGATAATCTTGTGGCATTACATTCTAAATATGATTTCTGGCATATAACTGCCACGGCTGGCTCGGATGTAGTTCAATCTGGACGACCAATTTTCGATGACTTTTTCCAACATTTGTGGCCGTATATCGCCAATAACACGGCGAATATTGTCTTCCAAACGGTCAAGCATTTGTGGCTTATCCGCATAAACCAATGACTTTACATAGCCCCACAGAAAGTAGTCTAGCGGTGTCAAATCACAAGATCTTGGAGGCCAATTCACAGGTCCAAAACGTGAAATTAGGCGGTCACCAAACGTGTCTTTCAATAAATCGATTGTGGCACGAGCTGTGCGACATGTTGCGCCGCCTTGTTGAAACCACAGCTCCTGGACATCATGGTTGTTCAATTCAGGAATGAAAAAGTTAGTAATCATGACTCTATACCGATCAGCATTGACTGTAACGTTCTGGCCATCATCGTTTTCGAAGAAGTACGGACCAATGATTCCACCATCCCATAAAGCGCACCAAACAGTCAGTTTTTCTGGATGTAATGGTGTAACGCACCAGAACTGCGCTTCATCGGTAAACAAAATTCGCTTATGAAAATCGGTAACAACGGCAATCTCGTTTTGCACTATTTGCAAGCGTTGTCAGGCGTGAGTCTATTCATGATGAATTGCCAAACCAAACTGAGAATAAATCACTTCTCAGCTGTTAAATCGGTCGCCATCTTCAACAGTAATGCCAACTTAAAGTTCTTTACCGCTAAAAAAAGACCCGTTATTAGATAACAAGCCTAAACAACAATGAACTGTGTATTAGTATAGTGACCCCCGAATTTGGAAACAAAAATTTTAAACATCCTTGAATTTCCTATGAAATGACTGTTCTACATAGCCTAGATGGAAGTCCGCCAATGGGGAGAACTGGGTACGATTCACGCATCTCGAAGACATCAACATGAGTCTATGAGTTAGAATGGTTATAAAATGACGAAAGAAGATCCTTTAGTTCTAGTAGGTAATGTAAAAAGTTCAAGAGTCTGAATACCAGAATAGAAAATTTAATTGGTCAATACAACGAATGTGCATTTGAAAAAGGAAAATTGTCTATTCCGATTCAACCGAATGTGACAGAATAGTGACGGTTGTAAATGACCCAATTACCAGACCAACTGCAAATACTAAAAATGTGTCATCTCATATTCCAGGCACTTTTCTCTATACGGATGTGTGGCCGTTTGCGTGGCACACGCTGTACTTTCACGAATAAGTAAGTGAGGTTAGTGATTTTCCAAGTAATTAAACAATGGAATGCGTATAATATGCATCTCCTTAGCTACACCTCAACCGGTGGGTTACGGAGTGTGCTCAATACTTGTGGTTTTAACAAATTGACACAAAGAGGTGTTGTGATTGTCCCAGGTACTCGATTTCTTTGTGGAAATTTGCATTGAATGCAGATGAAATGTTTACTTCTTATTTTATAGTTTTGTACTTCACCGAGTAGAGAAAATGAAATTATTAGGAAAACATGTGGAGAATTATAATTAGATGACGAAGTACCGAAACAGTACCTACGTTTTTATGGAGTCGTCTTTGTTGTAATCTATAATTGAATATTATACATATTCTGCCCATATGTATTCTGTTTTTATTATATTCACTAAACGGCTCTTCCGACGCAACATCATTCATTTCGAAAATATTCATTGTTTCTTTCAACGAAACTAAGCAGGGTTACATATTGTTAAGACTTTCGTCTAAATCTTTTAAATCTTCAGGATCGTCTAAAAAGCTTCTGGTCTAAATCTGAACGCATCTATGTTTTGGACTGCTTTTCAAAACACTTGTCATATTTATAAAGGAGATGATATGTTTCGTATATTGATTGAACAAATTCTGGAAAAGATTACTTCGTGATAATATTATTCATTTACATCTACTTGAAACAAAAATTCATCAAAAAGATGGCCTTGTGAGAAATAAGCAGCGTAGAGAAGGAAGGGAGATTGAATTATTTCAAAGGGGTGAAACGAGTAGTAAATGGATTGAACAAATTATGAAAACGAAAAAATGTCATTGAGAATGTTTATTTCGGTGTATTTCATTTGAAATGTTTCAAAATAAATGTATTTTTTCAAAAATATAAGGTATAACAAAAAACACTTGTCCTATATATAAAAGTGATGATATTTTTCGTAAATAGATTGAACAAATTTTGAAAATGATTATTTCGTAATAATATTACTCATTCTCATCTAATCACATCAAAAATTCATCAAAATATTGGCTTATTGTGATTTATTCGCAATATCATATTGTAGTAGATCCCGCCGATCGTAGCGTGTGTGCGCACTTTAGTCAAAACGGTCGCTGGAAAACCGGTGGCCAGTTTTACGCACATGTCTGTATTCTGATTATCAAAGCTACGTTTATGTTCAGAAATTCTCATTTGAAAACTTCTAAACTTTCTACCAATATAAAACTTATTACAACTACCGCAGTTAATTTTTTAATTATTACAACTCCTTATTTTTTAACCTTAGATTTGTTATTTTTGATATGTTTTCCTATTTCTAGTACGGTAAGAAATGTTGGTCTTATACTTAAAAAGAGGTGATTTGAGTTTTTCACTGGACTTACCTATGTATATAAGACTGTTATAGTTGATATTGTTTTTGACTAGGGGATAAACCAAACCAATCGCCTTTTTGAAGTTTTTTGTTTGATATCATATTATCTATTATTTCAGGATTATAATTATTATTCACGGCTATTTGCTTAATTAAATTTTTCTCGATGTTTACTCAAATGTTTATCTCAAATGTCTTATATTTCTGAGGTAATTTTTTTTTTTCTTTTCAAATAAAGTTATATACTATTGTTAATATAAATTTAATCAATATTTTTAGTTGAACCAATATTTTTGATCGAGGGCTGAATGGAAGACCCTACTCAAAACTGAATTCAGTCCTTTTGAGAGAATTCGTCTTAGTTGTAATTATTGTATGAATAGAAATGAATGTAATATTACAATTTAAGGAATGTTTCTCAATAAATTTGTTTTATTATTATATTATATGTTATTTGTGTGTTTGTAAATGATTGAGACGATTACTCACTTTATGGCTTCCATCTCCGAAATAATTGTCCATGGGATTTGTCATGGCTATCAGGGAATTCAGTATCTCGGGGGTTCTTGGTGTCGGACCATTCGTCTCTACCAGCAGACTGTTGGCAGCGGTGGCGGCTGTCTCGGCCAAACTCACGTTCAAATTATACATAATATCACGATTTCTTTTATACACTTTTAACAACTAAATCACAATCGCCTGTGAGGATGCTCACAAACTAGGTTCTATCACTAAGTTAACTGGGGTCCAATAAAATAATTCGTACACAGTGTGTTATGGAAGTCTCAACTCTCGGCTGTGGTGTAGGGATTCTCTCGATCCGGCCAATCTGAAAAAGGAGAGAACATAATGAAATATCGTAAAGTATTATCTCTATATCTGAGTCATTAAACACGGAATGTCGCAATTCATCGAAAACTCCAGCAAAACAATAATTGTGAATTGTCGGTATAATACACTGATCCGATATCGATTGAAAACACAGTTTATAGTTGGATATTGCCGAAATACTTGGAAAAAACGAGAAAAAACAAGTCACAACTAATCTGTGAAATACACACAACTTATCTAATATTATTTGAAGTGATTTCCGCTGTGAAAGTAGTTAAAACAATAAACACATTTTTTCTGTCGTGTTGGAAAATGTAAATTTTTTTTTCAATTTTTTTGGCTTCGTCATCTTTAGAGGTTACCTATTCATATCATTTATTTATTTAACCGCTAAGTCATTTACATACACAAACGTCCATGTCTTACCCGGGATTCGAACACAGATCTCTCTCGTGAGGGTCCGTCACTCTCCCACTACGCTACAGAGACGACAATGTAAAATTTTAATATGTTGTCGGATAATTTTGTACAAAAAAAACTTAATACAATATCTGAAAGGATCGAAAAAAATACGCCAGAGAAAATTTCAATAAATTACTAATACCTATGGAAAAATGACAAAATGGAAAACTGAGTTATGAAGAGAATCTTTGAAAATAAAAGACTAAGATATACAAACAAATCAGATATCAATCATACTAATACTAATGGAAAAACATTTAAAAAAATAAATAATTGAAAAATATTAAAATTAAAAAATTAATAATAAAACCTGAGGGAATATACTGAAAATACAAATGTTGATCTACATAAGTTTCAAACTGCTGTACAGGCACTAAATCGACTGAAGATGCATGGAAGTTGTATTTGTTAAATCCTTGTTTTTTTTTATTAATTTTTTTAACTATTTGTTTCAGGTTTCAAATTCAGAATATTGAAATGCATTGAAAATTTATCAGTCCTTTGAAGAATTCATATTATCATGGACCTTCAAACAAGAAATTTACTTATTTTTATGCTTATCTCAATTTGACTTACTTACTCATTTAAACTCAACTCAGTTTGTTTTTCTGATTATTAATTCAAAGTTTCACACAGTGGAAAAATCGTAAACCATTACAAGATATCCCTTTTTCTATAGTTCATTCCAAAAGCGAATGAAAAGCAGATACAGCCCTTCAATTGAGAAATTGAGAAGTTTCTTGAATATTGGAATTCTTGAATGATGGTTTGAAACCATTCATCGCATTCATAGACATGAAAATTCACAACATAAAGATATTTTAAAGCAGAATTGAAAATTGATATTTGGCAGAATAGAAAGATAAGTATTATATTGGCTATAAGTATTTAATTGGTTTAGATTATTATCATTGTATTTTATCTATTTAATGGGTATATTAGCTTGTCTTCATAAATGACTTGCTTTGTCGCTAATAAATGAATAAATTTGAAATAATAAAATTAATTATTGTATTGTCTCGCGAAATATGACTTCTAAATATGGACTTCTTATGGATTTCTAAATTTGGACTCTCTAAAATATGGACTTCTAAATCGAAAACGTTTGAAAGATATTTAAAACAATACAACGAAGTATTTTATATCTTTCCATTTTGAATTTGAATTTCAATAAAAAGTAGCTTTATATCGGGGAGTACAAACAATTATTGTTTATAACTAAAGGCCACTTCAAAATATACAAAAATACCTAAAATTGTTGAGTTGAAAATTTGAGGAATGTCACTTGTTATCAGAAATACTGCCAAAGTCCACCTATTTAAATATTTAAGTATCATTAAAATTGAACTGTTACAATTGGTCTACTATTAATGAAGAATTCATGTTGATATTCGTTAATTAACTAAAATATATTTTTAGATAGACACCGGTAACCAATATCTATGTAGATGGCCATAAACACATCATCATTTTTTCTTAATGCAGATATTTATTGGACAAACACGATGGGGATCGTACCTATGATCAGTGTGCATAGCGCTATATACACGATCTCACACTAAAAATACTACCAGAAAGGCAATTGCTATTAGATCGTTATATTAAAAAGAAAGAAAAGAAGATGATCTGAAAAATATTTGAAAAATAATCAATATATTCCGAAAGATAAAAAGAAAGAAATGAAAATGATCTGAAAAATCTCTGAAAAATAATCAAAGTGTTCCGAAATAGACAAATTCTCAAAAAAATTGGGTCTTGGACATGACTGAATAATAGGGGTATATTTCATAACTGTTCAACCGAACAATATCAACCAATCGATTGTAGGTCTCCTGATGAAAGGAAAATAAATTCTCGAAATATTGAATAAAAAGAGAAAATAGTTAAACTGAACAATTAATAAATAATTTATTTTGCTGCAAATCCCATTATAAAATTTCTGTCGGTACAAACTAGTGTACATTTTCATAATATTTGGTTTATGTTGAAAACTTTCATTAACCATATTTCACTATATCAGTTATATAAGTAATATATAAACGTTCAATTTTGAAGTTTTGACAAATCTACACATTGTATCGATACGCAAATAAGAAAGATTTTTTTTCATTTCAACAGTTTGTAATTTGATGAAAATATTAATTTTTAAATAATCGAATATAGACCGTCACGATGATTCTCAAAAAAATAAATTTAAATGAATAAAAATTAATATCCACTTATCCCCGATATATTATATATTATTATATATAATATAAATATTATTATATATAATATAAATATCAGAGGGATTAAGCTCGGTGGGGAACTTTCCAAATTATCAGACCCTTGGCGGCCGTCCCTATGGATGCAATCTTCACGACGGCGACCTTTGTGGCGTTGATTTCCGTTATGTCCCAGAAACTTCCCTGCACCGATTTCTGTAATTCCTTATAGAGAAGATCGCAGGGTCCTAGTTCTACGATGTATGTCAGGATATTTTTTGGGCTAATACCAGTGGATCCTAGATAATTGGAACAATCTTTATGACATTGTCTCTGCACTCGCACTTCAAGTTCTCGATATTTAGAGATTTTTTCAGCATTCTTCTCAATTAGGTTGTTCGCATTTGGAAAGGCTAACTCGATAAATGTAGTTTTCCCCGCTCTTTTGTCGACACTTTTTATTATTATCATTATCATCATATTTGATTCAAACGGGTGATTTTTTAAGAGTTAAGTTTTTCAGGTTGGCGGCACTGGTTGGTAGTGGCATCCAAACGTCATCTGTCAAAGTGAAAGGTTTTCAGTATACTCTGCCATTTCATCATGGAAAGACTTATAAACGAGCAACGATTGCAAATTGTTGAAATTTACTATCAAAATTCGTGCTCTGTGAAAAATGTGTATCGTTTGTTACGACCATATTATAGTCGTCATAATCTACCTGGTGAATCAACAATTCTTGCTGCTATCACGTCTAGTGATCAAGTTTACTTTGTTGAACATTAAATCATTGTCTCGTATGCGTACAGTGCGTACTGAAGAGAATATTGCAGCCGTAGCGTACATTGTTAATGAGGATCGTGAAATGTCAATTCGTCGCCGTTCTCAGCAATTGGGCATGTGTTACTCAACCACATGGAAAATTTCACGTGTTGATTTGGGTTTGAAAGCCCATAAAATTCAACTTCGGCAAGAATTGAAGCCGAATGACCTACCACAGTGTCTAATTTTTGGTGAATGGGCCTTAGAACAGTTTAATGAAAATCCGCTGTTTTATCGAAAAATTGTATTCAACGATGAGGCTAATTTCTGGCTTATCGGATATGTAAATAAACAAAACTGTCGCATCTGGAGTGATGAACAGCCACATGCCATACAAGAATTACCGATGCATGTCGAAACAACTACCGTTTGGTGTGGTTTATGGGCTAGTGGCATCATCGGTCCATTTTTCTTCAAAGACGACCATTGATCGAACGATCGAGCCATGATACGCAACTTTTTTGCCCCAGTTGGCCGAGTTGAACTTGGCTGACATGTGGTTTCATCAAGACGGTGCCACATGCCACACAGCTCGTGAAACAATGGACACGTTGAAGGATGAATTTGGTGAGCAGCTTTTTTCTCGAAATGACCCCGTGAATTGGCCGCCAAGATCATGCGCTCTGACGCCTCTTGAATATTTCTTTTGGGGTTATGTAAAGTCGTTAGTGTATGTGGACAAGCCGAACACGATTGAAGCCTTACAGGATAACATAACACGCATAATTCATGGAATACAGGGCGAAATGCTCGAAAAAATGTGACGCAAAATTAGACCTTTCAAATGGACCAATTGATACGGAGCCGCGGACAATATTTACATGAAGTTATCTTCAAAATGTGAATGGCAAAGACCAAGTTATCAATTTCAAGCAAAATTCTGAATATATGATGCAAATTGAGTGTTTCATTCTATTCGAAAAAATCACCCATTCTCGGAAAGCGTTCTCGTTTTTTTCAGAATTTTTTTTTATATAACTAAACATACACACGCACATATAAGAGGTGATATATACGTAGAAGCAATTAACATTATTGAAATACCGTTCGTTGTGATGAATATAATCGGGTCTGAATGAGATATAGAGCTTTTATATTCATTTCCAATTATTATATATATATAGGTACTATGTTATAATAATTATTCAGCGTTATAATTACAGTCATTGTTTCATCTAATTATACAGTTAGTTCATGTGGAGGTGCGCATACTAATAGCAGTCAATATAATTCGTATATTATCTGCAATGTAATTTATTTCCACAACGTCTAGCAATCAACAGAAGACTCTTAACGATATATGTAGCTGCTTACATTTGAATCTTGAAAAAAGAATGTGATAAGAATAATTACATTTTTAATCAATTCAATGCTTCGAGTTTACGTGCATATATTGTTTGATCTTGGAGAATTAATTTATCCGTTAGTAACTACTATCAGTTTTAATATTTGCATACTGATTACTCAGGACAATCATTATTGAGTGTCAGGTTGTTTTAAATTTCTGTACATTTTGCTAAAGCGTTGACAAGATAAGGAGTTATAGTGGTTTTATGGAGATCATGAACATCATTTAGAGTGTTAGCTATATAAGTGAAAAATTTTTTTTGTGTTTTCTCCCTTTTTTAAGAATTCTATCGACCGATATTTGTACAAGATAAGATTCTTCAGTTAGCTTGTATCTACATTCTTAATTGTTTGCTTTTTGCTTGCTAAAAACTGTCAGATCTCGATAAACTTTCTAGCTTTCATGGTTATAGAACACGACACACGAACACAATATGCATTCCATTACACAAAGCAGCTAAGTTCGAATTGTCACCGACATATGTGGGTATAAAGCTCTACAATAACCTACCAAACCGGGTCATGAACATGAATCAAATAAGTTTCAAAAGAGCAATCAAAGGAATATTGTTGACTTTTGGTTTTTATGATTTGAAAGAATATTTTTCCACTGATATTTGTTGAATTCTTATCTAGTTGGCTTTAATTTTGTACAATGACATGTCCTATATATCGTTGTTATATCTAAGGGATAAATTTATTATTAATATTATCGACTCCGGTGTTGAAAAGCAAGATGGCAATTAAAAATTCAGATATAACTATCCTCAACAATTATGATGATCTTTCGATTTCAAATATTCGCAGGCATATTATTTTTATGAGGTTCTATTGTTTCGGGTGCACAAAATCTGTAGCAATAAGCAAAAGCATTGAAGATATGTACATACATAGTATCTGGCAAAGAGAAAACAGTGGTCAAAGAGCGGCTGAGGTGTCAGATCACACGATTTTTCGTACGATTACAGAATTTAGATTTCTTTATCGAATGCACATGATTACGATTTTTCGAAATTAATATGAACTGAAATATATTAATTGGATTAAACTAGCAGGACACTAGTCAATCTATCAGTGAAGAAGTCCGTTCAGTAACGAAAACTGGCGTTGCGTTTAGAGAAGCATTGTTTATTCGCAAGGACCATTTCAACTTTGGCTAGCGCGAAGAAATCGTACTGGAAGAATCTTTTTGGCTAGGGTTGAAGATTTTAAAGCTTTTTCAGTCGAAAATGCTACATACAATAGTCGGGTAACAGTGAGTTTTTGCATAGCGATGAAAGTTACACTACTGAATCAAGCGATTCTGACATTCATATTATAATTTATTTGAAGAGTACTTTCAGTTGCTTCCGCTCTGTTGAATGTTTTTCATACACCGAGAATATCAAGGTACTTTTTAGGACAAGAGGTCTGGAAGAATGTATGAAATTCCTACAGGTTACGTAAAGACTTTATGAAAAGTCCGCCGTCAATTTTTCATACCTGAATTTCGAAAAGTGCATTGAAATATCCTTTCCTGAAAATCTGAATAACGTTGAAATCACTTACATCTTTGATCGAGTGACTATATAGCAAGTAGATGCCATAGTAGAATTGGGGTAGTTTTAGACTAAAAATCAACATTCAACGCGCATATAAATGGTGTTATTGAGTTATCAAATAAAATTTTCGGGTTTGCTCCCAGACTTGAAAGATGGATCACGAAAATGAAACGACTCCTTATTATTCATTTGTATTCGTTAGGCTCACTTTTGCCACGTCAATATGGAATCCAAAATAAAGATGTTGTGTGAATAGACTAGAAACTGTGCAGCATAAGTCCTGAGGTTCCATCTTTCAAATAAGCTCCAAAATTGTCGACCTAATTCAGGTTGAAAAATCGTAGAAGACTGAACAATATGTGGCTACACTACGAATTAGTAGATGGTTTATTTTATGTCTCAGAAATTCTTGAGTCGATTGATTTCAGAGTAGATACCGGAAAGAACTACTGAGACCTTAGAGTTATTTGGTGTATCATTCCTTACACTTATGGTAGTCAAAATCGCCACTCTGTAGAATGCTGACTACAATTAACACTAGTTCCTACGGTGTCTATTTTGTGATCATATTTTGGTATCTTCAATTCATATAATTTCTTGAATTTTCGTTTCGATTTGATTGTGTATTAGGTACTATAAACTGTGAATGCTGTATTGAGCTTTCATCTGTTTGTATCCCTTTCGTCTTCGATAAAAGAACGATTGAATTTATGGAGTTTTTTGTATGAGGCACTCAAAAATATATTTTTCTATCCTAATTCTAATTCTTGAATTGTTATGAAAGATGAATTATTTTCTATCGAATTTGTATTCAAAATTGTATTCAACATTATAATTTAGTTTCTTTTCTTAGAAATATTATGTTTGTTTTACATAATACCCTTAACCACCACAAAAAAACAGGAGTTGGCGAGTATTCGCGGTTTTTTGTTAGCCATATCTAACTGATCACATGAAATCTGAAGACTTCATGTTATCGTTTTTTACGATTACGGCTAGATTTTATCTGGCAACACTGGGAAGTGGGGGATACCCTTGTAAGCTTAAGACCGATCAATTTTTCTAGATCAAACGTAAGATACAGTCACCAAAATTAGACCACTGAAGATGTATCTTGTAGATAGAGATGTATCGGGCATAGAGGGAAGCATCCTTTTGTCTTAAAGTGTCTACACTATGATTAAATTTGAACACAGTGTAACCTTACACCATTTTATGCAACATATGAACCAAATGATCATTTTTATGGATTCCACATCTGCATACATCAATCAATTTTGAAGTGATTTTAGAATACGACCCTGCCTTTTTCCCAAATTTCCGATTGCAATTGAATCTAGAATCATTAAAATTATAATAGTTTAAGTTGATTTGCGATCATTCAGAGGCGGAGACGAAGAGCCAATAGAAACGATATTTCATTCATTTATATTCGAAACAGCCCACACTGTCAGATATTGGACTGTTCTTCATCAATTTATATCAAATCTCAAGGCCTGGGTGACATCCATTGACTATTGAGACCATTAATACATCGCACTATATTGCTTTCTAGATTTTTTATCTGACACAATTCTTATTTAGTAGTCATTCGATGCAAAAAAAGTATGAAGTTTTCATTTGTATTCAGTTACAAGTTTTGTATCCTCGATGACATCAGCAATGTAGCGGATTTCATGAAAACTTGACGTTTTTGAGGATGAAAAAATATGATTCTAATCGTTTTTCATATATAAGCTATTTAGTCAAAAATAAAAAGGCTCGTATTAGCAATAACTATATACTCATGTAGGTATGATTTGGAGGTTAATATAAGCAAATTCACCCGGATATATAACATCAGTATATATAGCAACGTAGGTACAGTATATAAATTATTTCTTGGTAATTGTTCGAGCTACACTATTGTCGAATTTGTTTCTTTCAAAGGGACCCACCTCTTTACCATTCGAAAATATGAACCCTACTTTTCATTAGTTGCACCAACATTTCTAGCATTAACCGATATAACAAATGTCGGCTGCAAAAAAATACAAAACACTGCAGTGAGATGTGTTCTTAACTTCTCTGGGCCTTAACATGTGACACCGTATTTGTCTGTGGCATTCAAGATGAAAATCAGCTTCAGACCAGAGTTGATTACATGTTTCTGAATGTACATTTATAAGCTATTTGAATATAAGAATATTGGTATTATAAGATTGGGATGCAGTTGGAAATCCTCACATATAATATAAAAATCAATAAAGTTACTATACCATCGCATCGCACGTTTCAGGGTAGTTTTTGTGTGTGGTTTTCTTATATTTGGTGAAGCGGATGTTGTCCATTGACAGACTTCCACCCTAGACTGGGTGGAAGTCTGTTCAGAAATAATGCCAAGCTCGAATTACTTAGCATTATGCCCTGAAGTTCTCATTTTTAAATGTTTTTGAATCGATTCAGATTTTTTTTATGTCATGTATTTTATTTATCGGAAGTGTATTTGAGTGTTCTAAATAGCATGATGGATTCATTCATTGTAATTGTCTTGTATTTGCAAGCTCATTTTCTCTTCATTTCTTAAATTTTGAACTATAGCAGTTACTGTCCTCTCTTTTTGTGTGGAGGTGAGCAATATACTCTTTTTGTTTTTTTTATTTCAATGGGGAAGGCCCCATGAATGGCTTTGAATTCAATCATTAGCCAACATTATTTCAATTAAAATTATAACACCCTATATACACATAAAACATAAATATCCATGAAAGTTGAAAATTAATCAAAACAAACACTATTCGGAGTAAAGGATAGTGTAATCCTTACTAAATGAATGTACACTGGAGAAAACAGAACAGGAGATTAAACACAAGGGCACAAAACGCCCAGAGGCTCGTCAGGGCGATTTTACTCTTCATACACGTACATGAATAGAGCCACGGTAAGGATAAAGTTGTAAAGTAAAACACAGGGCGTTCATGGCAAAAGGAAATAAACGTTAATTTCAAATTTTCAAACCTATCGATTTGATATAATCATAAATGGTTCGATTTACCTCCATATCATTTAAAGATAACAAAAAACCCAAGTTATACGGCTGATAGAATCGTATTAATTGAGTTAAATCGAATAAAAAATTTTGACATTGATGACTGAAATTACAACAATTGAGAATAATATGCTCGACAGTTCCCATTTCCCCGCACTGACATAAGGGATCATGTCTGACACCAATCCGATGTAAGTAATGAGGGCAGATTGCGTGACCACTTCTCAAACGGCATATGCTGCGAATGAAGTCCCTGTTGCTACTGACATCTTGAAACCAAACTTTCTGTAGAGGATTCGATTTAATAGAGCTGTATAACTTTCCCTCAGATTCATTGTTGAATATTTGCTGCCATTTGCTGAAAGATTTTGTTTTTATAACAAGGAATATATCAGACGGTACACATTTATCTATTTGAATTTCATTGGTTTTGGCTGCTTCTTTAGCTAAACTGTCGACTATTTCATTTGATGTGATTCCGACGTGAGCCTTTGCCCATAAGAATTTGACTTCTATTCCTTGGTTGTGCTGAGTATTCACCAAACTCAAAATATTTTTGTGAATAACTGAGAATTCTGAATTGGTTCTAACTTTTTCCAGTGACCGAAGTGCACTTTGACTGTCTGATATAATGACGTATTTGCATTTATTAATTATCAGGTGACGGTGAAGAATGTATTTTAGAGCCATTAATATTGCACATAACTCTCCATTAAATATTGAGTAAAATTCACTCAAAGAGTATTCTAGGGAATATAGCGGATGTCTGTTTTCCATGTGAAGATGTTTCGAATAGGAGATCAGTTCACTGTAACATTTTACTAATAGTGGATCTTTCTTTAGTATCCAAAATTTATCCGTTAGCGTGGATACGAATAATTCATGAATTTTCCTCATTAATGCGCTGGTCGTTGACATTCTTTTCAGGAGAAATTTATAAGTTAAAACTTCGCGACGTATTTCTAGAGGGATTTCGGCTGATTCAGATAGTACCGAATGATTAGGTGTACTTTTCAATAGTCCCAAAGATATTTTTATTGCTTTTCTTTGCATGACATTCAAGTCAAGCAGCATACATTTCGAAGCAGATCCATAAAACATACTACCGTAATCCATTTTGCTTCTAATTACATTTTTATAAAAGAGCAGGCATACATTTTGATCAGCACCCCATTGATTACGACATATATATCTTAAAATTTGAATTTTACTCTCAGTTTTGTGTTTAATATGTGATATATGTTCTTTCCATTGCAATTTTCTGTCCAAGTAAACCCCCAAAAATTTTACCGATGTTTTGTGTTGAAAATTCATATTACCTATTGATATTGTATCTGGAACATCAATTCCTTTATTTGTGAAAGAGCATATCACTGATTTTGACAGAGATAAGGAATGACCATGATTTCCTATGAACGACATAAAGTTATCCATTACGACATTCAACTCATGACAACATGCATTCAAATTCTTAGCTTTCGAATATAAAACAATATCGTCTGCATATTGAAAAACTTTCACATTCAAATTATCGAAGAGCTTTTCAAGGCGGTGATAATAAACAATATATAAAATGGGAGACAAAATTCCTCCCTGCGGAAGTCCTGAGTTACATAATCTGTACTCCTCCACAGAATGACCCACCCTAAGGTAAAGTTTTCTGTTGATAAGAAAATTATAAACGAAACTGGAGAATCTATGACTCATGCCAATCTCGATCATTTCCTGTTTTAGGATTTTCAGATTCACGTTGTCATATGCAAATAAATATCTGTGACTAAATGACTAATGTTATCGTATGTACTATGGCCTTTTCGGAAACCGAATTGGGTACTAGGGAATTTTCCTCTGGATTCAAGCCACCATTCCATCCTAAATTTCAATATTCTCTCGAAAGTTTTCATTATACAAGATGCTAGAGAAATGGGTCTATAAGAAGCGGCTAAATTTGGATTTTTGCCAGGTTTTAAAATTGGAATTACGATAAATTTTCTCCAATCATCAGGAAATTCACCTGACTGCAGGATCTCATTGAAATTTTGGAGTAACATTTGTTTCGCATTGGGTGGAATATTATGAAGCATAATGTATTGAATGTTGCCTAGGCCTGGAGAAGTATTCGAGTTCGATTTGAGGGCTCTATCCAGCTCATACATTTGAATATCTTCGCATAAGAAATCTGAATCTTCCTTAGGATCCAATTCCATAGATAATGCGTATGTGCTAGGAGGTGCCAATTTAGAGAGGAATTCATCTACCCAATCACCTGAAACAACAGGTTGACTTGGGGCTGAGTCACTTTGCAATTTTCGAATATTTTTCCATATCATATTTATGGGAGTATTTTTATTGAGGGAGTCACAAAATCGCCTCCAACTATTTTTTTTACTATTTTTTATTGTCAATTTAGCTCTAGCCTCGGAGCACTTGAATGAAAGAAAATTTTCTAGATTTGACTCAGATAAGTATTTCCTATATGCTTCTTTTTTATTCGACAAAGCTTGAGCGCATGCGTTATTCCACCATGGTTTGTTAAATTTGGGATTTACTACAGTTTTATATTTTTTTATGCTTGTCTCACAGGATTGTATCAAGTTATCTACAAATTTTTCATAAGAAGTTGAGTTTGAGTTATTCGATTGATCGGTATAGGATTGCATATTTTGATAAAACCTTTCCCAATCTGCTCTTTTTGTATTGTAAATACGGGAAGTCCTATGAGGAGGTGATCTTTTCAAATTTATGGATATATCAAATCTGATGACGAAATAGTCTGACCCCAAACTGTCCTTTTCAACGAACCAGTTGCTAACAGAAAAAATATAGCTTGAGCAAATTGTTATATCTATTGATGATTTGTTTTGACCTGGTGCCGTCAGTCTTGTTGCTGAACCGTTATTCATTATATAGAGGTTTTTGTCCTCTATGGCTGTGAGGAGTTTATAGCCGTTTGCACTGTCCGTTGGGGAACCCCAAAAGGAATGATGCAGATTAAAATCACCACCAACAATCGAATAACTACTCATGTAATTCAACAGAATATTCCAGTCAGAGACCTCAATATTCGAATTTGGCGGAATGTAGAGAGAAAATATTATAAGATTCTTAACATCCGTAATTTTCAAAGATAGAGCAATTAATTCAATATTCGCAATCTGAGGTACCTTCAGAATTTCAAACGAGTAACATTTTTTGAGAAGTATAGCTACTCCTCCTTTGCCATTAGGACCAATATACTGTTATTAACAAACATAATGGCAAGTCAAGAAGCATGAAAATGAAAAAGTTTTCATTCCGAAAGGAGCATAAACTTCACAATATATTGAATAAAAATGATTGAAATAAGTGGAATTAAATACTGGAAGGTTATACAAGACCTTAGGTCACAAAATAGCATTCATCTATTGGGCAATATGAAGATAGATACTGATAACTATAAAATTTATTTGAGAACTTTCTGAATTGACTGAAGTGTTTTCACAATATCTAGGGATCTAATTCAATTTTATTCTCATACCTTTGTATAAGAAAGTATTGAATGTGTTTGCTTTTCTACACGTATAATTATCTGTAAATGAAAACAATCAAGTAATATATCAATATTTATTCCACTGATTGGATCTTAAAATAAGCAACAGTAAATTGAAGTTTATTTCTGAAGCGGTCTTTCACACGAAACTTCATATTGAATGGAGGTGGTAATATGAAAACGTAGTCAATCGGTAGACTTTACAATCTTATTTCCTTAGGAAAAAGTACTATGGTGACATTACAACTAAGCGACTAAAAACTGATATAGGTACACTTGTTCAAAATTTGTTTGTCAAAACAAAGGAATATTCAAAATTAAATAATTATTATTCATTATATACTATAGCTTAAACTTATAGAGATATTTCCTTCAAATTCGCTATATCATAATTAACAACAAATCAATAGTGAATTGCACAAAAGTCTTGCCATAGTGGATTTCCCAAACTATTCACTTTATTTGTACGAACATTAGTAATGGGTTACATAAGGTTTATGTTTTTTAAGTTCAATGAAAAGAATAAATAATAGTTATGTATTTATATCATTTCACAAAAATGTAACACAGGGTGTTTCCCTCTTTAATCAAAGGAAGGATTAGGAATCCCACCGAATTTCTAGACGAAAATGTTTTTTTTCGCTTTGGTTCTGCTGTTGCCGTTGAAAAAGAATTGACATGTTTACTTTTTTCTCCTATTTGATTGGAACTGGTGTGAACTGGCTTATGGAAAACATTTTGAAAAGTACTCAAGTTCATTTATGTGATTTTTCAATAACTTCATTCCAATAGTTCGACTTGAGGCTATATAACAAATAACCTGCTTCTCTACGTAATATTTCCAATTTTTATATTTAGCTCAAAATATCTCAATACTGTTTATTCAGCATTGTATTTATTGAACGGATATTTTAACTGAGGAAATAATAGACTGAATACTGTGATAAAAAGTGACATACTATCATATTTTTATTATTGTTATCAATATTATTGTCTTGATATTCATCTGTAAATTCGAGTTTGAATGTGTTAATTTTTTCTTTGACAATATCTTATACTTCAACTATTAGCAATTATTAACAACTGAATCACATTTACCCCAAACCGCAAAACATTCGAAAAATGCAGACGACGTAATTCACTTGTAATTCATTTTAATATCAAATAAAATGAAAATATTTATTGCTAAACAGTTCCGTATTATTCACTATATCAAAATTATGGCACTAGTAACTCGAATCTCTAGTATTGAACGAATTTGAAAACTTGAAAGACCAGAAATAAAAATAGTAGATGCACTCATTTCATACCAAATAACACTGAAATATCATATGCTACTATTTAATAATAGAAAGACAACACATCAAATTGAATTTCATGAAATTATGAGAGATATTATAGCACATTTCTCGATTGGAAGTGACGTCTTTCCCTATTGGAGGGGTAAGAGAACAAACTACATATCGTTTTTCAATGATCGAAAATTTTCAGTTTTTTGAATTGTTAATTCTATGTAGTATCCTATAACATGAATATATTTCATGTAATTTCATGCAAGTGTATATTCACATAACGACAAAATCTGAGCATCAAGGTCTACCATATACAGATATTTCATTTAATACATTCACACTTCGAATGTTTATTTTTGTTAGTTGATTGTATATATTTGCACTTGAATTAAATGGAAAACAGAGTTCCTCTCTATAGCCTCGTCGGAGCCAACCTTTGAATATTGCGTGAGATATTTCAATATTTATTTCATAAGAGGAAATTCATCAATCAATTTCTAGAATTGATTGTGGAGATGTGATTAATGCATCGTTTTAGGTTTTGAAACTTGGATTGTGCTTTTGAAATGATGCTCTTGAAAGTTCATTAGATTGGGTTTTCTCAAATAAGTAGCTGAATAATAAATACATCACACTAGTTTACAATAGACATTATTTGAATATTTTTATTTTATATTATTATTTTTTCTAAGTTTCAGCTATGTTGCCATAAAATACAAAAAAAAACATGTATTTACTGAGAAATACTTCACTGAAAAAATGGACGATGAATCAACTCTGTGATAGTTCATATTTAAATGAGAGGCAATAAGAAATAGAAGAACACAAAACATTATACGGGTCATAAAGCAGTAATGTTTATAGCATTAGTTTGTTCATTAAAAAAACTGAACAAAACTAACTCAGGTAGTCATCGAGATATTGAGATGTTTTTTAATGGAAACCATCCTGAAATGAAGAAGTACTATGAAAGAAAACATAAAAAAGCTAGCTCATAAATGGTAAATTCAATGGACCATGAATCAACTCTGTGATCGTTCATATTTAAATGAGAGGTAATGAGAAATACTTGTATAAAAATCACTGACTGAACAATTCTTTATTCGACTAGTTTTTTCACTAGTCGAATAAAGAAATTCTTGATAATTTACAGCGTTATCAAGAATTCTTGATAGAATTCTATTATGGAAGAACTAGACTTTTATGACCATATTGCAATCCATATTTTTTAATTGCAGCAGAAGGTCTTCTCCGGGTTTTTTCCCGGATTTTCAGAACTTTTATTTTCGAGAAAATACTTCATCACGGAGACGAAAGGTGTCCAAGTCTCTAGTTCTAACTCAGCCACATAATTTCTGAATAGATCATCTTCCGTAAGTTGTCTGATTTGGGGACCATCAAGAATACCGTCTTCAATCTTTTCCATAATGAGCTGCGGAGATTTTGGCGAAGGTAGGAAAGCAGTTCCCGTCTTTATCTAGTATTTTAACAAACTGTCATCGTGTCCAGTTTCATATGTGAAGATAGAAGGATAATTTCATCTCGAGCTACTAAGAATTGTGGACTATATTTTGCTCTCTAGGCTTCATATTTTCTCCCAAGGGCCAATTTCTCCTTACCCAATGTTCAGCTGTTCTGTTTCAAGGACATACAAAAATAGAAAAGCCTTGTGTAACCACTCTGTTGACTGAGAGATTTTTAAATTGACATAATTTGCCACTTATGATCATTGTATTTTATTTTGTTAGAGAATAGGTAATTGTTACAATATTTTTCGTTTAACTTTATACTGAATGCAATTTTTATTTATACCCAGCGGATTTATTTCCATTATGTACTGATATATATATATATATATATATATATATATATATATATATATATATATATATATATAGAAATATATTTTAGGCTACGCTTTGAGCTAAAACCTTGTTTTAAGGTTTCCGATATACTTTTGGGCACTGAAGAGTCAGGTGAACGCTGCACTGTCGTGACGTTGAACACGACTAGGACTTGGGTACTGCCGTTTAGTTCGAGTTTTAAACCGTTTACGTTCACGCTACGGAAATAACAGTCTTTGAGATGGTTTCGTGGTTGTCACCAAATAGTCGATGTTCCCAATTTGAAGGACCCACTTTTACATAATCTTAAATATTCCACACGTAATTTTCAAACAAAATTGGAGCCCAAGACTTCTGATTTTTATCCTAGAGCTTCCCAAAATACTCTAAATAAAATTTCACTAACCCCGATATAACAATATACGGTGTTTCTACAATCGTTAAACACATTTTTTTCGCATATAGAGCAAAACTGATCTGTTTGAATAACGTACCCTTGAACCACTCATGACGCAAAAAATTTAGATAATAATCTTAACACAGTCAAAAACAAGGTAACCCAAGCTGCTCAAAGAATTTTGAATACAGATTTGATGAAAATAGTCATAAGTGGACATTTTCAACAACAGAATTCGCGGCAACAGACAGAAAGTTGAAATTTGTAAACCAATGCTATCAATTCATCTCATTTTGAAGAAATCATTTAATAATAACTCAAAAAATACTTCAATCTGTCATGGGTTCATTAATGTCAATACAATAAAATATACTACATAAGTGGTATATGAATATATAAAAATATATTTATGGTAGTTGTAGCTAAGGTCACGATTTTAGCTGGCTTCAAGCTTCACTTGTCCACAGACATAGCACAACTGATGAGTTCCTTGTATAACGAAACAGCCTATCCAATATTATCTTATATATATATATATATATATATATATATATATATATATATATATATATATATATAAATATATATATATATATATATATATATATATATATATATATATATATATATATATATATATATATATATATATATATATAGTGGATTCTCACTTATCCGGTAGAATTAAAAACCAGAAGGTGCCGGATTACTGGATGGTATAGAAAACTTCATAATGAATATAAAAAAGCAGTCTACAAGGAATATACAAAGTATCTATTTTTCTGTTTTCGAAACAGGATAGATATCTCAGAATTTACTCATAATTACATACAATAATGTTGAATTGAAGTCTGTTTTTCTGCAGCTTGTAGTGTTGGTTTCAAAAAATTTCCTCGTACGTTCCGGAAAATTATAATATCTGTAGCCGGTACTCCGTTTTCATCACATCATATTATGCAGGTATTGAAACATCTGTACGTACTATCTGGTTTTACTTCTATTGTTGCAGTAGTTCCTGGTTCATATATTTTCACAAGGGTGTCTTCTTCTTGTGGTACTTCACATATTTCTTGATTCGTCATAATTTGTTGTGAATCTATGGTCCCCTCAAAACAAGAAATTCAATTTGCCGAAATTAAGGATGGCAAACTATTGGAAGTCTCGGTCTATTCAAGTGTCGGATTAGTGAGATTATACTATATAAGTATGGAAACAAAAGACAGACTGTTTCGTTCTACAAGGAACTCATCAGTGGTGTTACATCTGTTGTCAAATGAGGCAACGACTTGAACTCACAGACACCTTATTGTGACTCCGAAGTGAATACTATGTAATATAAGTAATATATACTGATACATATAAGTAATGAATATATTTCAATATTTGACAAGTACATCGTTTGATATTTTTAAATATCAATAGTTCACGCTTGTCGTACGCTCGTGATCTTCCCGTATTTCATGCTACATTCTGGAGAAATAACCAATATCAATGAATACATTTGAGTACATATAAATGCATGCATATAGTTATTGTGGTCAGAGCACTGAATAAATGATATATATTGAGGAAAATAATAGGATATTCATTCGAAAAACCTTTTTGAATTAATCGAAAGAATGTTAAAGCAGACGTGGATATATCTCATCTACCTAGATATGACCTTATACGAGAAAGACATTGCTTATGGCACTCCTGGCATTTAGCATGTTTTTGGGTTGTGCTAAGATTAAATCTGAGTTTCCACAATGAAACGTAACTCAAATAATCACTCTGTTGATCTTTCTCTAGTTAGTATTCACAGTAAATACATTTTTCCTTTGCGTTACTCTTCCTTACCCATATCAAGTAAGTATATATCACGAAATGGACTGAAAAAACACATTTATTACCCAATCAAACTGTATGCTGATTAATTTAGCGTGTTAGTAAGCTTTGATACATTTTATTTGGCAAGGAATTATGAAAAATGATTACCTTATTGAATTTAATAGACGTAATACATCCCGAAAAACTTCTCAATCAAAACTTTGAACTGAAAGGAGTTCATTGAATAAAAAACATTTGTCTTGGTTTCACAAAAATCACATTCGATTATCGCTCTATAACTGTTTCAGCTTGTTATCGATGCTCAGAATACAATATTATTAACCTAGTTTGTGTTAATTTTTGTACATATTTTGCTATTTTATATTAAAAGTCAATTTATTTTCATTGCAACCTACTCGACATCAAAATAATTGATATAATCAATGCAATACTAAGGTTTTTATTATAGACGTTGTTTACACGTAAAAGGAAGGTATGAATTTATTGCTTATTGTCTAATACCAATACAACAAGGTCAAGAGAATTAACTTGAAACTAAAAGGTTTATTTCATTCCCTCAAATATGACTGAATAAACTATTCCTAGACAACAATTTGCTAATGAATTGAAAGTCACTGAAAAAAAATGACGAATACATTCGATAAACATAATTACACAACTGGCCACATTATAGTGCATAATTACTGTAATATGTATCTCGTCTTCGATACTCCACCGTAAACTTTTAATCACACGCCATAAAAATATGAAAGTTTACAACTTACGAGATAATTCAAACATTCCATAAAATAACAAATTTACATACTCATATCTCATGGTCAATATTCAGCTTAGCAGTGGGTATTTTTCAATTTTAAAATGTATTACATACTATTATTATTAAATAGTAATATGTCGAATTAAATGAAAAATAACATTAGGAACATATAATTCATTCTAATCAATTTCAAGTACATATTCAATTTACCAATAGAATAAACGTTCACTGATACACGTATTTTCAGAATTTCAGATACTTTTATAGCTGATAATTTTAAGTTTTGCAGATATTCTCTTGAAAGATTGGTTTGAATTATTGTCATTATTCTGAGGACGCTCCGATGCTTTTCCAACATCTTTGGAAAAACTAACAGAAAAATATTCAGAAAACCTTCTGCATCCCAGAAAATGCAAAATTAAAACGAAAAAGACATTGATTGACTCTTATATGTCATTAAGAAGATGATGAAAAAAACTATTATATTGCTAAATATGAAAAATCTTATATAGCTAAAAAACAGAAATGAAAAAGTCTCAGGAAGATTAGAAAAACAGAAACAGCATATGAATGCAAAGATCTCATAACGAACTTGCAAATAAACGACTTTTGATAATAACAAAGACTAAATGCCTCATAGAATGACTAAAAAAGACCTGCAGCAGATAATTGCAGAAAATCTCAAAGATTTCTTCAACAATAAAATAGAGTTTTTTTTAAATTTTTTAATAGTGTTGGCGTTTACTTGATGTAAATCCATTATAATTGAACATAAACTTAAAATCAGACACTTCAACTTATGATTTACACTTTATTCACTACATAGCATTTAACGACGAAGCGCGTCATGCTATGTAGTGAATAAAGTGTAAATCATAAGTTCAAGTGTTTGAATTTAAGTCAATAAAATAGAGACATTGAATTACCCCCAAACGCCAACACGAGTAACAAGTTGTAGAAAGAAATGTTATAATATAATCGAGAGATAAATGATTCTCATTCAGTGACATATTTTGATAAATTCTGATTCTGAATTCCAATTCTTTTGAATTTTTTCATTTGAAGGATCCTTATTTGCTAAGAATTGCCAATTCAGATATAGAAAGATAAGAAAATCATAGGCAGAAAGCAACGAGTATTTAGCCGGGGGTATACATCAATTGAATACCGTGCTTCATCTGGAGTGTTCCAAGGTTCCATATTTGGTCCTTTATTTTTTACTATGTTCGTAAATGATATAATTGATGTTTTAGATGTTGAGGATTTATTGTTCGATAATGACTTCAAGATTTTTCATAAAGTTTCCAGCATTGGTGACAATGAACGCATTGCCAGAAGCTTGTGTAATATTGTAAATTGGTGTGATCTTCACAAATTAACCCGCAACATCTCCTAATGTCATCTTTTGTCGTTTTCCACAAAGTATAATTTTATGAATTTCAACTATGAAATTGGTAATAATATTTTGGGAAGACCTAAAACATTTATTGGCCTTGGCGTAACCTTCGATTCTCAACAAACTTTTATACCACATATCAATGCTATACTGCAGTAACCTCTGCCTGTAGAGTATATGGTTTCATTATTCTCATTGGTAAGAAATTTAGCAATATATCAACTCTGAAAACATTGTATTGTGCTTTCGTAAGATCTAAACTTGAATAGGGATCTACAGTCTGGAATCCTAGTTATCAGTTACATATTGATCAACTGGAGTATATTCAACGAAAGTTTCTGAAACTTTAGAGCTTAAGAATTGATGAAATATATCCACCTATAGGCATACAACATGAAACACTTACAAGTCGACGTAATGTGCACACACTCAGTGCGCAAAGCGAATGCCATGCAATAATCTTCTTACATAAAATAATTAATAACAAAGTGAAATGTTAGAAATTATTGCAAAAGCTTAACCTTATGGTTCTAAGAGCTTTTTCCAGAAGCGAGTTCACGTTCTATATTCCAGCACCTAGAACGTATGTTCTAAAATTTTCTCCATTGCTCACGATGTGTGAAAAATGTAATATTTTTGGAGCCAAGGTGGATATTTTCAACTGTTCTGTTACTGATATTAAGGCAAGTTTCCTTGATATGCATAATCTCTGCTAGAACAATCATTTATGTGTATTCACGTACAGGATTCATATTCACGCATATACTTGTATGTGTGTATATGTGTTAAAATGTGAATGTATATGTATGTGTGTGTTAATCTTTATATGTATGTGTTAATTTGGTCAGCATTTGAGTTTTTTCTCTATAAATTATATTCCTATAATTATATTTCATTTCCTCAGTTGGGATTTCATATCACAAACTCTTTCTTTTTAAAATTGGACTTTAAAATTTGAAAGTACAAAATTGGAACTTTTGTACTATCAATCTTGTTTTTAGTATCTGTTGTTTTTCCTGTTTTGTAATTAGGACCTGTCCTGTAAAACAGTTTATGTTAAATAAATAAACAAATATCAATGGACGAGTTTTCACTGAATTTAATTCAAATAATTAAATTACATTCAATTAAAATTTGCATTTCAAAGTTTTGACAATTCATCAACGGTTCGCCATATTTTGTAGCGAAACGTTAACTTAAAATAATTTTTTTCATTTGAAGAACATTATTTGCTAATAACTGCTAATTCAAATATAGAAAGATAAGAAAACTACCAATAAATATATACATATAAAATGAGGACTCTAAGAAAACATGTACAATCATTCTTCTATTTCTATATAATATACTTAAGTGAGTAAAGTATGTAGTTATATTCATTGCAACCACAAAATACTAACCACAACTTCCATCAATGTTGAGAGCATTAATTAAACATAGGCAATCGCGCATTATTTTATTCGTTATCATCAGTCAATCAGTATGTATAAACTTCACAATATTTTGAATCCTGCAAAAACCACTAATTATATTCAATGAAACTATAAAATTTCTAATTATTTTTAGTATTGTTGTTGACCTTTGCACCACCTATAGAACAAAGATCACTAAAGAATATTTCATATTCAAAAACGTATTTACAAAACATAAAACGTGACTTTCATCTTCTTTCGATTAAGTGTGGTTGAAAAACATTGTATAGATATTTTCTACTTATCGAATTCAACGAATTCGTTATATAGTCCACATAAATGTCATTCTAGTTCATTCAACAATACTAACGTCGTATAAAATTATCAGTAATTGTATACAAAACTATATCAACGTGGAAATACATATAGTAGTTCACGTATTTATTAAAAATGTGCGACTTTGCATAAAATTGCATAAAGAATTAGCTTCTTTATAAAGTGAAAAACAAAAATAATACTTTGAAATGATTCAATAAATTTCATAGTAAAAACTTAGACAATATTCGAAAATACAACATACAATACATACTTTTTTCTATTTACTTAAATCGAAAATTTTTATTTGTAGACGTACTGTAAGAAGTTTTGGGACTCATGATACGAGGCCTTTATGGTCACCGATAGTTTGTTTAGTCTTCGATTCAAAGGTCCGTATTCCTTCCTGCACGTGCAGTACTTGAAGTGCAGTAGTAGAGGTTGCTAAGTAGAAATACTGTAAGAAGTTTTGGGACTCATGATACGAGGCCTTTATGGTCACCGATAGTTTGTTTAGTCTTCAATTCAAAGGTCCGTATTCCTTCCTGCACGTGCAGTACTGGAAGTGCAGTACTAGAGATTGCTAAGTAGGAATATTGTAAGAAGTTTTGGGACTCATGATACGAGGCCTTTATGGTCACCGATAGTTTGTTTAGTCTTCGATTCAAAGGTCCGTATTCCTTCCTGCACGTGCAGTACTTGAAGTGCAGTATTAGAGATTGCTAAGTAGGAATACTGTAAGAAGTTTTGGGGCTCATGATACGAGGCCTTTATGGTCACCGATAGTTTGTTTAGTCTTCGATTCAAAGGTCCGTATTCCTTCCTGCTCGTGCAGTACTTGAAGTGCAGTACTAGAGATTGCTAAGTAGGAATATCAAGATTCATATGTTGATAATATTTTACCCCACTACGCAGTTCTTATTCATGAGAGGAAGAAGTAAGTCTTCATTTGTAGGGTTGTATACGAAATTCGTTTTGAATTGTTTGTTACTTTAATAAAGTATTCAAATGTAACAGGAAATATTTAATCAATTATATTTACTGAAGTATTTCTTCTAATAATAACATAATGTGAGGAAAAATGTAATGAAATGACAAAAATATACGAATCGAAATTGGAGTATGAGAAGAGAGGAGAAAGAAATCTTCTGACACTGAATATTTTAAAGTGCAATATAATGTCTTTTGCTGGTAAAAAGAATTCAGTTCATTCTGATTATCACGTGAATAGTGATGAAATTAATAGATGTACCGAATTCAGAGGTTTATCCAGAATGAGGTTTATTCATCAGTGCCATACAATCTCATCTACTAGATGTTCTACTACTAATGTTCCTTCACTTGAAACACGTATACTAACAATATTTTGGAAGTACAAGTTGATTAGGTTTATTGTTGATTTTTCTCTTCTTTTAGAATTTCAGTTCCTGAGATCTTATCTTGTTGAAATAGGAAAGTTTCCTATTCCTTTTCATGAAGTCATTGGTTCAAGTCAAGCTCTCGGCTGACTTGACATAAGTTTTTTTTGACATAAGTTCAGATATAAGTATTTCTGATATGAGGTTTGCGTGTAGTTTGTGGGTAAGTTTTAATTTCACAGAGTTATATCGATCATATGTATTTGTTTTTTTTCTAGTTTTATTTTACATAACTTGTGACTTTCATCGAATTTTTTCCATTCTGTATTTGGCTTAAACTTTCGAGTAGTGTATTTATAATTGAATAAATGGAAAAAATATATAAGACCTGACTAGACAATCTAAAGGGTGTTTTTTAGAAGGTATAGAACTTTAAATTGCAATAAAACAACGATCATTCGATTGACATAAATTTTTTTTTATTCCAAAGATAATCTTATGGCATTACATTTTAAATATGATTTCTGATATATGACCGCCACGGCTGGCTCGGATGTAGTCCAATCTGGACGTCCAATTTTCGATGACTTTTTCCAACATTGTGGCCGTATATCGGTAACAACACGGTGAATGTTGTCTTCCAAATGGTCAAGAGTTTGTGGCTTATCTGCATAGACCAATGACTTTACATAGCCCCACAGAAAGTAGTCTAGCGGTGTAAAATCACAAGATCTTGGAGGCCAATTCACAGGTCCAAAACGTGAAATTGGGTGGTCACCAAACGTGTCACTCAATAAATCGATTGTGGCACGAGCTGTGTGACATGTTGCGCCGTCTTGTTGAAACCACAGCTCCTAGACATCATGGTTGTTCAATTCCGGAATGAAAAAGTTAGTAATCATGGCTCTATACCGATCACCAGTGACTGTCACGTTCTGGCCATCATCGTTTTTGAAGAAGTACGGACCAATGATTCCACCAACCCATAAAGCGCACCAAACAGTCAGTTTTTCTAGATGTAACGGTGTTTTGACATACAATTGAGGATTATCTTCACCCCAAATACGGCAGTTATGTTTGTTGACGTAGCCATTCAACTACAAGTGCGCTTCATCGCTAAACAAAAAAGCGCGATACGTATTCCGCATAGAACCATTATTTTCGAAATAAAATTGCACTATTTGCAAGCGTTGTTTAGGCGTGAGTCTATTCACGATGAATTGCCAAACCAAACTGAGAATAAATCACTTCTCAGCTGTTAAATCGGTTGCCATCTTCAACAGTAATACCAACTTAAAGTTTTATACCTCTAAAAAAACACCCATTAGAATACATCAATACAGTGGAATTACGAAGAACCTCCTCGAACTCTTCATTTTCGGTTATGAAGATGAAATCGCCGAAACGTGTGAATAATATATGTGCAATATATGGGTCTGTCTAATGAGAACTGACCTTCTGATTTAAGGTGAAATTAATGATGATGGAGATATTAAAAAGCCACAATTGTAGTTATTTGGAGGCGTTACGAAATTAACGCACAACAAATACCAATTGATAAAAATAATCTCGAAACTTAAAGAATACACTTCAATTAATTTCATCGTGAGAGATTGTAATATCTCAATTTAAAATGAAAGTGTTATTATCGATAATAATATAGTAACGTATA
The DNA here is from genome assembly GCA_030704895.1 of Henosepilachna vigintioctopunctata. Taxonomy (NCBI): domain Eukaryota; kingdom Metazoa; phylum Arthropoda; class Insecta; order Coleoptera; family Coccinellidae; genus Henosepilachna; species Henosepilachna vigintioctopunctata. Next base: position 2,497,243 of record JARQZJ010000129.1, read on the forward strand.
ACTTATCGAAATATAGGATAAGACCACCGCGAATATACTTTAAACTAATTTTAGATCTGATGTAATGTAATCATAGTGCATTAAATTTATTGATTTGTGTTACGTTCATTTTAATTAATTCGGCGACAACACCAGAGAGCTGTAATCAGTTTATTTTTTCCCGATTAGATTAGAATTTGTTCTGAAGATGATAATTATTGAGATAAGTCTGATTTGATTAGTTACGAAGAATCTCCAAATTCGAAATATATTGTCTTCAATCATAATGAATAAATAAATGACTCGGAGGTTTCGCTTATCTCTTGGTGAAACATTATGTTAAAAACTATAAAATTAACACACTTCATTTAAGTTTCACTGAATGTATTAAAAACTCTACATATGCTTCGGGTGGTTAACCCATTATCAAGAGTATACTATATTACTCAACATTTTTAGTTTTATAGTTTTTATGAATAAATATGAAAAACTTATAAAAATGCCACCTATATAGGTATGTATATAACTTTATATGTTCCTATTCTTATAACCTATTTTTTGTTGTGATAAGGAGAAAGATCTTGGTGTAGTCTTCGATCAGAAGCTTTCCTTTGTCCCCCACATCACCCAACTTAACATTTCATCTACCTCGAAAATATATGGATTCGTCACACGCAATGGCAAATATTTTAATAATTCCTCAACATTCATACGACTATTTAATACCCTAATCCGTATCAAGTTGGAGCATAATCTGGCATCCTATTTACACTTGCCATCAACGCCATCTTGGGGCCATTCCGAGAAGGTTCTCGAAATTCTTAGTTTTGGAGGGAGGATAAAGTTTATCCACAGAGAGGGGTCAATCATAACGAATTATTGAGTCGACTTAGTTCAATCTCATTGCAGAGCAAAAGAGAAACTTTGTCACTCAAATTTCTCTACAATTTACTGCACAATAGTATTGATTGTACTCTTCTCTTGTCCGATTTGAAATTTTGTGTTCCAAGGCAAATTCTCGTAACACAGATTTATTCCACCTAAAGACTCCGACGACCAACTCCCTAATACAATCCCCCACGTGGTTTATGGAGTCTATATTCAATAGAGTTGCCAATAATTGTGACATTAACTTGGAGTCCCGCAGGGATCTATTTCTGGACCTACTCTATTTTTAGTATTCATAAATGAACTCCCGAACTTTCTCAATAGTGGTTTTATTTGCAGAAGACAGCAGCATTTCCCCTGAGGGACCTGATTTGAATAACATTTGTTTTGCTGTTGAAGAGCAGCACATGAGGGCTGAACGTTAGCTTACTGGTAACGCTCTGTGTATGAATGATGACATGATGAAAAGCGTGATTTTCAGCTTAAGCACAGTGGACTTATAAGAACAAGTTTCTTGGTATACATGTTGGCTCTTGCCTTTCGTGTAGAACGCACATCAAATATATTGCAGCTAGGCTGAGTAGAAGCATATTTGTGCTTCGCAGTTTGATCGGAACTTTGCCGAGTGCAGTGCTTAAGTTGGCATATTTCTACATATAAACTTAAATTCAAACACTTGAACTTATATTTTACACTTTATTGACTACATAGCACGACTCGTTTCGTCGTTACAAACAACTTCTTCAGATGCAAACAGAATAATGACAACAAATTTGAAAAGACAGGTATAAATATGAGGGCAATTTGAGATTCTTTCAATTTGGGTTTTAGCTGAGAGGTATCCTTGAAGGATAAATAGTCGCTTCACGGGCGAAGTAGTTTTTCGAATCTCCCAACCCGGAGAGTAAAAACGCAGTAGTCAAATGTGTCGACTTCCTTCAATGGAGTGTCAATTTCTTTCTTGTTTTTCCATCTCCCGGTTCGAATAACTTGATTTTGGCTACGCCGTTCAGAGGAGAGCCAATAAGCTCGAAACACGTGTCAACGGCTGCTACTAATGGCGGCATATGCCGACATTGTGTACTTTTGATTTATATATATATATATATATATATATATATATATATATATATATATATATATATATATATATATATACCGCGACATGTTCCACGTTTCAATTGGTAAACACCCGATTTGTCTTCCCTTTTAATTTTGTTTTTATTGTTCTTGATGTGTCTCGATAGATTATTGTTCGTTTCAAATTAAATACTGAAATTATGTTTTTTTAAAAAGGTTTCGACTTTTTGACTCACTGTTCCAAAGTATGTTAAACTATCAAAGTTACGAATTTTATCAGAATGATGAGGAAATACTAATCGCACAGTTTTCTGATAAAGTTTTTTGTGAAGAATTTTTTACACTAGTTCGCTCTCATAATTATTATCAACCGCAATCTGTTTAATGATGTTCAATTCTTTATTGAAGTTTTCTTCTGATAAAGGTATATTAGTTAATCTATGTATCATACTGTGTAACGCTGCCATTTTATGTGGATATGGATGGCATGAGGATTTGTGTATTATGGTATCCGTATGGGAAGGCTTATGGAAAATAGAAAAATTTAATTTATTATTAAATCTTGTAAATGTCAAGACTAAAAAATTAAAGGATTTATTCGATTCTATTTCGGTTGTAAATTTTATATTCGGATGAATTGCAGCAAGGAATGGATATAATTATGATATAAAACTGATGGCATAATAAGCAGAATATAATAATTATGACATCTTAATTTTTGTAGAGCAGTATATTTCACAAGTAGAAATTAAAATAACAAACTTAGAGTTGTTCACAAAATGACGAAGTTGCATATGGTAATATAAAAGTCTGAATAATCTATTTGAATTCAAATCATTGATTTTCATAAAACAAGTATTTCATTTCATTAAAATTCATCACGTTTGTTCATCAGTCAAATGGGATATAAACAAATATTGCGATGCATTATCAGGTAATAGAAACACATTTCATATTCATCAAGCCACAAAAAATATCCAATTACCAACGAAAATAATGATAGGCAATTTTGATTCCCTAATATTTGAATGGAAACAAATACTAGAATTCAATCAAAGGTCATCGAAGATTACATGAATACATAATGAATTTTCTAATTAAATTTCATAAAACTTTTTGACAAATTATTTCAAGTTATACCTACTGACACGTATAGTGAGGCCGCTAATATTTTTCTTGTTGATTAACTCAAGGTGGTGTGTAGGAGTTTGTTCTCTTTATTGATCACATGTTTATATTTATGAAATCCTAAGGCTATTCATGGGCACGTTGTTGATTTGTCAGTTTCAATAAAGTTCAACATTTGATTTTTAACACTCTCATATTAAACTGAAATATATATCCAATACGCCAGGTTCTTCGAAAAAAATTTTACTGTTAAGAACTTTGACATTTTCGTTTCATTCAAGGTGAGAAATTGAAAAATGTTAACAATTAAATATGAATATTTATGGCATAAATGATTTTTGCATCGGTTTTTCGATATTTATCGTTAATTTTTGAATATTTACTGAAGTGTTTAACAAAATAGTATGAGAATATCCCATTTTTTGTTTTCTTGAATATGAATTTGCATCTTATATGGTAAAAATATTGTGAGATATAGTTCTTCAAAGTCCTGATAATATAGTTTTATGATACTTGCAATATTGAATATATTTGCGATATCTGAAATCGAATTGTAGAAAAGTTAATAACAAGTTGATAAAAGTTGAACATTCACAGTCTAGTTTGTCATCTTACCAACCCTGTAAAAAGTACTTTTTTACAGGGTTGAACTTTGAAAAGAATATTTTCAAAATTTGTGTGAAATGAGTTATAATGATCAATATAGTAAGATTGAATGCATATAGCCAAAGTTATATCTAAATTATGAAGTTCACCAGTTACATTTTTTCAGGCACTAATCCATTATTAATAAAAATTTCGTTTATGAATTCATTCCTGATGATTCGAATCATCAGATCGAATCATCATCAACAATCAGAATTGAACTAATTCGAATGAAATCTATTATAATCATAAATGTAGCATGAGTACAAGTAAGTCACAACTTTTGATATCTATGACTTATAGGCATTTCGGAATTTCAGAGTTATATGATCGAGTTCAAAATATGAAAACTTTCATTATCATCAAATTGCAAAATGTTTGGAGTTAGCAAGTGATTCAATTTTGTTTCAATTGAAATTGAGGTTCAATTATCAAACGAATGAAAATCTGCTTCAGAAAATATCATAGTAATAATAATAAGATCCTTATTCACTTTCACACAATTTGTGTTAAAGAGTGAGAGGCACAATTTAGCAAAGCTATTCCTACTCAACCTATATCTGGCCAGAGTGGCGCTGACTTTATGTTACAAAAGAGTATATGTTGGTTGAATCTCATTCAGGGTGATTCATAAGTCCGAATTATTTATTTTTATATCCCAACTACGTCCCAATCCCTCTTATAGATCTTTTGAGTTCATACCGAAAAATCTTCTGAAATATATCAGAGAACTAGGACTGGGCGAACATCTCTATAAGAAATTACAAAAATCGGTGCTTGGCACATCAAGAACTGTCAGGAAGTTTCTAGGACGTAACCGAAATCAACACTCTGAAGTTCGCCGCCGTGCACATCGCCGCCATGTGGACCACCGCCACGGACCTAATAACTTGGAAAGGGCTCCAACTGAGCTTAATCCCTCAGACACACAATATCTGAGATAAGTGAAAGTTCCCTGTTAGGCAGAGTGAAAGCCGTAAAGCTTGAAATCCGATAATAATATAACTTAATTATTACTGCATTACAAAATTCATACATACATGGTGTTGCTAATATTGTTAAAAGTACTTATTTCAAATTGCATTAATACAGCTTTCCTAGCCATAAAGTACTAATAGGTGGGATACAGCAGGGACTGATTAATCCAACCAAAATAAAAAGAAATTGTTTCACAACAATTTTCTGCATAAAAGAACAAAATTAAATGAAATAATTAAAACAGGTCGAGTGGCTAAGTGAAGAATACCCCTGCACGACATGCTCAATATAAAAATATTTAAATCTTCGAAAAAAAAAGAAAAACTACCTAAAAAAACCAAGTCAATTATGTTCATTCAGAAGAAATTAATTACATTTTTACATTACTAGAGATATTCTTCGGGCTAGTAATTCATTTTCAAGAATTGACAAAATTCTTGTTGTGAAATGTCCTTGAGGATGATTGATAGGAACATTATTTCGAAGGTATTGAATAATTTGATGAAATTAGGACGAGACATTCAAACTGCATTTCTTTACTTAGTGAATATTCAATTATTGTGTTCTAGTACAGAAAGTAATTGTATACATTGAAATGAACAGAAAAATATTAACAAAATATATATGTATATATTATATGAATAAAAGTTCCTTCAACAAAATAATAATAATCCAGTTTTGTAAATATTGGACATTCAAAAAAATACATAGATAATTATTTTTGTTTTTTTCATTTATTAGGATATAAATGGGAATACAAGAAGGATGATTCAATGCATTTCATGAATATATGTTTGAACAAAATCTCTCCAATATCTGTTGAAAACGGTTTCATTTATCAATTCAAAATAGATCAGAGTGCATTGAAATTGAATAGTGTTGTGTTAAGTTATTCTAATTTGAAAAACGATACCTCATTGTTAGTGTCGTGTTTCCCAATTAACTACGACTATAATGTTTCTTTCAAAATAAAGGACATCAAGAGTTTGTATTAGAGGATAGTCTTTGAAACTATAAACTTCAACCGATTGACAAAATAATTTTGTAAACTCTTGTTTTAATATTACTTACATTTCCAGCTTTTATGCATCTCAAAATATTATTTTTAATTTTATATACCTTCATTTACTCCACATCTAGGAGATGTTAAATGTTGGCAGTATAAGGAATAGATGACACCGTTAAGAACAAAATGGCGAAAAATTGTCTACGTCGCGTATCACGCACTCCATTTCTTAAATTACATGTCAAAAGAAAGATGAATTTTCATCGGGTCCAAAATGAAAAACATAATGGCCAGAAATTGAAGAATGAAAAAAAGAACAAAAAACCACTGGATGAATGCACATATCTCATTATTAATTAACAAAAGTCAAACATGAGTTAGTTTGAATGCCGATTTTCAATCGGCAAAAAGTGTACTTTTCCATATAGATGGGAAAGTATTTTTCCATTTCAATGGGAATCACAGTCTGGTTATCAGACATTGATATTTAAACATATCAAATTGAAGTGTCCCAACTAATAAGCTAATTTTTAGTGTATTTCAAAGTAGATCGAATCAGCGATGAAGATTATTTCGAATAATTATCTATCATATTTGGAGACTTGGAAACGATAAGAAATTGCGTAGAAATTTTCAATATGATTTTTACGTGATTCTAAACCTAAACTAGACATGACTTTATTCCATTCAAGTGACAACACTTATCTGGGTACTGATTTATTAGCCGCTTCGTTTCTACTTCCAAAAGAGGTTAGAGTCGTAAAATACAAAGGATCTTATTCATAACTAGCATACGTAAAACACTAAAACGATTATGACTCCAATTGATATTCTAGTGGGATAACTGCAATTATGCAAACATTTTTATTTATATGTTAAAAGGAGTTGATTAACATTCACTATGAATTGAAGATGAAATTAATTGTCATGATTTGTATTCTAGGATACGGTCAGAAAATATTGAAGTTTCTTCCAATACTAAAGTATTGAAAAAAATATGTTACATAATACTCATGATATCTAAAGAAGATGTCTCAAATTTGGATCAGTGATGCTAAAGAAATCTCACAATGAATATTTCTATGTGCAACATAATGTCTTTTGCTCGTAAAACGATTCAGTTTATTTTTGTTATAACGCTATCGTCCATGAAATTAATGGATGTACCAAATTCAAGGATCTAGGAGTAACTTTTGACACAAAATTAAATTTTGCTACTCACATAAATAACAGTGTTTCAAGTTCGAACAAAATATTAGGTTTTTTAATAGAAAATTCCAAACGGTTGTCTCAATCTGAACCAACTAGCTTTTATACAATACCTCAATACGAACAAAACTAGAATATGCTAGTGTCGTTTGAAATCCAGGATACGTGTCTCAAATAAAAACCTCGAATCCGTTCAAAGGCGTTTTTTGAAATATTTATGTTGTTTATTTCGGAATTATTGTATATTCTTGTATAAGTTGATGACGTTTCATATTAATCCTTCTTTTCCGTGTTCCGAGATTATCTTGTTGAAGTTTTTCAACCACCTCTGCCTCGTCGTAAAATGTACTGGCCTTTTCTCAACGCAATAAAATTTGTGCTACTATGAGACTTTTCGTGGTGTCATTGACATATTTGCATGCGGTCCTGCCTAGTGATATCAGGCGAGCTCTCTTCTGACTGTTTCTTAGATAAAAGTCGTTTAGGTAAGAGATTTTGATGTAGTCTTCTGGGTAAGCTTTCTTTTCATTTGGCTAACAGGGTTAGCCTACTTTGAAACTGACTTAAGCTGTTGAGTGGGTTATTCTAAATGAATCCTCTGAAAAAAATTTTCAGAGGATTCCAGTTGTAAAATATAAATCTACATACTACAGGTTACAGAAAAGTGGGACGTTTCAGTTTTTTTTTAATTATTCCAAGAACTTAACTTGAACCTTAAGGAGCTCAAGAATACTTTCTTGAGATATTATATCGCATTAATATGAGATCTAACTTGTATCGAGCTTCTATTGATGCAAAGCAGACTTATTTTTTTGACAATTGAAATCAAAAAGAATTTGTAAATTATTCGAAACAGTCCCCCAATCATAATAAAGTAGATTGATAATTCGCTTGATGATCTATTTGTTAAACATGGTTTTGATAAAATGAATAAGAGTTTTATTTGTGTCAAATTTTCTAGTTAAATTCACAGAATTATAATAATTATTATGTGAAATTGGGCAATTCACATAATTATAATAATTCCATAAGAGGGAAAGTGTTCAATTCCACTCAAAAACTCAAATTAGGTGGCGTTTTTTCCTATAGGCGAAAACATCCAGTTACTTATTTATGACATATTTCAAAAAATACATTAGTGTAACACCTAATGATATAATACAAAGGTTTGATAAGGGGAAAGAGAAAAAAGGAAAATAAACGAATTACAGAAGTTAATTCGTTAATTTTCTCGATAAGACAAACGCCAAGCAATTAAAAATAATTGCTTACTGTTAATGGATTGTTAACATTCTTAGCTTCATCCATGTATGTTAACTTATAATCAATATAGGTGATTGTATGAGGGCATTGGTTCTTGGAGTACTCAAAGAAAAATTGATTTTATCGGGATATCTAAGCACTTTGAATTAGCCTTGAATTAGACTTTAAATAAAACTAAGTAGTTTTGTGATTTTCACTCGTATTTAGTTTAGTCGTTCAGTTTATCATCTACATCTGATGAAGCCACTGTGTTGGCGAAACAGTATCGTCAATTTTGACTAAATTATAGTGAAAATCACAAAACTACTCAGTTTTTTTCAAATTATGTTGTTAGATTTTTATCAACTATGGACCCAATCGATCATGAACCCAATCGATCATTGAAAATCTATAGAACCAAGAAGAGAGAACAGTCCATGTAACCATGTAAGATGTTATCCGGGAATTTTCTCCGGGGAAATAAAAAGTTTCTGCCAGCTTCTAGTCATTCAGCCCAAACAAGTTCAACAGGTCAATCTGGTTACATCCTTTGGCTGTATAAATGTGATATTTCCTCCATCCATTGATATTTAAGAAATTTTCGTCTTATTCATTCTGAAAGATACTTGGTAGACTTATAAATATGATGCCAAAGCATCCGAAATCCAATTTGCAATAATGCAAACCTGTTCTGAAGATAAACAAAAATACGAATGTTCAGTAATTCATAAATTTTTTGTGGTCGAATAGGCACATAGTAAACACAGTAACTTGTTTCCTTGAAATACAACATACAGTACCGAGTTTCACATAACTGAATCTCAAGAAATTTAGTGGGTCGCTTCCACAGCACAAATCTACCAATGCCGGAATAAATTACAACGCCTACTTATTTTATGCAAATTTTCCGTAGGTACAGAACGGGCTTGTTTTGGGAGGTATAATCAAATGTGTAAACTAGTTTTTCACCCACCGGATTTTTACTTTAACCGTTTTACTTTGATGCACAAATTATACGGTCCAATGAGAGAAATATCGTAGGATTATTTTGCATGTAAAACTTGATTCTGGTATCGAAAAAAATCCGTTTATCTGGTATAAGAAAGGTAAATATATGAAATAAGAGTACTTACGTGGGCATGCAACTTCCACAAATGAAGACATTATTGATGTAAAAGTTTATCGCACTTTACATTACTATTAAAAGCATTCATGTTATACTTTTTCAATATTTGATAGTGTTGGCGTTTACTTGATGTAAATCCATTATAATTGAATATAAACTTAAATTCAAACACTTGAACTTTTCAAGCACTAAGTTCAAGTTTTGAATTTAAGTTTATATTCGAATTATACTTTTTCAACAGGTAAAATGTGCTTATTATAATTCCAAGAACATTTATTTTATGTAGATTTTCTTTTTTTATAATATAAAACACTTGTCGCTTCTTTTCAAATCTGAGATGATTTTTCATATCCATATAATGAGGAAAACGCAACATGCAATATGTAATACAATGAAAGTGAGGTACAGGATAGAGTAAAATAGGAAGTGGTGTTAAATTATGTTGAAGTTCGATGTGTTTCGAACTGCACTAAATATTCACTATTGAAAGTTGGTGGTTTGTGTTTCCGTTGAAACATTTGTGCAGACAGCGGCCTGGGAGTTTTATTCAAAATATTTCCATTAAAAATTTCAGAATATACTAAATATTGGTCCATTTCTGTATGAATTGTCATCTAATTGTGCATTTGACGTTTCGGAGAGTATCTCCTTCTTTAGTTTGAATTTTACAATAACTTCTATCTATACTTAGTTGTAAATATAAAACAACACATAATGAAAACAAATTATTGAAGATTCACATTATTTGTATATTTTAGCTATAAAATTTTTTGCCTTTCATTTCCTGTCAACTCATGTCATAAAACAATATATGTTTTCTTGTATCTTGAATATTTTTGAATATTAACTTAAATTCAAACACTTGAACTTATGATTTACACTTTATTGACTACATAGCATAGTAGACAGAATAGTCTGTACATTACATTATTATGTAAGCATCTGAAGAAGTTGTTTGTAACGACGAAACGCGTCATGCTATGTAGTCAATAAAGTGTAAATCATAAAATCAAGTGTTTGAATTTGAATTTATATTCAATTATAATGGATTTACATCAAGTAAACGCCAATACTATTAAATATTGAATATATTTTTTTACCTTCATTTCGAAGCTTTTGTGGTTTGCTTCTTGCGTTTATGTCTGTGCTTTCATTCAAGAAACATCTCAAGTCAAACTTTTCTGATATAATATTGTGATATATTTAATGTTTCGTTCTCTACTTCATCTTATAATATTGTAATTTAAAAGTATAGAAATTTTTTCTTCCTTCCTGTTAGTTATTATTGTACATGATGATGTTGAATACTATCGACTATAATTATGTATAACATAGAAATATGAGGTTGATTACATCTTATGTTTTATTTGTCATTTCTGATTTCATTCTGCTTTTTAATTTTTAATTTGCCCTGTAATTTTGCTCACATGTTTGGCCAATATGTATATTATTTTCGCAAATTATTAATATATATTCATTGTAATAATTAATAATTTATTTCTATTATTCTTCAATTATTACATAAAATTCCCAACTCCAAGGTTTTTGAAGGAAAAAGGTTGCCCTCATGACGAAGCGAAGATCGAATTTCCCAAACCCGAGAGTTAATGCGAAAGTGAACCCTTTTCTTTGCAATGGATTCGCAGATTGTTTTTTCATCATTATCACTTAATGTCGTGGAACTTACTTTGCTAAGATGTACTGATGAGAGCTAATAAAGCTCAAAACAGGTGCCAACTTCTACGTGACATACTGACATAACGATAAAGTTTTCCTTTCGTCATATGGAAAAAAAATTCAATAATTTCTCGAATCTTTTTATATAAAGCCTAACGAATATGATCGTTTATTCTTGAACGAGAAACGAATAAAGAAATATGTCAATTTTCTAGTTAATTTTGTGTTTATTCCACTCTACTCATTCCGAAATTCGTGATGGAAAGATAGATGGCCCATTCCAAACTTTCGAGGCTAAATGTGCTCATACTTCGAAGTGCTATTAAATTAATTGATTGGTTGATTATCACTCCTATTAATTCAAAATTTCGACAATTTAATTTATGAAAACCTCTAAGAGCGGTTCAATCAAGAGCAACGCAGCCATAAGTGGTTCTTGCTTTATCGAACTGAATTTATTAGTTTAATGAATTCAATAAATACTGAAAATAATCTGCCATAATTGATTCAACATAAATAAACAGAATTTCGGCTTGGGAAATTGATAAACCATGATCAATATTCATTATATGAATACACAGTGTGTACCATGCGAAAGTTTCCTACTCAACATTTTGTTTTCTATGAAATTCTGAAAGAATCCGAATATTTTTTCCTCAAAAGGAGTATTACATTATTAGAAGTTGGTATGTATGAATTTTAGATTTAACAACCATTAAGATGGAAATTTTAATTGGAATTAGAGAAAATTTATGATAGGTCATCCCTTGATGCTGATTTAATTAAAGGAATAAGATTTTACATCTGGTCCCTGAAAAAAGCAAAACATTGAAATTTTATGTGTTCCACAATGAGAAAGTTCATATTGAGTAGGAAGAAATAAGGAAGTCTTTCCGACATCTCTCATCTGATCGTTAAGAAAATCTAGATTTTAAGGTTTCTTCAAAAAATAGAAATTTCAGGTTTTTAATTACTATATCACTACATAATTTTTGTTTTCTCATCACCATATTTTTCTATTACTTAATAAGTTTATTAACGTTTTTATTTTTGGTTTTTTATTCGGTGTAGTTTCATATTCAACATATTATTTTCAGGAAGAGAACTATAAATTTTTTGGGAAATTGCTCCAAATACTTACAAACTTTTTTTTAAAGAGTGAATAGCTTTACATGGGGCAAGCAGGCAGAAACATTGTAACAAGATTGAAATAATTTCAACAGCCTTCTGGCTAAACAAAGAGAACTCGAATTTTGTCAAACACTTTGCAGACTCAATACATAATTTTCCAGATACAGATAATTTGAAGATAGTAAGTATATTTATCTTCAAAAGGCTGATAATATTTGGGAAGTCATAAAAATCTATAAATATCGTAAAATGACGACCGTCAATTTGTCAAATAAACAAATAGACATAAGAATTTCACTACTCTATGAAGCTCTATGAAGAAGAAGAATACACTCTGATTTAGGAGATAATTAGAAGAAGAAAAGAAATGCAAACTTTATGGCTGTTCAACGCTGTACTTCTTTTCAAATAAATCAATAATACTACAAAAGTTCCAAGCCACATTCATTGATAATCACAGAGATACAAAAGTGTGTTTTTCTCTATAATACTATCACTAAATAACGGAAGAATCTATGCAATTTTAAAAATTCAGGTCTTTTTTATAGGGGTATGTTCGCTTCTTTGAAACTTATCTTGATGATACAATAGTTTTACATAATCCATTGCCGCTACCAAAAGAGCTTTAGAAAAATTCAAATAGAATTGAAAGTTTCAGTACGGAAGAATTCAGAATTTTAAAACACAAAGGTTTCTTAAATAAGAGGTAATAATAGAAACTTGTCTAAAAATCACTGACTGAACAATTCTTTATTCAACTAGTTTCGCCTTTTACGGCATTATCAAGAAACTAAAAGGCGAAAGTAGTCGAATAAAGAATTGTTCAGTCAGTGATTTTTAGACAAGTTTTTATTATTACCTCTTATTTAAATATGAACTATCACAAAGTAGATTCATCGTCCATTGAATTTACAAAGGTTTCTTGCCTGAATTTTTTTTATTGTAATAATTGTTAATACGTTAGTAGCAATTCTTTTGGTTTCTAGCGGTAATATAATGAACAGTTAATGCGCTTATTAAATAATAAAAAAAAAACTAAAATACTATATGAAATGACCAAAACAAGAATAGGAACGGAGAGTATGGAGATAATTCTTTTCCACACTAATCCTTCGCAAAGAAATAATAACAAAGACACAATAACGTCTTTATGTCTGAAACGAATTTACATAGAAGAAATGAGATGAACAAAACATTTATCACTGATTTTAATATTGCCTACATCATTCTCTCCATGTTTATCAAATGTTTACATTACGCAATGGTGTTTTATTTTAGCGGTAATACATAATCGATAAATTTTCATTTGAACCTGTCACTCTCGGCTATCAAGATACATTGTTAGAGTAATTCTGGCAGTAAGCCGATTGTCATTTGTCAACCTACCACAATGAAGTCTGACTTGGCAGTAGAACGAGAAGTTCATCTCAATGTTTCTATTTATTAGTAGTTTGGACCGGAAATGCCGCTATTTTCGAAAGCACAGAGTAATAAATTGAACGATAGTTCCTTCCCACACAGCACGATTTCGTTAGAAATTGGAACGTTCCAATTCTTTCAATTTACATAAGAATTTCTGCCAGAAGATCGAAGTTTTATGAGGTCACTAAGGCAGGTAAAGAACTTTTAACCAACCTAACATTTATAGCCTGTGGCAGAGCATATAACCTTTTATAGTTGCAATTACCTGAATGTAATACTTTTAACGTCAAAAATAATCATGTAAGGCAATTTTATACGAATTAAACAAGAATATTCCGACAGTTATGCCAGGTCCATCGCCAAAAGGACTTCAATCTTCAAACAATCTTCTTAATGCAACACAATTTCATTTGTGGGAATTCCTACAAAACATTTTTCTTAGAAACATCATTGTGTGTTTAAAATAGTCACAGGTAATGTAGAAACTAAAACATATATACTCATTTTTCCAGAAAAAAATTCAAGATATCAGATAGCTGATTCGGGATATGTTTGAGGTCCAGGACACAAAATAATAAATAAAATGGCAAATGACATATTACGTATAATATATTTTACATTAAAAAAACTGTAGGAATTTTAAATTTGTTTTACTCATAAGATTGCTTTCAATCATTTATTTCACATATCGTACAATTTTTTTGCACAGATAATCATTCGTTTATATTCTTATTCAACATTTTAAAATGTTATTTGTCACATTTTCAATTGCTTGTAAAATCCCTCAAGATGCAATAAAATATTTGCGAAAGCTTGTCCAAGAAAAAGGGTAATAACAGTCTGCTCAATTGAGTGGAAAACGTATTACCCTTACTCTAACGAATTTTAAAAAAATTCATACCGTTTTCCATCTGGCTCATCTAGATAATCTCATAAAACTCAATTACACTACTATTCTTATAATAAAGCAACAATTTGATAAATCTAGATGCAGTAGATGCATCGTCAATCAGTTCCCATTCGTGAAAATTATAGCGAACAGACAGAAAGTGGAATTTTCGAATGTGGATGTAACCGGTTTTCGTTACGTGACGAATCTCAAAAATTAGCACTACAAGTTACTAAAAAGAATTGAAACATAATAAATTGAATCGTGTGAAAAGGATGACTCCAATTCATACGAATCACACTACAATCGAAATGTCGAAAAACTCAATATATTGGCATAGACTCAAATCCCAATTGGCAACAATATTCACTTCCTTCGAATGAAAAGCAAACATTCGCTCACGTTCCAAGTTCCGTTCTCCCATGCCTCCTTCGACGTCGATAATTCATTAACAGATAGTTCCATCTCAGGACTGTCCAATCGTTTAATTTGGCGAAGATAATTACGCGAGTGCCGAATTCGAGCGCTTCATTCCTCCAACCTTGACCGAAGACAAACTATAATTAGTCTTGTGAGAGCATTATTCATTCCAAAACACGGATAACAGCGAGTATAGCCTATAAATCTAATAGACCCATTATTTTCTTCGATGCGAAATTATCATGAATTGTATATTCATTAGAGCTTCAAGGTTTTTTCTTCGGAGAGAAGACCGTTCTTTCGTGTGAGTGTATAGAAGACAACGGAGTTTGATGACGTTGTATGTTATTGCTATTGATGATATTATTTTTGACATAGACCCAGTGTTAAACGGGCCATTTCACATAATGCCCAGGAATTATGAAAAATTACCAATAAAAGTTGAAAATTTGATGTCCCAAAGATGATGCCCATCACCTATAGAACAGAGTACTAAAAAACATGTTTCATTACTATTATTGTTATTTTCGACATTAAAATTGAATCGAAAACACACGTAATATTGAATTAATGATAGTGAAACTGACCATATAACACAAAAGAAAGGTGTCACTTAATTTCTTCAACGTGAAATGTACTAAACTTTAAAGAATCATACTCATCATTTGGATTAATTGGCAACGGCTTCTACATCAAGAATCCACCAGTTTTCAGTCTTAGGATATTGTCCGTTAATGAGAAATTGCGTGAAGAGCAAAAGATAAGTTTGGCTGCTTTAAGGTGGTTATTATTCAACTTACCTCAGTACAAAGTAACTTATTCGATGTCTCTCGGCTCTACAATATTATGGTAACTTGAATATCATTAACACCAAAATTAAAGTCGTCACAAAATATTGCTCTTGGAGAGGACAGTTAATTAATAATTACAGAAACAATAATTCTGAGTTAAAGTGACTAATTAAGTCTTATAATATGAATAATATATAGTTTACTTTCAATCCCTTGAGCAATTTAGTATCTCACAGCAGAGAACCAAGCCATAAAAGGAGTTCCATTATAAATTAAACAAGAAAACATTTTCATCAATCAACTCGTTATTTGGTAAAACGTCGATTTGGAAAATTTTTCCCATTATTTGAAATTTGCGAGATAAGTACCAATTTTCAAATATCTCCAAGACCAAACTCTGCAACACTGCATCCATACAGTATTAAGGCAAATTCTCCTTAATAATAATCAATCATATTCCCAACCAAAAAATTCACAACGCTCATGCATTCCATTTTATTCAGAAAGCGCCTTCTTAAAACGTTAGATGTTCAAGAATATTATAAAAAAATGTAAAAAAATATTTACAAGAATACCAGTAGAAGGAAAAGATAATACACGACTGGGAATGTAAATAGGGGTTGAGGAATTAGAAGAATTCCTTCTAGCAATTCTCGATATTCATTAAGTATACCCGATGGAGTTCTTATGGAAGAAATCAATCGAAATGTGGAAAAATCTGTAATTTTCATTTCATTCAGATTTTATCGCATGGGTTTATGGTATCTAGATGTTGATATTCTAACATTCATTTGCCATATTTAATAGCTAATTATTTCATTGAAGGGTTCATCAAATATTTAAAACTTGAGAATTATAATTAAATAAAATATTGGGTTGTTCTTCTAGTAATTTTTATGGTTTATAAAATCACGAAAGTCATGTTCAAAGTGGAACTGATAAATATACCAATAACAAACTGAATTTTTATTGATATGGAAACAAGATAAACGTATAATTAGAAGAGAATATGCTGTATTGTTTTGTAGAGGATTATAGAGGTTTTTCATCGTATCACGCACATACTATACGTTCGAAATGTACTGAGATATCATAAAAATAAAATCAAAATGAATGAAAATGAAAAATATTTAAATAAAACTTAGTAGTTTTTCGATTTTCACCATAATTAATTCAAAACTTGACAATATCGTTTCGCCAACACAGTGGCAAAATCGAAAAACTACTTAGTTTTATTTAAATTATGTATTCAAATTTTCATCAAGTATCGGCCCAATCGATTGATGAAAATGAAAAAATGAATTTCTTCTACGCATAATGATATTTAAAATGTCTCAGGCATTACATGAAGTGCATACATAAATAAACGAAGACTTCACTGAACATGCTTCAACAGTTCAGGAAGTTCCAATTTAGAGAAAATATAAATCAGCTGGTATTTCAACCTGAATAAGTGGCAGGTGAGGAGTACCTATATTAAATTCGATTTCACGAAGAGCACAAAGAAATGATGTTCCTGAAAGACGTAAAAAAGATAACCAGCAATGTAATCTGATGTTGAACATTACTTTTCAGAGCACCGGAATTAGATATGGATATCAATTGGTCTGCTAGATTTCCCGAATTGAACCCCATCGATTATTTCCTATACGTCTCTCTAAGGTTTTCCCCATTATTCTAGTTGAATACCTGTTGTTATTTAATCTGAAGTAATCCAGATATATTTGATGAGATTTGTATTAATGAGAAACACGCACAATGCTTGCATATAAGCAAGGTGGCGACTTGGGAGGTTTATTATTAAATAAATAAATTTTACATGTAATATTTGTTGCAAAGTTTTATTTTTACAAGATTTGGTAGTTCTTTGAGAAATGTTCACATGATGAAGGCTTGAAATAGTTCATTGAATACGTTTCAAAATTTTTGATAAACACTCCATATACGTAAAACATAGTTCTAGGTACGCTACAAACAAATGAGAAACGTTACAGAAAAAAGGAGAAACGTATATACCCACTTTCAACTTCGGATAGAAAATCTTTGAAGTTTTCAGCGAAAAACATTCATTCATAAACGTCCTAATTTGAATACCTAATAGTCCTCTGGAATTAACCTCGAAGATGTTTCTTAACGGCTACAAACATCCGAATATTCAATTGAAATCGCTGTCAGAAATAAACAAATTACCATTTTTAGTAGTCTAGTGGTTTGTGTTGAAAGATAAGATGTTACTTTAATGAATTTATGGGTGTGAGAATCGTGCGAGGCCTTGCACAGGCCAGAGTCTACTATAAAATATTTCTCCTTTATTTAGGGCAAGCTCGCCGCCATATTTTATTCGATGACTTGATGTTGGTTGACTGCAGAGAGGTTTTACGAGTATATCATCCCAAAAAGGTGTGTCATTTTCAGTTTATTGCGTATCATTCGTGGCAAGATCCGAGCTGAATATCAATTTGAAAAAATTGAATGGAATTGTATTTTTAGCTCCGAATTGAGGTGAAAAATGACAATATCCTAGTAACATGCATCGCAAGTGCTCCATCATTATACAGAAATTAGATCTCTTACGTTTTTGGAAATGCTAAATATGAGAGAAGAGAAAACTAAAGAAAAAACTTTGTTTTGGGAAGAATTAGAAACATTTGAGAAGAAAATTGTTTGAAAAGAAAACTTTTCGACTGAATAAAAAAACTAGAAAATACAGAATATGAGTATAAATGATTGGTATATAATTTGGATGATTAATAAATTCAATTGAATGCAAATGAAAATTTGTTCTAATTCACTAATCTACACTATAAAAATGTTATAAAACGAAAACTTCTCAAGAAATCGGTATATAATACGAATAAACACTTCCGATGAAATTGAGACAATTCCTTAATTGATATTATTCATAATAACACTAGACGTCTCGACATACGTTCTCCAGTGCAGTCTTCAATTAGAAAACTTCAAAACTCTTTGAAACTAAAATATCTAAATTCCCGAATCAAGCTTAAGAAACAAAAAATTTCGTTTTACTTTATCTGAACAAAGAAAATGAATTGTTTAAAATTTCGGGAATTTCGTTTGATATACGAAAAATCAATATCCCAGAACTCGATCGTATCGCCACGGCCTCAATTGCGAATCTAAAGCAATCTCGAATCCACTTTAACACACACACAAAATTTAGTGTGATAGGAGCTCTGTGACATACACACAAGGGTGGTCCCCGTTTTTCAAAGTGAACGGGACACCCTCTAATTATGTTCTCTGTGCTTCAATATGAATACAGTTTTCTAATTTCATTTTTTAAATGACGTTTTGGGGCCGCGAATGACATTTTAAAATTAGAAAATAACTTATTATAAGACAAACGATCAAGAAAAATTTTCATAAAAAAAATTTACAACAGTGCATGAGTTTTTTCTTTTTATGACACGTTAACGAACACTTGTCCTCAAATTGACTTCCCTCACCCCCATCTTTCATGTCATTCTCATGACACTAACTGTTTTTCACATTTAACACATTTGTGAATTCGTCGGTTAATTCGACGCACGTCGTCGGTTTCCTTGCCGTCACTTATTGTGTTATTATGTCGTCAAAAGGTGGAGAAAGGGGATCTGCTTCCACAAGAAATAAAACAATCATTTCATTCGTTAGTAAAATGACACCTAATTTGAGCGAGACGAAGTAACTATCAATCGAAGAAGTTTTGCAATTGTTTTTTTTTACAAAAACGGAAACAATAAAGTACTCGTGATTTTCCTTCTTTGACTGCTCGCGACGTCTTGGCAATATGGAAAAAACCTGGGGTACCGACCAGGTCGAAGAATGTGATTGCTAAAGTGGAACAATACTTCAAAGAGTGGCAAAATCATTAAAAGTGCACGAAAATTGTTTGCAAGTAATATGACAAAAAGAAAATCAATAGCAGCAAAACTGTATGGATTGATGGATATTGCACATGACTTAAATCATGAAGGTTAGAGAAGATATATAGTTTTTGCTTGCACAACGTGAAGAAGGCCGTACGAGTCTAATCGGTGTTATATACATTGTTTAGAATGCCAGCAGGACTTCACAGGGCTCGCTAGATGGCAAAAGCTTATTTATTGCTTGGAAATATTCAAAGATAAGAAAAAGGAATCAAGAATGTTCGCATTCTGTCAATTATGATTTAAATACTGGTATAAAGCTTCTGTTGCTTCGTCGTCGCCTAGAAATGTCTTGCCGCTATTGAAAGACCTGATTATATTCGAAAATATGATTCCAGCACTATCCAAAGATGCTTTGGAAAAATTATGGGACATTTGTGGTACTTGTCAAAGGAGCTTAAATCATTTGCTAATATTATTTGCGTTTTTTGATGACGAAATTGTTTTGGACGACAAACAAAAATGGTACAGGCGTTAGATAACAAAATTCTCAATTTCTGAAGTGAAAGGGTACCTAAGATATTGCAAGAAAAAATTTCGAAGACTTCATGTCCAGTAGTAATTCGTTCGGTTTCCGTTGAGATACTTGAAATATCATTTTCACTTTTTTAATTGTCTTGTGTATTTTATGTTTGAATTTGACTATTCAAACAATTTGACATTTAATTTCTTTTGTTTCCACAGCTATACATAAATGTGGTAATTCATAAAGAAAACCCCGTCGCGACCCCTAAGGATAAATTCTTATAAAGAACGGCTTTCCATTTTGTGCACATTCTATCCTGTTCTTTTTAAAAAAGAAATATTATTTCTTTCTAAGTCTTTGCGGGAGTGCCGCAACAACATGAAGAAAATTATATGTGAACAAATGAGAAGTACCTTCATACACACGCACATAATATACATATAATATATATATATATATATATATATATATATATATATATATATATATATATATATATATATATATTAAAAAAAAGAAAAATTATCTTAGTTTCTCAGAATTATTTATTATTATTCTTTATTTATTTTAATAAGAAATTTTTAAGAAATTTCTTTATTATTCCGTGAAACTGAGAAAATGTTTTTATTCAATATACCAAATCTTTTCCCCAAGAGATCAACAAATATTCTATCAAGTTTAGGTATAAATAAATTATATCAAGATTAGTGGTGACCCATAATATAATATGGGCAACCACTAGTAGTATTCGAACGAGGAAAACATTATCTTTGTAATAATAGATATCACATCTCTTTCTCAAGTCATTTATTGTTAACTATCCTACCATCTTGATGAAAGTTGTTTTTGGAACATAGATTGAGCGTGAATTGGTTACTTGCTACTTGTATGTTTCAAATGTGTGTTTCCAGTGAGAAAGGTCAAACACTCATGCTGCGTCAATACCACAAATGTCGGAGGTCACTTAAGTATTTCCAGAACATGCGTTGTCCTATCATATTTCGTGACTATTTGATCTTAAGAATGAAAAAATAAAAAACCATGTTGCAAAAACGGTGACAAACTTATTCGCCCGGTGAATAAGTTTCATCACTTCCATACTCCTCTAGTTGATGTACAATACTAGATAAATCCTCTCAAAAACTCATGAAAACTTAGTATTATTTGGGATTGTGTAACGTTTCGAAAGACCTTACACTGGTTGAAGAAATAATTGTTAAGACCACGTCGCATGAAATAATCGTATTTAATAGTGTTGGCGTTTACTTTATGTAAATCCATTATAATTGAATATAAACTTGAATTCAAACACTTGAACTTATGATTTACACTTTATTGACTACAAAGCATGACGCGTTTCGTCGTTACAAACGACTTCTTCACATGCTTACAGAATAATCTGTAAATATTATTCTGTAAGCATCTGAAGAAGTCGTTTGTAACGACGAAACGCGTCATGCTATGTAGTCAATAAAGTGTAAATCATAAGTTCAAGTGTTTGAATTTAAGTTTATATTCAATGAAATAATCGTAGTTCGAAATGTACTGAGGTAAGTACGGAGTATATCCGGTTCTAAATTTTATTCATTCCGATATTGGATTCTGATTGCGAATATTGCTACTGTTAAGGTTTTTCAGTTGTTAAATATAATATCGTTTATTTTTATAAATTTTGAGTGGGCCTGAAACTCTCCTGGAGTTTCAAGTGAAGGCTTCACTATATCACCTGGAGTTACATATCCTCAATTTTAGAGCTAGACGGTGTTATCACCAACATTTCATGGGGGAGTATGTTATAATTGTTTCATTCAACATGTGAGAATGTGAAAATCAATTGAGAAATCAAATTGAAATACCATTGCAATGACTTGTCTTCAAACACGTTTTTCTTGTCTATATTGGAACTCAGGGAGTATTTTCTTTTTGCTTAGATCATTCACAACGTATTCACTAACGAGAAATATACTTTGTTCTGCAAAGAGCATAAACATCAAGATCAAGAGTAGTAAAATATCAAATATTGAATGTAAAACTCCAAGAGCGAAATGAAATTAATCTTTCAGCTTTTGTGGATCTGTCACCTGTCACTTTAATACTGTGGAAGTAATTCAAACTGAAACAACTGCAACGAATGCATGTGAGTTTGAGGCTGCTGTCGAAACAGAAGAAAGTGGAATTCAATAAATCATTTCAAAACTCTGATTGCCAATTACGAAAAATTCATGCTTTTTGTAGAATTCCTAATTGACTAATTCAATTTATTCAATACTAGCGACCCGCCCCGGCTTCGCACGCCGCAAACGCTACGCCCCGCAATTTTTAAATCTGCAATATCTTCGAAAATATTCACTTAAATCATACGGTGTAAAGGGCCATATATATCTATATTAAATGAGCAATGTATTCAAGGTATTTAATTGGTTAAGGATTAATGCTGTATGGGTTAAAATCGCTTCGAAAATTAGCCATTATTTGTCGCAAAAAGTAAATGACAAAAAAAAGTTATTGTGGGTTATCCATAAGAGATAGACATATACCATCACGGACTTTTCTGTAGACCTTTTCAATGTGTACAATACTTAGTACATTATTTTGATAAAACTCGTAGGGTTCAGCCTGCGTTTGCAATGTAAGCGGAAGACATTATTTACGACATCACATTAGAAACCTCAAAAATAACAGTACTTCTCCACTATTTAGTGGATGTTATTATACATATAAACCTTCCTCTTGAATCACTCTATCTATTAAAAAAAACCGCATCAAAATACGTTGCGTACTTTCAAAGATTAAAGCGTACAAAGGGACAGAAAAAGCGACTTTGCTTTATACTATGTAGTGATGAAGACTTGCGGATAAAATAACTTGCAATCGAGCACTATACATCGTAGATACAAAATTTTAAAATTCAAGAATTTCCTCTAGGCCATCCCATCATAGGGATGGCTTCACATCTCAACCTGCTAACCATGAGTTTTGAACAATTTCGAAATTTGGAATATGAATATCTATAAGTTTATCCAATCTCTCAATAATTATCTCAATTCAATTCGTTGAATGAATTGAGATACATTGATGTGAGAGATATCATACTTCAAATTGATTACCATCAAGTGAATCAAGTATCCTATCGATCAACTTAGAAGTTTACTACAAAGCTACTAATAATGTGCAGTGGTTACTGTACATTCCAATTTTAAATTAACACATTGAAAAATTAAAATTGAACTGAACATTAATATAAACAGTTTCCGACCACAACATTCGAATGGTAAATAGCGCCTCGTCATGTAGTTCTTTCTTCCTGTGGTAAAGTGTAAAGTTTCTTTTATCTGTGCTTGTTGCAGACTGATGTATTTATATTCACTAAAATCCACAAGTTTCATTCGATTGTCCCTGAATTGAAGGTTCCATAGGAAGCAATAGTTGATTTCTTTCTTTTTACATACGAATTTTTTGATTGGCAGTACATGGTTTTTGCAGTTAGATGAATTTCACAGAACGAACTCTGCTGGCAATATCCATCCTAATGATATATTTTACTCAGATTTTAAAGCAACTCCGATAAAATTCTAAAAACCGATTGATAAAGGGGCATTTATGGTTGAATAAAGTCTACCACCTTTCTTGGAGGTACCTACTTTCCATTGAAGGTTATTCTAACAGTTATTTTGACTAACTTCGGGTCTTCAGTGGGGTACCGCAGAGATCAGTGATTGTCCTTGATTTCTAGTTGATATCCTGATGATGCTGAGTAATATACGGATACAACTTACCTAACCGTATATTGTTTTATGACACGGTTGTAGATACGTGGGCGTATATACGAATCTCAGATCCTTTGTGGATCTTAGAAATTTTGAGTTTGAATGTGACAAAGTGTAATGTTAATAAATTATTATTATTATTATTATTATTAATTGAAGGTTATTCTGACAGATGTTCTCACTTACTTCGGGTCTTGAGTGGGGTACCGCAGAGATCAGTGATTTTCCTTGAATTCTAGTTGATATGCTGATGATGCTGAGTAATATACGGATACAACTTACTTAACCGTACATTGTTTTATGACACGGTTGAAGACGCATGGAAATATAATTTTTTCTTTTTTATATCCCTCAATTTTCAAATGCTCAACATATTTTCTGATTCATAGAAGTTTATTTCTTCATAATTTCTTCATTCCATTTTTGTTTCAGTATAGTTCTCGTTAGATGCTAGTTCGAGAACAAAAATATTGATTTTCCTCAAAGAGAAAGTTTCTAAAATTAACGTATGGTATTTGTAGACCTCTATACATTAAGCGCCCACTACTCGTTGAAACCATCAGCGAGGCAGGTACATAAAGCTTGACTTTCTCAAATCTACCTTTCAAAGGTTTCACATAATTCAGTAAGCCAAGGTGATTTGATCTATTCGAATAGTTAACTGGATGGCATTCGCTGGACCTGGCACCCAAATAATTAAAAAGAACCATCAAACTTTTTGATCAGTGAAGATTTTACTATCTTGAGTCCGAATTTCTCTGCTTTTCATGTTTCATCTAGTCACACATTTGAGAATAGCATCAAGGTATTTCTCATAAATTCAACCGATATTTACGTAATAGTAGGTAGCTACCAACAATTTTTACTCATTTCACAAAATGTTGTTGTCCTGATAATATTTCATCACTCCTTCAATCACTTTTTTTAATCTTTGTTTTTATAGAATAGTATAGGGTGATCTTTTAAGCGTAGTTTTTTTTTTAAATCGAATAAAACACTCAATTTTCATCATATATTCAAAATTTTTATTGAAATTGATAACTTGGCCATTGGCATTTCCATTTTTAAGATAACTTAACGTAAATGTTGTCCGCGGCTACGAATCAAATGGTCCATTTGGACACATGCCCAATTGCTGAAGATGGCGAAGAATTGACATTTCACTATCCATTAACACTGTACGCTACGGCTGCAATATTCTCTTCAATACGCACTGTACTCATGCGAGACAATGGTTTAATGTCCAACCAAGTAAACTTTGTGCGAAATTTGGTGATAACAGCACGAATTGTTGATTCACCAGGTCGATTATGACGACCATAATATGATCGTAACAAACGATACACATTTTTCACAGAGCACGAATTTTGATAGTAAATTTCAACAATTTGCAATCGTTGCTCGTTTGTAAGTCTTTGCATAATGAAATGGCGGAGTATACTACAAACTTTTCATTTTGACAGATGACGTTTGGATTCCATTACCAACCAGTGCCTCCAACCTGAAAAACTTAACTCTTAAAAAATCACCGGTTACAAGGTATTTTCTCCATTATTTCAGAATTATTTCTAGTTGTGTTATTAATATTATCATCTTACACGGCAATAATTCAATAGAAATACAGGACAGTAAGTCCTAGTGAATATCCATTATTGTTGCTAAATGCATGTCAAGATACTATTACTCTTTATTAGTTTCCATTGCCAATACATAATAGGCACATGCATGTCCACTGATCTAGGATGTAAACATAGCCCTGAAATTCACATAAAGCTTTTATTATCACTGTGTTTATTGCCAAAACTCATAAAAGTAACTGCTCTACACTGCACACATCAATCTAATATATCTGATCTTCTGGAGTCTTTTATAATGCAAAATATTGGCAACTCACATCTTTGAGTTTTGT
This sequence comes from Henosepilachna vigintioctopunctata, assembly GCA_030704895.1. Taxonomy (NCBI): domain Eukaryota; kingdom Metazoa; phylum Arthropoda; class Insecta; order Coleoptera; family Coccinellidae; genus Henosepilachna; species Henosepilachna vigintioctopunctata. The sequence goes on from JARQZJ010000129.1 coordinate 2,522,928, forward strand.
GAAATTCATTTCGTATAGGTAATAAAAAAAGCATAAAAATTCGATACAGATATTTGATACCCATCGAATATTATCTTATAAAATGTCTAATACTTGCAGTAACATACAATAAGTATGATAATATAATTTTACTATCGGTCAATATATTATTTATGATCGAAATTAAGTGGTGTTATCGAATATCTTTCGCAATAATTTTTGTTTCTCATTCGTAGGTAACAACAAAAAGCCATAACAATTTTTGATCTATAAACAAGCTGATATTAATAATTCACGGTCTACACGAAAAAATACTGAAATAATTTCTTGACACGATCCTTTTGAGAAAGGATTAACGAAATTAATAAAAAATATTTCGTATTATATATTTTCATGTTTCTCGTTATCATTAATTATGTTCTAAGTAATTCATTTATTTTTGCTTTTTTTTTAAATACTTAGGTGTACTAATGTATATCTTGAAATATTTTCTCTAACAGGGGTTTTTATCTTTACGAAAATAAAGACCTATTATAATTATAGCAAGATTCACATATCAGGACTAGAACTTTCGGAAATTCTGGTGTTGTGCAGTTTACAGCGAAGTACTCAAATGAAATTAAAAACTTATATTAATTGAGTATTGTTTTCATATAGTAACCAAAAATACATATTATAATTAGCTAATTATTGTACACTTCTACTTTCAGAATGTTATAAAACAAAATACTTCGTAGGAAACAATACCGAAATAAAAATGAAAAATGTATAGGACTAACGAGAAGAATTGCTTCAACAATCATTAAATTATTCGGCATTTTGATTAGTTTTGAAAAACCAATTGAATTTTGGAAGAATAATATTGAAATGAGATTCTACATTTCATACTTGCTCTTATGAATCTTTCTTCATTTCAGGGGTTCCAAACCATGCCACGCCCAATGGACGTGAAGGCAAATTAAAGGAAAAGTGAAACCAGTGGGAAAAACAACCTATAAATCTACGTATTTTACTCTGAGTAAAATCTTTGATAACGTCTTCAAAAAGTTTAAATTGAACTAGGATTAGATTTGTTATATAATTACCTGAAAAATAATTTTTTGTGATAAAGGACAACGAATAAAATCGAATTACTTCGTCCACCAACATAATTCGTGCCTTTATTGAAAAGCAACAATGTTACAAACATAGGAATACAACGGAAAAGCCACACATGTCTCAGTACACTACTGAAGAGGTTCAATTTTTATCGAAAAATTAGGTCTATTATTTTTGATTTGAAGATCTGGGAGAGCGGCAGGACCCCCACCAAGTCGAGAAAATTCTTGACAACTTATAAATTGGTTGTAGATCAGTGTTTCCCAACGTGGGGTCCTAGCCGCACAGGAGTCAATTTGATTGTTGAGAGGGGCAATTTGAACATGGACCTGTCACGAGTTTAACCTTTTCGCACTTCTATATTATAACTCCTTCACCCTTTTGGGGAGGCATAAGAATTTCAGAAGGGCATGGCACAAAAGAGGTTGGGAAACATTTTTTGTAGATAAAACAGGAGGCTCGAATTTTCTTTAAAAATTATAATTAGTTAATCACTTTACATCACTCAATATTGTTTTGTATAAATCAAGGTGAAACTGAAATATTTTATAATTTCGGTCTAGTTTTCTAGATATACCAACTTCATCAAGTTACGAGTACATTTGAAGTGAATGAATCAGTGTATCTGTGATATAAAAGTGAATGAAGTAAAGGAGTATCTTTATATAAAATGTATCTGTATTCCGGGAAAACAGTAGGACTATCTACAGAAAGAAATGAGATAATATGAAAAGCCAAATCTTATGACGAAAAAGTAATTTACGTATTTAGGTAACCTAACAACAATCTTTAATGTTTCGAATAATATAGATTGACTTGGCCATAGTGAAGAATTATCGTTTTATTTTCACTATATTTCACTTATTTGCACTTCATTTCGTATGTTTTATAGATTATTATACTTATAGATAGTAGCTGAACCCCAACGTTGTTTTGCCATATAAATTTTTATATATATATATATATAAATTTATATATATATATATATATATATATATATATATATATATATATATATATAATTATATATAATATATATTTTAAATACCTCGGGGAAATTATACAGTCCTCAGGTTTAAACCGAATCGCTAATGAATAGAGAATAACCAAGCTCCAAAGGGCCTACAAACTAACATGGGCTCATTATAACAAAAAGTGCATTTCGAGAGGCGCCAAATTGAGGCATTATAACACAACGATTCTTCCAGAAGCAATCTACGCAGCTGAAACAATGGTTATTGGCGGCCATTCAAGAATTAGAGAAATAGAAAAACAAGAACGAAAAATTCTCAGAAAGATTTACGGGCCAATCAATAGAAACGGTATTTGGACGAAAAGACCTCAAAATGAACTGTATCAAAAGACAAATACGATAACGGAAGAAATCAGAAAACGACGAGCAAAGTTCTATGCACATGTCTACAGAATGAAACAGTCCAGAATACCGAAGAAACTACTCAATATAATTATGAATAGTAAATGCTGAACAGAGTGGCTAAAAGAGGTCCAAGAGGATCTACAACAGATCAATATAAAAAATCTCGAAGATCGCACTGAATGCCGCTATAAAATCGCACATATAAAGTTTGAGCAAAAATGAAATCGTCAACCTGGAGTAAAGTGGACAGATGAACGGAAGAAAGAGCATTCAGAGAGGACGAAGCGTTTTTGGGAGGCAAAAAAGATGAAGCAAAATTCCTAATGATTGCGAATTCAAGTTCAGTCGCTCTCCTCATGGGGAACAATCGAAATAATAATAATAATATACATATATATATGTAAGACTGTTCGAACGGATTTAATAAACGATTGATTTATGCTAGAAAGAAATTTTAAAAAGATTTTATTTACAAAATCAACAATATTTATAATTACTAAACTTACCTAGAAAGCAAAATCAATTTAAAGTCCTTATTCCCGTAACAATCTTAATGATAATAAATTTAGAATATTTCAATGTGAATATATTCGTGAATTGAAATATTCAAAATTTATTATCATTAAGATTGTTACGGGAATAAGGACTTTAAATTGATTTTGCTTTCTAGGTAAGTTTAGTAATTATAAATATTGTTGATTTTGTGAATAAAATTTATTTTCTTTCTAGCATTAAATCAATCGTTTATCAAATCCTTCTTACAAATCAATTTAAAGCCCTTATTCCCGTTACAATCTTAATGATAATAAATTTTTTTGTTGTTTTAAATATTTAAGCATACATAGGGATGTAGGGAAAGAGAAAGCGACTTTGTTTTATACTATGTAGTGTTTTCATAAAAAATATTTCAATTGAAAATATTGACCTTTAATATTCATATTTTGTTCTTATACTATATGGTACGACGTATGTACCATATATGGTATGTACTATATGGTACGTATAATTTTTCAAATATAAACATTTATGCATATATATAATAATATAATAATCTTCCAGTTATCTTGTGATTACAGAAATGTTGCGAAAAATAATATATTTTACATAATTATCAGCGAATATTCTGCTGATAAGAAATACCCTAACAAATTGCATTTTTGAGTAAATTTATTTCAAGTTCTAGGTGCTATTTCTCACATATCTCATTGCGGTTGACAAGCAGGCTGTTTATTTTATATATCCGGTATATAATGCCCGAATCGCACTAGCCTTGGACTTGACACATGGATTTGGAAAACCTGATCGTCCGCACAAAAAAATAATATTCCTTTGCTTGCTCAAAGCGGAACTTTTATGACATGAAGCCATTATCGCGTTGATAAAAGTTGATCTCTTTACTGTTCGTGATTCACGATCAAACAAACAGATGTACGCTTGATCTTAAATAACAAATGTTGGTTTCAGTTCGCTAACATATGCTAGAATTTCCCATATTAATTTTAAAAATTAGCATCAAGGATTAGAATTAATTATGCCTACATCATCGAGCACGTAGGCCCCAACTTTTAAATCTAATAAAGTAATGTGAAACACTTCATGATATTACAACTCATTTTGGCAAACCATGATAGTATTTAATTCCTAACAATATTTAGTAAACAGGTTCAAAAATAATCATTTTCAATTAAAGATATAAGTTCATTAATATTTGTGGTATTTGTTACTAGAGATGTGATAACATTTGAATAAAATGACAATATTCAAATAATATGAACAATAATGCCCTCAGGACATTAATTTTATTTTTTCAGTTTAATTGGATTAATTTTACCATTCAATTCACATTTAACCACAGTTTGTTTCAAAATTTGAAATTAAATTTATAGAAAATGGAAATCCGACAAAATAGTAAAGAATCTACGACCTTCAAACAAGCAATATGTTGAGTTGAGTATATTAATTGATTCCTCCTGAAATGAAAGATGGGTATGTCGTAAATAAGTTGAATTCACAAATCTTTCAAATCTTGGAAATGATAAAGCTGAATTTCACAAAATTATTTAAAACACTTGACATTTTGGATTCTATTGACCCATTATCTGATTCAAGCAGACCATTATTTATGAAATAACAAATAATGCCGTTGCCTACATTGTGAATAGATAACGTTATTTTGGAAATACATAGGGATGTAGAACTGTTGATTAAACAGTCTGATCTACATAATTACAATACAAATGCGCAAATAATATCCGAACTACTAAATATCGTCTAAGTAAGTCAAAAGAAAACTCGATTGATTATAATTTATACCTTCCCATTTCAAAGAGTTCATTTTCAATAAATTCAAAATAAACATCAAGAAATATGTTCTGAGATTTTGTTTCTATTCTGTCAGCGAATATTCCGAGCACTTCAAGGTAAAGTGTTCAATATAAACAGGTTTACCACATTTTTTTATGTGTTACTTTTATGTCTTATTTTTTGTGCATTATATGTACTCTTTTTCAGTTTTGCGGTGAATTAAATACTTAAGTTTACTCACTAAGTTTATACTTATTAGACATCAATCATGAGTTTCACCTAGGATTAACTGTATCTTTATATAGTATTTTGTATAATTTTCTAATTTATGTTAATTTTATTTTTGGAGGAGTGGAAGAATGATTCGTCAAACTCTTATCATTTGTAGGAAAAAAATTTCTTTTCTCTACAATAAAGATTACTACTACTACTACTATCAAGCGTAACATGTACATTTGAAAAGTATTCACCGATTGCTGAGCAAGAAATGAATTGAAATCACTAAAAAATTGAACTTAAATTCAAACACTTGAACTTATGATTTACACTTTATTGACTACATAGCATGACGCGTTTCGTCGTTATAAACGACTTCTTCAGATGCTTACAGAATAATTTGTGTATATAAGAATATATAAGAATAAGTATTTGTATGTATAAGAAAGTGTGAATCATAAGTTCAAGTGTTTGAATTTAAGTTTATATTCAATTATAATGGATTCACATCAAGTAAACGCCAACACTATTAAACACTAAAAAATTAACAAAAATACTTATAAAAATAGAAAATATATTCTGAAATTCAAATTGATAATAATGCTAGTATATATATATATATATATATATATATATATATATATATATATATATATATATATATATTATTTCGAAAGTTTTTAGCAATAACAGGCTTTTTTTGATATGCTAAAAACTTTCGAAATAAAATATCTTAAACAGGCAATAAATCAATTTCAAGAAAATATATATATATATATATATATATATATATATATATATATATATATAGGGTTAGGGGGAGAGAGAAATGATTATATATAACATAATTATACATGATATTGTCTCCGAGATCAAAATTCCCTATTGTTTTCATTTTTATAGCCTCATTTGAGTAGTTCTTCAACCTCAATTTGAGAATTAGTATGAAACGAGGTCGATTCATCCAAATTTGGATTTTTCAATACAGATTATGACATCGTTCCAGGTCTACTCTTCGCCATGCCCAAAAAGCGTCTCTACTGCGTAATTAATAATAGTCCTAACTATGTGTTCAAATTAAGAAACCAAACGTTAAGGTTAATAAAATTAAATTGACGTTATCTAGGTCACATTCTTTGAGATGTGAACGCTCGCCCAAACAAAATACAAATTATACTTATTTCATGCAACAATAATTAGGTCCTTCTCAAGATCAATGAATGGATATTTTTGCAGTGTTGAATTATTGAATTGGTATGAAAATAGTGACGCTTTTCTAGATATTCAAAAATGCAGTTAGATTTTCACACATTTTTCAAGACCTACCTCTGCTTTAGAATCATTTCAACGTTATTTGTATGTATTGACTTTCAAATCTTTCATATTTGGTTTTTCTATATCGAATAACAACACTTGTCTTGATTTTACAAACATTATATAAATTGCTTGACAATTGAAAAGTGTCCAGCAATTAATATAATTTTTGTGACACCAGCTAAATGGTTTTTACACAATATTTAACAATGTCCATAATGAAACAATATTTAGAATTTTATCATAAGTTAATACAAAAAACGCATGACGACGTTTCGAAGTACTACTTCTTCATCAAATGCTGAATTTATACTGAGTAATTATTACTAGTATTTATTCAGCATTTGATAAAGACGTAGTAAATCGAAACGTCGTCATGCGTACTTGTATTAAACTAGGAGAAAATTCTAAATATTGTTTCATTATGGATATTAATTTTCTGAAAATATCGGGCTCATCAATCATCATTTATTTAACAATGTTTTACCAAGAGGTTAGCGAAAATTGAATCATCTTTTGTTGTTCTATTTGAACAATGTAATAGGCATTGCGAAGAAACAAACACAAACTTTTTTCATGAGTTTTGAGAACCACAACAGAAACTAACAGGCCTCAATAACATTATTGAGGCCATTGGTTTTGATATTGTTTCTCTGTAGGTTTGATGCAAAGATGGTTTTGCCATAGAAATGGAACCCTTGAAGATGGAGACCTCACCACGTCCATGGACCTCGGATAACAGCCATTCAAAAATAATAGTTAGAGCACATTTGTTACTTTCAATGTTTAGAGCCGATGCTTGAAATTTAAAATGCTCGAAATATAAATAGTGAAAAAAATCCTTTTCTATTGTAACGTTGCACAATTACGATGAATTCTTCAGCCGACTTTCAGTCCTAGAAGACAGTGATACATAGGCCATAATTATTATCATTATTATTAGAAACGAGATTAGAATGGAGGATAAAAATCCTATGACTCAATTAGAAAATTTATGAAGGAAGTGTATATCCTACATTGAACATATAAAAACAAATAAGAGTGACAATTTTCGAAAGTTTTCAAATGCCTCTATTACCTAACCAACTTCAAATCGATATAAAAATAAAAGATTAATATCTAGTGAAAATTTTCATTTAACGGTGTAAATCTTAAATGATTTATTGAATATAAGTTCACAATTTTTATTGCATAAATGAAGAGGAATGTAAGTATTTTTCCATTGAAAAATCTGTTTATGAACTTTATAGTTACATGAAATGTTCATATTTGTACGTTCTTCTCAGAAGAAGAAGATCAGACTTCTGCTGAATGCTGTACCTAGCATAGTGAGATAAATAACTTTGTGTAAATGTAAAAACGGATACGATCTGAAGTACTATCTCCTCGAACAAACATTGTTAATTCGCTGTACAGTTTGAGAATAGGACAAGGTCGTGTAAACTGAATGAAATAAATTTTATTGAAAACACACATTGTCTCGGCATACTGGATGCTACGTGTTGCCACATTTCCATTCTCTCTACTGAACTGAATTGTGGAAGCTGATATGCAGTTTGGACTATAATTTCGATCAACAAAACGAAATAAATAAGAATAAACATTACAATCTGTTGAAATAAGAAATAAATTACAAATGCCCTGAAAATATTGGCAGGGGAGAAAACTGAGGATGTAACGTACACATTAACCGAACCATGTGTGAATAAAATTGGAAAAACTGGATATACTCGAAAATAAATCGAAGTAAACAAGTAACGGTTATTCATTAATCGATTGAGCCGATATTTGATGAAAATCTGAGTATATAATTTGAATAAAACTTAGTAGTATTCTGATTTTCACTATAATTAATTCCAAATATGACAATATCGTTTCGCCAACACAGTGGCTTCATCAGATGTACATGATAAACTGAGCTATTACATTGTGGACTGCTTGTATTTATCCTGAAGTGTATGGAAATGACTATAGAACATATCTCTTCTGAATTATGTCGGATGACCATAGAATACTTCTCTTCGATTGCCTTTTACTGGAATAAATTTGATAAAGGAGAATTATTGATTAAAACTTGATCATTTAATAAAATGTTTGATTTCTTCCTCTTATTAATTCCCATGGCTTCTAACAGGGTTAAAAGGATGGTGCTTTGGATACCAAAGTGGTTAGATCCGAGGAAAATATTATCAAGTTGGATTGATTCTTCAGGTAGATATCTGCACTTCCGATCTCACTACAATGTAAACATATATAATCAATCAACTAAGAATATAATTTGTAACATTGTGCACACGGATTACTGTCAGAGCTCACTGTCCCGTCTAGAAGTGATCTTGGTTGACAATGGATATCCAAGAACACTTGTTAAGAAAGGTCCTATATAGTACAGTCTTTAGACCACCGGTTCTCGCCTCTACAACTGACCTTGATATAGGTCATAACATAGACTCACAAGCTCCATTAGTCAAATACAGATCTTTGCCATATTTCCATTGCCTCACGGCAAAGCTGTATCACATTTTCAGTGCAATAGATGAGCTAAAACTTGCCAAGTATAACTTCATTACTGACAGCAGTGTTTTTACAAGACTGAAAGATAAGGTACCGCCATCTTTAACATCAGATTGCATCTACAGAGTTCCTTGCTCAGATTGTGAAGGAGTTTATATAGGTCAAACTTCTCAGACCAATAAAAGAAGAATAACTCTTCATGAAAGCAATGTTAGACTTCTCCCGGATAGATGCCTTAGCACTACACTCCTCACAACAGGGATATCGTAATGACTTTGAAAATGTTGGAATACAGGATTCCTGGTAGTTGCCAGAAAAGGATTTTTTCGGAAATGGCCCACATCAATAACATCACCAATAGCATTAATAAGAAGACCGACGTTTCCAGGCTCAGCTGCATTTACAGTTATTTGATTTCATATCATTTTGAATAACCTTCGCAGACAGCCCACAATTTCAATAGACTTTTTGTGTTACGTGCCCAGTATGACATTTGTTGTTACAGTGATTTACTCTCTGGCCTTCTTTGCTTTTTCGGTGACAATTGTCTGTGCTCCTATCATCTCTGTTCTATTGTTTTTCTATCGATGTTTAATTAGTTCATGATAATTTTTATATTTTTTAAAATTTACATCTTAACATTAATATCCAGCTTCCTGTGCAATATCACATATATTTTAAGTACACACACTCCTGTTGATGGTGTTGATCATACTTTTTCACCTAGTTAGCCGTTAGTTGTTGAAGAAAATTTTATCATGATATTTTTGTTAACATCTGTTTTTTAGAGCCCCGACGAAGACTATAAACATAGTCGAAATATAGACCAGGCAATCAAATTGGTTAGAATTTATTCATAGTGGCCTCCTATTTTGCCGATAACCTATAATATTTCTATTTATATATATTTATATATATATATATATATATATATATATATATATATATATATGTATATCCATCGACCAGTTTGGCCCCATTTGTTGGTATGTATCGACAGGTTTGGACCCACGGTGGCGAATTTGGACCCGGGGCCAAACTGACAAATATATTTATCGACAGGTTTGGCCCCATATTCCCCTCAAATGTCTTCCCTCTTTTTTCGACGTTGCCAAATTATCACATTGACTTGCGTTTTGTTTATGTTGACTAATAAGTTGGCGTCTAACCACTATTTGGAAACTCTTAGTTCACTTAAATGATAAGTGAATGGAAATAATAAATGTTGAAATTTTTATATATAATATCACTATTTTGTATATCATGTTTATTTCGATCGTTTCATGGTTCTGTTCAAAAATTTCATTTTTTAACAACTTATAATTTTAATACATTGCAAAAACTTTTGGTGCACGATGTGAACTAATTTAAATGTTTTTGTACATGAAGTAATATTCAAAAATTGTTAGCAGTAATTGGATTTGGCAAACAAATATTCAAAATAATAAAGAAAAAACTTTTTTTTTGTACTTGATCATTGAATTCTTCAACAATAACTCAAAGATAAATTATTTCTTGAAATCATTTATTTAAACAGGTTCCGTCAAGTTGGCCCGGACATACCGGCACTTTTTAATGAAACTTGAAATTTCTCTAATGCTAGCGAAATGCTGGCAAAATTTTTCAAAAATATCTTATAGTTTTCGAAAAAAACAAGGTCAAAACATCTGGGCCAACTTGACGCCAGCCCGGACATGCCGACACTTTTTGATGAAACTTGGAATTTCTCTAATGCTAGCGAAATGCTGGCGAATGCTGAAAAAAATTTTCAAAAATCTCTTATGGTTTTCGAAAAAAACAAGGTCAAAATATCCGGGCCAACTTGACGCCAGCCCGGACATGCCGGCACTTTTTGATGAAACTTGGAATTTCTCTAATGCTAGCGAAATGCTGGCGAATGCTGAAAAAATACTCCGAAAATCTCTTATAGTTTTCGAAAAAATAAGATTCAAAATTTCCGAGAAGCCATTTTGATTAAATATAGTTTTCTAATTTATTAAATATTCTTAAAAGACAAGTCTGAACTATGAGATAAAAATCCGAAACATTTAAATTGGAATAAATCAAAAAAATAAATTAAAATGAGCTTAGTCTGGTACTTTGGATTTCAAAAGGAATGTGATTTTTATCAATTCTCTTTGAAATTGGAACATAGTTATTAAAATAGTATGTAAAACTTTTACCGTAATTAACATTTTAATAATTATGATCCTGCAGATTAACAAATTTTTCGAAGAGAGTTCCATTAATTTTATACATATCAATTAATCACACGAAGAATTTTCAAAAAAATTTAGATCAATCTTATGTAGTCTCTAGGTAGGTATAGGTAAATATCCGAGTCATTCTGCTCATAAAATTATCAATTGGAATTCATATCCAGAAATAAAAGATGAAAACATTGCGTCAGACTTAGTAAACATCTGTTGCAAAATTTTCCACTGTCATCTTCTACGTTAGGTAGCGAACCTTTTATTAGTAGTTAGGGGTTAATGCCCCTTCTAAGTATCACTATCTCGATGGCACAGAATAGAGTTATCTCTATACTGTGTTACTGGTGTGAAGTTAAGTATCGAATAAGGATAACAAATTGAGAGGTTGAATTCATTCAATATTTGGAGGAATTTTTATTTTGATCAGAGAATATCAGAAAACATTTTTTTTTCATTTCGAGATTTAGGGTGGAGGTTTAGAATATAAACCATAGATATCTATAACTTATTACTAGTGGAGTCAGGGTAATATATATCTATGATTTATAATTTGAATATCGGTTGCTGTTTTTCATTATATTTGATCGAATTCCTTATTTATAAAATATGTGAGATTTTTAAAGATTTCCTTCAATATTCAACATTGGACTAGAAATTTCGTATTACCGGTATGCATTTCATAATTCTTTCTCACAAATGACAAATTTTTTTCAAGGTTCTTCAGAGTAGGCTAGCATTTAGCTGGAATTAGAAAATTTCCAAACATCAACAAAGAAATCCTACAGGTCCGGGCTGCCCCAAGTTGGCCAAAGTAGTTGGACTCTCGTTTTTCGAAAAAAAGTTATTCAGCATTCGTCACCATTTTACTAGCATTACAAAAGTTTATTACATTACGAGTTTCACCAAAACAAAAATGCTGACATGTCCAGGCTAACTTGACGACTTCTCGGGCATTTTGTACCTCATTTTTTTGAAAAGCATAAGAGATTAAAAAAAATCGCTAGCATTTCTTCAGCATGAGACAAATTTTAAGTTTCCCCAAAAAATGCCGTCATGTCCGGGAAACTTGTTTCTCAGACATTTCGAACCTTATTTTTTCGAACAATATTTTTTTAAAAATTTTTTCAGCATTCGCCAGCATTACAGAAATGCCAAGTCATCAAAAAGTGCTGGCATGTCCAGGCCAACTTGACGGAGCCATCTAAACATAGAATTATACGCACATATAGTGCATAGAAGTATTAATGGAATAATGATTATGAAATATTTGTGAAATATGATGTATGAATAATGACATAGTAAAATGTAATGCGTTCAATTTCAATTAATTCTGAAAAAAATTATGTAATACAAATCAGCTCTTTAGCATGTCTTAAATTGACACATTGGTGATATTTTGAATTTCAGTGAACAATATCTGCTTGAATTTATATGCGAAAATCAACTTATCTTTATCACATATGTATTTTTTTTTTTGATACAGCATATAAAAATATATACAGCCCCATATTTTCAGCCCTCTACGATCAACTCCTATTTTTATTTGTTAATTAAAAACTTTAATTTTTTGATCAGAGATTCCTTTTTCATTTTGTCATGACTTGGAATGAAAAATTTCATGTTACTCATAATATTTTATTCCTTTACAATAAACACCTATTTGTCTTCGGTAGAATAGTGATCAGTTCCCTCGCCTGTTACGCGGAGTTCGATTCCCCGCCCTAAATGACTTTTTTTCACAGTTCGAATTAAATTTTTCTGCCTCTTTCATCTTATTTTACGTTAGTAATAAATTATTAAAAAAAAAAATTCGGACAATGGCGTATCTTATAACTTAATGTAGGTTAACATTAGTAATGAAAATGAATCTATATATACCCACATACCCACAACGGATTGAATTTTATTTATGAATTTTGGATTCGGGTGGTTTAGGTGTACGATCGATTTAATAGTAATATTAACATTGTTATCACATCAGATTTGTGGAATTATCTTAAATACTGTACTTTGTATTCATTTTGCACTCATTGTATTGCTTTCTCAGTTCTCGAATCGCCATGACGATTAAGAAACCATCAGATCACTCCTTGACTGGTTGCAGACTCAACAACATCAGCCTTATTTGTTCTTGCAACGAATTTTAAATGTCATATGTATCACAAAGTGATAGAATTAAGAGAGTTAAACCGAGTGCATTCCATGATTTTACAATATGTACATAGTTTAATTCAATATCATGGATTGCCGAAACGTCATTGTTATACCTAATTTTTATACTTTTTCATTTGTTTTTGTGTTATTATCTTAAATAGTGGAAACTTTTCTATAGTTAATATTTATTTAACATTCATTGTATTGTTTTCACCAAAACAAAAGTATATCTAATCTGTAACATGACTTTGATTGTTAGGCGATACGAGATTCGTGGGATCAGTTAGTAAATTTATAAATTTAAAAAATAATATACAATTTTTGAATTCAATAAAATGTTATTAGGGAAAATTAAAATGAATTTGACATTTGTTTATCTTTTTGCTTTTTGAGGTAATTATGTATCCATAATTTAACAGCTAGAGGTGAACGATTTTTCATTTTGTCACTCTCTTGTAAAAACGGTTTGCATTCGTACTCTGACGGCAACTTTTTGCTTATGATGTTTTGTAAAAAACATTTCTTCACCTCATCAACCTCTGCTTGCGACCAGGCTGAAAACAATTGAAAAATTTTAGTTACGTAATTTCATCATCTATGTGAGAATAAATAATGTGAATAATTGAGTATAACAACAAATCTATGCTTTCCTGACAGGCATGAAACTAATAAGTATATGTGAATTACTTATAACGATTATTTGGAATTTGTAAGAAGTTAAATGAAGCCAATAAACATGCCTTTCAGTACAGAAAGAGATAATTATTTGAACATGTTTACTACCTATATATTAACAAAATTGAAATAAATATGAAAATAATAGGAATCAATTATAACCAACAGATCTTGTGATGTTTATATTTTTAATGGATACTTATATCAGTGAATACCACCAAATACGAAAATTATTTTTTTTTGTCATTCAGACCCTAATTTTACTTATAGTGAAAAAAGCTTGAATATTGATTCAAAAATTGAATTTCATGTTGATTAGAATATAAATCAGTTGAAGTGGATGAAACCAGAATGAAAGTATTTAGAGTTGTCATAAACATTCAGTCATTGAAACTTATTCGCTATCAGCACAAATACATTTGAAGAATATTACACTAATCTGTGTGTGAGCTACCACAATATTTATTATGAAAACATGAACTTCAAGAGCACGATAAATTTATATATAAAAAAAATGAATATGATAAAACCTAAAACTACACTTACGATATTCGAAAAGAATGGTGCCAGGGTAGTATCTTCCATCAGAATAACGAATGTATGTTGATTCTCTTCTACATTTGATGTGTTTTTTTTTACAACAAATAAAATTGCATCTTCATTGAATCTCACCAGTACATTGGCCATGTTGTGGATTTCAGTATTCATTGTGGTCTTGTTTTATTAGGTGAATTACACTAAATGAATCAAGCAATGTTACCGAACTTTAAAATAACACCACACAAATGTACACAATATAGAATAGCTTTTTGAACACACAACGTTATAGCTGGATGGCAAATAATGGAATAATCTTCCCAAAAAGATTTCAGAGTTCGAAATTTCTAATACACATCTGGTTTTTATTGATCCGTAAATTTTTACTTTTCAGAAGAATTCAAGCTATATCCGCAATCAATTTTACAACTAAGTTTCGGTCCAAGTATTGAATACACATCTGCTTTTTATTGATTCATTCTGTTTCTAGTTTCCAGAAGGAATCTATTCTATCCTAGGTGATTAAGGAAGTTTTCGACATTTATCTACATTCCAAAACAACTCAAATACGTACTTATATATATATATATATACATAGTTGAAAATCATCAATTCATCGATTGAAAATGATTTGTTTACTGAACTATTGTCTTTAAATATATGACATCTTGCTTGCTTCTCAAGCATCAGAATTGATCATCAATGTGTGTTTCCTGGAAGGATTAAGAAACAGCACCATTTTTATTCCTCTACATACTTTTCTACTTTTTCATTGTATCAATGACAGCCAATAAATAAATCTTTTTATTTAGCTTGGAACAGAATTGGTTTTTGTGTGATTTAAATCACTCAAGCTCAGACTGTTAAGAACCTATACTTCACTTTTCTAATAGTAAATAGATGAAATATTACGTACATATTATTATATGCTACGATATCATAAATTAATTCACTCTATATGACATATTCATTACACTTGACTAAGACTTGCCATTATTTTGAAACAGTAAAATTACTACAAACAAAAACACATTTTTTGTGGAAGTACCTACCTACTTACCGTTTTTTGCAAAGATTTGCTTTAATAATCATCCTTGGACATTGGTTTCATACTGTTTGAATATTTCTTATGTAATGAGCTGAAAATGATCCATATTATAAATCGATAAAACAAAAATGCGTGA
Organism: Henosepilachna vigintioctopunctata; assembly: GCA_030704895.1. Taxonomy (NCBI): domain Eukaryota; kingdom Metazoa; phylum Arthropoda; class Insecta; order Coleoptera; family Coccinellidae; genus Henosepilachna; species Henosepilachna vigintioctopunctata. The sequence goes on from JARQZJ010000129.1 coordinate 2,538,494, forward strand.
TAAAACTTACCGGCTTGAAGTAAAAATCATCGCCCATTTTGTAAACGCTAGATGCTTCATTTTCGGCCGAGAATTGAAAAATATGGTTAAATTTCAAATTTTCCACCAACGACCGCCGGCAGCCCCAGGTTCGAAATAATTCGTCGATGTGGGTTTATACTTGTCGCTCGCAATGTGCGAAAAAATTCATTCAAAAAAACTAAAATCCGTCAAGTAATTTTAACGTAGTTTTTTCTCCTTAAGTTTCGACCACATCCAGAATACGAAAGTCAATAACGAAACGAATTTTAGGGAGTTTTGACGGAAACCGTGCTCAAAACTGGTAAAATTTGCTGTATGAGGATCTCCGGAACCTCTCTTTTTCGCCTATGTGAAAATTGTACAAATGAAAATTATCAACAACGAACCGTCAATCGAAACGGTACGTAAAATAGCCTACACCTCGTACCGTCCGCAGAAGTGAATCCCCGGAAAAGATAAAAATGGAAAGCAACAGTAAGTCTGGCGCAAGTTGTTTTCTTTTTTCTGAATTTGTATTCCAATAATAATAATTTCAAGAATAGTTCACAGATATCTAACCATATCTAGGTATATCCTACCAAATTCAAGAATTTTTCCAATTAATTCGTGTAATTCATAGATATAAAACTAATATAAATTTCACTGAAACAAATTTTTAACAACAGGATTTATGAATATTACAATGTTTGGTAACGTCTCTCCACCGTATTGACTCAATTTTATTTTTGATCAACAAATAGCAATTGTATTGCAAAAACTTTCATATCGTTTTAATTATTGTGTTTCAAAATTTAACAGCGTTGATAAAAATCATGACTTTTTCAATAAAATCAAATTCATTATATGGAGAATCTAGAAATGTAAGAATATACAGGTCGTTCCATTTTAAGTCGTTGAGTATGACTTTTCGTAACAAAATTGAAACGAAAATTTAGAACATTCTGTGCGGCATTTGCAATACATACTACTACCACATCCTGAATATATACCCCGGAATGTTTTAAATCATGGGATAGTACCAAAATAGTTCGTTAAAAAAGTCCTCAAACGCAGAAACTGTGGTTATTGGATATTGATAGGGATTATTTCGAAATCTACAAAAGAAATATAAAAATTGAAATAACGTATTTCAATTAGAGTTTATTTATTATTATTTGATTGTAAAAGCTCAAACATATTTGTTCCATCTATCAAAAAAAGTTTGAATTCAAAACCAATTACAATAAGTATTTTTGTTTTGAAAAACGACAAATTTTTTTCATATCTGACTCTTCATGAATTTCAATTGTTACTGCCTGATGAAATATTTCCTCGAATTGAATTTCAATTAAATCTTCATTTTGCGATTCCAACAAGTGTTGAATATTCTATATTTGAAAGTCCAACCTACGTTCAGTGAAAACGGTTGATTAAGAAACATTTGGCGGCAAAATATTCAGACTATCGAACAGTCACTTCCTAACTTCATGTGACCGACATCTGTTTTACTTTACTGGTGAGAAATAGTTTACCGCTCGAATATCCTTCTCTGTCCTCTTCCTTTTCGTGAGTCCATTTTTATGAGGGTGATAAAAGCTTTCATATAACAGAACTATACCTTATTTCATTCTTGAAAAGAAGGTATCGTTTTACTAGCAGGTACACATTATTTCATAGAAAATACATATTTCATTATAATCATAACCAATGAACACGATAACATTAAAAATTATATGGGTAATGGGTATCTAGTTACACACGATAATTTTCGAGACAGAAAAAAATGATAGTAGGATGGAACCCGTTAAAAAAAAGACGAGAATATAAGAGAAATGAAAAGAAAGATAAATTACGGGCGATCTGAGGTCGGTAAGTGGATAGGGGTGAGTTTTTAAGGGTGTAAAACGGTTTTTCTCGATTTCCGGCAAAACAAAAAGTCCTATGGAAAAGAATTGAATGACAAAGATGAAGGTAATAAGGAGACCTACATTTTTTATTGTTCCTTCACGTAACCTCAAAATTTGTGTGAAAAATTAAATTTTATCTTATGCAAAAAATTTTTATTTTTTTCGACAAAATTTGGTGGAAACTTACCATTTTATATCCTAAACACACTGTAAATTTTTTGATATGAAATATTAATATTTTCCCTTTATTTCGACTCAATATCGAAAAAACAACCTAATTTTCAATCGAAAATTCTTTCGTCAAAATATTCTCTTTTTAAAAAAGTGTGGGAGTTTTTTGTTCTATTTTTTTATTTTTTCTAATAACGTAAAAATATTGATACATTACTATAGTAAATGTTCTCAGAAAATGCAAAAAACAGTACTGCTTTTTGTGTCCGACAACTCCGTCGTACCTGAAATCTTTATCGGAAAACATTTCTGCATATATTTCAAAGAAAGGTTTGTTAAGTCAACTACCGACCATGACCTGATGAACTATCTGAAGACGTTTTCTAGTGCAGCTTGCCTTGCCTGGATTAATTTTTTCATCAATGGAGTTGTCGGACACAGAAAAGGGGTTCTTTTCTTTGCATTTTCTGAGAACATTGCCATAGTAATATTTTTTTACGTTATCAGCGAACAAAAAACTCTGCGACTTTTTTTAAAAAGCTTAGATTGAAAATTAGAGTGTTTTTCCGATATTAAGTCAGAGCAAGGTGAAAAAATGAATATTTCAAATCAAAAAAATTACAGTGTCCTGAGGACATAAAAAGTTGAGTTTTCACCAAATTTCTCGAAAAAAAGTTGTGGACATTAATTTTGAAACCAATTAAAATTATGAATTCTTGTTTTGAGATTTGTTACAATTTTCGTGCTTCATTGCATATATTGGCTCAAAACATAGTGAAAAACTATCTGGCTCAATCAGATCAGATTATATTCATCGAGAAAGTGACGGATAACCGGTTAAAACCTTATTTTTGGTTGTTTTCCATAGCCATAATGTCTACAAATAGCGTGGATTTGACAGACGTGTGCATTTGAAATTTCTGTAAGTTACAAACAAAAATTTCCTATACGTTCATAAGGAAATTTTATATACCAACTTCAAAGTGGAAAAAGATCTTTTCTATAAACAATTTGTATCAGAAATACTCAAAAATTAACGTAGTGCATGTGTGTATTTCGTAAATTCATTCTGGGGTTTGAATTGTCAGTATAAATGTCACATTCATTCTCTAATATCTCTTCTACGTAGTCAAAGTGTTGAATAAAACTAAAGTTTTTGAACAGCAAATAGTGATAAAGAAGAATAAATAAAATAAACTTCCTTCCATGCTATCAATTTACAAAAACTAGAATTCATAGGCTTAAAAGCTGAATGTTTTTGTATCAATAACTAGAAACCCTCATGAAATTTCAGATTGACGAGTTTTTAATATTTTTCATTCAAAAAGTCTATGCCAACATAAAAATATGCTAATGAACATGTATGAGTATACGTAAAAAGCAAATTTTAGGGCATAGATCAACAAGTAAATACCCATACAAATTTTCGTATAATTTTGCTTCAGCTTTTCATCAATAATTTCAGAAGGTTTCGATAGATAGTGATGGATTAAAAAGATGAAATATAACATTTTGTGAAATTAGGAAATGTTCTTTCGAATATGGTTTCTCTACCAATTTGATTCAATGAGATCACCTTGCAATTGTAATTCATCTGATCTATACAATGGGGACTGGCAGCAATCAAAGCTAGATACATTTTCTTTATCGAATTGTTTTCGGCAAAGCAATGATTGAGTGATTCCGATCTGTGATTTTCAATGTCCTGTTTTGGTTGTTCTCACACGTCATTAATAAATAATCAATTTATAAAATTTTTGTGCTTATTGGAAAATTATGAACATTTCAACATTATTTTCATATAATATAAACGGCCAATTACAGAAAACTTACAATATATCACTTAAATGTCAGTACCGTGTCATGTCCATTTCTAGAATTTACCTAAAAATTGTTAGTTTTTTTTTGTCGTAATAAATGATTTGAACTAACTACCTCATAAATTCTCCGAGTTGTATCATCGCTTTGGTTAATAAGTCTACCGCTGGTGCCGACCGTTACTCATTTGGGACAAAGCTAGCTTTACCTCATCATTCGTATTATTTGGGATATCCTCTGAGCCTACGTTTGTAATATTATGAGTTATAGGGTTTGGCGCACTGAGAATTTTTGTCTGTCCCGGAATCCTTGAGGTAGCCCGTATTGGTGTGAGATTTGGATCCTTGGAATACAGCCACCCGGGGTATAGCCTTATATGTTTTAAAATTCACCATGATGGTTCTAATAGCCTTAATCTTCCACGATGTTTGGAAGATGTAGATTTCAGCTGTTCCTAATATGGATAAACAGACGCTGTTTGCAACTAGCCACTCGGGGTCAAACGCTGTGGGTTGTGGACTTTTCTTGGTTTCGTCTTCGTTACCTTATTGGCATGGATGGCCCTAACAGCAGCTATGCTACTGCTGGCATCGCTTCCTAGACATTGAAGGCTACTGAGCCCTTTCACCGACGACAAGGTGAATGTCCCTGAGGGGGCTCTACTTTCAGTGAACCTAAACTGTAAGCTGTGTTCTTTTTTAGGGTTGCTAACACTTTACTGCATAAATGGCAGCGGAAAATTCAAATGCGTTTATTTTGGTACAGCCTTTATAACATATAATATAATAACGTGATTATTGACCACGAGAGAAAATTTACTGAAAATTCATTTTTTCTCAAGCTTCTTTCTTTAAAATTTTGTTATTGAAATTAATTCCAAGGTAAAAACGGCGGTTCATAATGAACATTATTATTATAAAATATATTCCCATGTGATTTTAGGCTATATATGACATTCATTTATTTTCGTTTTCTTACGTGTATGTTATGTTTTTATATTCATCTTAATATTGGCTTCTGAAAACCTAGAACTAAAAATCACCCACGAGTTACAAACGATTTTTGATCTGGATTCAAAGAACTCGGAGGAGATTTATTTTTTGTTTCTTTGTCAGTCCAATGAATGTGATATAATAATTGATGAGGCCGATACTTGATGTAAATCGATAAACATAATAAAACAATTGTTAAACTGATTTACACATATAATAAAAATAATACTGCATGACGTACGTTTCGATGAGATTCACCTTTTTCAAATGCTACGTGCAGACTAATTAGTCTGCATTAGTCTGCACGTAGCATTTGAAAAAGGTGAATCTCATCGAAACGTACATCATGCAGTATTATTTTTAATATATGTGTAAATCAGTTTAACAATTGTTTTAGAATGTGATATATGGAGATATGAACTGTTACGGTGATAGATGAACAAAATAAATTATGGAGAAATTAAATTTCAAATCTTTGGACATGAATAAACTGGTATATAATTAATAACTATCCTGTAGGTATGCAGAAATTATATTCACTATTATAATAATGGCCATATCTTTCAGTAAACGATAATATTAGCTAAAAAGCAAGTGCGCTTATTATTAAAAACTAAAGAGTTGAAATGATCGTAAGTCCAAGCGCGAAAGAAAATTTGCATTGTGACAAACTGGAGTAGATCTGTTCCGAACGAGTTCACTCACTGAGCAATAATTATAAGAAGAAGTATTCTGGCAACAATGCTGTTTCCCCTCTGCTTGGTATGGGTTCAAAATTGTCGATAAATACATAAAAAAGTGGTGGGGATTCATGGGCCCAAACTGGTCGATGCATATATATATATATATATATATATATATATATATGAAACAAAACGGAATTTGGTGGTGTCCAATAGAATCTTAGGTAACTTATTAATTGTACTCGACTCCTCTTATTTGAAAAAAAACTTCATGGGGAAAACTCACCAACAGCTTCCGGATAACTATACAAAGTGGCATCTCACCTGAAAAAAAAAATAAAAAATCAGTTAACACCATACATGGAATTGTAATTTAGTAAATTAGGTTAGGCAGGGCCAGGCAATTCGAGTTGATTTATGTTTCCAGTGGTCACCGTAGCGTGAAGAGATTCAAGATAAAGCGTTGCGCAAGAGGAAACACACATATTGAACGATTTGTCTCTATTTAAACTGCGAGCAAAAAAAGACGGAAGAACGAGAGAATCTCAAGGCTCTCGTCCAGGACCAGACTACACGGTATGGTCTATTAGAACGTTGCTCAAACCGTTCTATATATGATGACCTAATTTTATAATCGGCAAAAGTGACGTGGGTCTTCCAGTTCAGAATTTCTGGGAAAAATATAACTTTTTTTTAGAAATTCAACACTAATGAGAGGGAGATTATGATAAATACTTCAATATAAACGAAATATTGTCAAGAGGTGAAACTATAGTCGTACATCACAGTAGGGCTGAATATGTCCTTACTTCAAACGATCCTCGCCCACTTGAGCGAGCCTTCAAGAAAATTCTATCATTTTTGAAAACCAAAATAGGAGGTTTGTTCCTTTCTTGTCGAGTCTCTCGTACACGTGATTGTTTCACATGCCAAAATGTTGAAGACGAATGAGGTTATTTCTTCATTATTACCGAACGGAAAGAAAAAAGTAATACTCTTGTTATATTGTTTAATATCTTCTAGTTAGTCTCCTAATGTTAGATACTGAAGTAGGGATCTTCTGAAAATCAGATCTGAGCAGTAAGCGTTTGTGAGTCTCGAAGTTTCAAGTTTAGATACTATTAAACCAATAAATAAGGGGTAATCTAATAAATTACAAGTCAAATGTTGCTTTGAAACCAACGTTCAACTATCAGTAAGTCATATGATTGCCAAATTGAAAAAGTATAAAACGTCGGTGAGATGACACGTACGCGAAGTTCGCCCTGCTTAACTTGTTCTAATAAAATCGATAAATATGACGATATTATTAAGTGTAATAAATGTGATAACATTTTTCATATTAAGTGTGCTAATGTCACAATGAAAATTTTCAATGATCTCAGGGAAGGAAATATTTTGAATACGTGGATCTGTGATAAGTGCACGACGAGTGGAAAGGCTTGTACTGGGATGGTTCTGGCTGGAACTCAGGTGTCTGATCTTGGAGTTTACCATGAGAACTCACTACAATTGAAACTTGAAATGAACAAATTATTAAATGAAGCCGTAATAAAAATAACCGCATCCTTCGATTCGAGGTTATCTGACCTGTGCAAGTTAGTGATGAGTCAGAGTGAAGAAATAACGAAGCTAACGAAAGAAATCCAAACACTGAGATGTGGAAAGGACGATAACGAGCGACCAGCTGTTTGGAATTCCCACATGATTTCCCAAACAAATACGAATGTGAAATTGTCTACGGAAGAAGAGTCTTCGATTGATCCCTCTTCCATATCTAAAACAGATCAAGATGACGTCACTCTGGCAGGCGATAATTGGGCGAGTGAGGGTGCATCAAGTGTGAATATGATTGATGAAGGATGGACCGAAGTTAAATCAAAAAAAAAACCCAAGTCGCCTCAAATAGCCCAAAATGTCCGAATATCTGACAAAATGAAAAAAAGTCACAGGCCCATTATTGGAAAATCAAAATCGAGTGCTCTGAAGAGTGCACCTAGGAAACCTTTGTCACATGTACACGTTTCAAGGCTTGATCCTTCTACCTCAACTGCTGATATTCTGAAATTCGTAAAGGATAGAATACCAGAAGTTACCTGTGAGAAGCATGTTTCGAAGCATCCGGAGCTCTATTCTTCTTTCAAACTTATAATGCCAAATGAATATTTCTCTCGAGCAATGGATCCCGACCTATGGCCAGAGGGAGTCACAGTAAATCGGTTTTTTATGAGGCGTCCGCCCCAGCAGAAGACAATGTGACTAACTTAGTCACCTTTAATAAATGTAAGTTCAATTCAAGAAGCTTTTTACTCATGCATCTGAATATTCAAGGTGTAAATAATAAACTAAATCAATTGGAATGTTTTCTCGAGAAATCGGGTAAACCAGACTTTCTATGCATCACGGAAAGCTGGATGGATTCCACTAAGTGTGGCAATTTTAATCTGGATGGCTGGACACTGGCTTCATTTTATGGACGTACCCACAGAAATCGTGGAGGTGTTGTAGTTTTGTGCAGAAACAATATTAAATTTATAAACCTGACTGACATTATTTCCTTATCAAAAGAAGTTGATTGTGAGGTGGCTGGTATCCACATATGTGACGAAAACCTCACCATAGTGTCTATTTATCATTCACCAAGTGGTTCCTTTGATAGCTTTTTGCTTATATTGGAAGAGATTCTGAACTCTATCGATTCAAGTGTAAATTTGATTGTGTGTGGTGACTTTAATGTACATTTTAATATTCGTGATCAAGAGGAATCATATCACAAAATTAAGGATAAGTCAAAAATTATCTGTGACTTGTTTCGCTCTTTCGGTCTGCATAGAACTATATTTCATGCTACTCGAGGTGATAACTGCCTCGATAATATTTTTACTAATTTTCAGGCTGGTGAGGCTGAGACCAGAGTGATTGGTTGTGATTTCTCGGATCATAAGGCTCAGACATTTCGTGTGGCTCTTTCGCATGTAGCCGACAAGGTCATTCCAACTAAATGCAGGCCTTTAACTGAACAAGGTTACAGTGCTATGCATGGAATGTTGCAGATTTTGGACTGGGGATGCGTTATTCGTCAAAATGGTGATATCAACAATAATTTTAGGATTTTCCAGCAGAACTTCGTAGACTGCTTCCTGATGGCTTTTCCGGAGAGGGTCATACGAGGTCGCCAAGGCGATGGTGGGATAAGATGGTTTACGAGGGAATTGGACACAATGAGAAAAAAATTGACACTCGTGAATGAGTTGTATATATTATACAGGTACGATAATTTGAAATCATTAAGAAATAGGTTGCGGCTGGAATATAGATTGGCTCTCCGTCGAGCAAGAGTGGAAGCAAATGATAAAATAATTAAAAGTTCTACTAACGTCAGTAAAACAGCATGGAATCTCATTAACAAAAAAAGAAGATTCGAAAAATTAACAGATGAACTCAAAATTAGTCCTAATGAGTTCAATGATCACTTTGCTTCCATTCCTCATGCCCTGGTCGGATCACTCCCCAGGTGTTCTGGTGCTGATGGTTTGTTTTCGAGGCATGTGCCTTCATCTCTGAGTTTCGAGTTCGGCAAGGTGAGTCAGGTGAGAGTCAGGGAGGTAGTCAGCTCTTTGCGAAATAGTAAATCTAAAGACTTCTATGGCCTCTGTGTTCCTTTGTTGAAAAGAAATGTCAATAGTATTATATATCCTCTAACAACTTTGATTAATCAATGCCTCGAGTCAGGAGTATTTCCAGACTGTCTAAAAGTTTCCAAAACCATTCCTCTATATAAAAAAGGCGACCCGGGGAATGTAGGCAACTACAGACCAATTTCTCTTCTTCCCGTTTTCTCCAAGGTACTTGAGAAAATCATGTGTCACCAAGTGATTGAGTTTTTGAGTTGAACAACCTGTTCTCAAAATCTCAGTTTGGTTTCAGAAGAGGACGGAGCACCACAAAGGCTATCATAGAATTTATTAATCGCACGAATGAGTGCTTTGAAGATGGCTTGCATTCGTTATCGGTTTTGCTTGATTTGTCGAGGGCCTTTGATTGTGTATCCCATGAAATTTTATTAAATAAACTCGATAGGTATGGCTTTACTAAGTCAGCGATTTCTCTTTTGTCATCCTATCTGTCGAATAGGTTTCAGGTAGTCTGCTCTGGAAGTGAGCAGTCAGATAAAAGACAGATAACAATAGGAGTTCCTCAGGGTTCAATTCTTGGCCCCATACTTTTTCTCATATATATTAATGATTTTCCCGATTACGTGCCTCTGGCTGAAACGGTGCTGTATGCTGATGATACCTGCTTGTCTGTTAGGGGAAGGAGGCTTGATTATGTTGAGGAGATGTCGCGAAACGCCCAGGCAAGAGCGCAAGTGTGGTTCACTGAAAACCGCTTGTGTATGAATGGGGATAAAACTAAAGAGATAGTTTTCAGCCTAAGGTCCAACGAAAGAGACAGTGTTTCGTTTTTGGGTCTCTACGTGGACTCAGCGTTAACCTGGTCTGTACATGTAGAGCGTTTGATATCTAAATTGTGTGCAAACATATTTGTCCTCCGTAATTTATCCACATCTGTTTCGGCAGATGTATTAAGGATCGCTTATTTCGCACTTTTTGAATCCCATTTGAGATATGGCTTGTTAGCTTGGGGTCATTGCTCTGGGAGAGGTTGTGTTTTTCGGTTGCAGCGTAGAGTCATTCGAGTGATGGCGGGAATTGGTTATCGGGATTCCTGTAGAGAAGCCTTCAGACAACTTCGGATTCTTACATTTCCGGGATTGTTTGTTTATGTATGCCTGTGTTATGCACGGGAAAGCGCACAATCCGCAGTGACAAATGAAAGCTATCATATACATGATACACGATATAAGAGAAACTTTCGATTGAACTTTTATCGACTGAGTAAATCACTTAATGGACCGAACTACTGGTCCTGGAAATTTTTTAATCATCTTCCTCCGCAGGTGCGTTCAATGCCTGTGATCAAATTTAAAGTGTTTATTAAGAAATTCATCATTGAAAATGTTTTATATGATCTGAACGATTTTTTAAGTGTTCGTGTTGATGATGCGTTGTGAACTTGTAAATATTTTGATCGATATTTGATAGTATGTTTTTAGATTGACCTGTGTAAAACTGTCCTGCATATACGACATTGATGTATATTTTTAGTATATGTATGTAATTTTCAGTATCTACACCAATAAACATTATTATTATTATTATTATTATTATTATTATAACATTCGTATATATGTCACAAAGCCGACACCTTCATGAGTTCATCTGCTAGTGCTAATTTTAACGTTCTTCATAATGAAGGTCTTCAATTACGTATGAAATTATAAATTCCTGTAACTGCTTCAACTTTTTTTTTATTTGCACGTTTATATATTTTCAAAAACATTCGTATACAATCAGATGACACCTATAATTTATATCAAGGCTTCTCGAACCACTTTTTCCTTTAGTTTGGGTTGGATTTGACGCTGATGACTGATTTCCTTCATTAGAAAAATGTTACTTTTGAACGGTCGAATAAAGTGAGATTGATTTTTAACGATAAAAACTCTATTTTCGATGGAAATTTTATACAATTAGGTATTCAAAAATAGATCGATGGAAATACGTCAGTATGTTTATTTATGTATATGCACAATATTTAAATAACAGGTCTAACGATACATCCACTCATCTATATATCCTCTTCTGTTGAATCATCTTTACTAACATAAGTTTAAATGAAAGTGAAAAACAAGCTTTTATAAGATGCAAAAATTACTATTATATTTCTAATTAGGTATATAAAAGCCAAAATATTTCTTCATTTATTTGTATATATTGTTGGAAGTACTCATTGTGAGTTCATTTCTTCAGGTCATCTACCTGAAACCTTTGCAGTATCTAGTTTTTACTAAATTAGTGTATATTCAACCATTTTCCACGTTCGAAATGCTATTAAAAATAATGAAAATTCATACTTGTATTATAATATAAAGGTGAGTTTTTAACAGTTAAGTTTTTCAGGTTGGCGGCACTGGTCGGAATGGCATCTAAACGTCATCTGTCAAAGTGAAAAGCTTTCAGTATACTCTGCCATTTCCTCGTGGAAAGACTTACAAACGAGCAACGATAGCAAATTGTTGAAATTCACTATAAAAATTCGTGGTATGTGAAAAATGTGTATCGTTTGTTACTACCATATTACGGTCGTCATAATCGACCTGTTGAATCAACAATTCGTGCTGTTATCGCCAAATTTCGCACCAATGTTGGACATTAAACCATTGTCTCACATGCGTACAGTGCGTACTGAAGAGAATGTTGCAGCCGTAGTACAGTGTTAATGAGGATCGTGAAATGTCAATTTGTCGCCGTTCTCAGCATTTGGGTATATGTTACTGGACTACATTGAAAATTTACGTGTTGATTTGGGTTTGAAAGCCTATAAAATTCAACTTCTGCAAGAATAGAAGCCGAATGACCTACCACACGGTCTAATTTTTGGTGAATGGGCCTTAAAACAGCTCAATGAAAATCCGCTGTTTTATCGAAAAATTGTGTTCAGCGATAAGGCTCATTTCTGACTTAACGGATATGTAAATAAACAAAACTGTCGGAGTGATGAACAGCCACATGCCATACAAGAATTACCGATGCATCTCGAAAAAACGACAGTTTGGTGTGGTTTATGGCCTGGTGGCATCATCGGTCCATTTTTCTTCAAAGACGACCATGGAAGAAACGCTACCGTCAACGGCGAACGATATCGAGCCATGATGCGCAACTTTTTTTGCCCCAGTTGGCCGAGTTGAACTTGGTTGTCATGTAGTTTCATCAAGACGGTGCCACATGCCATACAGCTCGTGAAACAATGGACATGTTGAAGGATGAATTTGGTGAACCGCTTATCTCTCGACATGGCCCTCTGAATTGGCCGCAAAGATCATGCAATTTGGCGCCTCTGGATTATTTCTTGTGGGGTTATGTAAAATCGTTAATGTATGTGGACGAGCCGAACACGGTTGAAGCCTTGCAGTACAACATAACACGCGTAATTCGTGGGATACAGGCCGAAATGCTCGAAAAAGTGACGCAAAATTGAACCTTCCGAATGGACCATTTGATACGGAGCCGCGGACAACATTTACATGAAGTTACCTTCAAAATTTTAAAGGCAAAGGCAAAGTTATCAATTTCAATAAAAATTTTCAATATATGATGCAAATTGAGTGTCTTATTCGATTTAAAGAAAACAGGATTGAATTTAATATGAATTAATCACTTGGCAAAATGTTTCACGAATGAATTGAACAGTAAAACAATAATAAAATCAATGACGATGAATAGTCAATATTTTTCGAGCGGTCAACTCGAAAATTATCGCGACTGTCAAGAATCTTGATAACGAGCTAATCGCTTCAAACATATTGACAGTTCAACTGTATACATTATTGTATTATTGTTCAATACATTCGTGAAACATTCGGCCAAGCTTTCAGTTTAAATTAATCTACTGCAAATAGGTTTGACGAGATCTTTGGGGTTTTAACAGCTTTAATTTAACCTCCAGGTTTTTCATAGCTTTGGAAGCTATTCATGTGACCTAAGTTTTTCAATACAATTTTGTACAGTTGAAATATTATTATATCGAATTGTATTGGCGTTTACTTGATGTGAATCCATTATAAATATAAAATAAAATTCAAACACTTGAACTTTTGATTTATAATTTTATTGAAAATATAGCATGACGCGTTTCGTCGTTATGAACGACTATTCATCAGCATTTAACGACTTCTATTAGCATCTGCAGAAGTCGTTATTAACGTCCAAACGCGTCATGCTATGTTTTCAATCAAAAGTTGAAATGAATTTTATCTTATATTTAATGAAATGTTCAAACAGTATTGCGAACAGTCCAAGAATACGATGAAAATCGAACTTACCAGCACCAATAGGCCAAAAGTCTTTAAGGGTAGTTCTACGGTTCGACTATTGAGCTTCTCATTTAGACAACAATTTATATATCTCCTTATTTTTTAATTTTTTTACATTATATGTGATACTGTACATTAGTAATTCAACTTAGTGCTTATTACTCATGACCAAAAATATTTGGTCATCTCTACTCACAGTGATAGAAAATGATATGCTGTTAAATTTCAACACAAAATTCTTGATATGGGTTAAAAACTCCTCATTATACAAATAGAGTAAATATAGCATTTCGTGTGGAATCAAGCCAAGAATTTTACGTTATTCGATTTATATTGTTTTATATCTCACCAAGCGTTGAGCGGCAACGAATTACCATTATTACCAGCTATTTATAAAAATAAAAACATCCAAAGAAGTATAAAACTGGCATAGTTAATCGATCATTTCAAGGAAGAGTTCCTACAATTTAATGCAAGATTTGAAGCCTATGACAGATCCTTGTTTTTCGAAAACAATTCGATATCATTTTGATAGCACCAACATAAAAACAGGTGTCACTAACTAGATCTTGAAACTGTGCCAAACGTATTATTAACAGTATTAATGATAAAAGGTAATATTTTATGGGTCCTCATTCCAATTTCACGGTCTTTGAAGTTTCAGAAATTTCATAACCATAAACATAAATTCAGAAAATTCTGTTCAGAATACCATCACGCGGAAATCGTTTTGTGTGATTTCACATGGATATCTTATGCTCAAACGCTGTGTATTTATATTTAAAAAACGTGATGATTATTTTATGAGTGCAAAATTGGAACTGTGCCATTATACTGTTATCCTTCAACTTTGAATACAGATAAATGATAGTTCGGGTATTTCATAAGACATATGGTTGATCCAGATATAAATATTTCAAGCATATTCTAAACAGCAGAATATTTTCATTTCTCTTGGTTGTACACTTGATTTTCATCAATCATGTAAAACAAATTTTCGGTTCTTTTTTCCTCGAAAAATATTCAATATAATAGTACATCAAAAGGGAACAAAGCGCAGGAGTATTTTCTGGTTGTCTTATCATACAAAATTTGATTTGAGTTTTAGCAAAATCATTTGATTGAATGAAAAATATCAATAAAAATAAAGGCATAGAGGCAAAAAAGATGAAGCAAAAGTGCTAATATTTGCGAATTCAAGTTCAATCGGTCTCCTCATGGGGAACAATCGTTATAATAATAATAATATAAAATAATATATTACATGTTAATATTGTTACTCCGGATAATTGGCTAATCACCGGAAACATATGTTGAGTTGTTGACATACTCTTATAAGTTACTATTTAACAAAATGTTCTATCTAATGTTAGAGAAACCTCCCTATCATTTCTTAAACAATAACCAATTTAAGAATATATATCTCCTCTCGATATTGCCTTCAACGATTTGATTTCAATCTTTCCATTTTCAAAAAATCCTTTTCGCCAAATTTTCTATTGTGCAGATTCCTAGATGATGCGTCTATAAATTATCGCTCTTTCAGTCCGAAAAACCGAGTTCCTTTCTAAATTGTTCTGAAATTTCTTAATTTTCCCATTTAAAATAAAATAAAAACTTTCCCAAATTTGTCGGCCAATAGAAGGTCTATCTCCCTTAATGAAGTATTCATGTTTTCAATTTTAGGTCACCCAAGAAAGCACCTTTTAGAAACGGGGGCATTTTAACCTTACAGTAAATCGTTTTTTCCTGCTTTTTCGATTCGCTCAAATATTCTAAAAATGGAACTAACTTAAAGTTGTAATTATTTTTGAAAATGCACTTCATAGGTTCTGGTTCTAAATTCAGTTTTTACTACTGTACACTAAATTAGTATTATTAATTAACCATGGGAAAAAACACAATCTAAATTGGCTATTCAGTCTTTAATAATCATTGCCCCATCACTTTTGAATCGATTATATGCAGCTGATCAAATTTCCAGAAATTATTACCAAACACCTTGAAGTTAAAGCGTACACATAATTGAAATCTGCCTTGTTGTTGATTCATTATTCTACCCAGAAATTAAGTTAGTATTCGAATTCAGCGGTTAACTAGAAAACCATATATTCCACTATAACTTAGAGTGGTAAAATTTCAACTTAAAACCGCATAGAACAAAACTAGACCGGAAAGGATCAAGGTTCAGTGCTGTATACTAAAACATAAAATATCTGTTTGTTCCTTCGAAGCAATAAAAATTTACCATAACTAAATTTTACGATATTTTTACATGTGTTTTATTATGGGTAGCCCGTAATTTGCGGAATATTCTATGCGAGACACTGATAGCTAGATATTTTCGAACATCAAAAGTCAAGCGTAATAAAAAATTTTACTATGGTAATTTATCCGGTAATAGGGTCAACCAAGCGACAAAAATTCCCTTCTGTTATATATATTTACTTGCGCCTATTGAAATAAATGCGGTTTTTTCATCAATAATTTCAAAGAATATCTACTTGGTTGGTATTCTTTGGAATTATGTTAGGTATATAAGATGTAATGAATATCTTCAGTTTTTCCGGGATACAGTCATCTCACTACCACAATAGAAAACTCCTATCTTACATTATAATGCATTCAAAATGATATTCATCTTTTCATATGAATTTTCATTGAGTTAAGCGAGAATTACAATCTGATTAATGGGTGGTATTACAATAAGTAAATTGAATAATTAATAGGCACACCAAATTTGGAAAATACACTATTTAAAACCTCCGAAATTATTGTTACACAAACTTTTTGACAGAAATAAGAGAATCAAATTTTGAATCATTAATTTTATACTTGAATTTTGATTTGTTTTCGTACTTTGGAAATTCTTTCTTCCCATTTTTAGTCTCCATGAAAAACAGAAATCCTTGAATGAAAGTAATAAGAAGGTTTCGAAACATGTAAAATGAGAAAAAGTGTTTCTCAATATTTTTTTTCAATTTATTTTCATGAAGAAAATGAAAGAAAATAATCGTACATATACTGACAGGAACAGTATGTGAAAAATAAACACTGACTTAATTGAAAAGAGCTTGAACGAAGAGCTTTGAAAAATATTTGAAAACGTTTGACATTTCCTTTGTATTAAAATTTTGATTTAAAATTAAAATTTTTTTAATCACAGCCTATAAACTTGTGCAAAACACAGACCTAACTATAAAGTGTCCCAATTTCATTGCAAGCTCAGTGTACTGAGCTTGAAATCAAATTGGGTCTCCAGAGCTTTGTGGATAATGTTCATCAAAATAACCGAGACATCGTTATCATTGGCTTTCACCAATATTATCGATATAAATGGAAGCTGGCTCAAAGTGAATCCTGAAGATCTTTTGCAGAGCAAACTTTTGGATGGATATTCCAAGCCGAGATGGTTTAGAAGCTCAGTAGATGAACGGAATAGCGAACCTACGATTATATCGTTTTCGGTTTATAGTTGCTTGTGGGTTTGATTTCAATCGTGCTCGAATTCATCGTTTAAATGTAGATTCAAACATTTGTAGATTGAACCAAATTTTTAATGAGGCAACCTTATATACATAGTCAAATTCAGAATAAAATAAGCTTTCGTTTAATATTATATACGAATAAAAATCCAAAGCATGGTTTTCTGCAGGATATTTCACTTGAGAGATTTCAGTTCCATTCATGTTCTTCGCTCTCGTTTTAATTTTCAATTTTGTCAACATTCTATTGATTGTTCGAATTTGCTAAGCAGACTACATTTGTATGTACGTCATGTATGCAGTAGAAATAGCACTCTTGTTTATCTCCAGAGATGATCGATATTAGAAAAACATCTATGTCATAATCGAAAGCCCAACAGCGATGTTTGATATCGAACATCGATGTAAAAACATGGATGTTCTTGCTTTCTACAACGATGATCATCGAACATCGATAATAATCCACGAACATTCCTATTGGTCGTGGGCGAGGTAGTGAGTTAACATCGATATCGATCCCGTTAATATCGATGTTACAATATTTTTCCTATAGCAACATCGTTGTTCTTGCTTTCAACATCGATGATCATCGAACATCTATTTCCAGTACCTGACGCATTTTGCTGCCTTAGGGTCCTTTGTACAGCAGTTCGTGTTATTTCTTATTATTTTTTTTATTTCCTTTTTTATATATGTTTTTATGAATTAAGTTGTGTTGTTTGTTTCTATTTCTTTTTTTGTTTTGTTTTATTCATTTCTTTTGTTTCTTCTTCCTTTCTATATGTGTATATTTCTATATATTTTGTTTCTTTCAATCTAAATTGTTTGAATATTTGAGTTTTTTTTGAGACCATTTACAACACTTGTATTTAGCTGTACCTTTTAATTGGGTTTATGCAACTTGTAAGGGGTACATTGTGAATAAACAACACATGCTGGCCGGTCTCCGTAGCTTAGTCGGTAGAACTCCCGACTTTGGTGCGGTAGAACTCGGGTTCGAGCCCCGCTGAGGGCATGGGTGTTTGTGTTTGTCTAGGATTTAAGTAGTTTCACTAATGAAATATGCTGGGTAATGTACATCGATTACAAGCCCAATGGCCTTTCATAACCGGCGTTAAACTGTAGGTCCACCGAATTAAAAAAAAAAACACATGCTGTAATAAGTTTCTTATACGGAATTTTAGATTATTTACAAAAATTCAACTTAGCAAATATAATTATTACTGAAGGTTTTTTTATGGACTGTGCACGTAAATTCTAAAAATATCAGAAAGACGTTGAATAACGTATTCCACGGCTCTAAATAGTGTTAAAATTACAAAAAATATTGGAAAAATTAAACATTTAAACCGATACTAACCAGTTAATATTCAAGTTGATTTGAAAAAACAAATTCGCAAAATCGTTTAGTCCTGTCCAGCACTTGTAATAACTGTGATCCCCATCATATACACCTACAAGTACGAATGATGAAAGTGTAAATAATCTAATTTTAACAATATAAAATCAAACTTCTCATTATTCAGAACACATCCATTATATTACAAAAACGAACAGTAACAAGGTCGATTCTATTTTACGTAGAAAATTTCATTCATTATTTAGACAGCTTAATTGCTGAAACAGATTCGAATTAGCGAATGAAAAAGCGATCACACAGTCTACTGGGGCGCACCAAACTTCGAGGCTGACCTCGCAGCCGTGTTTACATCTATTAAAACTGCATTCATTATTTCCATTTAAGAGGTACCCAAAATGGGTATTCTTTTGTTATCTGGATAGTCGTTCTCTGCCCAGAGACCATCAAGGACCTTTTTCGTGTTCACCGTGTAATCTAATGGAATTCTCACTGAGAAAATCCAATTTGGAGCTATTCAAAGTAGTAATAAAATGCTAGCCAGGTCAGGTCATTAGTAAACCATTTGATTACTTGACTTTCCGTTTCTTTGAATGTTTTTTTATGTTGAATTGGCTGCTTTATTACTTTATCTAATTTACAGATAATTATTTAATTCATGGCTAATTGAGTTTTAATTGAAAATGAATTGGAATTTTTCGAATAAGTGTATGGCTTTATTCTTAAGTAATCGACACATTTTTGTAAATTTCAAACTCAATGTATTGAACGACTGAGGAAAGTAGGGTTACGATAAATTCTTAAAAATGTTATAAGGCTATATTTCATTATATATAGTATAGTATAAATACCCGAAAATGACAAGTAAGACATTTGAGTTATTTTTAGAAATGTCAATTTATCGAAATGTTAATTCAAAACGTATTGGAATTATTGATTTGACAATACGAAATTCCTATATAATTGTCAATAGAAATGAACGAAGTTATTTCCACATCATCGCCACTCGAAAATTTCAGAAACCAGAGAGAAAATATGTTTATAATTGAGAAAACTAGATAATTTTGAAAAAAATACACATTTTTATAAGCAAGAAACTATCGCAACTAGGTTAGTAGCCTTAAATAAAAGTCCAATACATTCTGATCGACTACTTTTTCGCATTAGATAGCCTAGGTTTTTGAATTATATTTTAATTTTTACCTATGTTTCAGCCATTGTTGTTCAAGAAGATCGTTATCATATATTCTTCATTACTAAAGTACATTTTCTTATATTTTTACCAATCGCACCTTAAAACAAATATGTAAATAAATTATGTGAGCAAATAATTTCTCTTCAGTTGCATTCATTCAGTAATGGATCCAAAAAAATGGGGTTGCAAGCTATTTGGTGCAGGGGACTGGTGGAAGTGCTAGGGCCCATCTATTCTCTCCTTCTATCCGCAATAGACAATCTCCTCGATAATATTTTTGTAGCAGCGATACATTATCTGCTTCGTAGTTTATGATGCTACCCACTTGTTCGGTTTTTAATCTTGAATAAAATTTTTGGCACACGCGAGATCAATAGGGGGCGTCCAGGATTTCATAAAAGCCCTTAAAATGTCTATAAATTTTCAGCCTGTTCTGCATTAATGCAATGGTCGATGTCTATTTTAACTGGGCTAAAAGTAGTTAACGAATACTTGATGAAAGTTCTTTTTTATGTAGAACTTATTCGGTATATATTGGAGTAGTCAGGTTCTTTTAATTTAATTGTTTTTATTGTTCTTTTGCGATTGATATTTAACATGAACTTTTCGTTCACAGAATGACATACCTATCAAGTAATATGTATATTACTAATGTAAATAATATGTATATGTATAATGTATATTGTAAATCTACTACAATATTATATATTGATCGGTAATTAACCTTAAATATGATGTAGGAGAATATAAGAAATAATAAAATAACCTGAGAAAATGAATAATAATGAAATGAAGAATGTATTCCATTTAACAGTACCACACTGTATAAAACAATATCAATATGTTTTAGTATAGGCTTGACCTTCGTCCCATATGTTATGTTTGAATGAAAAGCTCCATTGAAGGTTTTTAAATAATATATGTTATGTCTTCGACCTTATTTCAAATTTAGTTCCAGTCCATAATGTAACCCCAAGCTCGAACGTAAATTAGTTCAATTCACGTAAATTATAATGCATGTTAACGAATTTTATACGTAAACTCGCGGCGGGCCCGCATTGAATGAAATATTTAATGTGCTTTAATCCATTAGGACTGTCAACTTAATTATGATCGAAGGTTTTTTTTTTGATAGCATCGTTTGTTCTCGTTTTTTCATGGATTGCTAGAATTAAATTCGAATTTGACGGCGGCGCTTAATCTGAAGGATTGAATGCTTCTATTGTTCACTATTATGTATTTGAAAATCAAGTCACGTTATGACAACATTGAAAAAAAAATTCTTTCCATATATATCAATGATGCCTTTAATATTGCATATATACATATATAAATATTTTCTCAAAGTTTTTCACAGTAATTGACTTATTAAAAAAAATCAAATTAATTTTTGTTTATTTTCACATATTGATTTTCAGTATCAGATGAATATTTCTGACTTAGCATTCGCTTCGGAAGTTTTAGTCTTCTTCACCATCAGGAATCAACTGGCTTACCATGAGTTTTTCAGAGGTTTCCTCATGGTGAAGAAGACTAAAACTTCGGCTAATCCATAAATATTCTTCTGATACTGAAAATCAATATGTGAAAATACAAAAAAACTAATTTGATTTTTTCAAAAAATAAGTTTCATAAAATTCAATTATTCATTAGTTTTGACAAAGTTGTGATATACAACGAAACGTCAACGAAAATAAAGTTTTTCACATTAAAATGAGCCTGTTATCGCTAAAAACATTGAACAAAATATATATATATATATATATATATATATATATATATATATATATATATATATATATATATATATATATATATATATATATATATATATATATATATGTATATACTTATATAATTAATAACTGGATTCAGCTGAAAACGGTGTATTTCGCGTAGATAACCTATATTATTTCGATATATATTACAAAATTTTGATATTTATTTTATTTTTTCTACCGAAACCTTGAGTTGCGTGCAATAATTGCGATAAGTGAAATGGGAAATTTCGAAACATCCTATTATATTCAATTAACAAATTAGGAAATAAAAATATGGGATGTGGCATGCGGGTTTTTTCAACTGAAGAATTGGTTATTCAAGAGTTATCTCAGAACAGAAACCACAGATAACGAAACAACATATTTGAAATCTAGTGATAATACCTCTTGAGAAAATTCATAAAATGATAATCTGTATATACAATTTAGATTGTTAACAAAAATACGTACAATGAAAATTGCTTTAACCTCAATAATTTTTCTGATTTTAATGAAAAAAGCTGTTTGACTGAGAATTAAAGAGACATGGTGCGTTTCAGTCATTATCAAACCGTTATATTTTATGATCTGAATAATTTAATTTTGATGGAACTGTTTTTTCTCTTATTCTATTTTTTTTTCGATATGCTCTATGTCTTTTACAATGTTGGGAATTTCACTAATTCATAGAATATTTTGTTTAGGTGCACTAGGTAACAATAAATTATTTTCAACTACGAAATGGCCTACTGTTATATATTTTCTCCTGTAAAGTTCAAAAATCATCATAAGTTTACTGTTTACTCTCTGTTTGCAATGTGCAGTGATATGTCGTTTTTTTATAGTCTAAACCTTTACTTTTGGCGAACTAAATAGTTATGATGGCTATACTCTTAGAAACGTAATAATTTTTTCACTACTATATATACCACAAGGTTTGACAAGAAATATTGTAAAATGTATAAAGCAAACAAGAGCCTTAAGGTTTTCAAAAGATGGGAAAGACGAAAGAGTGACGCAAAAGCGATGCAAAAGTTAAAGAAAATATTTCTGATTCGCCTCCGATAATATAAATCCATTGATTCAATCAACGTTGCCACAATTCTCCCAACTTTGAAACCTCCTTAATTCGACTGAACTTGAGAGGGATGAAAAAGTTTGAGATAGTGTCGTCTTGTCGTTGTACTGATATATTGTCGTTGAAGCAGACAAGATAACTGTGTTCATATGGTGACAAAACCTCCGAAAGAAAACCAATGCAGAGGCCACATAAGTCTGGTAACTACACTTCCATTGGGACTCCCCGCCCTTGTTTCAGCGATGTTAGTGTTGAACACTGAAAACGATTTCAACAGGTTACATCTCTAATAAAACGAAGATATTACACACAAAGTGTGTAGGGTTGCTCAAAATTCGTTAACAAAAGAGAAGCCAAAAACACAACAAACTGATGGAACCACTGCTCTTCGTATATATTCTGTTAGATACTCTAACACTAAAAATCATTAATTCATCTATGGTAATGTTTATGAGTTAGATCGATAATAACGATCTATCATCTAGAAGGGCCTCAGAGTAAGGGTATAGTGACTCGCCGTTTTCGGTTTACTGATAATGGTGTGTTCGATTTCCACCGTGTTCTTGGACCATTTGGAATCGGCGTTGAAGTGTAAGTCCAATCGGAGCTATAGGTATCTGGCCTAAGCTCTTAGACAATAGTAATAACACAACACAACATCAATCACTTAAAATTGACACACTTGACTTAAGTTTCAAAAAATATATTAAAACCTCTACATAAGTTTCGGGTGGTTAACCCAATATCAAGAGTATAAAATGCTACTGGGTCAGTAGCATTGTATACTCTGGATAATGGGTTAACCACCCGAAACATATATAGAGTTATTAATATATTTGGTGGAACTTGAGCCAAGTGTGTTATCTTTTTATTATTGTTTTCAACATAATGTTTCATAAGAGATAAGGCAACCTCTGTGTCATTTATAACATAACATTTTCATCATTTAAAGCCTTATGGCCCACCGCTGGACATAGGTCTCCTTTAGGTCTTTTCCATAATGAAATATTTATGAATAGAAAGCCATTCGTTTTTTTTGAAAGACTCTTATAATATTAAGAAAACTATGTTATAACGGATGTTTTTTTTCAGAGCTATAGAACTTTAAGTTGGCATTACTGTTGAAGATGGCAACCGTTTTAACAGCTGAGAAGTGATTTATTTTAAGTTTGGTTTGGCAATTCATCATGAATAGACTCACGCCTGAACAACGCTTGCAAATAGTGTCGAATGGGCCCAAAACGAGATTGCCGTTGTTCCCGATTTTCATAAGCGAAATTTGTTTAGCGATGAAGCGAAATTCTGGTTGAATGGCTGCGTCAACAAACAAAACTGCCGCATTTGGAGTGAAGATAATCCTCAAGTGTATGTCAAAACACTGTTACATCCAGAAAAACTGACAGTTTGGTGCGCTTTATGGGCTGGTGGAATCAATGGTCCGTACTTCTTCAAAAACGATGATGGCCAGAACGTTACAATGGTGATCGGTATAGAGCCATGATTACTAACTTTTTCATTCCTGATTTGAACAACCATGATGTCCAGGAGCTGTGGTTTCAACAAGACGGCGCAACATGTCACACAGCTCGTGCCACAATCGATTTATTCAAAGACACGTTTCGTGACCACCTAATTTCACGTTTTGGAACTGTGAATTGGTGAATTGATCTCCAAGATCTTGTGATTTAACACCGCTAGACTACCTTCTGTGGAGCTATGTAAAGTCATTGGTCTATGCGGATAAGCCACAAACGCTTGACCATTTGGAAGACAATATTCGCCTTGTTATTGCCGATATACGGCCACAAATGTTGGAAAAAGTCATCGAGAATTTTACATCCGAGCCAGCCTTGGCGGTCATATGGCTGCAAACATATTTAAAATGTAATGCCACAAGATTATCTTTCGAATAAAAAAAAGTTCTTGTCAATCGAATGATCCATCGTTGTTTTATTGCAATTTGAAGTTCTATACCTCTAAAAAAACACCCTATATTATCAATTTTAACGAACTTTTAAAGGTAGAAGAACTATATTACTAGAATAGTGAAAACGTTTCACATGTTTTATCGTTAAATTCAAATATTATTTAAAGATTTGGTTTGGACTGTTTAAAGATAAATTACGTAGAATGATATACATATAATATCATTTGCGTAAATAGAAAAGTCCTCCTCGTAATTTCTGATACTTTTTCAAGATACCTTCCTGTTTGAAGAATAAGCATAGTAATAACACCTCTTTGCCATGAGAAATATAAAAACCAGTTAAATTATCATTTAAATCGATTAGCGAATTCTGTGAGAGGAAGATGAAGGAACAATTAAATCCAAGAAACATATAAACAACTGTTGCACCGAACCATATATCATGTTCGAAGATATGACTAACAATCGATTATTTATGCAAAACTATAAATAAAACGTAGTGAGACCGTAAATAATACTCGTGAATGAGTAATAATCACTATATCTTCTATTGACATCATCAACACGATTAATATGACGTCAGTGATACCACGACGTCATTACTAAATTGATCTAGTCATAGTGCGGTTGTGGAGGCTCGGTGTCTGTGCAATTGACATGGTAGTTCCGGCTCTACTTAGCTGGAATTCTAAAATCTGAATCAGCGTCGGAGGATTGAATAACAAGTTGGCTTCGGACAGGTGTTCCAGAATGAACTGAGCAAGCTAATTTCAGGGCTAACTAGAACATGCTAAGTTGGCGGCTAATAATCCAGTTGTTCACTCTGAGTGCTGCTCCTCTGAAATATATGGAATATACAAAAGAGATATTCTAAACAAATGGAAAAACGAATATCAGAATAAAAACGAAGGAAGCTATTACAAATGTATTCATGAAAATCCTTTAATGAAAGAATGGTATAAAAATATTGGACAAGGAGAGATTTCGTTAGAACCATTTCCCGACTTAAAAGTGGCCATAACATATGCCCAGCATATCTCCACAAAATTGGCAGAAAAGATAATCCTCTATGCGACTGCGATGAATATGGTTCAGCTGACCATCTTTTAATGGCATGCAGTAACTTCAAACATAAAATTTCGGAGTTTATGTACAAATTAAACTCATCTTGAGTTTGAATAATGTGAGAATATATGAAGCTGTCTACGCTCATATAAAATCCATTGGTCTGAAAATATGAATCAAACAATGACAATCGTTTTCTTATCCTTTTGTTTCACCCTGTGTTTTATATTCTCCATCCCTACCGTGGCTTGATTCTTGTATGTGTATGAATAGTGAAATCGCCTTGAAAATACCCTTGGCGTAATGTGTCCCTGTCTTACTCCTTTTGGTATTTCACTACAAATTATATTGTTTATAAAATTCTGAAATTTCGCTGGCTAATGACTTTAGTAATAAAAAAGATCGGAGAGTTTTGCTAATATAACGAGAGCTCAAAAGTGAGTATGTGAGAAAGCAACGACAACTGATTACAGTTCTTGCTAACACCTGCTGGAAGATTATTAAGAAAATCCATCTGAGAATCATTGAACAGGTTTCTAACTAATTTGGACATGTAACCATCAATAGGTGTTTATCGAATTGTGGCCAAACTTTGAAGAATTGTTACCTACAATTTTTCGAAATATTCTGTCCTTTAATGTTTCATCTACAGTCTACACTGTCTTTGTTTCCAGTTTCTCATCAAAACAAAATGTTCGCTATGCGAAAAATACATGCACAGTCTCTTAATATAGAAGAAATGAAGTAGTAAAGAAATCACTGTTATTCACGAAGACTACGAACTAGCCATTACGATGGCCTCATCTGACATACTGAAAACGTCCATCGAAATGCTAAAACGTACATCACAGTGTCGAAAAAACTATTACCTACTCACTTTCATCTAGAAAATATGGTCCTCTTCACTATTTTAGTTGAAATGGATCCACATCAAATAACTTTCCAATTTAAGCGTTTAAATGTTCAAAATGTCAACATTCTGCTTGGAAACAGGTACTCCATCTTCGCATCAGTAATGCCTAATTCAAAGGTAGCCTTAGTAGTACCTACCAGTATTTGGATCGACTAACTCACACTTACTTCGGTACCCAAACAGTATTGTAGTCTGCTAACAGATATTGAAGAATTTTTTTATAGATAACAAAGGTTGACTTTTTTAATTTGCATTCATTTTCATATAATTTTATTGTTGTAGTGAAAATGTAATTAGTTAAGTATCAAAATAGAGAATAAAATTCGTCTAATGTGTCACATCACATTATTATCATAACGTTTTTATCATGACGTTATACCCAGAAATGAAAATTCTGTATCGTTAACAGAGAAAGGAAAAGGAGTCAATGAAACCAAGATACTAAATGATATTGCACTGAAATAACACTTTGAAAACGATAACTTCCTTGAAAATATATGGAACTCGATATACGCAATGGCAAATATTTTAATACCCTAATCCGTAGCAAGTTGGAGTATGGCAGCATTATCTGTCATCCTATTTACACTTGCCATCAATGCCATCTTGAGGCTATTCAGAGAATGTTCTTGAAATTCTTAGTTTGGAGGGAGGATAAAGTTTATCCACAGAGAGGAGTCAATCATAACGAATTATTGAGTCGATTTAGTTTAAACTCATTGCAGAGCAGGAGAGAAACTGTATCACTCAAATTTTTGTACAAATTACTGCACAATAGTATTGATTGACCGTCCTCCTCTCTTGTCCGCTTTGAAATTTTGTGTTCCTAGGCAAAATTCGTAATCAGAATTATTCCACTAGAGACTCCGAGAACCAACTCAATAATACAATCCCCCATTTGGTTTATGGAGTCTACATTCAATAGAGTTGCCAATAATTGTGACATTCAGTTTGACTCCATAGAAGTTATTATTAGGAGTTATGTGAACAAAGAAAATTGACTAAAATGTATTGATTTGGATTGAATTCTTCGTAATATTTCATTGAATGCTATAATGTAGTTATTAGGTACTATTATTTTAGATTAGATTGAGCTCTTTGTTATATCTTTATCATTTTAATTATTTAGTTATTATTCAACATTGTTAATATTTTCTGAAATTGGGATTCCTGTTGAGAATAAAGAACTTATTATTATTATTAACTTGACCGAAAACCTTATTGTGAATTATTGTATATTATAAATCTCAAAATCTTGTTTTGAGCAAAAATATGGTAAAATAGATACAAATATTCTTCATAAATAAAAATAAGATTAAATAAACAACTCAAAATATAGCATATGGTATATATTGAATTAATTTCGAATTTAAAGTATGTTTTTGGCTATTCAGCTGTCTCTGAATCAGTTGAATACGTCTAGTCTCCAACATTCACTTTCATGAATACAAATAATTTGTTCACACACAAGGTTACTACATACGATAGAATATGCTAAATCTCTATAATAAGTGATACACGAGTATAAAATTACGTTACATAATGGCAATTATTTACTAGTTTATCTAGAATACTTATTGAGCATGAAAAATTTTAACCCTATCTTAATTATTGTTTCGACTTCTCCGGAGTAATAAACATATCTCATGAATTTATTATTAAATTTGATGATAAATCAACAGAACGCTAGTTTTTTCTTCGGTCTTTCTTTTTAGTGGACAACAAGTATTATGCTTATGAATTTTTCAGTAACTTGTAATCACATGAAAAATCGTTGATGGCAATATAAAACATTTAATAAACGCTCAATGGTTCTTTCAAGCAGACAAAGTGAAAAAGAAATCTTTTCATTTAGGTATATCGAACTAGAAATAAAAGTGCTTCATGTAAAATCAATAGGCACCTATATTATGTAGTAGTTGTTTTAGTTTTTATCAGTTCAATCAAGTTTCGTTTTCACTGTACATTACGCAAAAAGTTACAATCTATAAAAATGGACTTTATTAATTAAGATCTAAAATCGTCGACGGTTATATTACTCTCAAAGTTTCGCTACTATTAGTGGCAAACTTCTTCACAGGTCTGAAGAAGCTCACCACTATAACCAACGCAAGGAAACGTTAGAATGTGATTACAATCAAAGACGACTATTCATTAATTAAACTCGAATCGGGAAAACACAAGTCCATCAATTGACAAAGAAACCATAAACCAATCGCAATGAAAATGCAGTTTAAAATGGAAAATATTCGTTTATAGTGACTTCACTTTTCGCACAAATTTTCTGGTTAAAAAAAGAATATAATACGAATACTGAATTTCACAATAAATTCTCAATTTAGTAAAGTAAATATCTGACTAGTTGTATCAACTCTTAATAATGGTAAGGGTTTGGGTTACGCAACCCATACACATCTGATGGACTAAAATTCAATAACGTAGAAATGTTCATAACATCGACAAATTTCTTAATTCTTATATATATTCACTAAAAGAACTATGAATTACTTGAATTAAAAATAAATTAATTATGTATTTCCAGTAGCTCTGATTGAGAATTAAATTAAACTAGAAAACTTGTCGAAGGACAGTTGATAAAAGTCAAGTTTTATCTATAAAACTGATTTTATAAAAGCATATTTTTAGGGAGTTTCTTCTGTGTTGATATTTCAATTAACACCTGAAATACAAAGCAAAAAACAGAGTGTAAAGATACAAAATTCATTTTTAATTAACATTTCGGTACAAATTATACCTTTGTCAAAAGTTTGAAATGAATAATAACACTAAAATTATTCCTCAGAAAAAATTATTTATTTCAAAATTCTGACAAAGCTACAATTCATAGCGAAACGTTAACAAGAAATATATTTCTCCATTTTTGCATTCTGTTATTTTGTAACATATCTATTTTCTATTAACTAGTATAACTTCCTATAATTTTTAACTACTGTTTCTTCAATGAGGACACTTCAAGGAATATATCAATTTATAATTAAATGAGAGGTTATAATAAATAATTGTCTAAAAATCACTGACTGAACAAATCTTTATTCGACCACTTTCGCCTTTTACGGCATTATCAAGAATGAAAGACATTCTTGATAACGGCGTAAAAGGCGAAACTAGTCGAATAAAGAATTGTTCACTCAGTGATTTTCAGACAAGTATTTATTATTACCTCTCATTTAAATATGAACTATCACAGAGTTGATTCATCGTCCATTGAATTTATCAATTTATAATATTACAATACATTTTAAAATACTGTTTCATTCTTATTTTTATAGAAGAAATGAAGAAATTACACTTTCAAAGCAGAGTACGTTTCATTCATTCAAAACTTCAACAATATAAAAGATATAAAAACTTTATATCAATTTGCTATACGAATATAAGAATAAACATATAAGTAAGTATTCGCAGGTCAGGATATGATTGCAAATGTGCAAATTAGACGCAATACCGTTAAATTGCTAATTGTCAATTCACAAGGCAAATGAATATCGCTAGGCTCAACTTTAAAGTTAACGTCACAAGTTTTACTGAAAGAACGCTTAACTATCGATGACCCGACACATCACGTTTCAGTAATTTAAATTTACAAACTGCTTTACGTGACTTCGCAAAGCTTCGGCATTTCAAGATCAGACATATCCATAAAATTAAAATAATTTGTTTTATATCGACCTTTTTGTAATTTCATTCGTAATGTGCATATAAATATATTATTATATTCACTTTATAAAATAAAACGACAAAAAGTTCAATAAAAAGTCAATGCCTACCGATAACTCATTTTATTGAATCAGGCGAATCTTATCGCGAAAAATTCAAAGGTAGGATTTTTCCGAAGTCCGAAGGTTGTTTTTCGTCTATAAGTTCCTGAGAACCTTGTCGACATTACAAGCATCTCAAAGTGGGTTGGATAAAATTAGTTATGTACAAAATAAAATTATAAATTTCTTAGAATCATAGGAACATGAAAAAGCATAGTATTCTTAGGAAAAATCCAATCCTATAAGAAAATTTAGAACAAAAAGTAAAATCTCTAAGAGTTGCAGTCATCAACCTTTACAGTAAAACGAAAACGAATAATAATATACAAGAGTTTTCGCTAAGTTGGAGTATAAAAAATTCTATTGTTAAAAACAATGAATTAAAATTAAAACACTTTCACTAAATATATTAAAAACTCTACATGTGTTTCGTGTGGTTAACTAATTATCAAGACTATACAATGTTTCTGTTTAACCACCCGAAACATATGTAGTTTGAAACATGTGAGTTTTTAATATATTTAGTGAAAGTGTGTTAATTTTAATTCATTTTTAAATTCAATGGACGATGAATCTACTCTGTGATAGTTCATATTTAAATGAGAGGTAATAATAAAAACTTGTCTAAAAATCACTGACTGAACAATTCTTTATTTGACTAGTTTCGCCTTTTACAGCATTATCAAGAATGTCTTTTACACCATTCTTGATAATGCTGAAAAAGGCGAAACTAGTCGAATAAAGAATTGTTCAGTCAGTGATTTTTAGACAAGTTTTTATTATTACCTCTCATTTAATTCATTGTTTTTAACATAATGCTTCACCAAGAGATAAGCGAAACCTTCGTCTCATTCATTAATTGTTTTGTTTTTTGAAATTTGTTAACATTAACATCAAAATTTCAAAATATAGAATCGGTATAATGCAATATTTCTCAACCTTTAGATAAAAATGATAAAAAATAATAATATACGAGAGTTTTCGCTAAGTTGGAGTTATATAGAAAATTTTATTGTTTTTCGAAATTTGTTAACATTAACATCAACATTTCGAAATATAGAAACGGTATAATGCAATATTTCTCAAACTTTAGTGAAAAACGAAAAATAATAATAATATACAAGAGTTTTCGCTAAGTTGGAGTTATATAGAAAATTCTATTGTTTTTCGAAATTTGTTAACATTAACATCAACATTTCGAAATATAGAAACGGTATCATGCTATATTTCTCAAACTTTAGTGAAAAACGAAAAATAATAATAATATACAAGAGTTTTCGCTAAGTTGGAGTTATATAGAAAATTCTATTGTTTTTCGAAATTTGTTAACATTAACATCAACATTTCGAAATATAGAAACGGTATAATGCAATACTTCTCAACATTTAGTGAAAAACGAAAAATAATAATAATATACAAGAGTTTTCGCTAAGTTGGAGTTATATAGAAAATTCTATTGTTTTTCGAAATTTGTTAACATTAACATCAACATTTCGAAATATACAAACGGTATCATGCTATATTTCTCATTTCAAATTTATTATTTCCTTCCATAAATTATGTATGATTCATATAAACGTACGAAAATTTTATCTTATCTTGAAATATCTTTTTATTGTGTTGAATAGTGATGCCTTGAGTAAATTCAGTTCCGAATATATTCGCAATAAATATTTGATTCCCTAAACGTGACTCATGAGTAATTTTCCTGCTAAATTTCCAACATTATGAAATTTCTATGGTCTACTTCTCGAATATTCATTTTGTTATCAATGGCTCTATTGCCAAGAAATCCACATATTTATCGATAAATATTATTCCCATTCAGTGAAAATCACTTCATTTTCAGTTATTTCCTGAGAAATAACCACTTTGTGGGTTCATGAGAAGAAAAATGTTATATATTTGACAAAACCGAATAACATTGCTGTCAATATAATATTTGCAGCAAATATGACATTTATACTCTCTAAAACGACATCACAATAAACATTTAAGTACCAAATGTCGCAATCCTTTTTGAAAATCGACCAAACTCAACAAAACCATACTACGAACGAATACGGAATTCGTGTCTACTTCTCGATATCTAATTGCCAAATATAACACCTGTATGCTTTCTGAAGTGACACCATGGATCTTACCACCACCTAACATAAATACTGTTTCAGAAAGATTTGATAAAAGAAGAACGTCACCAGAAATCCTACGTACCAATTTTCATCATTACAAAAATCAAAATCACACATCCACTTTTACCTACGCTGACGCTTCACTGAAACAAGATGGAAAAGTGGTCGGCTTAGCTTACGTTACCCCCGAAGTAATTAAAAAATTTGCATCAAATCTACAAGTGTGTGTACAGGAGTGTTGAGTGCTATAATTGAAAAAAAAACACATATTTGACAATCATAACATAACTTCCAATTGTTTCTTTCGCCTGTGCATCGATACTCTCTCAGTGCATTACAAAATATCAAACAGAACAACAACAAAAATCCATTAGAATTTTAAATACATCAAACAAGATATCATACGCACATCAAAAATATCAAAGTCACTTTATACTACACTCCATCACATGTTGGAATCGAAGGAAATTAACAAGCTGATATCGCCGCCAGAAAAGGCACCCGAATTGCCGAAGAAATACCAATAATACTATTAGACGATTACATGTCCATGATAAACACAAAAATAAAGAACAATGGAATAATGAATGGGCAAATCAGAAGACGCAACTCAGAAAAATTCAACCAATATCTTTCAAAACATTTCCTCCAATACCCTGCAGAACAGAGCAAAATTAAAATAAATAGACTGCGATCCGGACACACCAGTTTGAACCACGACTACCTCTTCAGCAACGAAGAACCACCGGAATGCAACATATGCCAAACTCGCTTGACAATAAAACACATACTAATAGAGTGTCCACAACACAAGAAACAGAGGGAAGACAATAAATTAGATATTACCTAGAAAAAATATTAGGTCATAATACTGATAATACAATCAAATTCTGAAAGCTACTCAATTGTACCACAAATTATAAATGAATATGTATATAAATATGATATTGTAATGAAAGATTAATATCTGCTAATGACCCTTAGTGGTTGAAGCAGCGAATAAATAAAAAATAATAATAGTAAAATGAATGAAAGAATACTTGCCCAAATTGGAAAAAAAAGTTGAATAGTGTCGATACACGTTCGGACTGCTAAACCAATATCAAGTTGGTTTACTGTTGGTCAACTCTTAACAATCAGCCGTTACTTAGTTTAAGGTCATTTCAAAAATTAAAATGGTAACAAAAAACACCATTTTCCATATTCACACACTTTAGCAAACAACTGCGACACACAATCAAGATGGCGCTTCTTCGGTCAGTTGAGATGGCTCCTTCGGGAGGATCGAAGAAGCCATTTTAACCGATCGAAGAAGCCATCGTGATGGTGGATGGTAGGCTGCAATTGTGTGATAAAAAGTGTAAATTTAGAAATCAATATTCTTCATTACCACTTCAATTTCTCAACAATTTTGGTTATATATAACCAAGTTATGTGCAAGAGGTCAAATGACAATTACTTCTATTTCACAAACAATATCTGCCTAATTTCTCCGCTTACATTAACTTTACCAACGTTCCGACCTCTAAGAAAAAAATATTATTATCAGCACTTACGTTGAATCAAATTAATATTGTATACGATCTTCTGTATTAAATTTTTCACAATAGGTAATACAAATTGTTTCGAGAGCTGTGTGTCGATGTATGCAATATGCAATGTAGTCATAAATATATATGAATTTTTATATATACCTAGTTCTGTATATATAAAATTCTTCTTGAATGCGTTCAATTCAACAGAAATCTGAAAATATTGAGAGCAATCGCAATTTTTAGAATTTTAATATCAAATATACAGCAAATCCTCTGGCTACTTGTTTTATAAACGTAGCACACTTTCATTCTATTATAAACATCCTATGCAGAGTTATCTTTAGGTTTGTAACTTTTCATATTTCTATAAACAAAATCAGTGAACCAAGAAGCCCTTTCAGATTGTAAATTGAACAAAAATTCATAAATTTTCCATTGACATTCAACAAATCCTTCAAATATTTTCAGGAATTTCACATTTGTGATCTGATCTATAATTTACGTTCATTTCAGCAGTTGGTAACTGAGAGCGCCATCTATTGTGATATGTTACAAGTTAAATTTCTACGCAACGCATGCAAACAGATTCGTGAAAAATTCTTCAAATGATTTCATGAAGGAATTCATCTGAAAACAGCCTTCAATAAAATTAATAAAAAATATGCACGTTTTTTGAAGGCAGTACTGTCATCGCTGGAAAGAAACCTGATTTAATAATTATCTCGTTAAATACATAGATTGGAAGCGCATCATTTATTCGGATTTGTGGCTCACGATTTCATGAATCTATTATACTAAAACGCATTAATAACTCACCACTGTACTTACATCTTCATCATGGCTAGAATAAAATAGGTATAATCATACACAATAATCTCGCAGTTCGCGAAGCATAAAACTCTGCATATTAAAAAATGTCCGCATCTATTATTAGCGATTAGGTGAAGTATTGTTGTGCGAGCCCTTGACAGACAAACCTTAGAAAAGTATCTTGAGATGAAGTGAACGTATACAGGTATGTAGCTAGGAATGTCTGTGAAAAGTGAAACCACTTGGAACTACTTCAACGAGCGTAAATTTTTTGACATGTTGACATTGAAACTGTCAAATAGAAAAACGAAATGATTGCAGAAAAGTTTACAGACTTTTTGATGAAGTGGACTGATGATTCGCTAATCTCTTGGTTGAACATGGTGTAAATGAATACTTTTCTTAGTTTCACACAATTATGTTACTTGCTTGACAATTGTTTCAAAGTGTTGCATTTGCAGAAGTTAACCTGGAATTTAACATCCAGTTTTCAAACAATTAATACATTTTCGAAAAATAAGACGAGCGTTTTTCAATCAGTTTATATTTCACAATTTGTTTATAGCGTATCACAAAGAAGTATATAGACCGACTGCAATATTTTCAGTTAGTTTAGTGAGTATTTGTGTAGTGGGAACCCAAGAGCTTCTTTCCAAGGGTAGTTTTCTTGACAAAGATGAAAGAAATTTTGTCGAAGCATTTGATATATTGGTGAAAGTTAGTATAGTTTAAATTGAATAAAACTTTGATTAGTTTCATTACATTATATAAATTGCCTGAAAATTGTTTCGGGGTGTTACCCCATTTTTAGTTAAGTGTATATCAACCTCCAGTTGATCAAGCAATAATTGCTATAATAATTTATATTAATTATTAATATAACGTTATGAAATGAGGCCAAGTGTTTTTTAATCAATTTATATTTCACAATGCGGTTAATGTATCTCTAACAAATATACGCATAGACATACTGGAATATATTCAATTACCTTACTTTGTGTTTGTGAAGTGCGGACATCACGACGTCTTTTTTAAGGGTAGTTTTCTCGAAAAAGACGAGATTTTGTCAAAAAATCGAAAAGCAAGAATAAGAGTGTTTATTACCTATGCTAAATGAAATAATTGTAGATATTTTAAGTGAGTTTTACCAATCGCAGACTTCAAATTTTCAGTAGTACTTATTCAATCGACAAATTGTAGTTTTGTCAGAACTGCAATTTGTAACCAAGCGTCAACTGAAATTGAAGTTTACCAAATGTCCAAGCTCTTATCACAAGGGTTGAAGATACTAACAGCTACATTTTTTCACGAATAATTGCAATGAATGCTAGTTATTATTTCAGTAGCACTTGGACTTGTGCGAGAGTTGAACCTACAGGTCAACGCCGATTACGAATGACCAAGAAAACGAGAATTAAACCCACCACCACCAGTAAACCGAAAGCGTTTACCGTTTGGCTACTGATCCTCTTCTATACTAAATATTTGAACTGATAGTTCTCGATTCGATTTTGGTGGTTAAAGATTGAATCATTCGCAGCTATTTCGCAGCAGACCTTGAAGTTATTGAATAAGCTTTGTGTATTTTCAATAATTTTTATTTAATTTTAATCTTATTTAAGATATCTATCTGTGCAAAAAAGTTATTTTACCGTTACTTACGGAGTCATAAGAATTCACAAATTCATTCTCTAAAAATGCTCTAAGAACTGAAAAATACATATGTAAAACTTTACATCGAACAAAACGAATGAATTTCTTGAATTTAGTATAGAATCGAATATGTTTTTCATGCTAATACTTTCTTCTTTATATAGGCTCGTAAATTGTGTACTAACCATCGTCATTATTTTCCATCAAACTCATAAGCATACATAAACGTCCATATATAACCTGGGATTCAAATCAAGCACATCTGCTTCACAAAGAGTGCTAAGTTATCCTTAACCTATAATCCACAGATATGCGTTTCGTGTTCATATTTTCGGTATCATAAATGTTCACCTCAGTCCCAGACTGATATTAACTCTTCAGATGACTCAAAAACGGTACAAACTGAATTCAATATCCGAGAGTAAAGCTAACGCCTCAATTAGTCAGCAAAAAACTATTGAAAGTATTGAAATCGAATATACTTAACTCGTTTATAGATTTCTTGTTCCTTACCTACTACTTCTAAGTCCTTACCTACTTACTAACCTTAAAAAACATGAAACGATATTTCAGCGACCTCAAGTTACTACGACTCAATGAATAATTAAATTTTACAATTATATACTAACCCAAACGTACGTTCGTGACGATCAGAAATATCCCCGTTACGGCCCTGTTCGAATCAACTATTCTAATAGATCACTATTCAGCTGCTGTATCGTAGTTACGCCCTACCTCCACCCACATAACGCATTCTGTGTAACGATTATTCTAAGACGTGAAGCGAGTTTTATGCACTTTTTACATGTATTCACATTCCCAGTCATATATGTCATCTAATTGTGTGTCTAATATACAATTTCTGAAAAAAAAGATACTAATTGGATTAAAATATGCAAAGATCGAAATGCCAAGGGTGTGTTTAATGAAAATTTAGGTCAGCCTAGACTTAGATCTAGAATTTATACCTAACACTCATTTTCAGTGAAAGAAATGCTGAGAGTGATAAAACTCTAGTATTCAGTAATTGAAAGCTTGAACTGTAAAGAATATCGAGAACATTATTTTTCACATGATCCTATGATGAAACATTATAAAAGTAACAAAAAGGAATAGAATATTATAAAATTGATATTTTCGATAGAATCCCAAAAATGGCATTGCATGTACTAAGGACCTAAATGTACTCAATGGTATCTGTCGCAATCAAATCCGCTATAGAGAAATGTCTCCGATTTCTGAAAAATTTACGTATTTGAGAATATTTTACTTCGAACGATATTACGAAGCAGAAGAATTTTAATCAGAATGTTCACAAAGAATTCTCAAATATATTTGTTTCCTGTTTAAATTAGAGGTATGAAATTCTTGGTGATGAGTAAATAGTACGAAACCATAGTTCACAATCTATTTTTCACAATTTCTAAATTGCAGAAAAATAATATCATGATTAGAATAGGGTGTTGTTTGTTAGAAAATGTCAAATCATGGTGACATTAGGCGCTATCAGCAAAAATTAATACACTTTACTTTTGAGGCTTTACTTATATGTTGACACTTAATTTTCGGTTTTAAGAAATCGTATTCATGAATTTTTTCTTGAAACTTGAAAAATATCGAACAAATAACAGTTGGTTTCACAAAAATTCCATAAAATTATTGCTTGACAAACAATCAAATTATTGATTGTTTCGGGTTGTTACCCCATTTTAGCCAAATGCTAGACTGAGATCTAACTTTAGGAATTTGATCAAAATTGTGTGAACCCAAGTCAAGCGGTATTTATTCAATATATTCAACAATGTTTCACCAAGAAATCAATGAACAATAATAATCAATCAACTTTATGAATAAACTTGTAATACTATGAACATAATATTATTTGAAAAAAAATCCTTGGTTTAGTTTCACAGAATTATATTGTTGCTTGAAAATTGTTTCGGGTTGTTAACGCATTTTCACAAGTTAAACTAAACACCAACTCCTTATTTCTGAAAATGGTGTAATATCCCGAAACTGGGCAAAACACTGCAAAACTAAGCCAAGTATTTTTATTAAATGTATATTGAAGTATGTTTAACCAAGATATCATCGAATATTCAAAAAACTGTTCCACGTATGTTAATTTGAAATATATTTGGTAACATCTATGGTCATAAAGCAATTAACAATAGTAACTTTAGGGTTACTATTCTAAAATTCTGTTGGTATTGAATTCATAACCTTCTAGAGACCATCGAATAAAAAACACTTTCTAGACCTTGAAATAAAAAATTGTATTGATAATATGATACAAATACAGTTATAAATTCATGAAAAATAATAAAGAAAGGCCGTAATAAAAATATATATGAGTGCAATAAAATTTATTATGCACTATTTCACTATATACATTTTAATAAAATTTCGTTTTAATCATCAACTGAAAAATATTATATTTTTGCAATGAATTAATAGAACAACATTTTTTTAACGATACCAATTAGAAGTTTTAAATCAATACTTTTTTATATGTGTGGTATATTATGGGTATATTCTACCCATAGTGTAATTTGGTCAATCGATACTATCATGCTTTGTTCACTATATATATTTTGAAAAACTTCCTGTTTATCATGAAAGTAAATAGAAAATATCTCATTTTCGTTATTAATTGATAGAAAAACACT
The DNA here is from genome assembly GCA_030704895.1 of Henosepilachna vigintioctopunctata. Lineage (NCBI taxonomy): Eukaryota > Metazoa > Arthropoda > Insecta > Coleoptera > Coccinellidae > Henosepilachna > Henosepilachna vigintioctopunctata. The sequence continues at coordinate 2,577,359 of JARQZJ010000129.1, forward strand.
ATTCATGATAAATTTCATTTCGAAATTTTCAATTAATTAACTTAGGTGGGTAGGTAATTTATGGGAATATTATAATTCAGGGGTGTCCAATATACAGAGCTCGTCGTAAAGCCCGGTTCTAATCCAAAATGAAATTCACTCAGAGATATATTATTATTTCAGTAAATACAATTTTGTGAGAACTTATCGAAAAATCGATCGAATCCATACGTTTATGTAAATAAATATGTTATTTTCAGAAAGGATAAACATTTGGGAGTTTTCCTCCAATTTATATCAGTAAATTAAATAAAGTATCAATGGCAATAAACATATCCTTTCCTTTATCTGCATTCAGACTCATGAATCATGAAAATGACACCATTCTGTCTAAGGATACGCTCTATTAGAATTTATATAATTTGTATCAAGTTATTTGACATTACGTGTTTAGCTGGAAGATATGAATTACGACGGCTTGAAGTGCTCAATCATGAACTATTGGCCTATAATCAAGCCGTAAATAATATACAATTAGAACGTATGCTAAAAGGTTGTATGCATAAAGTAACTCAGTAAATAAGACGGTAACTTAAATAATATCACTTGCCGTATATTAAATTCGTAATTGAATTTCTCTTGAGATTATTGAAATAAATAGTCACTTTTCTTTTTGAACATAATTGATTATGTTATTTTGAAATTCAACATCTATTGAAAAATATCTCGCTTAGTACATAATCTATCAAACACCCTCACCCTTTATTACGCGACTTTTGTAAGTATTCAGAAATATATAGGGGACAAAAAACATAAGAAGATGTATATGATAAATATAAATACTTATTTTATCATATAACAGAAATGAAAACGAGTATATTCAGACGAGAAAGGAAGCAAAATCCATTATTTTTTCCAATGTACCATATTGTACTTTTCTGTATCGGATCTCAGTCTATTATTTAACTTTAAGTTTCAAAATATTTAAATTCTTTACAAAAGTTCAGAACTCTCTAGTTCTAGCCAAGCTTCCTCAACGATGACCCCCTCCGATGCTTACGTAAATATTGGTATATGAATTTTTATTTTGACGAAGACATACGTTATACGTACAAGCATAGACAATTTGTGGGGCCCTATGTGTAAAAAAGTGAAAGAAAACACTGCTGCTCCAGTATTACCATATAAATCCTAACCTCCCTTTCATCAAAAATACGCAGAGCAAATTGTGCTTAGGTTTTAATACCTATTAGGCTTTATATTTTAAAGACCCTCCATGGAAATAACATACTTCTATGAAAATTATATCTCAAAATATAGGTATAATTGAAATACATAAATACATAAGTTCATAAGGAAAATATATAAGTAATATATATAAAATGAAGATTTTTAAGAAATATATATTCAACAAATAACTTTATGGCTTTTTTGATTAATGTTTTATACGTTTTGAAAACATTTGGAATATATTTTGATTCCCATAGAAATGATTATAATGAAAATATATAAAAAATATGAGCATTTGAATATAGAAAGAATATATCAAAGATATATCGTACATATAAATATAAGTAAGAACTTTATTACAATATATCTAAATAGAAATTTATTTTAATATATCCTCCCACAATGTAGGTGTAAATACTTTATAAATGTATGTTCCACCGACTAAGTTACGAGGACCGGCTAAATATATTCTTGATTTATAATAAATATATTCAAGATATATAAAATACATAAAAAAAGCGGCAAAAAGTAACCTATTGTATATGACTTTTTTCACAATATACTTTTTCAATTCACAATATACTTTTCAAACATTTTATTTTCGTGACAGGTCATGAAAAATCATCTTCTGCAATGGTAAGTTTAAGAAACTTTTGAAGAAACTTTATAAACTTGCAGTAACCCAACAAAAACGTAACATCTAACATTGCGCTGAAGTCAAAAAGAATATAAATATTTGTCCAACTTAAAGTGTTCCATATAAAACACGAGTATTTTGAGTTTAGCCGTTATAGAAAAATATCGTTCGCTTTTCTTTTTGAATAATTACTTTATGTAACCACCTCAACGGAAAAATCATTGGCACAAAATACTCGTACTCATAAAAACAGAATTACACTACACTAGATGATAATATCTAATATTATCGATGAATATTTCACTAAGTGTAATGATAGGATGTATGCCAGCAAATTTCAATCAGAGGATGCCAAACCGAGAACAGTGAAAAGGTGTGACAAAAGTTATGAAATATTTATGAGTTCTGGCAACAAAATAACCATCTATCAAAGAGATGACAAAGAATTGAGTTGGTTTCATAAAATAAAAAAATATCTATTCAAATTATATTAATTAATGACACGGAGGTTTCGCTTACCTCTTGGTGAAACATTATGTTAAAAACTATAAAATTATAAATTAACACACTTGACTTAAGTTTCACCGAATATATTAAAAACTTTGAGTAATATTGTATACTCTTGATAATGGGTTAATCACCCAAAACATATGTACAGTTTTTAATATATTCAGTGAAACTTAAGTCAAGTGTGTTAATTTTGAATTTTATAGTTTTTATGTCAATTGTTTCAATAACCAGAGGTTAATTGATCCGGATTAGCCTTTTTTCAGTATAAATTGGTTTGCAATGTCAATGAAAGTTTGACAAACCAACTTTTATCGAGTGAATAACAATTCAAATTATAGAAAGGGACCTACCATAAATTACGTCACATGATAAGGGGAGGAAGGGGGTCGACGATTGTGCCATTATGTGAAGAGGAGGCGGTATTGGTCCTAAATTTCCTGATGTCATATTTCGAAATCTACGTGTTGAAATCTACACCATTAAAGCAAAACTCAAAAACATTTGCAACTCTTTCGTATGACGCAATTTATGCATAAGAAAATTGGGTTCAATAGAGATTTTAAATTATTCAAAAACATTGAAGTTTCGTAAAGCACTTCATATGCACTGTCACGAATTGCCAATTGTACACTAAGAGTAAGATCAATAGCAGTGAAGATACAATAAATGTGTGGCCCTCGGGAACTGCCGCGGTAAAGCTACTGCATAGCAGTTTTTTTTTTCAACTTATGCAATTATAATCATTTATTTATTTTTTATTCATGAGGTACTTTTTTTTATATAATTTCAAGATTTTTCTTTGATATCAATTCAAGTTAGACTTTTTGAGCGTGGTGACCGATAAGATAACAAATTTTTTTCTTTTATTGAATAAATGAGAAGTTAATATGGTGTGGATCTTGTTATCTTGTGGATCATTATTCATTTTCAATTTAATTTTTCCGAAGGAAAAGTTGTTAACAGCTCTGATTTTTATCAGCGAAGTTGATGTTGAAATCGCCAACCAAAATAAGTGGGAATTTATTACCATTTTTACCAAGTATTTTCGAACCTTCTTCAGTGTGTCCAGTAAAGTGCTATGAATAAAATGTTCTACTTCGTCCAATTTTGGATTCGGAGACATGTAAATTGCTACCATGACTATGTGTACGCCATTTCTAATTTTGCACGCACAAATATCTCCAACAAATGACCGTCTGTAAAGTCGTACCATATACATAGGTACACGTTAAACGACCGCTCATGGTAGGTTGAGTAGGAGGTGTTAGGTCTCATTTTCGTTACGGAATTTCTTGATTCGGTCACCTCGCTCAAAGCTTCGGATAAAAGCTATGCAATAGCTTAAAAGTGCATAACTCGATAGAGACACCATCCGCAGGTTGAAAAAAATCATTTATAATGAATTATATGGAGAATTTTTAATAAAACATTATCTAAATAATTTTTAGGAGGGATTGTCTTCACTTTTCGGAGTCTCAAATTTTCGTTTTTCAAAAGTGTTGCCGACTCTAACTATTTTCCTTCAAATATCAATGAGCCAGTCATTAATACATAACCGCAACTCAGCACAATTTTCTAATAATTAGTATTCACAAATTAAATTCTATTTTTCGAACGAAATGACCTCACCAATGCATAAAAATAATAATTTCTTGTTCTTTCTAATAGAGTTCTATTATTCCAATTGCTCTCACCTAGTCGTGTTTATAATTAGAGACCCCGGAGCATTGAAATTTAAATTTTATGCACACATTTGCTCAATACGAAACGATTAAATTACAATATGAGTACTGTGCGGTTTGAAATCAAAGATATGGGCGTGATCCAAATGGAAATTTTGCGCTATCTGTATACTGTATGTATTAGATTGTCTGAAATATTCTCCTCACTAAGAATGTCAAATGAAGTCAACAACACGTAAATCTTCTCAATCGGTTGTCCAATTCAAGGCCCCGTAATATTTATTTAACATTGAAGTAGGTATAAAAATTATTATATTTTTTCGACTGTACGAAGTGCGTCAACAACAAGTAAATCTGGTGTTTCGGATGTCCAAATTACAGCCCCAACTATCTATGAAATATTTATATATCTTATTAATGTCAACTGAAGTTTAAGCAAAATTGAAATTTCATCCAAATTGATGCAGTATTTATTGATATGCCTCAATTATGCATTATCTACAGATAGTACCAGAATAATCCAGTGATTGTATTGGTGGCGAAAAGTCAGTAAACCATCTCAAAATCTGCTTTTTACTTATACTGTGCTAAGGTTTGAATATTCAAGGTCTCAAAAAGCTGGGTTAACGATATTTTTCTCAATACTTCAAATAAACAAGCCTGATCACGATATTTTATGAATATTAGTTAAAATGGTGCTCATATAATTTAAGAAATAGCATCGTTCAAGCATAGAACGTTTCCTTACCAATCATGATTTTTAGCTGTTATTGATATATGCGGGATTGAAATTCTTAAGTCTCTGTGGACCCGAAGTCAATTGACAAAATCTTCATATAACTCACAACCCTACCAAGCTTGTCAAAAATTTATTAATCTCCCGATTCTAATAAATAAATAATTGAAGAGCCCAGACCAGTAGGTATGTCATATACATTGAAAATTTTAACTGAATATTTAATAGTGTTGGCGTTTACTTGATGTAAATCCATTAAAGTTATTCATTTAAGTTATATTCAATTTTAACTGAAGTTGAATAAAAACTGAATTTTGAATACAATGTATAATGCGCTAACAGGGGTAGTCTACAAGCCTAAACTATTGAATGAAAACTATATATTAGACCAAATTATTATTAAGCTAAGCACTATATGACTCGAATATATGTAGTCTACAATTTATACATTCGATACAGTATTGATATTCCTACTGAAGTAGAATTTTTATTGAAATTGGGGAAAACAATGAAATATATCCATCGCAAGCAACATTACGACCCTAATAGAAACATTTATTGAAACATTGACCTTATATTTTATTTAGGACTATTTATTTTGGCCTTATCTTGCTCCTATTTGACTATTTTATGGGTAAATGTTATATAATATTTTAATAAACCTCCAAAAATATTTAGTAATGCGTTACAATTAAGCTTCTTCTATACTTTAACTTGCATAAAGTGTATGATTCTTTTATATATAATATCTATAAATTTTTCATCTTCCTTAAATTTATTCATTTCCTTCAATTCAGTCAAACATGACAATATTGTTTCGCCAACACAGTGGCGTCATCAGATGTAGATGATAACTGACATCTGACCTGTTTATCATCTACATTTGATGAAGCCACTGTGTTGGCGAAACAATATTGTTATGTATTCAATAGTGTTGGCGTTTACTTGATGTAAATCCATTATAATTGAATATAAACTAAAATTCAAACACTTGAACTTTTGATTTACACTTTATTGATAACATAGCAGTTTTCTGTTAGCATCTGAAGAAGTCGTTTGTAACGACGAAACGCGACATGCTATGTTATCAATAAAGTCTAAATCAAAAGTTCAAGTGCTTGAATTTTAGTTTATATTCAATATTCAATATATTTATATTCAAGTATCAATCCAGCATTTGATAAAGAAGTAGTACTTCGAAACGTCGTCATGCATATTTATATTAAAATTTAGAAAATTTAAATATTCATATCAATATTGTTATGTTTGACTGAATTAAAGTGAAAATTACAGACAACTCACTTTTATTCGAATTATGTTGTTTAATTTTCATCAAATATCGGCGCAATAGATTAGTTATTCATTTCCTACTTGTTTCACCTATACATTATTAGACATCTTCAGTTCTTGAAGATGAGCTCACGCTCGAAACATGTTAACGAATTGATAATGTTAAATATAATCGTGAAACATTAGGCCTTGTGTTTAATTTTATTTAATATTTAATTATGTTTCACCAAGAGTTAAGCGAGAATTCAATCTCACTATATATTGATATTTGGACATGAGTGTTTGAATTTGTGAAATATTGTTTAATTATTCTTACCTTTTTATTGTTATTTCTTATTATTGGGCTATTCATCATTTTCAAAATTAAAAAATTACATTTAGGTAAAAATTATATGTTTGATTGTTTTCCGGTGAAATTTTGAGAACCAATCAATTTAAGTACGCAATAGTCAAATAAGTAATCAACATGTGAAAAAGTTTCACGTTATTATTATAAGTGATATATAACTACGTTAAAAGTTCTCTGAAAATACTGTTTCTTGGGAATATTGAGAAACATTGTATTTAATTTGTATCCATTTTTATGGTTTTTTATTTATAAATTATAACATGTTATAAATATAATTTATAACATTTGTTATTGTTTATCATAATTCGATGCAACTTTGAATCATGTAATATTCCGTAATATGAATTCACAAAAAAATACTTGAATTCAAAGCTTGTATAATTACTGAAAACACCAATTTTCCTGGGTATTAATGATAACTGATGATGAACGAAAGTTGCATACTCGTATTACTAGTTGCATACTATGTATAGTAAATAATCGAACTTTGAGAGAGCGCCCTATTGCTGGGGGATTTACTGATAGAAAAAGCAATAGAAAATTCATTGTATATTCAAACTCAAAAGTTATCGAATTATGAAGATACCGAATCATCAAATAGAGGGATACCATCAAATAGAGGGATTTACCGGAGATTTAGAAGCCTCTTTCGTTGAACCACACAGAACAACAGAGGACCAAGTAAATATTAATGTTTTTATAAAAGAACATTCAATCTATGTTTTTTCTTATAAGCAATTAGATTATTTTGCTCTCAAGTACGATTTTTTCAACTTAAATTTTGAGATCAGCGTTGCATATTTCTTCGTTTTTTCCTTAATGTAAATAATCCATTCCTATCCGAGGCTTGGTCATGTTTGTGTATAAAAAAAAGTCGCCTTGATGAGCCCCTTGGCGCATGTGTCCTAGTAAATCCTATGAGTATGGTTACTATCAGCGAAAAAAAACAAAAAAAAAAGAATAACCTGTTGATGGCTGATGACTTATTGTTAAGGCCAAAAGATCATTTAGAGTCACATTGAATTATAAAAAAAGTACGATTTTTTACTTTCAGTGAAAACATTGACATTTTGTTCTCTTCAGTGAGACCACTATTGTTTTTGAAGGCCCCTCAGGTCATTTGGGCTAATTACCCAGAAAACCACCCCATAACTACCATACTGGCGACCACTAGTAGTAGACAATTATATATTATTATTATTATAACGATTGTTCCTCATGAGGAGAGCGATTGAACTTGAATTCGCAATTCTTAGGACTTTTGTTTCATCTTTTTCGCCCCCCAAAAACGCTTCTCCTCTCTGAATGCTCTTTCTTCGTTTTTCTATAATTTTTTATTCCAGGTTGGCGATTGGATTTTTGCTCAAAATTCACATGTGCGATTTTATAATGACACTATGCGAAGTGCGATCTTCCAGATTTTTTATATTGATCTGTTGTAGATCTTTTTGGACCTCTTTTTGCCACTCTTTTCCGCATTTAATCTTTATAATTATATCGAGTAGTTTCTTAGGTATTATGGACTGTTACACATGTGCATAGAAATTTGCTCGTCGTTTTCTGATTTCTTCCGATATCGTATTTGTCATTTGATAAAGTTCATTGTGAGGTATTTTCATCTAAATGTCGTTTCTGTTGATTGGCCGATAAATCTTTCTGAGAATTTTCCGTTCTTGTTTTTCAATTTCTGTTATTCTTGAATGAACGTCAATAACTATTATTTCAGCTGCGTAGATTGCTTCTCGAAGAATCGTTCTGTTATAGTGCCTCAATTTGGCGCCTCTCGAAATGCACTTTTTGTTATAGTACGCCCATGTCAGCTTGTAGGCCCTTTGGAGCTAATTATATTATAATTATAATATAATTATATTATATATTCACAAAATATTTGTTTTATGACAAAAGACTCTCAAGTAGTTAGTGTTTTCTCCATTCGTAATTCAAATCGAATAATGCAAATCATTCGGTTTCATTAGTAGAAATTATGAATTGCAAACAAAAAGTGATGAGCCGTTACCTGTGGCCTTGCAAGGAGACTGGAAGATGCTGTTAAGATTCCTCTATTTTCCTTGCATCGTTCAATGATTTCATCCAACTCGCTTATAATCAAATATGAGGTCATCCAAGTTAAAAAGAGGGGACTTTTATGCAAAATATGATTTTAGAAGACCCTGTGCTATTTTACGACTGGCTGAATAACTTAAAAGAGCTAGGTACACGGTATGAAGGCTTCTGGGAGGCCTCAAAGTAACACTTTTCAAATCAAAAGAACCTTTCAACACTCATATTTTATCCTTAATTCAAGTTGCAGTAACAATTAGTAAAGAGGAATCTGACATTCTAAAATTGAAAATTTTCGAGATACAAAGGTAAGTTTATCAAGTTGCAGTACCCATAGTAAAGAAGAAAGTTGAAAAAATAGGGATTAACGTATACCTACTATATATTTCGAGTTATCTTGATCTCAAGATTAGATTAATCCATCTAAAACAAAGAGATACTTTCACTATATTAACATTCATTTTCAAGCGCCAATAATTTCCAATTTTACATTCGAATGTATAGTGATTGAATAATTTGATTTGGTTAAAATAATGAACCAACTTCAACAATATTCTGTGAACTGTTTAAAACATATTAGAGGTGTATAAATTGACATGTACGTCAATTTATGTATAACAAACTGAAAAAAAGCGTTACAAGAACATAGAAATCAAATTATTACACTACGAAGACAAGACTCCATCAGAATATCTCACTTAAGTATTAAAAATAACCATTTTACAGAGGAGAGCAAACTATAGATTTTACATGCCTCCTACAAGGAAAAAAGGTCCATTCACTTAAGTCGATTACGGTGAAATGAGCCAGAAAAGAGAGAATTAAATTGAGCAACCAAATCACAGACTAGGGTTTTCCCCTAAAATAAAATCAATAATATATAGTGGAAAATCACACTTCAATACTACTTCAATAATCATCTCTCAGAATTCTCAGACACACTCAGGAACTCTCAGGCAGATGTCGCAGCAAAATGGGCATCAAGGAATTCAGGCAGATGGCTCCATACTATAGAAGATATAAAAATATCTGTATCAAATCAAGTTGATTCTTTATGGAAAGCACATTGGCTATAAACACGTTTTTAAAGCAAATTAAACCTAATCCACTTCGAGTGATGATTCTACCCGACAATCGACTACATCAAGTCAAAATATCTGGATTTCGACTAGGCTGTACCAGATTTTCACACGCCCTTTTGCTCAAAAAAGAAAATGTACCCAAAGTACCAACTCCAACGGGAACAAACTGGTATGACGACCACCCTCCAACAGGCTCTAGGACAAGAATCGGAGAAACTGGAATCTACTATCAAATTTTTGGAAAATATTAATCTTCTCTACTTAATCTTAATGTGATTTATAATATATTTTTTTATGAAATAATATATAATTAATATATAATGTAAGAATGTAAGTGCTAATGATCTCTGTTATGGAAGCACACTAAACTTTAATAAAAAAAAATAACCATGATGTTAAAAATTACTTATTAGGAATTATGAAATCAAAGTTCAGTCCGCGATAGTCTACGTAAATGATCTTCCCAATTTAATTCGATGTTAGAAGATTGAACTATGTTTTCATGTTTCAAGATCGATATTTTTTTTGCATTTATCGGTTATAAATTGAATACTATTAAATGCTATTTATTTATTTGCAATATTGATAACACATCAGTTCGATAATTCTTCGATTACTTGCATTAAAATGAACCGTATGGAACATATAACATGGTCACATGATTAATAAATTATTAATTAATTAATTAATTAATTAATTAATAATTAGTTATCAACACTAACAAGTAATGAACAATAAATACGTATATCAAACACAGACGGATATTAAATGGTAGTTTAGGGATATCATTGCGAATTAAAATACAAATTTACATTGTTCAAGGGAAGCAATTGTAGAACAAATTTGAGGAATAAATAAATGGTTATTAATATACATTCTTTTAATGAATTTTGAAAATCAAAATGACCTGAAGTGAAACTGTTTAATTCGATACAATGGAGAATTAATAGAGCAAAATTTTGTTGAAGAATCGATCAATAAATGTTTATACCTATTCCTTGATAATTTGCTTTCGTTTAGGAAATGTTGACAAATATAAATTTTGACGTGGGCATGTAATACAAATTCCAATGGCTCTCGAGAAGTCGTTAAAATAAAAGATTTGAATGCTTTATTGCATGACGACCGACAGACGTGTAATTAAAAAAATTTCTGAGAATTGAAGCAATATATCACGTATGATAACCGCATTTGTTAGTGTAATTTGTTGGAAAGATTATAATTTTATATAATTTAGTAATATTTCATATCTCCATTCAAATGAATTCAACTATTGATCAAGTATATTTATGTACCTTGATAGATTTAAGCATATACTTCTAAAATAGTTAGCCAATCTCTTTAATCGTTAATTTCTTTATAAACGAAATTGATGGCTTCAAAATTCACAATTCACTTGACATACATTATAGATAACCAAAGTATATGTCCACTAAGGAATTTAAAGATGTACTTCAAGCTGGATTTACAAGGTTTGAATACAAAAATGAATAATTTTAAATACGAGTTTTTGCTTTCAAGTCGTACTTGCTACGATTATCTTGTCTTCACAATGAAATCTAGTTAATTGACGAAGATTGCTTTAGAGGTATTAAACAGAATTCTTCAGAAATTGTATTTATGGGAAGAAAAAATGGAATATCAGATAAAAATTGCATTGGCGTAAAATGTATATGGCAGGGATATATATATATATATATATATATATATATATATATATATATATATATATATATATATATATATATCTATATATAAGGGGGACTCAGGAAGTTCAAATCCCCCCATTGCTATTTGTAATGTTTGTCTTTGAATAAAACTTAATTTCTAATGTTTTTAATCGAGTAGTTCATCGAAATACTTAGAGTTTTACTGAGTGGGAGTATCTAGGCTAGAAATTTCATATTGGGTCTGCAAAAAGTTCGATAGGGGTTAAACAAATAATGTGGCATACAGTTTTTCTCCCTATCAAGCTTTGAAGACGTTGGCAAATCTTCCTGGGTCTACTGTTGCGTGCAAAAGAAATTTCTCAAAAGGTTGAAGACCTATTTTCGAAATAAAATGATAAAGGAGGGACCTTCTGGTCCAGCGCTGAGGTCTGTTCACCAGGTGTAGTGATACACATCATCGATATTTTCAATCGATTTATTATTAGACTAGAATTTCAAATGAAAATATATTTAGAAATTAAAATATTAAACATCAAGCAACATTTTTTTTGTAAATAATTCGTACAGAACAATTTTTTGATTTTTCACTTCCAATACGCTCATGAGAAAGCTGCAGCTACGCACCTGGTATAAAAGATGAACTGATTTATTTTTATTCGTTTTAAAATTCGTACACACATAAAACATATATCAATATCGTTTCAAAATTATTTTTGGGTATTAAACATTAGTAAAGAGTGTTTACAATTCGACTCATACAATGTTTCAGAATATACAAACTTACGATCACTGAATTGTCGAAAAAGTTAACTAAATTCCAATTATACTTTTTCCAATAATCACAGAAAATTGTCGATTATCGATAAAAATATTAATTTTATAATAAAAATATGCCGAGAAAACTCATGTAACTTATGAACTCTAATTTTGTGAGTTCTATTAATAACATCAATCGATCAATCGCAAAAAAGTTGGTGGAGCATGTTGAATTTTATGGCATTATCGAAAATACTAGACTAAACTCACATGAAATTCTTTGATACGCACCATATATAAGGTATTTTTTTAGAGATATAGAACTTTAAATTGCAATGAAACAACGATGGATCATTCGATTGACAAGAATTTTTTTTTATTCGAAAGATAATCTTGCGGCATTACATTTTAAATATGATTTATGGCATATGACCGCCAAGGCTAGCTCGGATGTAGTCCAATAACACGGCAAATATTGTCTTCCAAATGGTCCAAAGCGTTTGTGGCCTATCCGCATAGACCAATGACTTTGCATAGCCCCACAGAAAGTTGTCTAGCGGTGTTGAATCACAAGATCTTGGAGGCCAATTCACAGGTCCAAAACGTGAAATTAGGCAGTCACCAAACGTGTATTTCAATAAATCGATTGTGGCACGAGCTGTGTGACATGTTGCGCCGTCTTGTTGAAACAACAGCTCCTGGACATCATGGTTGTTCAATTCAGGAATGAAAAAGTCAGTAATCATGGCTCTATACCGATCACCATTGACTGTAACGTTCTGGCCATCATCGTTTTTGAAGAAGTACGGACCAATGATTCCACCAGCCCATAAAGCGCACCAAACAATCAGTTTTTCTGGATGTAACGGTGTTTTGACATACACTTGAGGATTATCTTCAATCCAAATGCGACAGTTTTGTTTGTTGACATAGCCATTCAACCAGAAGTGCGCTTCATCGCTAAACAAAATTGTGCGTGATTTGTCTTTCGCACAGAACCATTATTTTCAAAATAAAATTGCACTATTTGCAAGCGTTTTTCAGGCGTGAGTCTATTCATGATGAATTGCCAAACCAAACTGAGAATAAATCACTTCTCATCTGTTAAATCGGTCGCCATCTTCAACAGTAAAGTCAACTTAAAGCTCTATACCTATAAAAAAACACCAGGACCTAATACGTTTCAATACAGGATATCGATACAGCGAATTGTATCAAACTCTTGATAATGGCTTAGTAGCCCAAACATACTTTAAGTGTAGCTATCACTTTTATTTTTGGCTAATTCGACTGTACAAAATATATAAAGGTGAACTAAAATTAACGCAAATTTGAAATTACCTCCATTTATGCAGTACAGTGTTGGCAACCCTTAAAAAACCGAATCAACAGCTGACAATTTACGGTGGTGAATATGGAGGTTGTTCATTATTCAACAATATTTCAAAAATAATGAAAGTTGGCAAACTTCGAAAATTTTATACGAAATATGGTCGGAATAAAGTCAACTGTGAAGAGATCCGGGTGAACATTCCGGTCCCGAAATTTGATCCCGGAGCTGTGAAAATTCCGGGTGACAGGACCGGTTGTAGACGCCAAATAGACTTGTCAAAAAGGCAATATCGAAGCAGTGCGTCGGAGTGTCAGTGACAATCCAGGTACCTCAGTTCGCCATCGTGGACAAGAATTGCAGATTTCAAAAATCTCTTTACAGTTTATACTTACTACAGATCTATGCTTTCATGCTTACAAAATTCAATTAACACAACAACTAAAGCTTAATGTCCACGCAAAGCGAAGACACTTTGTAGAATGGATTATTGACCATCCAAAAATGGATGCTGATTTAATTTTTTTTAGCAAAATCATTCTGAGCAACGAAGCACATTTTCACATTGATGGATTTGTTAATCTCCAAAACTTCCACTCTTGAAGTTCTAAGAACCAACATGTGATTGGAGAAAACCAAATGCATCAGCAACGTGTCATTCTTTGGTGTGGATTTTGGGCTGCAGACACTATTGGACCATACCTTTTTGACAATGAGGCTGGTCAAGCAGTAAGTGTTACTTGTGCTCGATAGAACAGTTCTTTTTGCCAAAATGGAATGACATTGATGTGGCAAATATGTAGTTCCAACCTGACGATGCCACATGCCATATAGCCCGTGAAGCATTTCAATTACTGCCTGAGACTATTCCAGGCGGTGTACTTTCTCGTTTCGGTGATCAGAATTGGTCCCCTAGATCGTGTGATTTAACACCATTAGATTTCTTTCAATGGGGTTATTTAAAATCACATGTCCTTGTCAACAAGTCCACGACCTAGCTTGCATTAAAGGAGGAGTTTCAACGAAATTCAACCACATGTATGCAGAATGGTTATTGAAAATTTTGACAAACGTTTTTTTCCATAAATTACCCTATCCTATGTACCTACTTTATGATTAAATAGAAAACTTACACTCAGAAGACTAAAAACAGTGTTTGCTGTTCAATTCAAATCTTGCGTTAATTTTACTTATATATTCAATTGTATATTTATCATTTGCAAACATTTTTATATAATTACATGACGTATTTTGAGGTATCGATAAACTGATTACATTATCTTTATCTTAATAAATAGATAAAACCTACAATAATAGCATTTTCATCATATCTGATCCAGCATAAATAAGTTATCTGACATATTTAAATTTTCAGAGTGTTTTGCAATCAATTTCATCTTAACCTTTAAAATTTAATTTTCACGTCTTTATTTTAGGAATAAATTGTTGGCTTTCACACTAAAATTGAAATATATTAAATAAATATTTTACTGTGAGAGTATTGAGATTTGTTCAATCATAATTATCTCACCTATAGATATAAGGAGCAAGGAGCTCCCCGAAATTTGTGGGTTCGAGTACAATCATCTCTTGATTATTTTCATGTGCATAACTCGAGTAGTAATTATGATTTATGAATTTTGGCACATATCGAATAACTATATATTATCAAAAATTTTAAAAATTTAAATATCGCGTTAAGTTAAAGTGAATATCTAAAAGAAAATTACGTACACAATATAGCTAATATTTTTTCATAAAATGAATTAATTAACATAACTATCTAAAATTGCAACAGATCAAATTTTTTTCAGTATTAAAACTTAGCAAAATCGTGTAAACCTAACACAGAGGTTTTCCTTTCGTTTCATTATGAGTTTTTGGAGTATTAATTTTTAGCATTGGCCAATGCAATAGATTTGAAAAAATGACGTTGACGTTTAACATCATCTTCCATCTTGTATAACATTGCACGACTTGATTAAACACTTGTTTTTCATACAGCTTTTTCAAAATAATTTTATCTATATCGTAACATCTTCTATTATTGAAATTTGTCCTCTGCAGAAGATTATCAGGATTTGAGATTTCTGACGTATAATGCTGAATCTACCGGTTAGGTAATATAAAGTATGTGCAGATGCCTATCTACTAGTATTAAAGTCAAATATCATTCTATCACCTTTAATGCAAAAAAATTTGATTGTCATTTCTAATTATTTAGTTATATTTTATTTTGACAATTTAGACTTGAAGATTCCATTGCCATACCAATAACTTTCTGTTTGTATCCTAGTGAATACAGTTGAATAACTCGAATTATAAAAATGCCTGCTAAGTTAGTTTAAAACGGTTTGAAAAAAATGCACTTATTTTTTGGATTTAAAAATGGATGATAATTTATATGATCGGTAGTACATTGAAAGTATAATGAAAATTTCATTACAAAAATATTTTTTATGGATACTTTATTCGTATAACGCATACGTTAGAACCATCCATATCGCCGGCTACAAATGTCCTAACCAAATAAATACCGTAGTTATTTAATTGTCATTTGATTTTAGATAAATATTGACGATGTGATATGAAATGCATGAAAAGCTTTTTCGTGCAGAGAAGCAGGTGGATAATGATTTCAAGCAGTTTTATTTATGAATATGTCCAAATCAAGCGGTTAGAGATGGTAAATACATTACTATTTACCTATATTTTTGACACCTGCCACGAAAGTAGACTTCTAAGAGAAACCCACAAAAAATTTGTCTGGACAATTCACAAATCAACAGTTTACAACACTCTGCAACATCTATATTCCGATGAAAACACAAAATCATAGAATAATCCTTTTCGTTAATATACATCGCATATATGCTCGTTCAAATCAAGACAGCCGTGGCCCGCCCGTGTCTGTAGCAGTACTCAAACATAACACACCTCCATGTGCGCTTTTCTTTATAAGACAAGCTAAAAATAGACCCTGATGTCAGAAATTAATGTTTTGATTGGCTGGTCGTGACACAATCCTCGGCGTCATTGGTTGGAATATTAACTAAACCATTGAATTCGGTTTATGTTTACGCGGCTTGCCCGCGAAAAAGTGCGAGATAAATGAATGAATATCGCGCATAGGAACATGGAATTTAGAGAGTGCGATGCACATCCTATATAGAATATTGGACGATTTTATGTTGACTTATCTGTGCCTTCTCAATTGAAGCGTTTAATGTTTAATTATTTCATATCTCTTCACATTGAGTTAATAAAAGAGTAGAAAAGAAAAGAACGTAATGGATTGATAACCGGAACTTAATTTATATGAAATAAAAATTCGTGAAAAATTATCTGAGGCCATAATTTAAAATTACCAGTATTCACTTCACACTTTTTGAGAAATATACTGCTCGAATTTATCTATGGCTCGTCCAAGAAAAAATTATCTAGTTGTCCTTTCATGAGTAGGTAAATAGTGTTATTGTTATAGAAAATATTTTTAACCTATATTTTATATAAAATTTTGATATAATGATGTCGGTCATCATATTAAACACCTACAACATAGATATGGACGAAAAACTAACAGAGAATCAAGCTATGGGGCACTAACAAAATGAGCTATAATAAAGTAAGCTTTCAATTATTTGGTAAGTATCTATACTTATAAAAATGTCAAACAACTTATCTAGATATCACAACTTCTCATAGAACTATAAATAAATGAGTCAAAAGAACAATGTGTTCGTCCAAATGGAATGCTAAAAAATGTTATTGATTGCGGAGAGATCGAGGTGGTACTATAACGTGAAGCAGTGGAACCAAATCTGAACCAAAAACAGGATTAAGGTACCTGCGGCATATAAGGCCCACCTAATTTTAAAACTAAAAAACTCAGGAATTATTTTTAAAATATTAAAGAACTGTATGTAGTTCATATGAAAGTTTATTTATATGAGATCATAATAAAAGGTGAATAGTAATAAAAAAATCAGTATGGAAAGAAATAAAACCATCTTTAAAAGCACTTGACGTGGGCCTTAAAATACCACAGTAAGTTAAGGCCCAAAAATAAAATTTCATTTTCTTATGAAATAATCAACGAAACTTAACGTTTATGGCATTTTTCAGCTAATAGAACGAATAAAAATGCTTTCTTTGCATAATCTTAAGAGACAATAACTTATTAAGTTATCACAAAATTTCTTATACTAAGACTAATAATAGCATATTCTAAATCAGACTTTTGATTAGGAACTGTTGGAATTAAATTCGTTTAGAAATTATAGTATTTCGACCACAAAGAATTTACAATTATTACCACAAAAAATAGGTAATAATTTCATAACTAGGTATACTATATTGACAGTAAAAAAATCCTCATCATTTTTGGTTAACCCTTCGCATTCTTCGTGGTACCATATTCTGCATTTAACACACTCTCATATACGACACACGATTTTCATTGGAACCAGGGCAAAACCAAGATTCTTCTAACCATAGAATACTTCTTTTTCTTTTATCACTATAAAATCGTTTCTTTTTTTCATTTTCAGTATTCTTCCCTGATTCTTTGGTTTTTCTTTTTTAATTTTTTTGTGTCATTTTCCTTTTCATCTTATGTTCATTCAATGTTTCTTGTTCCTTGAACAGACTCTTGGTGACTTGTTGGGCTTTATAATTGATAGTTTTTCTCTTTAATTTCTTCGAAGTGTTGGCTTACGATTGGTCAGTTCAAATTTTGCGCCCTGGCTGGTTTAATGAACTGAGTCTTTCTCTTTGAAATTTCCGGATGCCGTTTCAAAAACATCTTTAGCCAGTCTTTGCTAGCAAGGTCACTCTCTTTGTTGAAGCTATGTTTTAGTTCATATTTTTCACTTGACAAAATCGCATTCTTGAGCTTCATTCAAAATTGAACGGCGTCCTAAACGCCGCATTGTATTTTCACTTTTCAAGTGGTTTCTTAGCGTACGTCTGGGTATATTATATAGATCTTCTGCACCATGCTACGTCAACCGCCATCGTTCTACGGCTGCCATAGCTGAACGCAAGCTTTCTTGAGTCCACAGAGCTCGACGTAGAGCCATTTCTATTAGATCTGTGATTAGAAACAAAAATCGAGTTGTATAAGAAAGGTCGGTTAATAAGGCCCATGGCCTACTGCAGTGGGCCTTGTTAGACCGATAACATGCTTTATAAGATCATCAATTTAGGACGAAATTAAACACGTATTTTCGATTAATAACATAGAAAATACATACTATTATGTCTAATGTTTGATAAAATTACGTTACTTCATAGCTTAATAACAATTATATCAAAATACTTACATTTCTTTGTCACCAAATTTTATAAATCTGAGAGGTTTAGCGCAGCCTGTCACAAATCAAGATGGCTGCGAGTGGTGGCCGCAAGCTACCGACACAGTGTACCTGCTGGTTTTATGCATCTTTGAGTCAAGTTTGAATCGGGATGAAAGTATTTTAGCGCAAGTTTTCAAATGTGGACTTTATTGCCCCCCGGGCCTTATTTGCCGCAGGTACCTTATTCTTGCAATACCGTTCTATTCTCCAGTGACAACACCATAAATGTTCCATTGCCAAAGTAATATCTCCTTCTGCATAAATACATATAATTGGTTTTAAAATGATATAACATAATGGTTTTCTCACGAACTTCAAAAGCCTAATTGCTGTTTTTCTCCTGTGTCAAACGGATGAATTTTCAATAACAGACACATATGAATATTTACATGATTTTGAGGTACTAAACCTAATTTTATAGTTGAAAATTCATTGAATATGTGAAAAGCATATGGTATATAACTTAGCCATAAACAGTTGAATCATTATTTTTGTCTTTATGTTTTGTTAAAATTTTATTCCTATTCATTCATATTTTCATAAAATTTATTACACTGGCTCAGTACATTTAAAAAGATCTATTTTTTTAAAATGTTCATTCACTATGGCGAAAAATGAATGAGTAAATATTTCCCAATATCACAAATTTTCGGTTCAAGAAATTCATTTCTTTGAAAAATGAATCTAGCATTTTTGGCGAAATAATTTAACTGAAATAGATCGATTTTGTGGATTATCGCATATTTTTATTGTAATAGTGTTTTCAATTTTCGGACAAAAAGAAAATGTTAGTTTCATTGATAAGGCATAGTCAATATCACTAGTTTCCATTAAAATTGTGACGATAGTTTCGAAATTAAACTAAGATAGGTATTTCAATTTTTCACGTAGGTTTACTGTCAAACTGGAAACTAATTGAATATAAACTTAAATTCAAACACTTGAACTTAATTATTTACCTACACTTTATTCACTACATAGCATGACGCATTTCGTCGTTACAAACGACTTCTTCAGATGCTTACAGATTAATATTATTCATTAAAATTATTCTGTAATCATCTGAAGAAGTCGTTTGTAACGACGACACGCGTCATGCTATGTAGTGAATAAAGTGTAAATAATTAAGTTCAAGTGTGTGAATTTAAGTTATATTCAATTATAATGGATTTACATCAAGTAAACGCCAACACTATTAAATATGGAAACTAATTTATCTGCATTGATATAAAATATCTACTAAACTTTGATAAAACTAAATTAATCATATTACTGTTATGAGTTTATGGTTCTCCGTATGAATTCCAATAACAGAAGTTACAAATCAGCAACCAATTCTTTATTTACAAACTGAATAAATAAATAAATATATACCTACTACAAACACCACTTTTGTGTCATATTTTGGACAGAAAAAATTTTTATATACAGAATTTCAATACTACTAATTCAACCTCATTTTATTGCTTTATTGAACTATTAAGAAGGTAGATAAATATTTTTCTACTATCTTCAACTCTTCAAATATCTTTAAATCGCGCCATTTATTATTAATATTCATTAAAAACAGGATTACTACAATACTTGAGAATACAATAAACTGAAATAAAACCATGAATCTCTATCACATGACAATAAACTGAATAAATAATTCACTGAAAGAGTACCGAAACATCATATACTGATACATCGTGATGCCAATTAATATCCTTGTACGAGGATTGAAAATTGTGTGCTTTTATTTTTTATCACAATCAAAAAAATATAGAATAAACATTTACAAAGAAAGTAAAATACAATTAACACATAAAAACAGCCAAAACATTCAACCCGTCGGAAGTACCAACCGGATTCCAGGTAGGGATGCTCGATGTTCAACAATGTTGAAAGCAAAAACATCAATGTTTTAACATCGATGTTCGCTATTCGATAAATATCGAACACCGATGTTAACGGAAACCGATATCGATTTTAACTCATGGCCTCACGCACTACCAATAGGGATGCTCGATGATCATCGAAAATCGATGATCATCACATCATCGTTGATAGCAAGAACATCGATGTTTTTACATAGATGTTCGGTATTCGATAAATATCGAACATCGATGTTGGGCCATCGATTATGACATCGATGTCAACATCGGTGTTTTTCTTACATCGATCATACCTAATTTCAGGTTGTCATGGAAGGAATGGTCAACCAACAAATGGCAATCCATAGAACTGCCAAAGTTTCTAAATCGTGACGTCACAGAAAGGGGCGGAGCCATAAATTGGCTCTAAATAAAAAAGTTTATAACGATAAAGTTCTATAAGAAATTTTATTCAGTTTTTTCTCATTTTTGGCGATACAATAAGGCTTCTCCTTTATATATTTTGTTTTGGAACTTCTGTTTAGAAGGAAAAGTTTTGAAGGTGAATCATTCAAATTAAATTAACTCATTATGGTAAAAATTGATATGATTTGCTTCAAAAACTGACTCTTTAACCAAAATACACAAATTTAATTTCTACTGTCACCAAAAACTATAAAACACTAAATTATAATGTTTTTATGGGATTTAAATCCCAAGTAAATTTACATCAATAAATACATGTGTTTGGAGTCAGTCCGGATGCGAACCTCCACATGCAATGTAATTTTCACGAAATTTATGGAGAAGCCGCTTAACCTCGACTTAAAGACTTTTTTACGTCGAACGGAATAGTAGTTCAACAAATTCTATAAAAATCATATAAGATAAAAATAAATAGGAATAAGATACCATTACAGGAAAAAACAAAATTTGATTTACCACTTTATAAAGTAGTTATTCATAATTAGATCTGAATATTGCCTGAATATTTGGTATCTGCATACCAAACGCAAGTAATATCGAAAACTTTGTGACTGAATTTTCAACAAAAATTTTGTTTTGAATTAATTAATTGATTAATCAACTATTAATTAATGATAATAATAATTTATTATTACCATTATTAATAGGTTGCGTTAGTAGTATCGATTTCAATATTTCTCTAACATTTATCCCTCGAAGGATAATGGAGACATCACATCGTACACGTTCACATATCTAGCTCTACTATAATATTCTCTTGATTAATTTGAATTTTTCAAATGAATGTTCTAATGTTCATTTTCTTAAATATTTCATTCAGTGCCATAAGCACAAAAAAATTTCATTTCCTTAAAAATATCGCCGAATAGGCCCCTGAAATACGGTAATAAACGCGAGCGTACTACTAACGCAACCTATTGACATTTGAAAACATCGTTCAATGATATTTGTCAAATAGACATTGCAATTTAGTAGATACCTACGGGTATAGAAGATATGTGAAATTTCGATGCTTGGTGTATCTGTAATATGAGAGAGATGTTTTCTACTGATTTCTATAGATGAAATTGTAGAGTATTCATTACTCTACGATCTTCCGCTTGAAGTCGCAAGAAGATGGTTGGAGGTTGAAATCGTTGCCTCACTTCGATGGACGTGGTGCGACTGACGAGTTCCTTGCAGAACGAAACATATATGTCTCGCACTTCCATCAGGTGTGGCATCGATTTCAATATTTCTCTAACATTTATCCCTTGAAGGATAATGGAGACATCACATCGTACACGTTCACATATCTAGCTCTACTATAATATTCTCTTGATTAATTTGAATTTTTCAAATGAATGTTCTAGTGTTCATTTTCTTAAATATTTCATTCAGTGCCATAAGCACAAAAAAATTTCATTTCCTTATATATATATATAATAATATTTATACATATATGTAACAGGTAATATTGTATTTTCTTTGAAGGATAATTGATATACTTTGAAATATAGTAACCTATTATTTGTTCCTATGCTAAAACAAATCATTAAAGTTAATTCTTATAGAAATCAATTGAATGACAATTTTTAAAATCTTTCACTCTTAATCCATCTTCATACTTTTTGAATCATTTAAATTACCAAGTTTAATGAAGATTTCAAATATTTTTTACGTTAGCTATACAACGCAATTGAGCGCAGGTGCTATAGCTAGTGTGAACTAGTAACTCCGTTCTACAAGATTCTTTCATTGTTGATAGACTTAATACATAAAATATAATGAAACAATGGTTACTATGATTAACATATACAATTTCAATTTGACATTGATTTCAGTGAAACTTCACATTAATCAGATGCAGTTCTCACACTCAGCATCCGTCAAAGGTGAAGATTCACCAAAAGTTACCTCACATTTATATATGTGTAAATACAATTAACCATACTTCTATTAATAACATAAGGCCATAAAGTCACATTCAAGTTAATCTTTCAATTACTGAGTACCGCTATCTATCAGGATCCTTTTTCTAAGCAGGCTTTACAAACGATTTTTTATAACAGAAAGAGGAACTACAAATTTTCGTTTAGAATTAATTGATGTGAAAAAATAACAATATTATATCTAAAATAAAATATTGTTATAAACACAATGGCATTCACATATCAGTTTATAGTTATTTAATAATAGGAAATGTTATCTGTTATCCAGATAAAATATGAATAAATCAAACATTAAATATATTGTTATTGAACACACGATATTAAAAAATTTCTATTCAACAAGTAAAATGTAATAAACGAATTTAGATTTCAACTAATGAGTAGTCTGAAGCACTATAAGAAGCAAACATATTTGGTAGAATTGAAATAAAGATAGATTGTTCTAAAAAGATTTATTTCAAATTTCTTGATTTGAGAGTAAGTAATTTACATCTGATTTCTAACAAAATTATCCTCAAACATAAGAAATCTATTAAAATTTTAATTAGAAAAAAATACAATCAGGGAAAAATGATTAATTTACAACATCAATAACATAAAGTACTTTACAGGCAAAAAATGTAAAACTTCCGTTAACTCTGAAATATTACTTAAACTAGATCCTAAAACATTTGTACAGTAACTATTAATCAATACCTACATCTAATTCTTTAAATTTATCAATCCATTCGACTCCAGTGTAAAAAAATCTTGGGGAAAACAGATAATGAAACTTCTGAAAGTAGGATCTGTTCCTTGTAATGATTTGTCATAGAATAAAAATATCAAATGACTTCTTGATCAAGATTATTTCTTTTAATTTCAGATAATTTCAAACAAAGCCTTTTGATCATACCAGAAATATAAATAGTGCAATTAAAGAACCAAATAAGATTCTAATACTTCTATGAAATATCCAGGTAGTTGATTGAACTGAAACTGAAATAATTCTCTATGAAATAAAATTGATTCAGCCAGAAATTATTTGAAAAATATCATTGAACTCAGAGCAGGTATATATTTCAATAAAAAGATATAGTTAGCTCACCTCGTATTTATATACAAAAGGCATTCCATAGTTTTATATAAAGATATAATACATGTATATATATCTATATATATACCATGCATTTTAAACTTAGAAATGCCAACCCAAAAAGATATTCATATGTTTAAATTAATATCATCAGGATATTTTTTTAAATCTTTGCCTTTGAAAAAATTCAAAGAAAAAACCCTTTCAATTATTGAGAAATATTTCCCCAAGCTTTTGTAGTTTGCATTGAACTTTTTAAAAGTTCTCTTCTGAAAAGAATCAAACTATTTAAATTTTCACAAAATCACATCAAAATTCATCAGCTACTCAGTAAATCACTCACACTTAGAAATTTATCTTGTCTCCAGTAAAAAGTATCTCTTATATTTATATAAATTTATTTTAAAACTTCTATCAGTTCACTGCATCTGTAATGCTCTGTCTCCAAGTAGCATGGAATGGAATTTTGAGAATTTTCACACGAGTAGTTGGTAAACTTTGCAATAATAACTTCTGCAAACCTGGCAAAGCCAAAATTTCAACTTGTGGGGGGTCCAAAGCGGGGGGTATTTCACATTTATCGTCAGTTATAAGTGGAACTGGTTTCAACACTGGTATACTGTCGCCATTGCCGATTAATTTTTTTTCTTTTTTCTCTTTTTGGTCTGGTTCTTCACACTGATCTACAAAGAGCTCAGTTACCCTCAGCAGCTCTAATGTAACGCCCCAAACGAAGTGTGAAAGTGACTTTTGGAGTCTCAAAACTCCGCCCAAGACCATATGGTTTGTGGTAGCACTCTGAGAAATATATGTAGGAATAATTAGTAATTTTTTGATATTTTTGCAGGCGCCTAGTGCTTTATCAAATCCTGCTTTTATATCAAAATTAACAAGTTCAAGCTGCTCGAGTTGTGGCATGCCTCTTACTGCATCTAAAATTTCAAAGGTATGACAGTGACCTTGGCCTTTCTCCAAGCGCAATTTTTCTAATTTCGTCAATTTTGTGAGAATGTCTTTGCCAAAATTTTCAGGAAAATCGGTACATTCCCCTAAATCTAAGCTTTCTAGACTGGTGAGCTCAGATATAACATCTAACTTTAGTGTGTTCAGTTCTCTTATAGACGTTAGAGATAAAATCTTCAAATTTGACAAACATTTAAGGGAATCGATATCTGAAGCCAAATTTAATCCGGTGGTCGATTTTAAACGAAGCTCACGGAGATTCGTCCAGTTTGCAAGTCCCTCCAAATTGATTGTTTCGCATCGAATAGTAACTGCGTTTACAACCTCCAATTTGCGATTTGTTTCAGTCAGTTTTTCCACTACCGATGCCGGACATCTGCAGAGTTCAATTTTTCTTAGGGTCTCCACCTAAAATGACATTAAATTAACATTCCTTGAGTAAAGAAAAAAAAAGGTTTTTTTCCAGTTCATACTTCAAATTTGAGAAAACAAAAACTTGATGTTTTATAAATAAAATATTGTAATAACTGATAGTTTATCTCTTCATCCCAAAAGAAAAATTAAGATGAAAGTTAAGGAATCCAAATTTGAGGAAAAAAGGTTGAATAAAAATTATTTTATCAGAAATTATATTTCAATTATTAGGCTATGAAGTTTTCAAAAGACGAGGTAATTTGAGGTCATGTGAAATGATAAAGTTTATGATGTTTGCAGAGTTAGTTTTATTGTGCTTCCACTATAACTAAGAAATAAATAAAATAAGTGTGATAAAATATCTAAACAATTAAAAGGGGATAGGATAGGAATTAAATTATAACTAAAATAAAAAGTATGGGCCACCAAATAATTGGAGACTTATTTGTAATGAACAACATCTTTATAGTAATATGTAAAGATAAACTATTACGTAATACATTAAGAATATATTCAATTGATTGAAATAATTATTACACACATCACTGCTATCACACACAATATTTGAATAATTGTTAAAATGCAGGTTAATTTTTGTATTGTAGGCTTCAATGATTATATTTTCTTTGGTCTTAGTGAATGTCAATGTAAATGCAAATAACTGAAACTTTGAAACAATCTTGAATGTTGAGTGAATTACTGTCAAATTTCAACCAGTGGAAGAACACTAGAGGATTAACAATCCACAATATAAATTGTATAATTTTTTACTCTACTAATTATAAAGTAGCGAGACTTAATAAAGTTGATTGAATTTTTGTTTGGCGAATCAGCGTTTATTATATTGATTAAAAACACTTGGCATAGTTCACAAATTTATGTTAATTGCTTGACAATTGTTTTGGGGTGTTACGTCATTTTCTAAAGATAAACTGAACACTTGTTCTCTAATTTAACATTTTTATATTTTAACTCTTGTGCCTATTTCTATAGACACATGGTTAGAGAGAAAATAAGACTATTATGGTTTATGGTATGGACATCTTTACAAGGGAACAGGTCAGTATTCCGGAAAAGAAAGTAAAAAAAGAAAGTAAAGTTTTAAAAAATAACTTCGAACAATTACAATTGATTCGATAATTAATTGTATAGCAAATAATATAATTTTGTGAATGTAAGCAAGTGTTTTTTTTCAATTTAGTGAGTTGAGATATCATCCAGAATAAGCTAGATTTCATTTCAGTTTTAAATATCAAATATATGGTCCAAAATTTTACCTTTTTTTTACTTGAATTTAGTTGAATTTTAACTTGAAAAAGAAAAAAACCGTCTTACCTTCCCGATATTACTCGAAAATTCGGGCCAAATTTCGTCGCCATTTGTGAGGAGCATCTTACGCAAATCCAATTGCACCGTGCCATGTCGTTGCAGCGTGTTTGACAGGCCTTCGAACGAGTGCACCTGCGAATTCTTCATTCGAACCGTTCGCCACAGAAGCGAATGACTGGCGATGTCCCTCCACATGGTACACACGCAACCGGCCCGTAGAAGATCCTGAACCTTCAGATACTGGAAAACATACAGCAGCGTATTGTAACCATAAGACAAGTTCTGAAGGTAATTCTCCATGAATTTCGATTCGATAGACTTCTCGCTGACCTGATTAGTGATGTTATTGAGTTTTAAGGTTTTCTTTTTCGTGCTTGGAGATTTCATCGACGATTCGCTAGTAACTGGCCTGAAAGTTTTTAAATACAAAAATGTCAATATACATATATGTAATAAATCTAATTAGAGACTGGCTAAATGAATAGACTGTCTAGTCTGTTAGTCTATCTAGTAATAGAACTCTAGTACTAATGACAGTGCGTTAATTGACGTGTCATTGAACTTGGGATTTAATGGCATTAGTATAAATTATCTGTATCTACTTAGTGTACCACATACATCTGATGAAGTCAATTGAAGAAACCATTTGTTATATTTGTAACTAGTAATTTTTTCAATTTGGATTTCAGAAAACAATTTTTATATTCAGTGAAATAAAATTCACGATATTCCTTTAATTAATTTTCAATATGGTATTGAATTTTATTAAAGCATCAATTAATGAAATACTTTGAAATACCTTCTTAAATATATATCTTCGTACTTATTATTTTATGGAGTAGAATTTTGACAATAAACTCTTAACGTATATAAAATATTGTTCACCTAACAATATATTTTAATTATCGGTAATTTATGTGAAGAAAGTAAATTAGTTTATTCATAACAGAAAGACATTAATATAAATTGAAACAATCAGAAATTGATGAAAAAATTATTTTCAACACTTACAGATCATTCGAATTCGCAATTTTTTAGTTTTATTTACATGGGCCTTGATTTTCATCAAGCACCGACGCTTTCAATTGATGAAATTGACTGATACTTTAAAATACCTTCTTCAACAAGTATCTATGTACATATTATTTTATTGAAAGGACAATTTTGACATGTAAATTGTTCATCAAACTCATAACATGAAATTGTTATTATATTATCATATTATTGTTTAAGGTAGTTGTCATGCAAAACGAGTACCGTCAGAATTTTCTGAATTTTTGTATACTTATTGAAGACACGACACTACAGTTACCACTGAAATTTGAAGTTGATTGACAGTCTCAATCCCGAGATAAACTGAATTAAAAAGTTGATCATTAATATCGGATGTATACAACCGCCGCAGTTTTTTTACCGGTTTTTTAGTTATAAAAATGAGAAATCGTCAGAAAATTAAAAAACTAACGGTCACTTAATATTTCTATACCGAGTTTTTTAAAACGAAAAAAAATATATATTTATCAATAAGACGTATTGTTAGTTGATAATTAATTTAATTTGGACGATTTATGAAAAACTATACACACTAGCCACATCGACAAAGACAATTTGTGCTCTCACCTTACAAACTTGGTCTTGGTGCTTACAAACCAAGACTTTCAGACAATATTGTACGGACTGTACCGTGGCAACTACCTTAATTTCAACTAACAATATTTTATAAGTATCGCTTTTCTATGCGATGAAAATGAATCAAAGTATTCAATACAGAAAAGCATAAATAATTCGAAATAATGAGGCAGTGATGAAAAGATAATTCATCGAAACTTACGCATCATTCGAATACAAATTTGTGTTCTCCACGACAGGTTTGACGTCATTATCGTCAATTTCCATAGGTTCGGACATGGGTAAGACGGAGTCGGCGGTATGGGAATTTTCGGGTTTGGAAGGGGAAATTGGTTCTGTTTTGACATTAGAGACAACGTCTGCAGTTTGGCCAGGTATCAGATCGATTGTCTCTTGAATCTGCGAAGGTTCCACGCTCCTTGCCGCGGCAACGGTCGGCGAAACTGAGACAACATTGTATTTTGGTATGATTAAGAATTTTCGGCCAGCTAAATATTCAACATACTGCGGTCGAGCTGGCTCGACAGCTTCCCCGACATTTACTTGCTGATTATCGACTTGTATTCTAGAATTTTGCGGCAACCAAGACGTCACGTGACCGAGAATACTGTTATTTTCGATATTCAACGGTTCGTCGTCGAGTTTCTCATTTTCCACAATTGTGTCTGGAATCTGTCCTGTATCGTTTTCCGGACTTTTAGGAATTCTCTGAAGCTTCGGCAACACCGTCGGCTGATTGGTAACCGATTGAAGCGCTGTGATCGGTGTGAGAGGTGGCGGCGCTATACCTGACGACATATTTTGACCCCCCTGTTCAAGCTGGCAATTCTGCGGAACAAATAAAAAACAGTGTTACTTCAGATGTTTTTTGAATATTCCACGGAGTTGCTAGTCTATTCAAGAATGCCACCTCTTTCACCGAATTATCAGTATGCTTTGTGGAGCATTTTTGAAAATAATTCTGCATTGAATCAGAAAAATTTGTTTTTCATCGATACTAAGAACGAGATCGTTTTAAAGGTGAAAAAATCCCACATGACCCAAGACACAGAATTGCATTGACACCAATTGTCAATGTGTCATTCACCATTGACATATCTGGATGATATATTTTTATTAAACCTTGTGCAAAATAAAAAAATCCCAAAATGTAATTAAAATGATTTCCTCAAGCA
This sequence comes from Henosepilachna vigintioctopunctata, assembly GCA_030704895.1. NCBI lineage: Eukaryota > Metazoa > Arthropoda > Insecta > Coleoptera > Coccinellidae > Henosepilachna > Henosepilachna vigintioctopunctata. The sequence continues at coordinate 2,606,886 of JARQZJ010000129.1, forward strand.
TACTGATAATATCCAATTTTATATAATCGATTATCCTGTGTACCCCTACACACGAATATTACTGACACAACACAAGGCCATTTCATTACTGTTAGTTAACTTAACAAAAAGATTTTACGTATTCAGACAAGTGCAGTGTAACAGGAACTTCTAATGATCTAACTGATCATGCTCTGCATTACTCTTTAGCTTTCAATAAAATTTTCGTCATTTTTGGATTAGCACCAAACATAATCTTTCTTTAAATTAGAAGTCATTATACTCATCTTTTTTTATCAAAAGATATAATCATTGATAAAATCCTTCACCTGAATAGATAAATGGTGAAGAAAACCTGGTTTATTCTTTACTTTCTAATTACAAATGCTATTTCCTATTGACTGAACGGATTAATATACAATAAAATAATATGTATATTCACTAATTTGAGTAGCTTGAACATTGAAGTTTAATAATTTTTAACACTCATATACAAAATAATAGATTGTCATTAACTAGATATATGAATTATTGAATATTATATTCAAAAATAAAGTAGTACTGTATTATTAATATCTGTACATTATCTTATGTCAACAATTGCTACAATGGGTTTATTCTCTGACTCTTGAAATGAAAAATGTTCACTGAAAGTATGAAGTTTTGATGCAAACATAGGCCTTGAAAAAAGATCAACAAAAAATCTTTCATTTGGATGATTTCATGATATAATTAGATGTTATTGTTCAACACATGTAGTTAACCTCCATAATAATTTATTGAGAAAATATCAATAGAAGAGAAAGTTAATTTGGAAATTATTTCAGTCTATTTTTAGGATTTATAAAAATTTTTTAAATACTTAAAACACTGCAAAAAAACCACTATTAAAATTGTAACATTTCTTTTAGTTTTTTTTTGGGTGCATAAAATAAGTCTATTTGTACCCAAATATTTTGAAATTATCATTAACTAGAAGCTAAGTTAATAAAATTGAATTGAATTAATAACGAGAACTAGTACTGAAAACTAAAATGCATCTGCACTTATATTAAATTCAGAACACATAGAACAACATTGCTATTTTAAGATAAAATTGTTCGTTACTAAGGGGTAGATATATTGACGTTGAATGAAGTCAAAATAAAAATTCTCTTGTTTACTTTTAATACACATTCAATAACTGGAAAATTTCAGTTTGTATTTCATATTTAAGGGCTGAAATACCGCAACATTGCTAAGTTAACACAAGTAACAAACAAGCCTTTGTGTTATAAAAAAAATAGCACCACTTTTTTTAATTACTCCTATGAAATTACAAGAATTTAAAATTTATGGAAAATTTGAAGGTTATTGATTGAATACGTAGGCAAAAATAGAGATATTCTTTATAAATGTAATAAATTGAACATTCGTTCACATTATCTGTAAGTACGAAACAAGATAGAAAAATACAGATCAATAACAATTTTGAAAAGAATGAAGTTCACCAATCAAAACTTATATCGTCTTGAGTTAAAAATCGACCGACTATAAGATAAGACCCATTCTCTTGTGGTATACTAATTACTACTATTTACGCGAAATACATAGGACAATTGATTCTTTGTTTAAATCTTTAAAATTGAATCATTTTTCAGTTTTAACTGAGCATTAAACTGACCTTGCATATATAATTTGGTATGTTGATATTTGGTACCATGCCGACGCATTCATTATGGTACAAACAAAGACATAAACGACATTGTAGGGTAGGTACAAGGCCTTGAACCCCCTCACATCTGATGGAACATGGTTGACATGGTTTACTGGCTAAATCACTGCTGCTCTCAGAGCTGGAATGTGGTAATAATGATGAGGAACTTGGATTTAGGGAATAGGATATTCAATTGGCACAAATTTGTTAAATTTCAACATTTTTGCTAATAAGTTGATATTAAACTTTGGTAGCATATTTTCGAGAAAAAAAAAATTAGGAATTCACCTTATCGGAATCAAAACATATGTACTTGTAGACCGCCATAGATACAGAAACCAATTTAACATTGATGCGATCTCAAAGAAGTTGTCTCAATGCTTTTTTATATGAATTTTCTTCATTTCTGATATAACACAAAAATGTATTAAAAATAGGTGAATTCTACCCATAAAAAATAGAGAAAATCATTTTCTAAGTTATTTAAAGCAACCTGTAAATTAAATACCATTAAGCACTTAATATTTTGATTTCAAAAAATAGTTTTTCAAATTAAAAACTGTAAGTGAAGTCAATACACTTACTTTTGAGCCCATTTTCCTGATTTTCTTGGTGTTACCTTCTTACCAACCATTGATGAATCTTCTTCACTTGAAGCAGTCACCTGTTTACTGGGAGCAGGTTGTTTCTTCTCAATTTTTGGTTTAGATGCGATTTTCACCTAAAAAATGTAATGCACTCATATACCAGACTAAGTTGAATGCCTAATGAAATAACATGAATGAACAAAATTCAAATATTCAGTCAAAGTCAAATTCTTTCATTGTCAAAAAATAATATTTAATTTTCAATCATAGAATTATTCGTAGAAGTCACAATGAAAATGATAGATTTTTTTTGTGATATAAAACTCACTTTCAGTGTTGATGACTTTACTGTCTTCTCTTCAGATCCACTATCAGCTGTGGTATTTGTTATCTATAATATAAAATTATTTCAATTGGAGAACATATATTATGAGGAATAATCTCAACCATACTCAAATGGGGTGTATTTTGAATACCAATAAAAAATTCTGAACTTACTTTAAGAAGAGCAGCACTGGATGACCTAGTAGATTTCAAAGGTTTGTTTTCTTCTGCATGGTCCGATTTGGAAGGATTCGATTTCGGACTGAGGCTTGAGCTGGTAGCGGACTCTAATTTGGGACTCATAACTTTCGGACTTGCCACCTTAGGGCTTGCTACCTTTGGGCTGGCTACCTTTGGGCTGGCTACTTTTGGGCTGGCTACTTTTGGACTGATAATTTTTTTCGCCTTATGGATAGCATTTTTTTTTGCAGCCAATGCACTGGCAGAACCAGCCTGGACATAATAATTGATATTAATAATAATTTATTTATCCTCTTACATTACATAATATATGCTACATATGCAAAATCTAGCATGCAAATAAAAAAGTATAATACTCCTTAGATTTCCGTTATATATATATATATATATATATATATATATATATATATATATATATATATATATATATATATATATATATATATATATATATATATATATATATATTAAAAAAATAAAATTTTTTTGCTGTGGAGTGCAAAGCAAAGTGCAAAATACGGCACAAATTTTGTTTTATATTCAGTTCAAGATTTTCATTTGTAATGATGATGAATACCTACTCTGATTTAATAATGAAATATTACATTTAGTAACAATGTTGAAGGAAATCATTTTAGGATTCCTATTAACGTATGAGATTTCAATGAACTATTCATATCATGAAAATGTTTGATCATTGATTTTTTTTGAATTGTTAAAAAAATATGCTATGTGAGCAATTCAATTATACATATATGTATTCCAATAAAAGCAGGCGGAATAGTACCATTTCTTTTATTAATGAAAACTCTTGTGGATTTTCTTCATTCGATTCCATTTCAATTTTAATTTCTGGGATTATGAAATTTTTTTCTTCTTTATCTATGCTCATATCTGATCTATCTGAATTGCTTGATGGTGAATTAAAAATGCTTGTGGCCAACTGACTTTCTATTACTTCAAGTTTCATTTTAAGATCAGAATATTGCCTCTTTAATATAAGATTAATATTTTTCAAATGATTTATGTCAGATCGATCATAATCTTGAAGCAGTAACGGCACTCGTTTAAACGAAGACAAACATTCATCGCAAAAATAAAACAACGCCCTTTGCCTTTTCAATTTGAGCACAATCATTTCAGAAGCGGGTAAATTAATACATTTTTCATGGAAAGCATTACCACAGCAATCACATAAAAATGTATCATCAAGACAAATTGAACTGTTGCATTTTGAACACAGCATATCCATGATAAAATTTGTAATTTGTTAAAATAAATAATTAAAAATAATGTTTGCTTCTGGAAAAAAGGCCAATAAACTTGAAACTACATAAATAATACAACACACAATTTCTAGTCTGTTTCTCAAATTATTCATATATGAATATAGATTCACATGTTCAGCAGATGGTTTGCACCTTATCGATTAAGGTTTTTATTGATTTGGCATTTGAAAAAAATTTGTGATAAGGAATCTGAATTCAAAATCTACATAACTGTTCTTTCCAACTACCATAAGAAAATAAATGTATTATGTGATAATTACGAGTAGTGAATAGTGTTGGTACAAATCAATATTTCAAACATGTTTTAAATATTCCAATTCTCACTATAACAGAAATCAAGATATTCGTGTATAAATTATATAGGGCATTTCAAGTACCTGAAGGTACAAATAAAATATTTGACAGCGTTTCAATATTAAATATCAAGACTTAACCTTTTTTAAAATGCACACTCAAGAAAGATGTACTAGGGTATCCATGAGTAAATATCAAGAGTGGTGAAACCAATTAAAAACTATTTTTGGGGCAGAACTTCAATTCTACCTTCATTTATTAATGTAACTACTATTTCTATCTTAATAATCATTTCTGTATTAAAGTCATGTACAAAATTAAATGCACAAAATCAATATTTTTCAAATAGAACATTTATGAAATTTATGAGATTATCTTATTAGAAAGAAAAATAAAGCTTAATTAGCATGAGATATCTCTAAATGTTTCTAGTTTTTGAAATATTACCAAATGTATAATTTACATGTGATAATTTTATTGTAAATTTTAATTGACTTCCTGGGTAGGTATGACTATGACTTCAACACAAACCATAATACATAATCTATTACGAGTATTATTTGGAAATTTTTTTCAAAAAATAACAAAATAAACATTGAAACTGCAATGTAACACTACAAAGATAGATTAAGTTTTATGGTAATTATTCAAACTTCTTCAAAATTATTCAAAAGTCTTAGTTGATAAAACTTCAAGAGTCACTCTTCTTAATGACATGACATCTTAAATGTTCAAAATTGATGGTTCAAATGAAAACAAATACCAGCAAAAATATATGAAAAGCACGATGGTCAAAGATATGGACTATTGACATTAAACTAATTGACTAAAACATTGATCCACATCTTAAGCTCCAACATTTTAAATTATATTTATTTCCGCTAACTACTTCAACATCAATAATCTATTTCAGTTATAATTTACAATCTAATAATAAATTTTAATAACTGAGATTGAATTCTCTAAGCTCTTGGTAGAACATGATTACATAAAAATTTGAGTCAAACTATTGGCTTAATGTTTCACAAATATATTGAATAATAAAATAATATTACAACGTTGAGTTGACATGTTTCGAACGGTCAGCTCATTATCATGAAAAGGTTATCATTATCAAGCCAAGAGTTTGAAACATTTTCTTTTTATTTTGAATCTTTTTTGAAATGTTGCGTTAGAAGTCAATTTATATACTCTCAGTATCTTATTCAAATATACAGATTGATAATGCAAGTGAGCATTAGGATTTCAACTATAAATTGAGGAATGTGTATTATGTATTTGTACTCTGAAAAAAAAACACAAAAAGAAGAACTATCAAATGCAAAGTGCATAATGAGAATATAAGTTATATAACAATAGAGAGAGAGAATATTGTAATTCTAGCTGTACCTCCTGGAAAAAATGCAGTTTACCTGCATATAAAGATGAATTTAGTTCAAAAATGAAGCAACTCAAGCATAGATATATTCAGATCAATTCTCTGCTTGAACAAGAATTGGCAGAACATTGTTAAAATGTATATTATAATTTAAAAAACTTGGTTAAAATCCACAAAATGTAATCAACATTCGAAATATGTTTGAGGTTACTAACACATTAAGAAGACCAGACAAATGTATATTGAATAACCACCATATTCACCACTTAAAGCGTTTGTGTACTACACATTGTGCACTACACAATTTTAAATGAATAAAGTTTTAAATGTAGAAAACCACATTTTCACCAGTTTGGTTTTATTTATTCTTTTATTATTGTAGAACATTCATCATATATATATATTTAACTATTGAAAAACGTGTAACATATCCATGCAGGCATGCGGGAGAAATTTTCACTCAAGAGTCTTCAATCTATAATGCATTGCTACTGATATGAAACAACTTCCTTTGTCCAGGTTTACAAAAATTGTAAAATACCAGCTCATGTCTGGCCAGTATACTGAATAATTACATTTAACAGACTTTCCAGAACTATTTATCTCTTTTTTTCAGTGTTTTTTTCGGTATATTTAGTAACTGGTTTGTCGAAGGTTTTCATATTCATTTTGTTGAACTAGTTTATTTATTTGATTTATTTTTGGTATTCTATCATTATTTTCAAATATAATTTTTAATTTTTTTTTATTTTAAAGGATCGAGTAAAAAAAACCAAGATAAACTCTGCCTTTCACTATTGTAGCACAATTTGGAAAAGTGAAGAAAGTCATTATAATTATTAAATTATAGAAACCAAAGTAGAATCTTAGCTTTTACTGATTTGATTCCAAATGCAGGATATGCAGTTAATCTCTACTTTTCTATTATTATATCTATATATATAAATTCAATATATTTATGAGTATATATGAAGAAATTTTCAATTTCAAACTAAAAAAACATACCTTAATTTTAGCATCTCGAATTATTTCCTTTTCAGGATCATTCAGTCCTAATGGTTCTTTGAAGAATGTGAAATCCTCTATATTAAGATCTTTATTTCTAATGAGACTTTCTCCTACCTCCCTCATAGACCTTAATTTTTTGCCTTCAGGCGAATAATAGTATATATCTCCATTCCTTTTACCACCAATATCACCAACAGAACGCCACACTAATTCTCTTTTCCATCCAAATTTAAATGGTTTAAGAAAATTTGGATTAGCAAGGTCAAAAGAACTTGTTTTAGTTCGTTTTGGCAGTGGGCTATTATTACGAGTAATATCTGACTCAACACGTTCAATTGGTACGGCTGAAATGGGCTTCTCTTTATCACCATTTTCTAAATGTGATAACTTGTTTGCTTTTATTGAGGGTGAAAGTGCTATATCACTGTAACGTTTATTTGGTACTCTGGCCCGCTTTCCTTTACGATAGCCTTGAGATGGAGTCTGACTCATATCAGAGTTTTCCCTTTCATCTGGAAAAAATCATTAGAATTTGAAATCTCTATACATTTGATATTAATGGTACTTCTTTGATTAGAAGTGGTGTAAGATGTATGAACGATAATCTCTCTCAACTTAAAATGTTTTAAACTGAAATATAACACAGTACATAATTATAACTATATAATTATGTACTAGCTAGTTCTACCCAGATATGTTCACCTTACATTGTAATTACAAATAATGGTTACCCAAATAACATAAACAATTGGCACTAATTATCTTATTAACACTCACCTTCTTTTTTCTCATCTGCTTTCTCAGGACTTTCATCCTCAATTACATCTTGACCTGTCTCTTGTGAATCTTCCACATTACCCTTGTTATCTTTCAACATTTCACTCACTTTTCTCTTAAGAGTTTTTTTTTCTGTTATATTTTCTTGTTCAGTATTTTCACCAGGCTTGTTAGTAATATCAATTTTTTCGTCCTCAATATTTGCATCTGATTCAGTTTCGTCACTTTTATCATTTGAAACAGATTTCGTCTCTTCTACCTCCATTGCGAACGTTTCTTCGATTTCAGGGCTCTTTTCGCCATTGATTTCTGAATCAGGTGTATTTTCAGAACTGTCTTTAGTTTGTGTTTCAACTGGTTTATCAATCTCCATTTTTATAAAAGAAGTCACTTGAACTCAGATATTCAAGAAAAGTAAAATTCAACATCTAATTTCACCTTCTAAATTATAACCGTATATCGGCGTTGATGCGTCATTTGCAGATTGAGCACTACTTACTTACTGTCTCTGGTATAAATATTGACTTACCTACTGGTAATAGAAATGTTTGTAAAATGATTCAGTTTAAATTCTTCATCAATAATATAAATGTATACGATACAAAGTCACTTCATATTCAATAACACTAAATTTCATATACCAAATCATAAATTTATGCTTTTCTATAGTAAATATCAAATGAAATATCCGCAAGAGGGCACAACAAAATCACAGAAAAGAATTTGACATGTATTTCTGTCTCCCGCTTCTTTTAAGCGTCAGTAGTGCCATGGTCATAGAATTGTTGATAATTAGTTCTTTATTTTTCTTTCAGTATAATAAACCAACTAATATTTAGCCATATTCAAACGCGTTCAGTACAAAAAATATTTTATTCAGTGTTTTCCTATTAGTGGCGATACCATGAGACCTACAATACATACCATATTCTCCTTCATTTAATGCTAAGGATATAAAATCGACTTGCAAAGAAATGTTATGAGTTTTTTGAGTCCATCTAAAATAAAAGAAGAGAAAATCTATATATTTCATTGAATGAATCTTAAATTTTTGCAATCTTATGAAAGGAAAAAGGATGAATTAATTACATATATGTTTTGTACAATTTAGACCAGTGAATTATCTTGTGTATCCTGTATCTTGATTCAGGTAATTTTTTTCCTTTACGTTTATCAATTGAAACCAAAGATGTAGTTTCATAGAATCGATTCATGTATATGCGAATTTTATATGCAGTTAAAAAACATAAATAAAATAGATCCTTTCCTTAATTTCGGATTTTTTGGAATTGAAAGGCAAAAAGGAAAAAAACCATTATAATGATTTAAAATATAATGGAACTGTTATCTACATTCAATTTGAAACGGTTGTTGCAAAAAAGGTTTGGTATATAATTCGTTTTAGAAAGAACGAGAAACAACATTTTAGTTCAATAAGAAAAAATCATTTTCTGCATTTGCTCTTAGATTACATGTTAATATCTTTAATTGAATCTGAAATTTTCACGCATTGAATCGTTTTCCGATGTTACATGTAGTTTTTCATTATGAAGGTTAAGTTGAAACAACCTGACGTAATAATTTGAAACTTACTAAAGTTCGTACTTTACTTACAATTTGCTTACTACTAAGCTCTACACATAATGAGAAAGTTGAATAATTTAATTAAAACTAAGTGGTTTTTTGATCTTTACTATAATTCAGTTAAACATAACAATATTGTTTCTCCAACACAGTGGCTTCATCAGATATTGATAAACTGATTATAGTGAATTGTGAGAATTATAGTGAAAATCAAAAAAAAAAAATCATTAAAATAAAAAATAAATTCGAATTTTTGATTTGCACTCTTTTGAGTTATAGTTGAAATTAACTTATTCCCTGTGAAGGTCTGAAGAAGTCGACAACCCGACGAAACGCCTCATGTTATTATCCAATCAAAGTGTAACTCTAAGCTAATTATCCAAGCTAAGTGTCTACGGTATAAGGGACAAACAACTTGAAATGATTGAGAGCTACCTCCAGAATAGAAGACAAAGGGTCTTTGTTTCTGCTGGAAACCGTGAATACCTGTCTTCAGAGAAGCTTATCGACTTGCTCTTTGTTATTTTCATTAATGACCTCCCTAACATTTTATTTTCTAGTTCTATAAGGTCTTTGTTGTTTGCGGACGATGCAGACATCATCATTTCTGTGTTGGGGTTTCTTAGGATGTTTACCCAAACTCTGTTCAGTATGATATGAACAACTTTATTTAACATAACTAATTACAACTAAATACATTGAACTGCACTAATAATGTTTGTAGAGACAGTCATGTTGACTGCTTGGCGACTAGCGCCGAAGTCCACGAGATCTTGTTGTCTTCTCCTGAGGTTGCATCCCGAGCATGCGCAGTCGTTTTTCTTCTTTTTCTTTGCTGTGACTAGTCTATCGGTTGATGCATCCGGTGGCAGGATGTGACTAGTCGCCGCATACTTCCCCCGCAGTGTCACACATAGTTAGCAAAACATGTGGGGAACTTACTAACCTCCCTGTATACTTTATGAAAATCTATTATGGTTGGCAATGTTCGATTCAATTATGGCTGATTTCAGTGGAAGGTGGAATTCTTCGTTGAGGCCTTTTGATTGCGGATAGTAAGGAGTGGTCCCTATTTTTGAATCCCTTGTGGATGAGCTAATTGCTGTGAGAGATTACTTTTGAACTGCCGTCCTTGATCCGTTGTGAATCGCGAAGGTTCTCCAATACGTGATATCCAATTCTCGTAGAGTTTTGTCGCAATTGTATCTGCTGTGATATCTGTACATAGAACAGCTTCTGGCCATTTTATGAATTCATCTGTCATTGTCAAATAATAACTTTTATCTTCTGGAGAAGGCAAGATGTGACTAGTCGCCGCATCTGCAATGAACATTGTGAATGGTATAATGGAATTTAAGGATGCCATAGATAGAGTAAACGAATGGTGTATAGAAAATTAGCTTGTGCTTAATAATGTTAAAACCCAATGTATTATTTTTAAAACTGATAGAGCAAACGTAACTATCCAGAAAGCATAGCCTTTTGTAATGCTGAAGTACCAATCAGTGAATCTGTTAAATTCCTGGGAGTTTATATAGACAGTTTCATGAAATATCACAGCCATGTCGAAGAAATTGATAATAAATGAGAGGTAATAATAAAAACTTGTCTAAAAATCACTGACTGAACAATTCTTTATTCGACTAGTTTCGCCTTTTACAGCATTTCAAGAATGAAGAAAGAATCAAGAAACTAGTCGAATAAAGAATTGTTCAGTCAGTGATTTTTAGACAAGTTTTTATTATTACCTCTCATTTAATTATGAACTATCACAGAGTAGATTTATCGTCCATTGAATTAATTAATAAGAAATTGAAATCGGTTATTGAGGGAGCCTAGAGATCAGGTTGATTTAGCTGTATTAAAAACGGTGTATTATGCTATGTTCCAGTCACTATTGAGTTATGGCATCATTTTTTTGGGAACCAGTTCGGGATCTGTTAAAAAAAGTTAGCCTTGAGATCAATATTCAGTCTAGGTTTCAGGGAATCGTGTCGAGGGTATTTCAGGAGGAATGACATTTTAACAGTTTATGCATTGTACATCTATAGAATCTTGATGTACATGCATGAAAACAAGCATTATTTCGGTAGATATTCAGATGTAAATAACACTAGAAGAATGCATCCATTTATTTTTCCGATTCATTCTCTGTCTCTAACTGAAAAAGGCCCGATGTATATAGGCATTATATTATTACAACTGTTTGAAAGATTACTAGTAAATATACAAAAGTTATATTGTCATTCATCTTTCGGGAAGCCTCTTCATCGTTTTCTTGTACAGCTTGTGCCATACAATATTGAAGAATTTTATGGTTCATGTAGTGACCGTGTAGACAATTTTTGAAATTTTTTTCCTTTTCTTGTTTTGTTTTGGAATGACCTGTTTTCCTTTCTACTCTGATTATTTGGTAAATCAATAATTATTATATATATATATATATATATATATATATATATATATATATATATATATATATATATATAGATCTGGATATAGGTATATATATAGAAAAATGTTATTAGGAAAATTTGCTATCAAATTTTTATAATTTATGCAACTGCATATACATCCTGAATTCTATTGATTGCAATAGGTAATATGATAAAAATTACCCTACAATCTAGAAAATTACCAAGAGAGCTTGAGAATTACCTTCATTAAGACACGCAGAAAAAGTTTTCGAAGTCATGACAGTTATTACCTGAATAACGCAATTTACCAATTTCTTTTTGAAATGTGTTAAAAATTGCCCTATAATAATGAAAATTTGATGTTGAGGTCAACATTTATTTCTATTAGCGTGCTGCAAAAGTTTCCCGCACACTTTCTATGGTCGACAGTAAGAAGGTGCCATTATTCTAGCGATTCATTGCTAATGGAAAATTCCGAACTTTTTACTCACCTCAAAAAGATTTTCCTTTACTTTGGTGTTTGGAAATCGAAAGAAATAAATGGAATAAAGGGAAAATTGTACGATATTTATGCCTTGTATCTGAAGTTGGCTGTAATTTTAGCAGCAGCCAGTTTCATATGTAACGTTTTTAATGCAAACAAATTATCCAGGAGTGGTTTCGCGAATTATGGCGGCTGGGTATCAACAACGAGTGTGACAGCAATAAAAATATTGATATGTCAAACACACAATATACCGGATCGTTTCGAGAACATTTTCCAGAAAGAGGCAGAAATGTACAATACGAACGATGAACAATTGAGAAGATTGCATAAGTCAATCACTGGACCCATTTTGAAAGCATTTTTGTCCTTCTTTTTTTTCGTGCAAGCAACCAATGTTCTGATTCTTTGTCTTTGTGCTTACTTTTATTATATTTACTGGATAGAAAAGCTTACTCTTCACCCATTTGAAATGTTTCTACCTTTTGATAGAGATAAAACTTACGAATTTTCGTTGGTAATTTATGTACTAAGTGAAACTGCAACTGGCTCTATGGCTTATGTTATGGACATGACGCTTTTGGTCTTTGTAATATACTATATTTTGAAACTGAAAACTCTCCAACAAATTTTGAAACATTACACATATTATCTCAGCAAAGACAAGAATATGGAAGGGAGTAATTTCGGATTTAAGTTCAGATATGCAGATACACGTGAGTTCTGGAGAAGTTGCATTTTTGAACACCAGAACATAATAGCGTAAGTATCTCCTAATTCTCTAACAATTTCAAATTTTCAATTCAATTCATTTCACTTTCTTTGCCTTGAAGAATATTTTCGTTTAGAAATGTTCAGGCATTTATAAACAATGTCAAACAAAGTATCCCAGAAAAAAATAATGATTTCTCAGAGATCTATATGTAAAAATGATTTTTTGATACTGGTATAATTGGTGTACCTAATATTAATTTTGAATTTTAGGGAAGTTGGAATACTCGACAAAGATATGAGCAAGCTTTTCTTTATTGACTTTTTCCTGAGAACATTGCAAATGGCAGGCTTTTGCTTGGGATGTATTACAGTAAGTCCACTACTGAGTGTATTGAAGAGGAAATTCAAACATTTTTGACCAAAGTTCGTAAAATGTCTTTTAACACATCAAAAAGGCGTTTATTTTTCATTATAGATATAGCATTTTCAATACTTTTTCTTGAGAAATATGTGAAATATAGAATATTCATATATATATATATATATATATATATATATATATATATATATATATATATATATATATATATATATATATATATATATATATATATATATATTTGATATGAAAAAGTTTATTTTTGTTGACGTTTCGTTGTTATATTACAACTTTGTCAAAACTAATGAATAATTATCCGCAATTAAAAAATTAGTTTTGACAATTATTTTGACTTATTCATTATTTGACTTATTCATTAGTTTTGACAAAGTTGTAATATAACAACGAAACGTCAACAAAAATAAACTTTTTCATATCAAAAAAAGCCTGTTATTGCTAAAAACTTTCGAAAAATATATATATATATATATATATATATATATATATATATATATATATATATATATATATATATATATATATATATATATATATATATATATATATATATATATATATATATATATATATATATATATATATATATATATATATATATATATATATATATATATATATATATATATTAGTAAATAACTTAATCGAAATATTTCCAATAAAACTCTCAGGGAGCTACTATGTATTTTTTTTCTTCGTTACTGTAGTAAGTATGTGAGTACCAGGGTGGCCCAAAGACCCTCACACCTGCTTCTTTACTACCTGAGGTGACGTGAAGGTTCGACCTTGACCATCATTTACATTCTGACCGGTTTTACCTCGCCAGCAATTCAGGTGTGGGCCTACCGGTGCGACAGTTAGTGGTTTCAATTTTGATACGTGATGGAAGCGTCCGAATGAAGCGTTCCAAGATTATCGCGCTTAATGAACACAAATCAATTACTGTAAGAGGTATAGCTGGAGCTGTTGGTGTGGGAAAGTCCAGCGTTTCGAGAATTTTAAAAATATAGAAAAGGAAACTTTGGCCGCAAAGGCAAAACTACTCCAAGAACAGACAAATTGTTGATAAGAAATAGCAAAATTATTGCGAGAAAGACAAGCACTGATCTTCGAAGGGATTTAATGGTTTTTGGTGTTGAGGTGAGCAACTCAACTGTGCGAAAACGACTGCTGGAGGTTGGACGTAAAAAAAGCAACTGCATACCCAGAAAATGATGAAGAAACGTTTGACATGGGCCAAAAGTACCTTGCGTGGACTGTGGACGACTGGAAGAAGGTGGTTTTTAGTGATGAGACACATTTATTTGTTCAAGGGTATAAATCAAGTGTTGTTAGACGATGTGATTGGGAAACTCTACGGCCTGATCACATCCAGCAAACAGTAAAACATTCTTCGAAACAAATGTTTTGGGGTTTTTTGGGTTTTGGTACTGGACGATTAGCTCCTATAACATGCATGATGAATTCAGTGAAATATATGGAAATATTGCGCACCAGGATTGTCCCATTCATGGAAACATTTGATGAAACATTTCAGCACGATCTAGCTCCCCGCCACAATTCCAAACAAGTGCAGGCCTTTATGCCTGAGAATTTATCGAATATTTGAAAGAAACGACTGGCAAAAATAGATTTCACTACAAAAAAAAATGATTATAAGTGCAATTCAGATGTGGTTTCATGATGACGAATTAAAGAAAATCTGCGCTACGCAAGTGGAATCAATGCCTAGACGAGTTCAAGAAATTATTTCTGCGAAAGGAGGACATACTTCATATTAATATGAAACATTTGCACTATTTTGTATGTATTTACTTCATTGAAAGGTAAGATTTTACGAAAACATTGTTTTTTATCCTTTGTCTCAATTAATTCGAACAGCATAGTATCTACACAAATGTTGTCAACGAGAACATATCACTTTCGAGAGTGAATATCAAGTTCGCTTCGAAAAATCATCGAACTTGTTGAAAGATAATAGGATACAATTGTTTCATCATTATTATGAATCTTCACTTCATATTTAATCAATCAATCAAGAATCTATGACTTTCAAAAAGCCCACAGATCCTATATCCGAATGAGGAGAACATTAATTCGTGAACATTAACGTGAGCTCCTTCTTTGAAAGAAAAGACGTATAAACTCTCCCCAGCATTCTAGATTCCTACTCATGACAACATTAGTAAGAGTACGTAGAGGGCATTTCATTCAAACACAACAGAGCCTTGTCTGTAATATGTAATCGCTCTAGATAACAACCAGACGGGCAAAAGATAGCTAGTTTCAAGATTCACGAATCATTCATACTAGACAATTCTGAGACTCCTTCAAAAAATCATTCAAAAAGATCGATGTTCTTTCGAAGCGCACTTACATAATATTCACTCTCGAAAGTGATAGTGATAGGTCCGTTCTCGTTGATAACATTTGTGTAGACAGCTTCCTGAAAGTTCGATATTTCTATTAAGAGAGAGAATAATTTCGTGAATCTTGAAACTATATATATATATATATATATATATATATATATATATATATATATATATATATATATAAATATGTATATATATATATATATATATATATATATATATATATATATATATATGTATATATATATATATATATATATATATATATATATATATAAATATGTATATATATATATATATATATATATATATATATATATATATATATATCTTGAAATTGATTTATTGCCTGTTTGAGGTATTTTCATATTAAAAAGCCTGTTAATGCTAAAAACTTTCAAACTATATATATATATATATATATATATATATATATATATATATATATATATATATATATATATATATATATATATATATATATATATATATATATATATATATATATATATATATTAACGATAAAAGAATTATTCTAAGAATTATATTTAATGCAGGCAAACTAAAATTAAGTAAAAGAATATATATATATATATATATATATATATATATATATATATATATATATATATATATACTCTCAGGGTGTCATTTCTAAACATGTCAAAGCCCTATCTGTTCAAAAGGCAAGATAAGGACAGTAACTTACTCATGTGATCTTCCTCTACGAAGAGACAAGATAAACTCTGACGAATGTGGTAGATTGCGTTCATGACTGAATTCAGTGCGTACTTCCAGACAGAAATGGCGAATAGAGATAAAAATAAAAAGATTCGAATAAAATTAGCACAGTAGATAAACTATGAATTACCCATTATATGCATGAACTTTTGAAATGAAAAACTTTTTTTTCAGGCTGAAGAATTTATGCACAAACTTTTCGGACTGGGTTGTGTGCTTTGTAGTTCATCTCAGCTTATAATATTATATTGGTATGGTCAAGTTCTTGCTTCAGAAGTAAGGAATCACATATACTTTTCAAAGCTGTTAATTTTATTTCATCTTCATTTGTTACAGAGTTTGGCTGTCTCTGATGCTATATACGAAAGCAAATGGTATGAAGCGGATGTTGAAATTCAAAGAATTTTGTTGATGATGATGAGAAGATCTCAAAAGTGGTTGTCTTTGAAACTTGGAAAATTTGATGAAGTCACACTAAGAACTGTACTCAAAGTAAGTTAAAAAAAATTTAAGACGATTGGTTTATTTTATAACAGTGTTTTTCAAATATATCAGCGCGCATTTCGCTGAGGTTTCTTTCCTGAACAAATCCCATCTACTCAGTATTTTCATTGGTCTTGAACCTGATGTGGTATCTACTTTTGATGTGGTATAACCTTCGACTAATTCCGTACTTTTATTGAATGAAGTGAAATATCAAATAGAGATTGGAATCTCGAGAAGAATAGTAAAACACATGGAAGAACATTCCGTCACAGTTTGGTGAAAATTACGCAATATTTTGAATTATTAATCGAAAGTCATACACCGTTTTCCAAATCTCTCTCTACATAAATACTATCTCCAGACTGAAATGGGATTTTTAAGATAAAATTATTTTTATATAGGATCTTGTACCTTCTACGCACAGGAGGGTCTCCGTTGAACATCGCCATCAGTTTCTATTTTAGTAGTTGTTTTTGCGCCATTCCAGCAAGCTACGATGTTTCGTAGACTTGACTGATTATCGTCAGGTCGAGGACGGTCGAGCTTTCTCTGGGAATTTCACTCACCTACCCTTTCAATCCACTGTTAGTGCAGATACCATATACTCAGACTGAAAGACTTTGGAGAACGAAAAAGGAAAGTGAAAAAAGAAGATATAGCTTCGCCTCATTTTTGATAGACAGTTGTTCAATACTGCTACCTTGCTAATCTTGATGTTCTGTTGATGTTAGCTTAGGTCTAGTTGATAAGTTTGGGTAACACCTTGATCAATAGGTAATAAATTCACGCCATAAGTCACCCTGTGTGTTCAGCAGTTTGTGAGTATATACAGTGTTGCCTAATTGTAAACAAGCTGCGATAACTTGTCCGAATGGTCATGCAGTGGCGTACACTGGACTAATCTAAACGTAGGCGAAGACGCATCATTGAGTTCCTCTTCTTTATTTACGTTTTCTCAAAATCACTGGAAAAATGTCCACTTCTTTCTGTAAATCTTAACTCGAATCCAGGATATTTTTATAATAATGTAATGAAATATTGAAATACATGTTTGACAAAAAACTTTCATTTATTTCTGGTTAACGTTTCGCTCCATATATCAGCTTCCTCAGCACTATGAGATGAATAATTTTCATTTCACGAATCAATAAAATTATCTTTTTCATCAAGAAAACCTTTGGAAAAATCTATGCCCTTATCTTTTCCCAATATTACTAGAAAAATTATCACGTCTTTGTGTGTAACTAAATTCGAACCCAGATCATATTTCATAAGAATGAAATGAAATATTATAATTTATATTACACAAGAACTTTCCACTTGGTATTCTTTGTGATCAACCTTATCTAATAGAAAATCCAGGAATGATTTCAACATGATTCTGTCAGAAACATATTATATTAGATTATAGGGGTTAGTATCTTGAAACTAATTTTGAATGATGAATTCAATGAGATTATTAACATCTTCAATACAATTTGCCATGTTGGCAATGAAATCAACAGTCCTTGGTATACTCCATGGTAGTTTACATCTTTTCTTTCCCAATGTTCCAATAATGAACTTTAATTATTACAGTGTTTCAAAAAAAAGTTTTCTATTCATCATGAAATGGGAACAATATATATATATATATATATATATATATATATATATATATATATATATATATATATATATATTTATATATATATATATATATATATATATATATATATATATATATATATATATATATATATATATATATATATATATATATATATATATTTTGAAAGTTTTTAGCAATAAATCAATTTCAAGAAATATATATATATATATATATATATATATATATATATATATATATATATATATAGTTTCCAGATTCATTCACGAATCATTCATACTAGTAACTACTGAGACTCTTAATCGAAATATCGAAGTATTTCAAATGAAAATCTCAGTGAGCTGTCAACGAGAACGAACCTATCACTTTCGAGAGTGAATATTAAGTGCACTTCGAAAAAATCATCGTTCTTGTTGAATGGTAATAGCATTCAATTGTTTCATCATTATTATCAATCATCAGTCCGTATTTAATCAATGAATCAAGAATCGATGACTCTCAAAAACGCCCACCTATGGCGTTTGTTATGGCGATCTACTGTGATCTTTTCATTTCAATGAGGACCGGAATTTCTTCCATACGCCTCTTCATCTCGTTTTCGCCTTTTTTCTACTGTGTTTGAGAGAAGTTTTAACCTTAGCTTACTACTGACTTGGAAACGCCAGCCTCTCCTGAGGATTCAGCTAAAGTTGAGATCTCCGAAGAGCTCTCCCTTCTCTGTTTTCACATGTTTCTTTTCATCGTCTCTTGAAAATTTCAAGGATTTTTCCTTGTTCTTCTATCAATTTTATTTTCTGTTCGATCGTTTATTTCTTTCGGTTTTTCTTCTGTTTGTTTATTTTTCTCCCATCTTTTTCTCCAGTGGTTTTTTGGAGGTGGTGGGGCATCGATCAGCTTTCGTTTCTTAGTTTGTCTGTTTCTCGGATTGTTTGGATTTTTTGTGCATCTTATGTTCGTGGAGAGTTGCTCTCCCTGGCAATTAGCGCATTTCGGTGCCGTTGTTCTCGGCTTTTTACATTCGTGGGTGCTGTGCTCTTCTCCACATTTCATACATTTCGGCGTTGCATTGCAATTTCTCTGAACATGGCCGAAAAGTTGACAGCGATGGCACTGGATCACTTCTGATTTTGTTCGGAATTTTTCCACTTTTACCGAAAGTCTGCAGCATTTTTCGAGTTTATTGTATATCGATCTATATTCCTTCGATATCTCGATTAGTATCAGTGGAATAGGGTAGCCCTTTTTACCCTTCATCCTCGTTATTTTCAGGACTGGGTATCCCTGATTTTGTAGGTCTTCTTTTATTTCATCTTCATTCTTTTCTGTTTTTATTCCTTTTATGACAATTTTTAGATCTTTCTTTCTCCATTGGCTCCATTTTGTTTTTTCTCGGATGATCAATGGCGGTATTTTCTCAGTATTCTTTTCTCTTTCTTGAATTTTGGTTTCTACTTTTCTGTTCTCGCTTTTTTCTTCATTCTCTGTCGTTTGTTGGTTCTCGTTTCCCCTTTGTTCTTCATCACTTCCGTCACACAGGGCCTCGTACTGATTCCTTGTTGACGTCTGCGTTACCGTTTCTAGTTTTCCATACTTTGTCGTTCTTCTTGGTTCCTTGAAATCGTTTCTCTGTAAAGAATTTTCAATATTAGTTTTACTGTGCTTCACACAGATCTCAACTGTTTTCCGAGGCTTCTCCGCCTTTTCGGAATCTTCTTTCGCTTCTCCGTGCCCATTATATTGGCCGTTATCGGTGTACAAGCTCCGCGGGGCGGGGCTTTGTCCGACGATCAATGCGTTTTCCACATCGAGCTCTTCTTGAACAATGAGTTTCAGGATCTCATTAGCCGGGAACCCATGCTTTGCCACGGCTGCTAGTCCGGCTCTGATTTCCGTAAAAACTTCTTGTACCATGTTGTTTGCCATTTTCGCTAAGTCGGTTTTCGTTTTCTAAACAAGTTCAGAGAATAATGATCGTTGTATGTATGTTTATGATGTATGGCGATCTATGCCCACAGGTCCTCGATCCGGATGAGGGGAACAACAATTTTAAAAAACTCACGTGAGCTCCCTCTATGGAAGAAAAGACGAATATACTCTCTCTCTGACAACATTAGTGTGAATACGTGTAGCTTTGTCGACATTTCATTCGAACACCACAGAAGTCTGTTGACAACATTTGTGTAGACACATTATAGTTTTACAGTTCATGAAGTTATGTGTATGTCCTGGTTTAAGTACTCGTAGTTTAATGATTGATATATGCTGGGTAATGTACTTTGATTATAAGCCCAATGGCCGTTAGGAACCGGCGTTAAACTGTAGGTCCACTGAATTTAAGAAAAAAATTATCATTCTACATAATATGAAATGATATTGTTTTTTGTGTACCAAAGTAATGCTCGACTAAGTGTGAATCATCACCCTTATACCAGGGTATTAAATTGCTGACCATTCAACACCCTAACTCTCTTGTACTTTTTATGTTCAGAAAATGTGTCAACACATGCTTGACATATGTTGTTTGTTGCTTGACATATGTAGGTTGCTAATGAGAGCATATTACAGTACTTCAGAATTATGAAGGGTTTATTAACTGAGGATGATATATTTGCTGATTCAAATCATATAGAAACTAACTTGATGATAACTTGTCCGATACAGAGATGTATTCTCTTTGAATAGATGAATAATAAGCATTATCATTATTGAAGAAAAATATCGTGAAATGCCAATTATGTCATATCGAAATTTATTCAACTAATAATTGTGAAATTGAAAATTTAAACCTTTGATTTTTTTTGAGAAGTTGTTGTCGAAGCCCCTTTTAGCTCACACTCAGTTACGCCACTGTGCTGATTGACTTAATCCCAAACAGATATTGTAATTACAGGGTGCCTGTTGAAACAATGATTTTCAGATGGAATTTTTTTTCCTGTCGTTCAGATTATAGCTATATAACCGCATAAAATTAATATTTGATTGAATACAATTATTAAACTGATGTTCAATATTTTTGTATTTTCAATCAAATAATTTTCTGATGATAATATACACAAACAGATGTAATTATTCAGCATTTTGTGATTTTTCAAAACGTGAATATTTATGATATGAAAAATTGAATTATATATTCTTTTCAGATTTTGAAATCTATATATTCCTGCATGAGCATCATCATACAAAGACAGTAGGGATATTTCTGGATATACACAAAATGATGAATGAGTATTATTTCTAATCACATAGGTAGTATTTCAAGAAATAAGAAAATGGCTTTACAGTGTTGCCAATTTTGCTCATCTGTTCCTAATATTTTGTTTCAGAAATTTTCATATTTTACAAGGATGATCGTGAAATTTGAAATTCAGGATTGTATTCAGGATTATCGTATGCACTTATTGTAAGCTATTCGATTATATGTAGAGAATACCCGAAAACATATATACAAAATGAATCTTGAATCTCGAAATAAAAAACTAGACTCTACAATATTTTTGAACGCACTTGACATATGTATCGGGTTAATAATTTATCATCAAGGCAATCAATTCATCAATTTATCACACTTTGAAATTAATTATTGAACATTTGACAAATTATTTTAGCCCAAAACATATGCCCAGAGTATTTGAATAAATTTACCTAATTTATCTACATAAATTAAAATGATTTTGTCGAATTTTGCCAATTGTTCAGTTATAGGATATATTGGAGAATATTCCTCAATTAATAATAGAATACAAACTTTTGTTAAACTTTTTCACTTCAAACTCTTTATCGCAAAAATTACGCAACAATTGAATTCGAGCCCCCTGTGTAACCATTATCTTTTACTGAGAAGATTCATCGAATCCTCTCACCTTTTACTTTTATTTACACATCTGAAATAAATTATAGATTTCATGAAAATAATTTGTATTGTGCAATTATGAAAAACTACGCAATAGAAAAGAAGTCGTGAGTATGAAATGTAGGTAATCCAAAATTGTAGTTTAAAATTTTGATATATCTTAATTCACCAATAATAAAAATCAAATTAATTAACGATTCAGTTGTTAATAAAGACACTCATTACCAATATTGAGGTTATCTTTAAACTGGTATGCATATGATGAAATAAACTCTACACATTAATCAGTTAATTAAAACAACTAAACTAGGTTTAAACAGACCTATTATTTCCTTCTAGCAATCGACTAGGGACGTTTTGGCATAAATAAAAGTTTGACTACCCCAATCTTTAGTCGAAAGAATTCTACATTATCATATTATAACAATAGGACTTTGTATTTTTAAAAACATTTACTTCAGTCACACTTTTATTGCTCATTATTGAAAAAGCTTGATTATAATGAATTGAAAATACTATGGAAAATATTTTTTCAACTAGTTATTTCGACTGAAAAGTGGGCAGAATTGGCTGCAAAAAATTTGGTTTAGCTTCGCACCAATCACATTAATGATGAAGTTTTTGTCCAGCTATTAGTTCAATTATTTGTAAAATTAACTGAAATACACTGCTGATAAAAATAAGTACTGATTTACTGAACCTTTATCCTAATTATACATTGCATACAATATATCTTTAAAAGAATATAATATTTTATATCGAAATATTTGCATAACTCATAATAATTGTACTTTAAGTTTCCCTGTTGAAGGTAGCAAAGTTTACCCAAAGCTTGGAAGCAGAATAAGGAATATACTATAATAATATCACTTTTTAATGAGCTACAAAATCGTCATTTTTATTTTGCTTATTAGTACCTTCCATTTCTTCTTATCATATATATATATATATATATATATATATATATATATATATATATATATATATATATATATATATATATATATATACTAGCAGACCCGGCGAACTCCGTTTCGCCACCAGATGGCTTCGTTTTATGTAACATTTCGTTTGGTGATTAAAAGTTTTATATTTGAAAAGGAAAAATTTTATTTCGTTTCTCAACAGTAATGAATTCATTTCGATTACAAAAATGAAGTGTTATTTAGTTGAACGTCTCTAAGTAAATGAAAGTGAATCAAAAGTAAATACTGAATTATATCCGTGTCCGCAAATTATCCGTTTCATTGAAGTAACCACATTTTTTGTTTTTTGGTCTGACGTTAACACAAACAAAGCGGATGGTTTCCCAACTCGTGAACACGCAACGTATAACTGCCCATGTGAAAAACAATGATTTTCTAAATTTATCCCGCAAACACTAAGCGATTGGCCTTGCGACTTGTTCATTGTCATTGCGAACGCAAGGCGACCTGGAAATTGCAATCGTTTGAAGTCAAACGGAAGATCAGTCGGAATCATTGGTATTCGAGGAATACATACATTTTCACTTGCGTACTTTCCGTTAATAATGGTTGCCTCAATCAAATTCGGCATGTCTTTTAACCGAAAGTCGAGTACCGTTGCAAAGTCGCGGTGGATTCAAATTAC
Organism: Henosepilachna vigintioctopunctata; assembly: GCA_030704895.1. Lineage (NCBI taxonomy): Eukaryota > Metazoa > Arthropoda > Insecta > Coleoptera > Coccinellidae > Henosepilachna > Henosepilachna vigintioctopunctata. The sequence goes on from JARQZJ010000129.1 coordinate 2,630,687, forward strand.
GCAATATCATAATAACTGTACCATCTTTGAGTTGCAAGTTATGTGCTGGAAATCCTGGTAACTCCAGAGAGTTCAAAAACTCCGTTGGATAATTTACTACATCATCGGGATTTGTTATGGAATCAACGGATTTGTATGTCACCAAATCGCCTGCAATTTTTGATTGAATGGCGAAATTCACTGCGTGTATATCATTATTCTTTGCTGCAAGAATTGTTCGTTGACTTAACTAAGCATAATTCTGATAATTCTCACTAATGTTTGGAAAACATCTTCAATAAAAGCTAATTGAGAGTCTACAAATCGGCAAAAGTTGTTGGTAAGAGTAATTTATCCAGATGTCGCATCAACTGGGACTTTTCAATTTCCAACAGCTAATAATTGTTTGGAAAATTGTGCAGCACTTTGATCATTTTGAAGTTGAATTCTCATATTAGTGGTTAGCGATAATGTTTTTACGTTATTCCATAATAACGGTAACATATAAAGGTGATGCCATCAGGCAAGCATTCAATTCATCTGCAGGCGTTCCACGGGGAATTACTGGCAACGTCTGCCTGAAATCGCCTGCCAACAATATCATCAAGCCGCCAAAGAAATAAACAGCTATAAAAAATAAGGGTTGATCGTAGAAGGGTGAAAATTTAGTATTGTATGTATTTTTGTATGTTGTATCATAAAAAAATAAAAACTGAAAATTTTGTCTGAAAAATAAAAAACAAAATTCAGGGGTGGACTACCCCTAACATTTAGGGGGATGAAAAATAGATGTTGGCCGATTCTCAGACCTACTCAATACGCTCACAAAATTTTATGAGAATCGCTCAAGCCGTTTCGGAGGAGTATGGAAACGAAAACTGTGACACGAGAATTTTATATATAAGATATATATATATATATATATATATATATATATATATATATATATATATATATATATATATATATATATTAAGAAAGAGTTTTTAGCAATAACAGGCTTTTTTATACGAAAAAGTTTATTTTTGTTGACGTTTCGTTGTTATATTACAACTTTGTCAAAACTAATTAGAATTTTTCTAACGCAATAGGGTGGACATTGTAGATCACTTCAGGTGGCGTTCTCTATTTCTGTGATCGAAGTAAACCCCTACTGTTCTGTTAGGGTTCACTTTGATTTTCCATGTCTCAAATTACTTTCGAATTCTCTGCAGGTCTTCTAGTAAACTACATTAGTTTTGACAAAGTTGTGATATAACAACGAAACGTCAACAAAAATAAACTTTTTCATATAAAAAAGCCGGTTATTGCTAAAAACTTTCAAAATAAAATATCTTAAACAGGCAATATTAAGGTCTAGATTAAGTTCCTCGTAGAGTTGCGTGTTGGGCATGTATCTTGGTGCCCCTACTGCCATTCTCACTATTCTGTTGAGAGTACCTTGAAGCTTCTCGACTCGTGCGAAGTTGTCTATTTCCCAGATTTCACCTCCATAAGTTAGCCCTGGAATGATAATTGTTTTAATTATTTTCATTTTGTTCTCGATTGGCATCCTGCTCTCTTCGTTCAGAAGGGGGTACAGGTAGGCCTGCATTTGTCTGGCTTTCTTGATGTTTTCGGAGATTTGAGTTGTGAATTTCAAGTTGCCGTCCACGATTACTCCTAAGTACTTTGTTTTCTTCTTCCACGCAATGTGGTGGCCATTGTAGATCACTTCAGGTGGCTTTCGTTCTCTATTTCTGTGATCAAAGTAAACCCCTACTGTTCTGTTAGGGTTCACTTTGATTTTCCATGTTTCAAATTACTTTCAAATTCTCTGCAGGTCTTCTAGTAATCCCTTTTGAACGGCGCTTTTCATCCTCCTTGATATGTAGAGCGCAGTGTCATCGGCGAACTGGGCTAACTTGCACTTGTCGGGGGTTGGGTAGATGTTGTATAGAAGTGGGCCAACTACTGATCCTTGGGGCACTCTTGCACTGACTTTCTTCTCTTTAGACACTTTGTCTCCAATTCTCACTCTAAATGTTCTGCCATGTAGATATGTTTGGATTATGTTCACCAACTTCCTAGGGAATTGTTCTCTCTCAAGTTTATATATCAAACTGTGATGCCATACTTTGTCAAAAGCTTTTTCTACGTTTATAAAGAGGAACAAAATAAAATAATCATGTTTTACACATAAACATTTATTATGAACAATTAGTTCTGTACAGTATGACCTCTTACAACAACTTCTCTTCACTTGTTTCCACAAATTCACAAAAAAATAATTATTCTATATAAAACAAGTAATCAAATCATGAGCAGATATGGTAGGCAAAACACATTACTTTTAGGACATCTCACATAATGCTACACAATTTGAAGAAATTAAGCGCGTTATTATTCCCCTTTTGAAGACTTTGTTTACAACAACTGATGAAGAATGTGAAAGTGAGTTTGGTTTCTTATTTTAATTTTCTCTATGCTGTACTTTTTGTTACAAAAAGTACAGCATAGTGTTTTGTTTGAGAAATTTTTGAGGAATTTCTTACGGATATTTTTCAATTTTCTTCACTTTTCGTTTTACATTAATTCATAAATACTTATGTCTTCGCAACAAAATAGCCAATTCAATGTTGAAGTAACTCGAGAAATGAAAATGCATATAAATAATAATTAGCGTACATCAAGTAAATAAAATCCCTCAGCAATAGCATTTCAGATGAAATTCAATTAGAAAGATATTTATATTGGAATATGTTATCAATATAAAACTTACAAACTCCTTCTAGATCTTTGTGATTCACGAATACTTTTTGTGAGAACTGTGTGGAACACGCAAATAACCAATGTCTGAATTAATTACTTCGATTATTATCTAGAGGATGTCTAGATTTGAAGTATTAGCAGAATTTGACCTATAAACATAATAATATATTGTTTTATTAGAAAATGAGGGATGGGAGAATGGAATTTATTGAATTAAATCTAATTGAATTGAATTCAAAGCTTTTAGATCTTTTCTAAACTAACGTCATTCAATTAATATTTCAAAAATTTCACTTTTTCAATTTCGAATTTTCTCGTGTTCTTCATAAATCAATATGGGTGATTATTTTATGGCTTAATTATTGTAGTTATTCATTTTTAATATATCTGTGTTGGTCTTTTTTCTAAATTTTCGGGAGTTAGAATATAAATATAAATATAAAGGAAATGAAAGGAAATGAAAGGAAATTAAATTTTTTTGTGCTTATGGCACTGAATGAAATATTTAGGAAGATGAACACTAGAACATTCATTTGAAAAATTCAAATTAATCAAGAGAATGTTATAGTAGAATGTGATATATGTTCACGTTCACATATCTAGCTCTACTATAACATTCTCTTGATTAATTTGAATTTTTCAAATGAATGTTCTACTGTTCATCTTGATAAATTATATATATATATATATATATATATATATATATATATATATATAAGATATAAAAATTGTAATGTTAGTCGCCGATTATTATGAAAAGAAAATACAGAGTATTATGAACATCTTTTAGTACCAACCTCAAAAAAGTGTAGGTTAATGTTTATTTGATCTTACTTTTCGTGAAAATGATGTAACACTAACTTTGTAGATCCCTTAGGATGGAAATAAATATTTTCGAAAGCTTGGATTCACTTTAAAGAGTTTTCTTTTTCATTTTTGCCGCATAACCCTATACTCTGTATCTTCTTTATATAAGAGATATACACACACATATATTTATATATATATATTTCTTGAAATTGATTTATTGCCTGTTTAAGTTCAATTTTAATTAATCTTAAAATTAATTAAAATTAATATTAATATTATTCAATTTAATTTTAATTTTAATTCATTAGTTTTGACAAAGTTGTAATATAACAACGAAACGTCAACAAAAATAAACTTTTTCATATCAAAAAAAGCCTGTTATTGCTAAAAACTTTCGAAATAATATATATATATATATATATATATATATATATATATATATATATATATATATATATATATATATATATATATATATATATATATATATATATATATATATATATATATATATATATATATATATATATATATATATATATATATATATAATATATACATAGGTTTGTGGACAGAATTGAAACTAGAATAACTTGATAATGAGTTAAATAACGTGAAACATATTTCGAGTATATTTGACAGTTTCGTGAAATTTAGGCAATGGTTTTCAATTATTTGTATATTTCTTAAAATAATGTAAATTCCTTATACTCATATACACTAACTATAACAAGGAATGATTCGTCAAATAGTTTCAAATAACTGGCACAAAAAATTTATTCATTGAACACAGTGCAATAAAGACAAGACACATGTTATATAGAGGATTTGATTAATATCTTCATTTCTTCATATTTTGAGCTCATGTTTCTCTACTTGACATATTCCGGGATGAAAGACGTAATATATAGTCATATCTAGTCCAGTATATATATATATATATATATATATATATATATATATATATATATATATATATATATATATATATATATATATATATATATATATATATATATATGACTGGATTTCTTCAACGATACCAGATAATTATTTGTAATGACAATAATTAGGGTAATATTATATTTTTATAATTTTTGTAAAAAAAAACCCTTCTCATTTCATTTCTAGTCATAATTATGATTATGATATAGATTAATATGACAACAATAAAGGAATAATTAAAATAACCTTCCTTGTTACAAAAATAAATCATCTCTTTCAATATAACTTTATTATAGTTTACTTATTCAGTATATGTCATGAACTATACTTTTTATTTCATTTTTATATTCAAAAAGTCAACATTTATACAACAATTTGAACTGAAACAACGTATTAAACTATCTATACTATTTATACTAGGTATACCTCTATTCTCTCCAATTCCAAACAGAATATTCATAAATGAATTTCCTTTTTTTATAAAACCGTGACACAAACCCAGTTAACTTTATAATAGTAGATTTAGAAAAATCGAATCTAGCCTATAATTAATGAACAAACTTATAAGATATGTCAACATACATTCATTCGTTCCAACTAAAATTGGATTGAAATTTTTCAATAATAACTTTCTTAATGTTAAAATTTTGACCAATGGTGTAATTGAACTATAGACAACCTGAGTATTTATGACGATCTTCATTAGTCAAACTCGATGATCAACCATTTATTTGAAATATTCCACAGATAAAACTAATTAATTTTTGTAAATCTAATGCCTTAAATTATGCCGAATTATTTCAGTTACTAAGATATGTTATCGCTCTCCGGTGATCTGCAGAGTATTGTTGTTGTTGAGATGATAGTGATAAGAAAAAACACTGCTAATAGAAGTCGGTCTAGGACAATTGATGCATGTTTCCACTCCAGTTCTGTGGTTTCCTTTCGTTCCTGTTCTGTGACTCTTTGTTCGTTTCTATCTATGCTTGCGTGGACTTTGTTCAGGATGCGAATGATCTGAGCTTCGAAAGCATCTGAAAATGAAAATGATTCAGTGATTGATGAAGCAGATACTTGGAGAAAATTAATATCCATAATGAAACAATATTCAGAATTTTCTCATACATTAACAAATACGCATGACGCATTTCGAAGTACTACTTCTTCATCAAATGCTGAATTAACAACTCAAAATGAATGAGATTGTCAATTCGGCATTTGATAAAGAAGTAGTACTTCGTAACACCTCATGCGTATTTGTTAATAAATGAGAAAATTCCAAATTCTTCATTTGTTTCATTATGGATTCAGTTATTTTTCAGCAGGTCAAATTTGAATCAATTGGAGGTGCCAGAAACTTGGGAATCATTAAGTACATAATATCACTGTATAGTTTTTAATTTTTTTCATTTCACAAAAATTTATATTTATAATATACATACATTATACAATTGGAACAACCGCTTTTGAAGGCTTCTCTTGTACTTTATGTGCTGTGTAATAATTATTTTTTCATGAAAAACGACCAAAATCAAATCAAATAATCAAATCAAAAACTTTTATTGAGATAAAGTAATATTATATTTCATGAATTTTATAAACAATTACAAATGGGAAGTTATAAGGTCTCGCGACCTTTTCAACCCTGTAAAAACGACCACAAAATAAGGAGCCTTACAGATAAGGCTCATCACCATCAATATGAATGGTAAGAGGACTTACTATGATAAAAATTGAAAAACTACTTTGTTTTAACAATTTCCTCATACCGATATTTGAGTTCCAGGCCACCTGAAAGTTATATTATCAGAAATCTTCAATACTATTCACGTAGTGACCTCATCTAAAGAACATACAAGAATTTATGGACATGAAGAACCTGTCCACACGATTGGTACCGTGATTGCTAACATTCGTCATATGCACTACCGGGTGTCTACATAATAATTTTTGTCTTGTGAAGATATTCATTATGATACCTAAATATCATTATTTCAAGTTCTTGAAAAATATAAGGTCTTGTAATAAGAAATTCCAAATGGCTGTCTCACTCTGAATCAACTATGTTCCATTACAATACCTTAGAACGCTCAAAACTAAAGTATGCTAATGTCGTTTGGAATACCGGATACGTGTATTATTATAAAAACTCTTAAAGTCGTTCATAGACGTTTTTTGAAATATTTATGGTTTTGTTATCGAGATTGAGCAACATGGATTCATGTGAGATATTGTTCAAGAAATCTAATGCTGTTTTCACACTACGTTTCTGAAATACTAGACTCTACCGGTCAAGTTGATGTGATTAACACAATTTTTTAGAAAGCATTTGATAAAGTTGCTCATGCGCTCCTGGTACAGAAATTACGCAACAAATTTGGATTCTCTGATAGCCTCTCCAACCTTTTTCATTCTTACCTGGTTGAACGACGTCAATTCGTACAGTTTACACAGACGTCTGAGTTCATATCTACCTCTGGAATACCTCAAGAGTTTAATCTTCGACTACTGTTATTTATTCTGTTCGTAAATGATCTTATGGATAATATTCACTCTCCACATTTGATGTTCACAGACTATTTGAATATCATGAAGTTAGATCACAGGACAACTGTGTTCAACTTCAGCTCGCGCTGGACCATGTTGCTAGTTGGTGTGAGGACAATTATTTGAGTTTGAATATGTCAATGTGTAATGTTGTTTCTTTCACAAGAAAAAGAGACCAAATTGACTGTGATTACAGCATCGGTGGTCAGGTTCTTTCTCGTTTTGATAAGGTGAGAGATCTTGGTATAGTCTTCGACCAGAAGCTTTCCTTTGTCCCACACATCACCCAAGTTATTTCATCTGCTGCGAAAATATATGGATTCATTATACGTAATGGCAAATATTTTAATAATTCCTCAACATTCATAGGACTATTTAATACCCTAACCCGTAGCAAGTTGGAGTATGGCAGCAGGATCTGGCATCCTATTTACACTTGCCATCAACGCCATCTTGAGGCTATTCAGAGAAGGTTCTTGAAATTCTTAGTTTTCCAAACTAACAAAGTCAATACAAGAGGACAAAGTTAATCCATAGAAAGGAGTCAATAATGACGAATTCTTGAGTCGCTTCAGTTTAATCTCATTGCAGAGCAGGAGAGGAACTTTATCACTCAAATTTTTGTACAAATTACTGCACAATAGTATTGATTGTCCTCCTCTCTTGTCCGCTTTGAAATTTCGTGTTCCTAGGCAAAATTCTCGTAATACAGAATTATTGCACCTAGAGACTCCAAGGTCCAACTCCCTAATACAATTCCCCATTTGGTTTATGGAGGCTACATTCAATAGAGTTGTCAATAATTGTGATATTCACTTTGACTCCATGTAATTTATTATCGGTAGTTAGGTGAATGAAGAAAATTGACTTAAATGAATTGATTTAGATTGAGTAATATTTCATTGAATGCTATAATGTAGTTATAAGTTACTATTTTTTTAGATTATATTGAGCTCTATGTTATATCTTCTTCATTTTAATTATTTAGTTATGTATTCAACATTGTTGTTATTCTCTGTAAATGCGTGTTGTAATGCCTGTTGGGAATAAAGAACTTATTATTATCATTATTATTATCTGTACATAATTCGATATTTGTAGATTGCTCTGTTTTTCTTTCTGTCACACATTTTCGTGTTCTGCGATTACATTGTCGAAACAGGAAAATTTAATATCAACCTCTGACTCGTTCTGACATTTTTAACACTCCTTGAAATTTGTGATTACTTTGAGACTTTTCGTGATGTCATCGACATATTTGCATGAGCGCCTGGTTAAATCAGACCAGCTCTCACCTGACTGTTTTTCAGATATAACTTTAGATATAAGTTTTTTAGATATTAGTTCTTCGTGTTGCATTGTGCGTATCTAAGCTTCACTCTGATTTCGTACACAGAGGTACGAGTATATCGTTCATATGTATTGTTTGTAAAATTTTGGTTTTGTTTCTAGTTGATTTTCACATGAGTGGTGAATTTGATTATATTTTCTGCGCTCAGTAATTAGCTCAAGCTGTTAAATGGTATAACTCTGAATGAATAAATTAATGGATGAAGAAATTTGAAAGACTGTTACCCAAAATGGAATTCAAACATACCAAAAATCGAAAGACACCAAAGAAAACTTGAATCAGTCCATAAATTAGTGCTTTAAATCCTTAATTAGTGCTTGAAATGCTACTTACCCCCTTCAATATATTTTATAGATCGCGATGATTATTTCCAAAGTCGAAAAAAGATTGCCTGATGAGAATCGAGCTCAAAAGTAGAGCTCTAATCTGAAACAGGCGTCCATTTTGAGTACCTTGGGAAAGTAAAAAATTAAAGAAACTTTAGACGGAAATTATCTAGTTTGAAGATGAGTATACTGAATAATAAAAACCTCAATCTAAAAAAAATACTCCTCATTTGAAAACTCTCTTAATGAATCGAACTATTATTGTTAGGTCTTATTTCAGTGTAATTGGCCATCCGGAAAGAAATTGAATGTATTACATTGCCTTGAAATGTCCACTTGATGATACACAAACTTTCTAATTAATTTCCAACTGAAACATCATGAGTAACGATGGGCCTAACGAACGCACAATTAAAATAAATTGAGCTCTGGTTATACTAACTTGGCGTACTTAATTATGCTCTATGACAGTCTGCTTAACTCACATGGCAGTAACTAAGTCGAATGTGAGTTTATTTGCCGGTAAAAAGCATTTCAGATTGAGTTAGCTGAAAGTCACTCAGAGAACCATAAACCAAATAGGTAGGATATTAACGCTGAAGGAAGATTTTATGAAAAGACCATTTGATGATTCAACAGTTTGGAATAACTTCTGAAGCAATCGTTAACTCAAATATATCTGCAACTACTAATTGGATAAGCGTTAACCTGAGAAAAAGTGAATTGACTTTAGCGCTAGACTTCATCACAAGTAGAAAACATTTTGGAATACTTAAATGTACCCAAATAATTCATAATATGGATATTAGAGAAATGGAGAATTGGTTCCCTAGTTAATTATGATATTAATTTTTGGCTTCTGCCATTGTAGTTAAGTTATGAAAGTCTTATGTATTTGAAGAAAAATTTATATCAAACGAATAACGGTCCTAAATTGAAAATGTTTATAACTACGAGTACTTTGCGTCTTCGTTAACCCATAAGGACGCAACTCTACACTACTAACTATTATGACGGATGGTGACCAAAAGGTCAAGCGGCTTGTTGTTAAAAACTTGTCGAGAAATGAATGGTAGCAATATTACAACCCTTAGGAATCCCGAAGATGAATACATGCAGGCTAAGAATGTTGAAAATGTTGAAATACCAATTTAAATTCCCAACAAACAAAAAATCTTATAAATCTGTTTTTGGAAAGCCAGTTGCACAATCTTTAAAGACAAAATTTACCCTTTTTTGAAAGCAGAGAAAGAAATAGAAAATATTATCTAGGTAAGAAAAGGAGGAGAATTGAATGAACAGAAAAAAAGCTATGTTTTTCAACAGACTTCTCTCTTTGGGATACTTTGGCAAACATGAGTAATCATTTAGCAAATGCAGTACTAATTGCTGAAAATTATATTCTTATGAGTGCTGTGCTCTAGAGAAAATTTTTTTCACATTGATTTAACCTAAAACTATACAAAACGGACAGTTACTGCATGAATAAACTTTTCCAATATTTGCAAAAATTGGGACTGTTTTCACCATCAATCTAGTGTAACAAATAAAAAATTTACCTAGTTTTATTGACTCAGCTATTTTGCCCTCTGTGAAAATATTTAATTCATTTAATTTAACTAAAACTGATTAGTATTTGGATTTTCACTATAATTCAGTTAACATACGGAAAGAAAGGTTATAAACTAACTCTGTTAGAAGCTATGGAGATTAATAAGAGCAAGAAATCGAATAGTTTATGACTAACTAATGACCAACTAATGGAATGACCAACTTTCAATAATTCTCCTTTATTAAATTTATTCCAGTAAAAAGCAATCGAAGAAGTAGTAATGGTAATTTCCCACACTTCGAAAGAAACATTGTTGTATGGCCATTCCCCTAATTCAGAAGTATTCTATGGTCATCTCCGCAAACTTCAGGATAAATGCTGGCATTCCACAATGTATTAGCTCAGTTTATCATCCACATCTGATGAAGCCACTGTGTTGGCGAAACAATATTGTTATGTTCAACTGAATTATAGCGAGAATCAAAAAACCACTTAGATTTATTTAAATTAAGTAGATTAGATTTTCATCAAGTATCGGCTCAATCGACCAATGATTAATTTTTGATGAATGATGAATTTATTTGTTTTATAAGATGTAATTAGTTTGGTTTTAATTTTAGATTTAATATTATCATCTTCCCCATGAACTTTCATGAATAATGAAATTTATACGAAAAGTGCGAGACGAAATTCTACCTAGTTTCGCTCGTCACTATCAATTTAAAACCTTCAACAAAGGGATCCCTTGCAGCTTCGTGAGAAATATGTTTTCCCACAAGTCTGGGCATATTTAATAGCTTATCCAAGTAATAGAGATAGGATAAATGGTTGTTATACATATTCTGTGGATAGTCTTATATTTAACAAGTCACGGATGAGAGCTAAGTGATGTATTGCTTATTTGATCTGTTTACATGCGACTATCCAGAGTGCATTCTATTATTTTTGCTGAAACAGAAACCATCAACTTTCAAGTGTAAAATGTGGTAGATTGGGTTGGTTTATTTTGAGATAAATGGATTCATAGGTTCATTTGCGTTGCGAGTCTCAGTATTTACTATATATATATATATATATATATATATATATATATCATCAACCTCTGTCCGTCCACTGCAGAACGGCAGAACGAAGGCCTCCCCATGTCTTTGCCAAGATTCCCTATCGGCAGTCTCTCTCTTCCAGGCAACGCCCAGACAATCCACAAGCTCCTTATACCATCGATTGTGAGGGCGCTTTATTGGTCTTATTCTGTCTCTGAGCTCCCAATCACCAACCACAGCTGACCAACGCTCATCTCTTGTTCGGACTAGATGGCGTGCCAATTTCCACTTTGACGTTTTTACACTCTCCACGACATCCTTCTCCTTTGTTTGATCCCTTATCCAGCTGCAGCGCATTCTATCTCGTATGGTTAGGTCCATCATGTATCTTTCTATACTCCGCTGGGTTGTTCGAAAGCTCTGGATGTGACTTGATTTCAGGGTCCAAGTTTTGCTGGCGTAGATCATCGCTGGTAATACGAATTGGACAAACACTTTGCTATTTAAGGATAGTGGCATATATGATTTGAAGATGTGTTTTAGTAGGCCAAGCTGTTCTGGTTCTTTGCATGATCTCCGATGTAATATCCCCGTCTGCCGTGACAATCTGTCCCAGATTTGTGTAAGACGCTGCTATTTCTAATGGGGATTCGTCCACATTCATTTGCTCTCTGGTGCAGAAAGGGTTCAGAATCATCTTTGGTTTTGAGGTGTTTATTTCCAGATCTATTTCCTTGCCCTCGATGTTCAGTTCATTGATGCGATCTTGAGGATCTGTAGCATCGTGGGAGAACAGAACTATATCGTCAGCGAATCTCAAGTGGCTAAGGTAGTTAAAGTAGTCTGACGCCTTTCATTTTTGGCAAGTTTTCCGAGTATTCGTCTATTTTGATGGTTGCAGCAGCATGTTCGTATATATTCTGGATCAGCTCGGTATAGCAAGATGGTATTGCTACCCTTAGTAATCAGGTGGTTGCTGCTGGAGTACTAAGCAGGACAAACGCCTTCTTATAGTCAATAAATGCCTCCATATATAGAGGAATTGCATGTTAGTTGCATCTTGATATCACTTCGCGGATGGTGAAAAAATGTGATTCATTGTATTGTGTGAATATATATATATATATATATATATATATATATATATATATATATATATATATATATATATATATATATATTTCGAAAGTTTTTAGCAATAACAGGCTTTTTTTATATGAAAAAGTTTATTTTTGTTGACGTTTCGTTGTTATATTACAACTTTGTCAAAACTAATTAATTAATTGTCATTAGTTTTGACAAAGTTGTAATATAACAACGAAACGTCAACAAAAATAAACTTTTTCATATCAAAAAAAGCCTGTTATTGCTAAAAACTTTCGAAATAAAAATATATATATATATATATATATATATATATATATATATATATATATATATATATATATATATAAATGACAAAAAAACACAGTTATCGGTATAGCCCGCAACTCAATTGGAAGCAGCCGTTGACACGTGTTTCGAGCTTATTGGCTCTCCTCAGAACGGCGTAGCCAAGTTCAAGGTGGTCGAACCTGGAGATGGAATCCACAACAAAAGAACACACCTGCAAAGGAATAGATATATATATATATATATATATATATATATATATATATATATATATATATTTGATATCTATCTGATTGGTGAACCATTTTATTTTTATTGTATAAATTCGAATCTTGGGTTTTTTTGGTTCAATTGAAACAAAATGATATTAGTTCATTTCCAAATTACGTTTCGGTTATTATTTTAACCTTTATCAAACTGGTATATATGTCATATGCTCGCACAATATAAATACTTCGGAACAAAGTTCATAGGTGACAAACAAACAACTATATTGACAATTATACTTAAATATTTAAAATTTTTCCAAAAAACAATTCATGTCCATCTCTCAAAGCGTATTACAAATATATGACAGGACTCGGAAATTGATCACATCTGCAATATTACATACCCACATCAGTGATACATCTTTATGTTTTGCCGCATGTTCTTATGCGGTTAAAATATTGTTGTAGATTTTACTTAGACCAGTTAAAAATATGATAAAAACCGACATAATATATATATATATATATATATATATATATATATATATATATATATATATATATATATATATATATATATATATATATATATATATATATATATATATATATATATATATATATATATATATATATATATATATATATATATATATATATATATATATATATATGTATATATAATCATTTTGCGATTCATTTTTATATTATAGATTTCTTTCTTCTGATTTCTATCTTTTTGCTGAGACCACCCTTCCATCGGTGGAAAAATAAAATTTTTTCATATATCATATTCATATATTCATGTATAAATATAGTTATTATAATGAACTATGTTATAAACTTATAGTAAACGTCTAGTACACTCAGATAATAGTTGAGTCTAGTATCTAACTGTGTGATTTTGAAAAATCCCCATTCTATATGAAGTTGCACAAGTATTTCATCATTCAGAGTGGTATGTATATAATAAATCACAGTAAACATGAATAAAACCAATATTGTAACACATTTCAGTAAAGAGCGTATCATTACTACCTGCAATACTGAAACTTTATCCATGATTCACGATAAACTTCCACGTTTCGGATTTATTTGCTGAAGGGGGAGCTATTACTAGGTCATATTTAATTTTCAAAGTTAAATCAACAATCTGAACAATATGCTGAGTTAATCGAGATAACCGAGTACGTACAAAACGTAATAAGAAATAAAATTGGCAAATTTACAATGAATACACAATTTTTGTTATCCTTGCGATTTTGTTCGGATTGATAATACCTAACGCAGTTATAATTGAGAGCTTTAAAAAACCTCTGAATTCACACCAATTCAGGTTGGTAGTTCAAAGGTTGGGAAAATTAAAAGCTTTCAAAAATTTTATTGGAATTCCTAAACGCTCTAGCAAGTATTACATTTTTGATAATTGATAATAAGAAGAGTGTTATTGATTACGAGTGCAGTGTGATTTTCAAAATTATAAGAAACGAACTTATGAAATTTCAAATATATCAGGAAAACAGGCTTCAAATAACGTGATATTTCTGGCAGTTTTTGATGTTATAACAATTTTCTTCAAATAATATTATTTGTTCAATTGGAAATTTGTTTATCCATTCGAATGTCGCGCTGCAATCTGTACAGATGGTTAATTTCAATTTGGTTAATAATCAGCAACCGCTCTTTCATTTCCAGCTCGTTAGAATATTCATAAAACCTCTAATAAAATTCTCTTTGTGTTATATTTTAGCTTTTAAATTATCATTCATGATGACGAAACCTTTTATAATATAATCAATAATATAAAAATGAATCGCAAAATGTGTTGGTAACCGCATAACTCAACAACGCGTGGACCAATGTTTTTTTTAAATGTTCGTTGGAATCCAAGGATGGTTTTTACGGCGAGAAACATTCGCATAAGTGCCGGAAAACCCTAAAACCACTCCATTTCTTTTTCCCATACAAACGTTTTCTAACTGAAATGTAAAGTCAACGGCTGGATCGATTTCACTATTTTTTTTGTTGTGTTTGTTATTGTCAGGGAGAAATTGAAAAAATTGCGTGTAAAATTTAAGAATACTTAATTAATAATAAGATTAATTCTCAAAAAGAGGATAATTTAATATCTTGTCACACATCTTGGTTAGTTCAGAGCTATCACGAATTTTGGTAAGTTTGAATAGACTAACATATACGCTACTAACATAGCACATGGTATATTTGATTATGAAGGAGAATACATAGTTTTCTTTAATTCATAGTTGAAATTTCGTTTTTAAAAATAATAGCTATTAGATGTACAAACTCAAGTCCCAAAACTCGCAATGCCAGCAAGTCAACAATATAAAAGAGCAAGTCAAACTGACGATCAACGCGAAGCTCGGAATGAAGTTGAACGGAATCGATGGAATCGAAATTAACAATATGAAAAGGTTGCGTTTAACTCTTATCGACCTGCATTCAATTATAACGTTTAAATAGATTACAGTTCACAGCAAATCGTTGCTATTGGACCAATGAACGTTGCGTGTCAATATTGCAAGGCGAAGTTCAATTGTTATTGATAAGAAAATACTATCAATGATGCAAAAAAAATATTGCGCGAAGAGTCAATTCAAATAGACGCTATTGGTACCACCAGAGCCACCAGAGCTCTGGTGGCTCTGGTGGCTCACCACCAATATATATTCATTGGTATCCGGGAATGGACTAAATTCTGAACATTTTTCGACTTATATCCAGCAAATATCTCCTATAATTAATGATGAGATATATGGGACAAGAGCTTGCTACGAAATTAGGAATATGCCGTTCAACTATAGAACGGACTGGTTAATAACTTTCAATACATCAAACGTGTTAATATAGGAACTTTTTGATAATTCTACTGATTTGAAATAACAGGAAGTATTACTTCCCTGTTAGTAGTCCCTTCGTAAGTTAGTAAATCCCTGGCTCCACACGGGATAAATACTAAAAACAAGATAGTGTTGCACAAATAGTAAAACATGTCTTTCCGGCTTTTTGAAAAATATTAAGAGAAAAATGAATGAGCGTACAAAGTTCGCCGAGTCAGTAATAATATAATAATATATATTTGTGAAATGATTGTTACATATATAACACAAATATGATATAGTAAATTATTGCCCACATTGGCCATGCCAGTATGTGGGGCTTCAAGAATTAAAATAAACCAAAACAAAATCTTCTTAACCGTAATTAAATTATACTGTATCAATCGGCTTCCGTATTAATTTTTTACAAAAAAAAATTCCATACCATAAAAAATTAAATAAAGAACATTACAAAGCAAGGATCCCAGCACACAGCAACTCAAACCCAAACAAAATCCCAGGAGATCCTGAAAGAATTTCAACATATTCTCTCTTGGTTGGTTTAGTAGATAATTCCTTATCTTTCTTTTAAGAACCATCAATGATGAGATTTCTCTCATTTCTGTTGAAAGAGAATTATGCATTGTGTTCGAGAGATGCAAAAATGTTCTCTGCGTCTTCGTCCTAGGAGAAACTCAAATTTTGATCTTTCTGTTAGCTTTCGGTCTTGTGTTGTGATGATGATCAATCATCTCTAAGTCTTCTCTTTTCTTGAATGTTTCCAACACACCTCCACAGAAGTATAACTGCCGCAAATCCAATATTTTTGTGTCTCCATACAGCTGGTTAGACTTGCGATAAATTATTTTCAAGAACTTTCTTTGCAACACCTCTAGTTTTTGTGTAGCAACTGGCTGCTGCACCCCAAGATGAAATCTCATTGATCAGCCTGCTCCTTAAAATGGCGGCTACATTTCCAACATGAGCATTCCATTGTAAGTGTTTATCGATGACAACTCCGAGATATTTAATGTTTTCTCTCAATGAGATCTAATATCTCCATCAATATTCATACTTAATTTATCGTATGTAGGTTTGTTGTCGGAATAGCAACTAAAATGTACAAAAATGGTTTTATCAAAATTGATAGTCAGTAATTTTTCATGAAAAGCATTAATTGAGTTTTTCAGATCATTCTGAATTTTTATTTTGAGATTATCCCAATTTTCATCTTCGTGAATAATGACGGTGTCGTCGGCAAAACTAGAGATTGTACCCACTGTATTAGGAGTATATTATGCAAATAAATTATAAAGAGAATGGGACTAATTACTGTGCCGTGTGGTACCCCAAAATTAACGGTTGTTCTTTGGCTTATTGAGGCGTTTATTCTTATTGACTGTTCCCGATCATTTGGATAACTTTCCATCAATTCTCCAGCTTTTCCTCTAGTCCTTACATCCCACAGTGTTTCAATCAACTTCTCATGGTGATCGCCTTCGCTAAATCTAGAAAGTCTCCAACGCATTTTGAACTATTCTCGATATTTTGATGTATTCTCGTAACAAGATATTTAATTACATCCTGAGTAGATATGTTACTTTTAAAACTGAATTGTCTTGTTGAGATAATTTTATATTTTTCTAAAAAAGCTACAACTCGATTTTTTAGAGCCTTTTCAATCATTTCGGCAATATTACTTATAATTATTACTGGACGGTAGTTTGAATGTTTTTCTTTAACTCCATTTTTATATAATGGCACAACCACTCCGATTTTAAAGGACTTTGAGACCTCACCTACTTCTATTATTTTATTGATACAATGGGACAGAGGTTCCGCAATTGAATTCATGATACTTGTCAAAGTCTTTTCAATATTTTTATTATAGACCTTACTTCTGCGGATGTTGTTGGTGTTGGATAAATTGTTTCCCAAGACAGTTTTTTTTGGAATATATTTCTTAGATTTTCGGCTTTTTTCTGCTAACTTCTGTCCAATACTTGAAAAGTATTCATTGATTTTAAAACCATCGGACATTTACGCATTTAATGTAGGATTTGAGTACTTGGACTTCTATGGTAAGCTCCACTTACATATGTAATACATTATCTAACAAATGCATCTTTCGAAAATCAGTTTACTTGACATATATATTATGAAATACTTTTTAATGAAGCAAAGTGAAGAAACAAATCAGCTGTGACTGCAATGAATTTGAAACTTGTTACGTATTTGAACATGGGCCTAAATAAAATTCGAATATGAATAAATTAAATTTCAATATGAAATGATGTTGGTAGGTCATACTTACCTATTTCTTCTGATCGGTTTTTTGGAAGAAATCTTGGTGATCTTTGTTGGTGATGGCGCTGATGTAGACAGTAACCATCCTCCTGGAGAAATTTTTCTGGCCAAGGCCATGGACAGTCTAATCTAGTTCCAGTTTGAGGGTTGATCTCCTGTAGAAATATAAGGAATAATCGTGTATATATATAGTTATAATCCTCGATTCTTGGGTTTTTTGGTTAAAAAAAAATGATGTTAAATTTTTTCCAATTACGTTTCGGTTATTATTATAACATTCATAAAATTGATAAATCTCATATGATCGCACAAATGTTAATACCTCATACACAAAAGTTGACTGAAATAACAATTATATTGACAATTTTACTTAAAATATGTGAAATTTTTTTCCAAAGAACAATAATACGCTCATCTCTCAAAGCATATTGTAAATATCTGCAATATTAATCATAATGTCTACAATAATCTTAATATCCTCAATTTTAAGCATATTGTAAATATCTACAATATTTACAATATGCTTTGAGAAATAAGCGTGTTATTGTTCTTTGGAAAAATTTCAGATATTTTAAGTATAATTGTCAATATAATTGTCATTTCAGTCAACTTTTGTGTCTGAAGTATTGATGTTTGTGCGATCATATGACATGCATCAATTTGATAATGGTTAAAATAATAACCGAAACATAATTAAAAAAAATTTAACATGATTTTGTTTTAATTGAACCAAAAAACCCAAGAATCGAATTTTAACAATATAAATAAAATGATTCACGAATCAAATAGACATTCAGATATATATATATATATATATATATATATATATATATATATATATATATATATATATATATATATATATATATATATATATATATATATATATATATATATATATATATCTTTCATTAATTGTTAATGGAAATTAATGTACATACAAAGAAGAATTTTTCACTTTATAAAAAACTTATCAGTAAAATGAAACAATTAGAGATATTTGGGGATATTTTGCAGCAATTTAAGAGAAGAGTTTTGTATATAGGTTTATGGCTATGGATAAAAGCACCAGGCAGCCATTAACATTGAGAATATATAAAACAATCCTCCTATAAGTATGTAATGAAAAATTTATTCAACCAAAGTGTACAGTGAACTGTGTTTACATAGTTGTTCCTTTTACTTATACTTCAAGTATAACATTTTGAGAAGGTTATTTTATCACAATGATACCAGGGCAAGTGATTCAGTATCTAGTTATTTCAGAAGCACTTTGTGCTTTTACGAAAGAATGAAATATCGAAATGAAAATAAAAGCTTTCGTACATAATACCATGATAATATCGTGGTTCCAAACTGAATGAACAATCAATGGAAACAAATCAATCAAATGAGCATATCAGGTGCCTTGTATGAAGAATTTGCTACTTTGTGTTCAGCAGATATGAATCAGTGTCCTTTTTTGCAAAACGACAGGCGAGTCGCAACTATTTCTTCAAGGCGCCAGATTTTATATCTTGTGTGGTAAGAATGGCCGAAACATTGCAATTCATAGGGGTTGTTATGTCTATATTACAGAAGTGAACATTCTTGAAATACTTCAATGCTAGTCTACGTTCTTTCTATTAGATACTTCACTTAAACTCCACTTCTTAATCACTTTTAATGCTGCCAAGTGAACGCCCAGACCTACTCTAAAATCCAATACAAGGCTCAATCTAGGTAAATTCAACAGTTATGAAAAATATTTGAATTTTGAAGGAAGCCTTCTTATTTGTTTTATAATATCCTATTATGTAAATGGTACATTATATTAAATTCTCACATGTTTGTTTCCTAGATTTGAAGTCCATTGTGAGAAAAGATATGAAGTATACGAAAAAGCACAGGAAAACATCCATTTCGTTGGAAGTATCCATTTACCCGGATAACAACTGAAATGGAATTATCACTTCATAAATGGAAATTATTTTCACTTGATATAATTTACCATAATTCAGTAGGAAACATTATCGGAAGTGACAAGCAGTTGAATGGTTTAATGGGCTTAAACTTAATAAGCTTGTGTAGTCATATCTCGACAACTTGTACAAAGACAAACACAAAGTTCTCTGATCTTTATTATTTGTTCGATGAAGATGATAATCTGCCAGTTTTGACAATTTGTATTGATTTTTCTTATTATAAAAAGAAGTTATAACTTCAACTTTATGTATATATAATGTATATTTGAATATATAAATACAATGTATATTTGATGATAAAAAAAGTACAACAAACTGTTGTGCTAGAAGAATTTCACCAGAAGTCTCCCTTTTTACTCTTCATTTCTTCTTGCTTTTCTTCTGTGGCACTGAGAGGAGTTTCACCAAGCACCCACTGCTAGTTCGTTAAAAAAACTCTTTAGGCCACCTAGTGAAGAATCCTGTTGATTTCCTCTCATATGTGTCTTATGTCACTAATATGTGAACTTATAGTCACTGTGTCTTTTACGGGTTCTCTTTTCTAAGCGTCATTCTCTGTTTCAATGCCCCTTAAATATCCGTTCGTAAGCCTGAACATTTCATGCTGGCCTTCGATATCATGTGATCGAATGATATTTCAACCGCAAAGCAAAAGTATGAATGTTTTTTGAATCCAAACAAACATACATTCTCTATTTTCGAATATTATAAATGATACTTAAAACGCCCGCAACCACATAGCTAGCTCATCACACAGACCATGAAAGCACTATTTCATTATTCACGCAAACACAACGCGCGCCATTGAATAATCAGTTGATCGATTAAACTTAGTCAAAACGATTTGCACCGAGTTTCCGGTCAGGTTTCCATGGCAGTTTTCCAGTGAATATTCACAGTTGCACGGTTGAACCAGCGTCAGTTTCCAGATGTCAATTACATGAAATTTATCCTCTCATATAATTATTAAAAGAAATATTGCTCTGGTATACGCTCTTACTCTGGGGATGATTTCTTGAGGCACATTCATTTGCTCCGTCGGTTATCGATTTAGAACTCCGAATTTCAATGTTGTATTAATATTCGCATTACTTTTTTACGTTAATCTATTACAATTTATCAGGTTACAATTACGACAGGTTTTGAGCACAATTTGTTGGATATATTCTGTTATCCTCACGAAAGGTATTCCGAAATTGAAATTCTACAGGAATCAATTCATCGAATATAACTCGAATAATCTCAAATTATTTATTGCTCAGCACTTGGAAGAACACATACACGCACAAGGTTTGAAGCTCTTGGTGGATTTCAGTTTCAAAGATTATCTGCCTCCATCTAGCTCTGCGAGAATAGCACCATTAAATTCTCCAAGTCTTCACGAAGTGAAAAGCTCATAATATTCCATAAGTATATGTTAAAAAATTTTATTCACGTTCGTTTCAGAATAATACTCCCAGACAAGTTCTGCTTTGTATACAAATCGCCTCTCTTTCTCCTTCAACGATTATTGGTAGATTTTGAGCTGCTCAGATATAACCTGCTTGCTTTGGTATAATATTAGACTAATTTCCGAAGGGACATGTGTTGTAAACTTCTATATAATTCAGTTTATACTTTATTTTTTGACTTGGTTAAATAGGACAGGATTTTTCACATATCTTTTAATGCCTACAAGAAGAACAATTTAACATCAAATTAGGATATACATTGCAGAGGAACTCTCATTAGCTCTCATTATCGACTAATATTAAGTACAGATGGATAAATATAATGGCAGATATTCTGTAGTTTTCGAAAATTCTCAATATTTACCAGGATAAGCTCCGCCGCCCACCAGAATGGTTTCGAATGCAAAGGGTTGAAAAGCGTAGCCAGTACCCTTATAAAACTTGCTCTGGAACTCCACCCAATGCAAACGCAAAGTGTGTGAGAAAGCGGACAAAACTTCCATCAGTAGTAAAATGGAAATTGTTAAACAGCTCCAAAAGGCGAAAATTATTTAGAGAGCGATTCCGCCTGTCCAGCCGTCCATTCCAAGACCTTTACTCAATACCATATTACGCAATACTTCGGATAGTTGGGCATGGGCAAGAGAAAGAGCCCATAACCTGAGATATGAAGCGGTATGGGAGATGGAACCCAATTCATATTCGATGTAATCGATATTTAGAACTCGAGAAGACTGCCACAACTGACTTCTTCATGCTACAAACTTTCGCCTGTTCTTTTGTGTGTAAAAGTTCTTAAGTCCTGAGTTTCTTCACTTGTTGCATGCATGTATCAGATAATATCTTTTTGTTGATATTCGAATTCGTACCCTCGTTCTTCGTATGGGTAGTGTTGAATCTCATTTGACTAGTTCACAAGTATTTTGTTGATCTACGATTACACATATGACTGAAATGAATTATATCTCTGCTGCAAATACAGATGCAAATCATCGTTTCTATAAGCATCATATGAAATATAATGAGTAACAGGTAATATAAACCTTTATTTTTCAAAAAACTAGGAGTACTTTTTCGCTTGTCACTTATTACTAGAGAAAGAGTGGCTCTAAGAAGATTGATCACCTGGTCTATCATTTGTCATGTTTCTCATTTGCCAGCAAGTTTTCCATGGAATTCGACCTTCTTGATGGTAGTTCTCTCTGAAGTAATTTCTGGTAGACTTCGCTTTGTAACATTCCCAAGATTCCATTCTAAAGTCTGTTTTGAAATGTGGATATTTTTTACAGAAAGTATGGCTTATTCTATTATTTGATTATTCTGCTCCAAAGACGTTGACCAGATTGCTATACCTATCAATAATTTGTAGCTTACAATTACTATTATTTTCCATCTTTTCTTTTTTGTAGGGAGAGTGGAGAGTAACAAAGACCTATCTTCCTTCATAATGATTCAAATAACCATTCTTGTGCAAATAAACACTTTTTTTATTATTTTTATAAGTTTTGTTTTAGCTTGTTATATACAGGAGTTCTTCATTGATGACATCATTTTATGTTGACAAATACTTATGAATGTCGTTTCATTACCATAGTGTTTCCATGTTTCGTATGCATATGATAAAACAGATTATATGTTGCTGTTGAATAGAAAACATTATATGGCTACATAAAAAATAAATAGAAAATATTTGTTTCTTATTATCTTGCCTTTTTATTACATTTACGACATGTGCTTAGAAGCTACAGATTTTACTGAAAATAGTCCCAAAATAACAAAATTGATCATAGTCTTCAATTTTCTATTTGAAGATCCGATATTTCGTGTTTCAATAAGCATGGTTTCGATTTTTTTGCGTTCTGTTTCAAGACCAATATGTTTAAGGGAGGTTGACACAGTTGTAAGAACTTTATAATTGACAAAAACAATAAAACTGCATAATAATAATAATAATAATAATAATAATAATAATAATAATAATAATAATAATAATAATAATAATAATAATAATAATAATAATAATAATAATAATAATAATAATAATAATAATAATAATAATAATAATAATAATAATGATGATGATAATAATAATAATAATAATAATAATGATAATAATAATAATAATAATAATAATAACTTTGAAACAAGTGTCGGAGCTGAGAATAACTGGAGAACAATGAATAATAATAATAGAACTTTATTGGTATCTTCAATGTTAAAAGCTTTATTTTTGTTGAGGTTTCATTGCATATCACAATTTTGTCAAAACTATTGAAATAATTATTATATTGTCATATACAACGAAACGTCAACAAAAATGAAGCTTTAACATTGAAAATAGCCTGTTATCGCTAAAAATATTGAAAATATAACTATCTCAAACAGGCAATAAATTAATTTTAAATATATATATATATATATATATATATATATATATATATATATAAGAAATCTACTACAAGAAAAAGAATTCTGTAGTTCTTGTGTTATATTATCCCACTTGTAAATATTCGATATCAAAGAATACTATAACTTTCTTTCAATAATTTTTTTGACAAATTATAATTTTTCAAGATTAGTATCTTAATTACATACGTTATTTTGCTAACATTTTTGAACATACTTTATTCAAATTGCATTGGTATAACTTCACAAACTATAGAGTAATAAGAGGTGGGATACAGCAGGAGCTGATTAATCCAACCATTTTACTTTTTTACATTGTTCAAATACATTTGCACAAAATTATATTTTTTTATCTTATATTAAAATATAGTTAGCATTCGAATTTGCTCATGATTTGACTTGACCATTCGATAGAATAGCTTGTTTGCCAGTTTTTGATCATCTAGGTTTGTACAATGTTATAAGATATAATCAAAATTTTTAAAACCCCCTAAAAATGTTGAATACTCATTGAAATAGTCGACACTGAATTATGAACTGGAAGTGGCTCATTTTGCACATGCAAACGCTCCAATTGATGAATAATTTCGTAATCAAGTCACGATCCTCTTGCACGTTTTCGGGTTGACGTTATTCCTGAATTTTCACACCAAACTGTAAGCACGTACTAAATACTAAAATAGGGCGTCCGACTGTCGGTATTTCATTTATCCAAGTGTTTTGTGTTAAAACACTTGAAACCTAGTTATTAGTTTGAATTACTAAGTTTTTTATTCGGAAATAAGTCAAAAATTAACTGGAATATTTCGAAACTAAAATGTTGAATATTACTCCATTTGCAGGAAATTCATTCTTTTTTTCAAGAAGTTATTTCATATTTTCACTCGCCAAATTGCTATAAGATTAAATAAAAATTAAATATATGTGGGTACTGTAAACAATATTCTGTCATATTTGTTTTCGATCAATCTGGCAAATGAATTTATATGAACACTTAAGTTCGTCTTGATAAAGACAAATTTATAGGTTAAACTGAAAAAATCATGTTTTCAGTTAATCGTGTTCTAAAGATTTTCGAAAGATACCGGAAGAATTAATCTGAATCGAATTGAAAAGTAACACATACGAATTCATAGTTTTACAGAATTATCACAGAATTATTCTGTGAAGATCACTTTTAACTTGACAAACTTACGAAAGTGTAAAGCATCATGAAGTATTTTTATTAATCTACTTTAAAATTGTCAATGAAAAAATGTTTGAATATATAAAATTATCACCTGGAACAAGAATATTTTTTTATACTACTGAACTTATCACCCACAACTCTTGGATTTGATAACTGAGTTTGGATTCTCGCTTACCTCTTGATGAAACATGATTAAATAATGATTCAATGATTTCGAGCGCTCATTATCAAGATTTTTGATAATGGACACAACCGAATGGCATTAATACATTGAATTAGATGTAATTGTGGAAATATATGCTGAAAATTTTGTAAATTCGGATATGTGTAACATTCGACACTTGATGTGTTCATTTAATATTTATTCCTATGGTTTGAGAATTGAAATTGATGCCTATCACTTGTTGGACTTCACACAACTGATGAGTTTCCTGTAGAGTGAAACAGTGCCGTCTTCTATTTCCAGAAATTTTGTCGTTTTAATTCGTTATAATTATAGTTTCAAAGAAATTGGGGAAACACATGGTACATCTTCACATTGACAGCGTGCTATGATATACTTTTGACGAATTCGACGAAAAATTTCAGGTAATATCCTAATATGCTGTTATATTCTATATATATATATATATATATATATATATATATATATATATATATATATATAAGAAAATGAACACTAGAACATTCATTTGAAAAATTCAAATTAATCAAGAGAATGTTATAGTAGAGCTGGATATGTGAAGTGTACGATGTGATGTCTTCATTATCCTTCAAGGGATAAATGTTAGAGAAATATTGAAATCGATGCCACACCTGATGGAAGTGCGAGACATATATGTTTCGTTCTGCAAGGAACTCGTCAGTCGCACCACGTCCATCGAAGTGAGGCAACGATTTCAACCCCCAAGCATCTTCTTGTGATTCCAAGTGGAAGACCGTAGAGTAATGAATGCTTCACAATTCCATCTATAGGAATCAGTAGAAAACACCTCTCAGACTATAGACACTAGCCTGTATCTCTTTTCCTTAACTCGAGCTTTCAAAACTATATTGTTCCTTCATCAGGAGTGCTACAACGTAATATTACCAACAAACATTTCTGTTGCTTGATTCACCATTTTGATTGTAATATTACGTTGTAGCACTCCTGATGAATGAGCAATATAGTTTTGAAAGCTCTAGTTAAGGAAGAAATAGTGTTTTTATTTGACAGGCTTTTTTTGATATGAAAAAGTTTATAAGAAACTTTTTCATATCAAAAAAAGCCTGTTATTGCTAAAAACTTTCGAAATAAAAATATATATATATATATATATATATATATATATATATATATATATATATATATATATATATACTTGTATATTAATTTTCTAGTGCAAACATAAAATGACTACTTCAATAAATGAGCAGGAGTATAATAAATTAGGAAATGCATATAACTTCATGCATTAAAAGTTTAAGCATAGATTAAGTTTGAATTGTCTACGAAATGACAAATAGTTGAATGAAGTTTTACAATCATTTTGTAGTAGTCTCACCTGTATTTGCTCATTTCTCTGTTTCCGATAGCTCGTCTCGAATTTCATGAAAACTAAAGGAGCAATTCTATCTAGCACGATGTTCTTGAAAACTTTTGGAACAGCAGAGCCTCTCACACCCCTATGATAGATATTCAATGTGACAACGCTGAGCCCTGAAGCGAAAGAGACGAGGCATATGCTTACTCCGTAGTACATACCTGTTAAGGAAAAGTTATCAATTAATTTCTGAGTATTAGCAGATCTTCAATGATAGAACGAATTAGAACTTAAAGGCACTCAGTAGATTTCATTCTGAGTGAAAACTTCCCTGTAAAATATTACATCGATAATCAATTTAAATTTTTTCATGATGTTAAGTAATTCAAGATCTACCTCAGAAGAAAATTTGAGATGTTTGTTTCATTTGATTGATTTATTTATTCGAGGAAACCCGATTTACAAAAAGGAAATATGAAAAATTTCAATGCAATAAGGCCTTTACCCTTCTGTGCAATTGTGGTACACAAAAGTAGATCAGCATTTGAGTACTGATTAGCGTTATCCAATAATTAATCAATAGTTGCTTTACTCAAATAATTTGTGTGTCAGATTAGGTCATTAGGTCTCCCCTTATTTCCTAGTGCCTTTGAATGTCGAATATGAGCAAACTTTACAGAGCAAGAATCAATGAAATGAGCTGATCAGAATCAATGAAATTATTCAAAGAATTATTATTAAAGGACAGACCAGTCGAAAATAATTCTTCTCATTGATTATCAACTGTAACAGTACCTATTCTCATTATATTACTATAAATATTCATAAATCTACTTCGTAATGAGGAAACCTAATAACATACCAAAAGTTCACACCTGGTCAAGAAAAAACAGATTAGAACAACTTTACCGCAAATTTGTCAGCAAATCTAACAGAATTCCGACGAATGAAATTCATAATTTTCAATACATAACTAAACATTAGTCTGAAATTCTCATTGAACCCCAGTTGGTAGTCCATAGTTTGCAGTATTATGACCAAGATACCTCAGAAACCCAGTAATTGATATACTTTCAACTGAAGTAATGCCAACGTACGCGCAAAGACATTCACCGTCAATCGTATAATAATAATAATAATATTTATTTTCAATAATTATTGCTACACAATTCAATGTTGAAGGTGGAACAATGAAAATGAAAAAAGTCAAAATTCCTTTACAAAACAATTACAAAATCACTCAGAAGTTTGATCCTATACTACATTAATTCTACAAAAAAATTCAAATTCTTCGATACTATATGGTTCACATTAATTCACAAGTTCAAAATGAAATTGTCTACAGATTTCCTGAAAAGTGGTTCTCGATCTTTTGAATCGACTTTGCAGTCGATTGCAGATTCACTGCAGAGCAGTGAATTCGATATAGATACGGAGAAATTTGTCGGGTGTTATTTCTGTTCCTGCATTCATCAAGGTAATGACTAGGCTTATGAAGAAATATAAGCAGTCGATAGATATATAGGCCATATATAGTCAGGATGTTATTATGCCTGAAATATATGAATGGAGTATTAGATTACTGGTTCAAAGGAAGGTTGCACATCTACATTTTGCAAAATTAACTTTAAACGAGGTCTTGAAACCCTTTTACCACGGCTTACACACGCGATTGAAGATCATAAGCATCGCTAACTGAGGAAACGGATTTATTGAGTAAACAAAAAAAGGATCAAAATCACTACCCTGCGGATTACCTGACAATCAGGATTATTCTAGAATTGATGTTTTTAACTTAACCATTCAAGTACTTAATTTATAACAACTTCATTCATTTGAAAAGAGTACACAAAATAACAATTCATTCAACAACAGAGTACAAACGAGTTTGATTTATTTGGTCAGAAGCTTTGAACCATGTACTTAGTAGCCTCTTCGAAATTCGCCAGGAATGTACTGTAGGTATTCTACTTAAATGGCTAGATTTGATTTATTTTTCATTTCCTGAATGCCGCTGATGAATAAATGTTCCCCAAATGAAGGAAGTTCAATCTAACACAATATTTAAAATGAAATAGATTCTAATGAAATTTCACGAGCCTTAGGAATAATACTCAAAATATCAATTCACTATGATCGATTTGAATATTGGTGTCATATAACATAATTTTTTTCGAGAAAAAAGGTGAACTAGTCCTGGACTAGAGTGAGAACTTGAAACATATATTGAATGGTTCATCAATTGTGTTTTTCACCAACAGAGATTTTTTAGATGAAAATTTCTGCGACTAGATTTAAAGTTCATTCAAATGTCATACACAGCTAGAAATCAGTATAGGTAATGATGTTTTAACACCAATAAGAAGTGTCAAAAATTTGGGCTTGATTATGGATAGTAAACTCAAGTTTAGCGACCATATAAATAAATCGTGTTGAGATGATCCAGCGTAGCTGTTTGAGGTTCATTTGGGGTATACGCAAATTTGACAGAGTGACGTATAAACTGCGGGTATCTCGATGGCTCACCATGGAGAATCGGCGTAGGCTACATTCGGCGATGTTGTATTTTAAAATTATAAAGTATAAGACACCTCCGTATCTTTATAATGAAATCAGATTCCGTTCGGATGTGCATACGTTGAATGTAAGAAGCAGAGGACTGCTCACCCCCCCCCCCCCCCACAACACCGTACTGCCATTTTTTAGAAGAGCTTTACATACGACATATGCAGGACTATGAATGTTTTGCTTCAAAAATTTAAAGTGAGTTTATCTTCAGTAAGATTTGCTGCGGAATTGAGGAGCTATTTGTCTCATAGTCAATCGGTCTGGCGGATAAAGCACGGTGGCGATAATTTTTTGTTGATTTTCTGTTTTGGTTTCTTCCTTTTTGTTGCGGCAAGATAGCATGTCAGATTAATGGAACTTCTCCTTTTTCTGATTAAGATTGTGGTGAGAAGGTCGTATGGAAGATCAGTTTTAACTGAATACGATCTTATTTATTGTGAATAGAATAATTTTTGTTTTTTGTTTGATTATGTGTTAAAAAGATTGTAGTTGTTTTTTTCACAATAAAATATATATTATTATTATTAAATAGGTTCAACCAATATTTGGTAAAAATTAATTTACCAGTTATGAATTAGCTTAATGGTTGTAACTAGCTATAATAAGATCCTCATTCTCCAACAGGTATTATACCCAATTACAGAACATATTAACATAATGTTGAATAATAACTGAATTATAATTAATCGATTCGGCCGTTACTTCATGAAAATCTAAATACATAATTTGAATAAAACTGAGAAGTTTTTCGATTTTCACTATAATTAATTAAAAAACATGACAATATCGTTTCGCAAACACATGCGCTTCATCAGTTTATCATCAACATTTGATGAAGCCACTGTGTTGGCGAAACGATATTACTGAGTTCTATTTAAATTATAATAACTGAATAATGTTGAGTTTAATAAATTGAACATTATTTTCAGACTTATTGCTGATCTTGTTTTAATTTTATTGCCATAATATATTGAAGATCAATTACTCTACTTTGACAATTCAGATATCGATTTCTCGAATAATTTGAATTAGTTTTTATTAACCCTCAATGATTATTGTTTTAAACACTGAAACAATCGTTTTGATAGAACACCAAACGTTAAAACGAAACACAACTTCATAATAGAAAAGTTGAGAACCTAAAAAAATATTTCACATGATTGTAAAAGACCGTTGAGTGCCTAATTAAAAAAAAATTTGAATAAAGTGAAGACTTTTGAAACAGCTTACAAAAATTTGTCATGAACCCCTTCCTCCTCAGCAAGCCCCACCTCTCCATAATAAAATGAGTTATTTTGTTTATATTATCACTCTATTCATATTTTGAAATAATTAAAAATTATTTAATACTTATAGTTTGAATTAATTTTAGAAACCTTGATTCAGTTCGGATTTTTAGATATGAGGAGATCTGTCTTTACGTTTTATCTCACTAGAGCGTACATATTGTTTGAAACCCTGTTGATCTTGACGAATTTTCCAGTTAACTTTGATAGCAAATTAATAGAATCGTGTTAATAAAAGGACAATTTAATTGACAGTTGATTTGCTGATTCATCTTTGAATTGTATTTATTCTTCAGAAATAAATAATTATTGATAAGATTATTTATTATCAAAATTACAATATTTATTTTAAAACTCTTCAACATAAAATGAAATCAAAATTAATTATGTTTCATTTGAATGAAAGTTACTATTCATTAAAAATAGGTCTGTTCGCTATTGATTTCATTTTGAAAATTTATTGAGTTCTATGGAAAAAAAGCCAGAATTCTTCGGTTGATAATTGTTTAATTTTAGATTTCAACATCGACAAATGTATTTAATGAATTTCACGGTAGAAAAAAATGGTTGAGCTGTGATCAGTCATACGAAAATTATTCATTTATGAGTTATTTCAAACATTTCCAGCAAGAGTAGGGAAAAATATCTCTCAAATCGAAAAAGATTTGAAATTTTCCCTTCAGTGAACTAAGAGATGGACGGGGAAATGTATCCTGTTTGAAGCTTCCTGTTTACTATTTCCTTTTCGAGAAATCTAATGTCAGGAGGAGGTTGGTTAGGAAATATTTCAATTAATTGTGATCGTTGAAGTGCCAACGGGGAAAGACATTTTCGCTTCGTCTCGTCGTAAGTCCTATTAATTTTCTTTCGTTTCTTTCGCCAGTCGCCGAGTTTCATATTTTTTACGCTACGTGTGTTAGAATCGGTTTTTTATTTTTAGTCCCAGAACACCCTTAAAGACGTTTGGATATCAAGTTTTATTGCAATTTATTTAATGTTTCTTCGTCTGGTTATGGTAAGTGGAAAATACATAGTAAATAGGCAAAATAAAACATAAATTTGAATTTTCTCATATATTGAATAATACGCATGACGTATGTTTCGAAGTACAATTTCCTCTTCAGAGGCCCAAATAATACTGAAGAGAACAGTAGGAATAATAAGCAACAAGTTCAAGAACATGGAATACTAAAGAAAAAAAATCGAATCTATGAATTAAGTTAAACTTGAATAAAAACTGGGTAATAAAGGGCACGTATAACAATTGGAATTATATTAAAACATAAAAGACAATTCAATAAAATATTAGTATGAAAACTAAGAAGAGGAGAACAATCTTTCTGACCATCTACTTGGAATTCTTCTATTGAAAATATTGAGTGAAGGGCTATTATTAACGACTGAGATTGAACTCTCGCTTAACTCTCGGTGAAAATTAATTGAATATTAAATTAAACACTTGGCTCAATGTTTCACGATTATATTTAACAATATCGAATAGTCAAAATGTTTCGAGCGTGAGCCCATATTCAACAATGAAATGTAATTCAATTTAATAGCTACTATTAACATCTGATTGGTTATTAAGTGACGGACCTGAATGTTCGAATTTATTGATTTGTTACGATTATAGAAAATTAAGTTTCAAGCTTTTGTTTCCTCTATTTAATATTTTAAACCCTGAACTAAATGTGTGACAAAAACTTTGTTTATATTCTTGAAAGTTCCACCCATATAAATTATCGCAACTACCACAGTTAATTTCGTACAGCCCATGTATTCCAAATTATTACTATCGATGATTTTACCAATACTATTAACCGTACGAAAAGAATATCTATGACATGAGTGATTTCAATTTTGTTTAAGGCATAGCAAAAAACACCCAATATTTCGTCTTTTCTCTGATGAATATATCAATCATTGAAAACAAATATAACAAATATTTGTTATACATATAATAAAACAATTTTGTAATATATATATATATATATATATATATATATATATATATATATATATATATATATATATATATATATATATATATAACAAATATTTAAATAAGCAAACAAAGATTTTTCTTGAATCATTCTTGTTCATTGAAGTAGATCTTGATGTAATTAAAGAAGTAATCAACAATTCTTAGATATGTCCAATTGCTAATTTTCCGATTGAATACGTCCGATTATTGTAAAAATTTCTTCGAAATAAATTAATTTGAAAACTAGGAGATGTACAATGTTCTATCTGGAAACGAATTACACAACCTGTTGATTATACCGAGAGATATATATCCGTTTTCAAAAACTTTAGAAAATATATCAGTTACATGATACCTATATCACCTGAAGAAAAAACCATTTATGGGATGAGAGGTAATAAGAAATACTAGTCTAAAAATCACTGACTGAAAAATTCTTTATTCGACTAGTTTGGCCTTTTACGGAATTATCAAGAATGATATGCCGTACATTCTTGATAATGCCGTAAATAGCGAAACTAGTCGAATAAAGAATTGTTCAGTCAGTGATTTTTATACAAGTATTTCTTATTACCTCTCATTTAAATATGAACTATCACAGAGTTGATTCATCGTCCATTGAATTTACCATTTATGAGCTAGCTTTTTTATGTATTCTTTCATAGTACTTCTTCATTTCAGGATGGTTTCCATTAAAAAACATCCCGATGACTACCTGAGTTCGTTTCGTTGAGTTTTTTTAATGAACATACTAATGCTATAAACATTACTGCTTTATGATCCTATACGGGTCATAAAGCAGTAATGTTTATATTTTGTGTTCAGAAGAAATTTAAAAAAATTCGGAAAAATTATCTCTAGCAACTTGAATTCGAAGCTGACTTATGATCAAATCATAATAATGAGATGTTTCGAGAAGTATATAAATGTTTGTTTCCAATATTTACAAAGTTCAGTATCAGTTTCTAAGATGTATCGGTAATTAGTTTGTTATATTAGATTGTTCTGCCAAGTGTGAACTCTATTATCCCTGCATCTTCTTAATTTACAGCATTGAGGAAAAAACTGTGTTCGTGCTTCATACTCCGTAGCAGCTAAGAAGTTTCTCATAGCAGCATATGACACTTTTGACTTTGTACTAACGTGAGAGTTTTTTCTTTTCAATAAGAGGTAATAAGAAATACTTGTCCAAAAATCTATGACTGAACAATTCTTTATTCGACTAGTTTCGTCTTTTACGGCATTATCAACAATGAAAACATATTACAAAGAGAACCTCTAAATATTTGCAGATCAGTTCGGTCTACAGATTACACCCTAAATTTGGTATGTTCTATGTTCGTTATCCATAGAACATAGAGTGTACATAAGGGTGGGGATTTCCAAACTATCTGGGATTTAACAGTGGAGAATGGTTTAAGTCTAACTGGCAATTTAGAAGATTGTAATTATCGGAGTTTATTCTTTCCATGACTTCCAGGTAGTTCATTTTCATATTTTCACAGTAATGGAGAATATTTGGTTTAAAACAGGGTGAGATCTTAGCTCCTGTTGACTCTATATGTTCTCGAAAAGCAGATTGTCCGTTTTTTAAGTGTTCTTTTAGCCTAGTTTCAAATCATCTTCCGGTCTGGCCTACATATGATGACTTATGGCTATGAAACTAGGCTAAAATAACACTTGAAAAACGGACAATCTGGTTTTCGAGAATATATAGAGTCGACAGGACATAAGATCTCACCCTGTTTGAAACCAAATATTCTCTATTACTGTGAAGAAGGTATGGAAATTAACTACCCGGAAGCCATGGAAATAAATAAACTCCAAAAATCCGATAATTACAATTTTCTGAATGACCAGTTAGACCTTAACTACTCCCCACTGTTAAATCTCTGATAGTTTGGTAATCCATACCTCTATGTTTACTCTATATTCTATGGATAACGAGCATAGAACGAAATCACAGAACATACCAAAATTAGAGTGTATTCTGTGGACCGAACTGATCTGCAAATATTTAAAGGTTGCTTTTGTAATATGTATTCATTCTTGATAATGCCGTAAAAGGTGAAACTAGTCGAATAAAGAATTGTTCAGTCAGTGATTTTTAGACAAGTATTTCTTATTACCTCTCATTTTAATATTCATCGTTGATTCATCGTCCCTTGAATTTAATTTTACTTTTCACCAGCGTGGTATTTTTGATCACTGACACTGTGAGAGTTTGTTCTCTGTACCAAACTGTGAGTTATTATTTCTTTTCACTAATAGATATAACAGTTTTCACTTTTTACCAACGTGAAAATTTTCATTTTGTACCAACATAATATTCTCTTCGCCTACTAACATGAGATTTTTTATTTCGTGGAACGTGGAAATTTTAGTTTATCACAATGTGGCGTCTTAGTTAGATATCAATGTTATTATTAACCCCCTCTTCTAATTCTAAATTCAAAAGGAAATTATGAATTGCATTTTCTAGTTTTCCTTACAACTGCTTGCAACCTGATATGAAATCAAACGTTTATTTACGAAGATAAATTTAAAATATTACAAAATTTACGTTCAGGTGCTATTCTTAAAGGTTAATTGACGCTGATTAGGATATGTACTGAAAATGAGTTCAATTGAAAGTGTTATTTCAATATGTTGAAGAGTAAGAAATCTATTTGTTTCGCGACTAACAGCTCCAATCTGAAATGTAGACTTATATCTGCAGAAATTCGATGAGAAGGTATTGGATTATGTGATTCATTTCGGATAAGGAAGATTGGTAGTTATATCTTGAGATCATCCGGAGATATAATTACAGCCCAACAAGGCTAATCTCTCATTTCTTTTTAACGACGCTTTAATTGTTTATCGCCTGGTGCACTTCACGACATAATTAGAACTTCGGGAAATCTGTGAAATTTTCACAGTCAAAGATAAAGGGCAAAAAGTTTCAAGCAACTTTTGTAGAAAATGTTGTCAGGAACAGGTTTTGTTACACGTTTTTAATTTCTCATGTTCAATTCTCAAATTTTTCAATGTCACGAAAAAATGGAAGTTGCCATTTTGTTATTCAGAAATAACCAAAAAATCCGTAGCCGAACAGAATTGGTCAAAGAGCCTAGTAACTAGCCCATTGGATTTCCCATGAAAATCCTTATTGAAAAAAGTTTAAAAAAATATGAAAGAAGATTCTGTATTATTACAATTATCAATCAAGAAGTCTAGGCAAAGAATCAAATTTCGTAATTGACACTGAAACTGAGAAAAAGTGAGGCATAGGAAAGACTATGATTCCGGACTAGAGAGAAGCTGTTCACTTTAACTTTTAAAAATGGAGTAGAAGTACGAAACATTTGTAAAGAAACAATAAAATTCTGCCTAACTGAACCCAGTGCTTTTCATTGTTTCATTGTTCATTGTACAAGTGAACATTTTTCATGTATTCAATTCGTTATATCAAATATAAGATTATTGACTACGATATTGACTAGTTTAATAATGAATCGATAACTTTCCAATAGAAGAAATGTAGATATAATATTGAACATAAAGGGTGTTTTTTTAGAGGTATAGAACTTTAAATTGCAATAAAACAACGATGGATCATTCGATTGACAATAACTTTTTTTTATTCGAAAGATAATCTTGTGGAATTACATTTTGAATATGATTTCTGGCATATGACCGTTTCTGAAGAAGTACGGACCAATGATTCCACCACCCCATAACGCGCACCAAACAGTCAGTTTTTCTGAATGTAACGGTGTTTTGACAAATTTTTGAGGATTATCTTCACACCAAATGCGGCAGTTTTGTTTATTGACGTAGCCATTCAATCAGAAGTGCACTTCATCGCTAAACAAAATTCGCTTATGAAAATCAGGAACAACGGCAATCCCGTTCTGGAAAGAAATTGCACTATTTGCAAGCGTTGTTCAGGCGTGAGTCTATTCGTGATGATTTGCCAAACCAAACTGAGAATAAATCATTTCTCAGCTGTTAAATCGGTCACCATTTTCAACAGTAATGCCAACTTAAAGTTCTATACCTTTTAAAAAAACACCCGTTAGATAACCCATATTTATCTCTATTTCCGTTAAAACATAATGTACATTATTAAATCTATGATGATCTTTGCAAATTATGAAATCGGTTTAGTTCGCGAAATGAAACAATTTGAAGAAATCAATAAAACAAACAATGATACATAAGAACTACGAAATTTATTTAATAAAAGAATATATAAGCAGTCAATAGTCAATGATGATAGAGGATCCCGACTATTTCCGATATTCTCAATGAATCTTAGTATCTCTCTTCAGTCTTGTGTAGTGAACAGTAAAAAGTAGTTTTAGAAAGAGTTGAAGAATTATAATTTAAAATTTCAAATACATTCAAGTACAATGTGTGCCAAGGTATTTTGCATTACCTAAATTCAGATGTAGATTGCATGAATCTATTTACGAACGGAATACATTATTATTCGAATTCAATTTTGTTGTTTCAAAAATCTCAATCTTCAATTAAACAGTACTAATGAATTCAGAAGGACCAGGTTCTACTTAAAATAGACTTTCATAGATCATGTATAACTTTCCAATCATAACCAAGAGAATTATTTACAGGTTGGTTCTTCTGATGAAAAAATGAGTTAACTCAAGAAGTATTGATTTAAGTAATCATTCATTATCAACATTATAGATCCTGCTGGCGCATGTCTCAATATTTTCACAAACAACCCTTTTGTAAGTGCCGTCAAGCCTTCTTCCTTGTATATTGTGCGCATAGTTGGAAAAGTCCATTTGTACTTTTTTCCGTTGGACGCAGATGCGGGGCTCTGTATCCTACTCTTTGCAACATCTAAAGGAATGGAGAAAACGGTGGCAAAACTTGATGAAGCCATTCCCAGTAGAATTTTTTCCGAAAATTTCAACTTTCGATTCTCGTGGGTGGCTAAAATGTCCTGAACTGAATAATAGGTCCCAAAAAAAAATATATTGTAAATGGTCATCTCTAGAATTGTTGCGGTCAGACCTTTGAAAAGACCATTTAGCCCGTATCCTCCTGTTGAAATAACAATTTGCGTCATTTTCCAGCTTGAAGGAGTTTTTTGCACGACTGACCTATTAGATTGTAACATTATTTTGATAACTTCAAAAGGTGTCATCAAAATACCTTCTACTAATCCAGTGCAGATACCACCGAGAAGGTAAATTTTCAGTTGCGACTGGTCTTTATTGTCCAATGAATACTTTTTGAATTCTTCGAATATATAAAACTTTAGTCCCCTTCTTGGCGTATGGACCACCAATGGAGGCAATATTCCCTTCCAAAATGAAAGAATTCCTTCTTTCTTATACATTTTCAACATACAATCTACCATTCCATAGTAATAATTTGGATCATGTTTTGAAGTTAAGAGTGCTTCTGACTGAATTTGAAGTCTTGTCTTGATTAAATCTAAAGGATAAAAACTGCATACTATAACTGCACTCGCAGTACATCCAGATAGTAGGTAGAGTGCTCTTTCTCTCAATTTCCACTTATCATCAGACATGTCAATATGGAAATTACTTCATTTATTGACATTTTCGGAAATACGAATGCAATTTATTTCATTTAGAAACTGACTCGATATCTGTGATTCATAACGACGTTAAATGACATTACTATCACCTTAAAACTATCAACCTTAAACGAATGTTACTAGTTGACATAAAAGACCTCATTTTTGTGGGCACAGAAAATTGTGTAATTCTTCTTCCAATTAGGATTTCCATGGAAAATTCAATGGGCTAGCTACTAGGCCTTTTGCCCAATTCCATTCGACTACGGATGTGCCTCCACTAAAGGAGATCTCGACCACTCGATACACATCCTGTGTTAATTCAATAATTTCTTGATATTAAATTTTTTTTATTTTTCTGATAAATTTTCCGTTGCTGATTCTTCGTTGTCACAGGCTCTCTGTTCTGACACTGGATTCTCCACAAGCGCATGCTGAAGCGTGATTTGAGAGAATTGCAAATCGTTTTTATGGTAACACTATCTGTATGATTGAATAAAACACCGAGGTAACTTATGGGTAATCGAATTTTAAGTTTTAATAGATCATCGTATAATTTACGACAGTTGTTGTTATTTTTACAATGAAATAGGATATGGTTGAGGTCCCCATATTCCCCATATTCGCAGCTATTGTTATTATAGATTTTAATTTTGTTTAGATGCACAGGAGGTAAGCAATGTCCTGACCTCATCCTGCAGAGAGTAGTGATATATTTTCTGGGTGGTTTTATGTTATGTCTTCGAACCATACTTTATTAAGATTGCTTTCACCTCTCATATGAACATACGTCTTTCCTTAATTTTCACCTATATCCGTCCAACTATTTCTCCAGTCTTGCCATATTTAAATTGTGTAATTACTTGAAGATTCACATTGAATGTTCATTAAAACACAACTATGCTCACAATATTTATTTGGAAAAGTGTTTTTAGATTTAATCTGTGTAAAAACAGAATGCAGAGGAAAGAAGAATTACTCTATTGTTGTGTATGAGAAGGGTCACCCAATTAGCCTTATATCAAGGCGGAGCTGCAGTTT
The DNA here is from genome assembly GCA_030704895.1 of Henosepilachna vigintioctopunctata. NCBI lineage: Eukaryota > Metazoa > Arthropoda > Insecta > Coleoptera > Coccinellidae > Henosepilachna > Henosepilachna vigintioctopunctata. The sequence goes on from JARQZJ010000129.1 coordinate 2,669,711, forward strand.
CACAATCAAATTTTCAGTGAAACCGTCAAAATATGTTGAGTTGAAACAGGGAATTTAGAAGAAAAGATGCAAGAACAGTGTAATTCTTATAAAAAGTTGAGTTCAATATATAATCATACTAGCTGTTTCTGCGCACTGTTTTTGCCTTTATATTTTTTTTCGCGTGTATTTTAAGAAATCTTGAAAGAAGTATTCTACTCTCTAACCTACAGTTTTTACTTTCTCACTATTTATTTCATTTGGTGTAGAGGGGGACACTCATGGACTTCTAGTAACTTCAAATCAGACGAATTGTCTATAATTTCATATATTCACACTTTGATACCTATAACGAAAATGATTAACCTGTTAACTATATGATTGAACTGGAGATTCGTTACATCCGGCAAATGAATGAATGAATGAAAAGACGTTTTATTGAAATTTTTGTTTACATTAAAACTCATTGTTATTTTTCAATTACAAGGTGAGAGGTTATCCTTCAACCCTGTGCTACTTAATTATATTATTTAAAAAAATTTTTTTATATATGTTCACATCATATTTTAGAGGTGCGGCTGTGGTCGGCTCATCTTTACTTGCCATTCGGTCGATTGTCAAATTTTCAATTCATGTGACATTTCATGGAGAAGGAAATCACAGAAAACTTCAACCACGTAATTAAAAACATATAGAATGAATTAAATTTATAATATTGTTACAGTAGAAGGAATAACACGCTGGAAGAATAGCGCTTCCTCACTCACTCACTTTTTACTTTTCGAACACCAACGACACTTATCGCAGGCTAACGGATGCGGAGTGGTATGTCCTCTAGGTGATCGAGGATATCGTCTGGAATCTCCTGGAGAGAATGCAGGATCCGTGCTGGCGGAAAGGGAAGTTTGTTTCTGGGTTTTCTGCGTAGAACGCGTCCTGGTCTGTACCACTGGGCCATCAGCGTCTCTCGGACCAACAGATTGGGGCCGTTGAGAGTGAGTTGGGCATATCGAGCTTGGAGTTTTTCGATGTGGGTGAAAATTGGGGGTATTTTGGTTATTTCGTGGACAAGAATAGAAGGATATTTTCTGTGAAGTCTGAAGATGCTGAGGCAGATTGCTTGTTCACAGCTCTCGATAGACCTCACTGAACGTTTTCGAAGGGTGGAGTAGAGCAGACATCTGTACGCGATCACAGGGCGAATATATGCCTTGTATGTGTTGAGGAGAGTACGAGGATCGCAACCTCGAATTCTACCTCGAAGTGCATAGAGTAGGTTTGTTAGATTACGGACTTTCTTGAGAGTTTTAGCAAGGTCGACATTCCAGGAGTTGTACTTCGAAAATGTTACACCCAAGTGAATGATTTCGTCTTGTAGTCTGAGGTTTTCATTCCAAAGCGAAAAGTGAACATCATATTTAGAAAATTTGGGAAATTTGGAATAATTGCAATGGTGGAAGAGTATGGATTGAGTTTTACTTGGATTGGGTGTAATTCTCTTAGGTTAATATATGTAAATCCTTAGGCTAATATATGAAGTGTTATTTCAGATGTGAAAGCTGCAAACAATAGTTTCATATTTCTACATATAATGTGGGACTATGTTATTATATCCAATATCATTTTCGAACTTTGAATAACCACAAACCCAATTGCATTCCATCTGAGAGTTTCCTCCGTGCTTAGCGTAATGGACGGTCACTGAAAAGCAATTATTATAGAAGGAACTGTACACGTAGTTATATAACGGTAAATAGTCTTTAACTGGGTTTTCCAATCTACAGCAATCAGTGTTCGATTAAATTTTAATTATATATCGGTATCGGCTTTTCATCACACAGCATGTGACATGATTTTCATAAGTAAGAACGTATATATATATATATATATATATATATATATATATATATATGAGGAAATTAAGTTTTTGTGTTTATGGCACTAAATGAAATATTTGAGAAAATGGATACTCAAATATTCATTCGAAAAATGCAAATTAACCAAAAGAATGTTATAGCAGAGCTAGATATGTGAACGTGTACGATGTGATGTCTCCATTATCCTTCAAGGGATAAATGTTAGAGAAATATTGAGATCGATTTCACATATGATGGATTTGCGAGAGATATGTTTCGTTCTGCAAGGAATTCGTCAGTCACACCATATCCATCGAAGTGAGGCAACATTTTCAATCCCCATGCATCTTCTTGTGACTCCAAGTGAAATACCGTAGAGTAATGAATACTCCACAATTCCATCTATGGAAATCAGTAGAAAACATCTCTCAGATTACAGACACACCAAACATTGAACTTTCACATATCTTCTATACCCGGTATCTACTAAATTGCAATGTCTGTTTGACAAATATCACCATATCATGTTTTTAAATGTCAATACGTTGCGGTAGTAGTACGCTTGCGGTTGTTGGAGTTACAAGAAGATGCTTGAGGATTGAAATCGTTGCCTCACTTCGATAGACGTGCTGCGACTGACGAGTTCCTTGCAGAACGAAACATATATGTCTCGCACTTCCATCAGATGTGGTATCGATTTCAATATTTCTGTCATTTATCTCTTGAAATATAATGGAGACATCACATCGTACACGTTCACATATATAGATCTACCATAACATTCTCTTGATTAGTTTGAAATGAATGTTCTGGTGTTCATTTTTTTAAATATTTATTTACATCTATAAGTCTATTATTTTGTTCTGTCCAAAGAACCAATGTAAGATGTGTTTCTTTTCATTGTGAACCATTGTTGTTGAACTTCCCAAAATAATCTAATGTATACTGTGCAATAATCGGATGCTGCGATTTATTGTGGAATATTGTTCAACATTGCCTTGAAATTTGACATCAATTTCAAATGCTCAATCAAATTGTATCAGTAAAATGAGTAATTAATGATATAAAAACATATCAATGTTCCGAAATTGACCGATAGATTTGATTCATCTTCTAAATATAATCTCCTAGTAATGTTTTTTTAGTTTCAATGAATGTAGAAACTACTGTACCGTAAGATGGGCAAAATGAGTACTTTGAGCCTGATGAAAACATTATAAAATCATACTATAATATGATCTGATACGTATCATACAACTGTGATAAACTGATTATAGCTTCGTGGTAGACATTTTCAAAATATTGATGAAAGAGTCTTTGTAAATGCAACAGAAGACAATGCAATTGTTGGTAATATTACTAAATAGAAAGGTTTTTATGCTGTTTTTACAGGTGAAATGAAAGGCACCTAAAACGATATATGAACTTAATTCAAGTACAATTCGATGTCGATAAAAAACGTTTCTGTATCTCTTGTTCAATCTTATTCTTGAGAAGTTATTTATATGTGGACGAAGTCACGAGCCAAAGCTATTCTGTTATAAAGTAATAACAACGATAAAAAGAATAAGAAAATTGATATAAATTGCTTGTTTTTATCCAACGTCCCTTAGAATATCCCAAATTACTTAAGTTTTGTCGAAAAGTATTTATTCATATATTCATTCATCACCAACATAATAGCACCTCCTGGGGCATGTCTCAATATTTTTACCGACAATCCTTTAGAAAGTGCCTTCCAGCCTTCTTCCTTATATATTGTATACATTGTTGGAAGAGCCCATTTATAAGTCTTTCCCTTCAATTCTGACTCCGGACACTGTATTCTGCTTTTTGCAACATCTAATGGAATTGTGAAAACAGTGGCAAGAATGGAAGCTATTACTCCAATTGAAACTTTTTCTGAAAATTTAACTTTGTTATTACGCCTTTCCAACATATCGTGAGCTGAATAAAATGTGCCGAAAAACCAAATGTTGTGAGTTGTCATTTTCCATATAGTTGCGGTGAGACCTTTGAAGAGTCCATTCAAACCAAATCCTTTCTCTGAAACTATTTTTTTCGTCATAGTCCAACTTGATGGAGATTTTTCCAGTGTAGACTTATTTGCTTGTAGCATTATTTTAACGACTTCGAAGGGTGTCATTAATATTCCTTCTAATATTCCGGTGATAGCAGCCCCACAAATGTAAATTCGCAGATATGGTATGGATAAATCTTTTGCTGAGTAGCTCTTGAACTCTTCGAAAACCAAAAATTTGAGGCCTCTCCTAGGTGTATGAACTAAAAGTGGCGGCAAGACTCCCTTCCAGAATGAGAGAACTCCTTCTTTTTTATACATTTTCAATATGCAATCTATCGTTCCGTAATAATAAGTGGAGTCATTTTTTGATGGCAGACGTGATCCGGATTGAATTTGAAGTCTTGTTTTAACTAAATCCAAAGGATAAAACCCGCATATCAATATAGCACTAGCTGTACATCCAGAAAGAAAATATTGAAAAGAATCGTTAAATTTTTCATTAGGCATATTAACATTCATAACGTCATTTTTATGACTTTTCCATTGAATTATGGACTTCCAACAATATGCTCTATCTTTGTTTTGCATATCTGTGGTTTCAATGTCAAGAAAATGAGAAACTATGATTACTCCATTGGAAAAAGTAGGGTTCGAGTATGACAAAATTCCTATTCAACTTGTGAGAAAACTTGAAGTTTAATTCATATATCTTTTGATTATGCTTTGAAATTCAATTTTACAGAACCTGAATATGAAAACACAGAGTGTCTTTTTTATTCAATGTTAATATTAGAGGAGTTACTTTTTGGGACGATTTTAATACGTCATGAACTTATATATTGAACATCTCAAATTTTGAATGAAATGAGTTGAACTTTTCAAAAATGAATTATTTTTGAACAAATCTTCAATAGCAGTCTAGATATTCAAATGAAATCTGGTATACAACTATGATAAATACACCTCTAATGTATATGGGAGACATTCGTGGGTTTTTTATCATTATTATTCAAAGAGCGGAAATCAGAGACCTTTAGTCAACCTTCAATTCAACGTCGATTCCGAATAGCCCAAGAACACGTTGGAAATCGAACCTTCTAGCCTCAGTGAGTCGAAAGTGTAATTGGGCCACTATACCCTTCGTCTACTGAGGTTCCTGAAAGTACATATAACATTTTTCCAGTTTCACAATGAATTTTCACAATTTCACCAGTGGCGTTCGTGTGAAATCTGACCTTCGGTTTTTGACATACATTGATGGTTCGCTTTTGACTTCTCATAAAAAAATAATAGAGAAATTTTCGTGCATTTCGTAGCATATCACCTGATTGTCTTCAGTTTTATGCGGTCTCTGCTTGAAAGGTATTTTATATTTTATTTCTTTAGTAGGGTGGTATTGTCAACATCGAGAAGCTCGTTAAGGCCAGCTTACTACAAACAATTTTGGAAAAATCTAAATTTTTTTCCTTCATAAATTGTTACTATATACTCGTAGAAATAGTATAGAATTAGTCCCGAAGGTCAGCAAGACCGAGAAGCGAGTATAAAAGATTAGGGAGCGCTGCAGTAAATCCGGCCGCTCGAACGCCTTCGGTTGCGGCAGCTGCTGCATGCCTTTGGGTCATCTTATTGTTTTGTTCTATGTTTTATTGTTACTGTCTTCTTATTTTTTTGCACTGCTTTGAGAAATGCAACAATTCTTCAGAATGATCCTTACGAGACCAGGAAGGAGTTGTGTATGGAGCTGGAATAGATATGTTAGCAAAATTTCATTTTTTTTACGACTTTTCACGAATAAAAACTTTGAACTGGTTTTTCTCCGAACCACGTTTTTTCGCATGAATTACACTCTCATTTCAAAGCTATTCCACTTATTGCAAGGCATTTTATTCTTTAGATTTCTGGCTATGGCCTCAATCAGAACCAGAAATATTCATTATTATTTTAAAAAGTTATAAACAATTGAAAGTGGAAAAAAATGTAAAAAAAAAATTCAAAAGTCCGCCATTTTGTTTTTTTTCATTGAAAATGTTTCATTCTGTTTGAGGTCATAGCCAATTCGATACAGAACATGAAACCGTTTTGTTTTTTGCTTTCAGATAATTCTTTTCCAAGAAATGATGTCATTCATCTCCGATTCAGATGAGTTTCACCAGCCCTTTCCAGGACCGCCATTTCAAAAAAAAATTTTTTTCAAATAATTTCATATATGTACTTTCATATGTAAATAAGTTGATTACTCAACATGTTTTGTACTATTAATGAAATATATTGGAAAAAATTACGTTCTTTGGAGTAAGCTGGCCTTAATATATTGATGATTGGTGGGACCGATACTTGGAGAAAATTATAACCCATAATGAAACAATATTTAGAATTTTCTCATAAATTAATACAAATACGCATGACGAAGTTTTGAAGTACTAGTTCTTTATCAATTGCGGAATTAATACTGACAACTTAATATAGTAAATACTTAATATAGTAGATACTAATTACTCAATATAGTAAAGCAACATAATTAAGACATTTAAATCAAAATAACAGTGGAGATCCTTGCTAAGTTCATAATATATCGAAAAATATTTACTTTATTGCCGTGGAGAAAAAGTATGGAAGTATAATATTTACATAGAAAGTTTTTGAGAATATGAAAGTTTCGATGAAATTGAATTGTCTCTAGTGACGCAGAGTTTGGTAAGGATCAATATTTAACTTGTCCCCATCGGAAGCATCTGATATATGAATTAAAACATGAATTAAAACATAAATTCACAAAATTTTCATCCAACATTTTAACACATAGTTACCGTAAGAATCAAATTTTATAATTCATATCTTTTTAATTATTCGAAGAACCCTAGTCCGATATTTTGTAAGTTGACACAGGTAGATTTGGTTAGATAAGTCTTTTATTTGTTAGTTAGGTAATTTGTTTTAAATTTATTTTTGTATTTATGGTTCAACAATTTGTCTCTTTCAAACTGCTAAAGAATCTGAACATTTATATTTAAACAAACCTGATTTTTCGCAGCATTTTTCATTCCTTTATATTCACCAAAAGAACTTGTATTGCGATTTTCAATTACTTTCAGATCTGGTGAATTGGCATAGTGATCAAATTGATTGTAAAGAATTTTTTTCAGCCCTGTCTAATATTTCAGCTGATATGGAACATCTAAAAGTTATTCAATTCGATACATACCGAGAAAAAACAAAAAACGTAATTTAATATTGCTTATTTTCATATATAAAAGAAATCACAGATGAAATTTCGATTGGGGCACCTGACTAAACTCCTGTTGAATACCTTTCAATAATTCAAGATTTGTCGAGAAGGCCTTTCCGACAACAAAAACAGATTTTTGTAAGAAAAGCTGGAATTCTCCAATAGAAAAAAATAAAACCCATATTTCCGTGATTGATTGGTATGATGATTGAGTATCGAAATTGTCATGAAAGCGAAACTTTCTATAAAGAGCTATTTCAGAAAAACTCTTCACAGTTTCATTTTACCGAATAGAGTATGCAAATTATAACACGTTGTTCGTTTGGAGACTGTCGAAACTTTTTATCAATAGGTACTCGAAAATCAGACATACATTTTCAGAATGAAATTTTCAGAATTATATATGAATTTCGTTCATATATAATATATAAATAATAATTTATAGATGAACAGTGTTGAAATGTTGTTACTTGTGAAATAATAAATAAATAAAATTGTTTTTGTCTCATCAAAATTTATGAGAACACGGTGGAATAAATCAGGTTTTGAATTTGAATGTCGTTTACTGAATATGAACTTATTGATAATTCAAATCAAACTCTTGGTTTATTGTTTCACAAATATATTATTATTTCAACATTCGGATTTCAATGACCTTCATTACGTAAGGTGAACTATAGATGAAATTTCGAAATTATTCCTCAATTTCATCAAAGTGATGATTGATGAGGCCGGTACTTGGAGAAAATTAATATCCATAATGAAACAATATTTGAAATTTTCTGATAATTTTAATACAAATACGCATGACGACGTTTCGAAGTACTACTTCTTTATCAAATGCTGGACTTTTAACTGCAGTATTAATCCAGCATTTGATAAATAAGTAGTACTTCGAAACGTCGTCATGCGTATTTGTATTATAATTAATAGAAAATTTTAAATATTCCCCAAAGTCATCGAATTGAAATGTCAGATGTAATTGTTATCAATGCATTATTGTGAATGCTAAAATATTCTCCACCTCATTCTTGGCAATAACACAATCTACTATCAAACTGGTTCAGAACAATGTTCAACATTCTAGGTGTTATATTCTGTATTTCTGTATTATCCATTCTTTGAGTACTGCGATGCTAGTTATGCTTAGTCTTATACTTTGTTCTTGAAATAAACCCACATAAGAGGATCCAAGGTCCTAAGGTCTGGCGATCTAGCTGGCCACTCAATGGTACTTCTTAGTCCAATCCATTTATTGGGGAAAATTTAATTTGAATCATTACAATGAAATGGCATGCAGCCAGGACTTGCTTCAAGTAGATATTTTGATGAGGTACACTTGGATCGACTGAGTGAAATACGAGTTAGGATAAAATGAAAAATCCATTGACTCAATTGAAAATGCCAATATATCATTAAATAGCAGATGAGAATTCACAATATTCAGCGATTTTCTTCCATTATATTCCTGTATTCAACGAATTCAAACTTTCATCCCCTAAAAAGTGATTAAATTTACTTCAAATTTCATCAGGTAATCGTCAGAATGAACCCTATAAGACATAGTTCACTGAAATCAAATTTTTAGGAAGTTTTTCAAAATATAAAGGCTGTTTCATTGAAGAAAAAATAAGGACTGTGCTGGATGTGCGTGTATCACCATGTAGATTGAAATTTATTTTTGAGGAACGCACATTTGACTTATGAAGTTGACACGACCCAGTGTTTTTTATAAATTTTGAGAATTAGTATGACAACAATGTTTTTCATCAATACTTTCCTCCCTGCGAACGACAATTTCCGAAAATCGTTGAAATTAAAGATACAAATATCACAATTTTTTGGTTCTGTTTTCCAACTATAAATTTATCAATTATGAAAGTATTCCAAAATTATATGTATTGTATCAACCCCATAGATTTGTAACAATGCAGTAGACTCTGAATTATCAACTTATCTTTGGACATCTCAACATTTTGGAAATATGAGATTTTTGACAATTATAATTAAACCTTAAAGGAATAATGAAAAAATAATTACTTGTGCACGTTGAAATTTAGGCCAGAATAAATATAAAAATATTTGAACCGAGTGAAATTTTCTTTTTGATGAAAATAGTATTGAATGAAAACAAAAAATTCTTCAAAAATCCAAATTAGTAGATTACTACTTTGAACATTTCAGTTCAGACGGTATCGACGAAATTTTTCAAATGAAATATTGATAAATTATCTTCAATTTTTGAAAAATTCATCCTTTCTCTATTTCGATAATTTATTTTTCCTCAATATGTATAATTTGGAAACTATCATGTTATAATTTTATAATATATTCAGGATGTTGATTCTAATAACGTATATTTGAAACCTGATCTTCTTGGGGTACATTTAAGAGGCGAAACTGTTTATTATACACGTAGAGGGAGTTTTTGATAAAATCCATGATGTTACCCTCGGAGTTGATACTGACAGAAATCCCTTAGGGGATGATTTTACCCTGAAATATCTCAGAAGTAAAAGTATTACCTCATAAATAGGAAAAATTCATTCAACATAATTCATAAGTTCACATTATGTTATATTAATAATGTTAATTTCTTTCCTTGGTACCTATATCAGTTACGATACAGAATATCAAATCAAATGAAACGAAATTTGAACATAGAAGTCAGCTATCTATCATACAACATTCTGTAACATATAATTTAACTCAATTTAATGTAAGATACTCACTAATGAGGGGCGTCTTCTCCGTTGGAGGCAGAGTCTCCCTGATTGTCATCAGGAAAACCGTCATGGACAACAGGGCACTGATCCCAAGGGTGACCTTTTCCCCCGATTCTGATGGAACGTAGAAGACCAAAAGGGCTGTAATAGAAAATTAGGGGTCGTTTAAATGAGCTAGGGGAATTTACCCAGTTGGAAGCGGTGAATTGGGGTGTTATGTGGTGAGCACAACAATGTCACAGTGTCGTGTTTTAGATTGAACATGTAATTCTCTGATTGTCTGTTTCAGTTTATATGCTAGTACGGCTCTCTTTATTGGATATAAATGGCTGTTATTCATTTGTTACTGAATTTGGATGATGTCCAGATAATTTGATGAGAAAATATATTTATTAAATTAAGTTAGACTCTTGACTTAATGTTTCACGATTATAATTAACAATATAAATTTGTCAACATGTTTCGAGCGTGAGCTCATTTCCAAGATATTTTCAGTCCTGAAAATGAGCTCACGCTCGAAACATGTTGAAAAATTTATATTGTTAAATATTATCGTGAAACATTAAGCCAAGAGACATTAATATTTAATTATGTTTCATCAAGAGTTAAGCGGGAATTCAATCTCAGTCAGTAAATATGTTCATTGATTTGTTATATAATTTTTTCAAACCTTCATTTTTTATTTTAAATGTGTATTGATGATTCCTCTTCATTATTATCAAGGAACCAATTAAATTTAACCATTTGTATGTTACAATAATTTCTATTTTTGTTCTTGCTTCATGGAAATTTTGTGTGGTACTTCTATGTTTTGCATTTAATTTTTTTCAGCTTATTTAGATTATTCTTTTTGTTTATTTTAAATTCGAATATGTGTTCATCAAAATGATAATTTGGAAATGATTTATAATTCGTTTAAATATTCATTTGTTCCAAAGTTAATTGATTTATCTGTTTCTACTTTCGTTTCTACTCTCGTCATGTCTGCTACATTATTTTATCAGCATCATTTCCAACATACGTGAAGATTGTTGTTTAGCGAATCAATACATATAATTATGTTGACGTCATTCAACCTATCAATTCATAATTTAAAATAAATTGCATGAAAAATTATTATTGAAATTTAGTTTCAACCGATTGTGTTACTACATTACTTTCATATGAGAAGAAGTATAATCAATCGTTATGATATTATGCTTCATCAGTTGCGTTATTGTCGTAAAAAGTGCTACCTTGTCTACAAAAGGAAATTCTGGTTATATTTCTACAGATTCTTCTTATTCGCCTGATTTCAGAGAGATCAATTTAACTGATTATTGAGTTCTCATTGTATTTTTTATATTGATTTTTCATGAATATCATCCTTCAATTTCTTCAAATTAGCTTTGAGCAGAAAATAATTACCTATAATCAAATGGTGAAAAATAAGAGAATGAATTCCATACCTTTTTATTATTTATTTAGCTATCTGATACTATTAACTATTCTACCTATTCAGCAGATGACACTATTCGTTTTTATCATGACGATTTCACCTTTTCAATTTTTGTGAATATTTTCAACGGTATTGTCAGAGCTGTATTGAGTTGTCATTGTATTTTCGGAAATACATTTCGAATAATGCAAATTTAATTGTCAAGTTGTTTTAATTTTTATTAATATCAACATTCAATTTCTTCGGATTAGCTATGTTGAAACAAGCACAAAATAATTACCTAAAATCAAATTGTGAAAAATAAGAGAATGAATCCCATACCCATTTATTATCTATGTATCCATCTATTACTATTAACTATTTTACCTATTCATAATATTTTTTTTCTTCGTGATGATTTCACCCTTTTAATTTTTGTGTAGATTTTCAACGATATTTTCAGGACTGTATTGAGTTCTCATTGTATTTTCGAAAACACATTTCGAATATTAAAAATTAAGTTTCAAGTTGTTTTAATTTTTATGAACATCATCATCAAATTTTTTCAGATTGGCTATGATGAAGCAAGCAGAAAAGAAACACCTAAAATCAAATGGTGCAAAGTAAGAGAATGAATCCCATATCCCTTTATTATCTATTTATCATTCTATTACTATTAACTATTTTACATATTCAGCAGATCACAATATATTTTTCAATTTTTGTGTAGATTTTGAACGATATTTTCAGAACTGTATTGAGTTCTGATTGTATTTTCGAAAATAAATTTCGAATATTGAAAATTTAATTTTCAAGTTGTTTCAATTTTTATGAACATCATCATTCAATTTCTTCAGATTAGCTATGATGAAGCAAGAAAAATATAATTACCTAAAATCAAATGGTGAAAAATGAGAGAATGAATTCTATACCCATTTATTATCTATTTACTTATCTATTACTATTAACTATTTTACTTATTCAGCAAGTGATAATATTTTTTTCATCATGACGATTTCACCCTTTCAATTTTTGTGCAGATTTTCAACGATATTTTCAGAACTGTATTGAGTTTTCATTGTATTTTAGAAAACTTATTTGGAGTATTAGAAATTCAATTTTCAAGTTATTCCAATTTTTTAAGAATATCATCATTCAATTCTTCAGGTTAGATATGATGGAGCAAGCAGAAAATAATTACCTTAAATTAAATGATGAAAAATAAGAAAATGAATCTCATATCCACCTATTCATTATGAATGGATCTCCATTTTTACTGAATACGCGTGTTAGCAGTATTTAGCAAAAACTTTAAGCAGCGACCACAATTATAAATACGATAACAATCTGGCCAAATGACATTTAGAGAAGAAATTGCTGATATTCTTCAATCAAAATGAAGGAAAATAATATCTTATTAACGGAGATCTGCCGTATAACCATCCTCTTCTCAGTGGAGAATCAAATAAAGTTGATTATCGTCCCAATGATTTGAATTATCTCCTTTTATCCATTTTGAGCCACTAAGAACGTTCAATTGTTGATTTATGATTTCATTTGGAAAACATGCAATGCACACCTCAAAATTGCCTTTTTCAACCGGATGGGAATAAAGGGCGAACTTGATCTCTCAGCGTTTCTAAAAGCCAATGTAATTCTGCTTATAAATGAAGACTTCATGTTTGAGATTGGATCATTGAAATTTCGTTAATTCGCTACGCTTCGGTTTCTCAAGTTGTTAGAAGGCAATGTATTTTCTTGGTTAGGTTAATTCTGCTAATTATTCTCAAATTCACCAATTCGTCATTCTCGTTTAGGTTGCATTCTTAAGAAGATTATTTCCATCAGCTTCATAATTTTCTTTCCAAGATTCGAAATTTCGATATATTGGCCAAAAAGATAACTGAATGAAGTTAAATGGTCTGAGACGAATTCGTACAAACTAGTCGAATGCTACAAAAATCTTCACGGAAAGCTTATGCAGGTTTTTCAGATTCAATATATTTGGAACAATATAATTGTTTTTATAAAGGTTCGATATAAAATGAAATTATTTAAAAAATTTTGATATCTAAAGGAAAGTATAAATATCTATATCTTCAAATTAACACTAGGAAAAAGAATTAGAACGTAAACTGGAAAAAATCTATTCGAAAATCTCTGTACAACAATAAATCACATCAAAACAATAAATTAGAAATTAACACACTTGACTTAAGTTTCACTGGACATATTAAAAACTCTACATATATTTCGGGTGGTTAACCCATTATCAAGAATATATATTGTTACTGCAAAATATTATATATACCACCCGAAACATATGTAGAGTTTTCAATATATTCAGTGAAACTTAAGTAAAGTATATTAATTTTTAATTATTTTTTTTAACATAATGTTTCACCAAGAGATGAGCGAATCCAACGTGTCATTTATAAATCACATTTTCTATCAGAATATTCTTTGATAGTGATGAACTTATTGATAGATAGGGTGCGAATTTTTTGTGGCGAAGCATTGAAAATTTCTAACACCAGTCATTCGGATCATTGTGGGGCCTGATCATTCTGGTGAAATTCAGTATAATATCAGATTAACATCTGGTATCACAGTGGTGAATACTATCAACCATAGATCCAGAGTTTTGCTTTCGCAAGAGTTTAACACACGAACAAAAACATATAAACCTCGGAACGATAGTATGCGCAATTCTCTGTTATCACTTATAACAATGACCTCACCAACCAGCTATATCGAAGCACAGGATCAAACAAGAATAAAATACTCCACCCATTACAGATCCGACCAAACTACGAAGCACAAATATGCTTCTACTGGGTCTAACAGAAATGGATTCAATGTGTGGCCTTACCGTAAGGCGTGGGTGTACATACAGGAACTTGGAGTCATCAGTCCCGTTACTAGAGCTTGAATTGAAAATCATGCCCTTTGTTGTATCATCATTCATAAACAGAGCGTCACTAGTAAACTAGTAAACGTCTGACGAGCATGTCTAGTATAGATGTTTAATGATGATGGTATTTTAGATTCAGATGATTTCACCACTGAATTCATCAGCACATTCATCATGATCATCTCTATTTCTACTTGTCAAACAACCCCTAGTATCAGAGCTATTTCATTTCATTATATATTTAATTTCTGGTGTGTATATACTTGTGGCATAATGAAAATCTTTCCAAGCCGGAGCATATAGGCTGTTATGGTTAAGTGAGAACTTTTACAAGGAAAGTTATAGGAGTTTGAACATCCACAAACTACCACCTAAACAGGATATTTTCAGAAGCGATCATGTAAATGGGGTCACAAATTCTCACGTGTTGAAATTAAATCAATTTGATCAAGACCATAAGGCGAATAAGCATTCATCTTAGCCCATGAACAGAGAGGAGAGTGAAAATCGCTGAGATGACTTAATTTTTGTGAAGAAATCAAGTTGTAGATTATGAGTAGTTGCTACCTGACTCACAGGGTACAACATTGGTCTCAGGAAGAATATAAATACACAAATGTTGTGTAAATATGGACATCTTTTTCACCTTTGACTTTTATTAACGACTTGAGTGGTATGACAAAATTGCCTCAGAAAAAAATTGATGTAATTAATTAACAGAAAGAATTCTCGAATTTAATATTATTACTGATAATTTCGAATTAATTCCTTCTAAATTTTGTGCTTCTATTCACAAATACCTACTCTAATTTCGAAATGCTGTACTCTCTGTGCATATTAATTTGATTTAATTGATGAAAATGTCAATTTGTTGAAGGTCATTTATTCTCTTTTGATTCAATTTAATTTTTTTTGATTTAATTTCACGATAATAAACAAAGTAAAAATCACAATTTTGTTTATTATCAATGACAAATAATCAAATATGAAGTCGAAATCAGTCAATCCATTGAAAAATGTAATTATTTCCCCATCATTTTCATTATCATTTGAATGAAACGAACGCAAGTAAAGAACTCAAACATTTTCATTCGAAATTGAATTTGGTAAATATACTTACTCTATAGCGAGTTTCCCTTTATATCTGGCAACTGTAGCGTTGATGAGAGCACATTCTACCAACAACATCATACTCAAACTCTCATTAAATTCAAAATGTAATCAACACGGTAAAGTGAATTATCTTAATTGGCCAATGGAGGGAATTTGTGTTTTCGTGAGAACACCGTTGTTTACAATAAACGCTTAAGAACTTTAATAACTTTCACTTGATATTCTCGATATCGGTCGATCGTTGTTCGTCGTTTAATTTTATTCCTGAAAGCCATGAACACCTTTCTACTCACTTCGTTGTAAAAGAGGGACATTTTATTCAATTTGGAGGTAAATCTCATTTACGTTTTTGGAATGGCACTCTAGAATAATAAAACAAAATTCTTTTATCACATGAGCTTTATCATATTCATCTGTGATTTCTAACTTTTTGTGTCTCTCAATAGTTCTCCAATCTGATGTTTTTGTTTCCTGAATTCAATGAGAAAGTTTTTAAAATTGTGGCTAGCATTATTGGTACCGCTTTTCGTTCTTGCTGTTTGCAATTGTTCTTGTTGATTCCAAATGTTTGCAACATTTGGATCTTGGGTTCTTTTTGTTCGATTCATGGTCTTCTTGAACGATGTTTACTCATTCTTCCTGAATTTAAAATTGTGCTCTTCAATTTTCAGAACTCTTTTCCAAATGTTTAAAAGATTTGGTTAAGTCATAAGTACAACATAAGATGCTTTGCAGTCATGATCACAATTTCTTGAATGTTCGATTTTGTTCATATCCTTATCAAACTATCGACCTTCATTCATCCGTATCTTCGTTAAGGTGGTCCAGATAAGGATAATAATAATATGGAGTTTATTCATAGAATTATTTTCAATGCAATACAATAAACTCTCAAATCCACTGAGAAAATAAATTCTTTATAGAGAATAGATTTCTGTGTGTGGTTTACAGTACACTAATATATTTTCATCTACGGAATAATATAATTGAAAGACACAATCGGGTTATTACATAGTCATAGCCGGTAATATCGTCCGTTTGAGAAATGTCACATCGGGTAGTTTTCGTCACATGAAAAATAAAAGAGATGAAAGCCTTCTTTGGAATCAGCAATGAACTGTAGGTTTAACGGAGTTAAACTTACAGTTTATTGCTCTCCGCTTGTAGAATAATAATAATACTAGCATATAAAGAATGGATTTGATAGGAGGAAAAGGTAACTTACAAAAACTCTATTCCGAAGACAATTTTGGAGAATTTAAATTGAAGAATCTGGAGAATTCAATTCAACCAGTTCAAACTCTACTGGGACTGCACTATCTTGACTGATTTCCACTCTAGGCCTAACTTTGTACTAGCTGACAAAAGAGCCAGGGAAACTACTTTTATCAAGTCTTCAACAACCAAGTTGGAAACAATTCCGATAAAATATCTAAATGTCGAGAACTTGAAGTGCAGGTACTCAGGCACTGGCACATGAACGTCGTCAAGACGATTTCAATCATCTTAGGGTTCACTGCTTTGATCGCAAAAGATCTTCTGTCAAACATCGGAGAACTAGGAGTCGGCCAAAATCTATGTAAGAATAACAGAAATCGGATACTCGCCACATCAAGTACTGTCAGGAAGTTTCCTGGATATGATGAAATTCAACACCCCACGAAGACCACCGCGGTGGAAGACCACCGCCACAAAACTGACAATTTGGAATGGGGCCTCGCAGAACTTAATCAATCTGATATATAATATCTGGGATAGGTGAAAATAAGCTTGTATGGAAATTTTGAATGCGCTAGCCTTGAAATCGGAATAATAACAACCTTGATGACCTTGATCAAGATGAGGATGAAAACTGGGATCCTGCACTTTTCAATAATTGTTGGCGCTATATATTAATTTTTGAGAAATCGTCATATTGCCATTGCAAAATTGAGGCTTTCAATTTGTAACGGAGTTGAAATATTTATGAACTTAGTTGAAAAATATTAACAATTTTCCAACTTTTTCGTCTATATTATCAAAAACAATATTGAAGAAATAATAAAAGCAGTATATTAATTTCTTTTCGAAAAACAATATCGATATTATATTGGAAAATATTCTGTTGTTGACTTGTTTCGCCTGTGATAAGACAGTAGAAAAATAGTATTCTAACTAAGAAACTAACGAAAAAGTGATTTATTGAGATTCAAAATTCAACAGAAAGCGATGAATCCAGTACTTAAAATTTAGAATATTTTTTATTGCATTAACATAATATACTTACATTTCAGAACCCTTAGAACAATAACAATTAAATCATTTCAGGTGAAGCGATACAAACTTGCAACTAGCCTTTCAAACTGAACACTTCAACAGTCACATATTAGTTTCACATGTTGATTTGAACACTAAAAGTAGCCTAATGTTATTATGGATGATAATAAGAGAATATATAACTACTATATTGATACTAATGATATGCAGATCTGCATGATCATCGAATTGAGATTCAAACTAGCAAATATCAGTAAAACGGAAATTTGGAGTAGCCTCAAACGGTAGTGTTTATTGAAAATAGTTGTGCTTTCATTTGTTAATTAGGTTTTGCTATTGCGAAAACACGAATGTTTCTCCCTTAAGCAATTAAGATAATCCAGTTCGCAACGTTGATTTCATTCAGAAATATAATGAGAGTAAGGGAATTGAGTTTAACAGAGAGAACATATTTTTCATTTTGTAGAAATTACTTTCATTAGCCTATCTTATTATTATTACATTACCTAAAGTGAGCTCAGAAATAACTGCTGAACTTCATTTATATATATATATATATATATATATATATATATATATATATATATATATATATATATATATATATATATTTCGACACTTATTCGTGTCTTTTGCAGGAGAAAAAACAAGCTGCAAAGTAATGACTACAATGATAAATTTCAATATGTATAAAATGAAATTACTTACAATTGGAGTTTATGCAGTGAAGATAACCTAACATTTTTTTATAACAAACGTCTCTTATTTTGTTGCCATTCATTTACTAAATGTTGCTGAACTAAATGGTCAAAAATCTCAATATCCTAGAAGATTGAAGGCCAGGCTATATATATATATATATATATATATATATATATATATATATATATATATATATATATATATATATATTATTATTTCGATTGTTCCCCATGAGGAGAGCGACTGAACTTGAATTCGCAATCATTAGGAATTTTGCTTCATCTTTTTTGCCTCCCAAAAACGCTTCATCCTCTCTGAATGCTCTTTCTTCCGTGCATCTGTCCACTTTACTCCAGATTGACGATTTAATTTTTGCTCTAACTTTACATGTGCGATTTTATAGCGACATTCAGTGCAATCTTCGAGATTTTTTATATTGATCTGTTGTAGATCCTTTTGGACCTCTTTCAGCCACTCTGTTCCGCATTTACTATTCATAATTATATTGAGTAGTTTCTTCGGTATTCTGGACTGTTTCATTCTGTAGACATGTGCATAGAACTTTGCTTGTCGTTTTCTGATTTCTTCCGTTATCGTATTTGTCTTTTGATACAGTTCATTTTGAGGTCTTTTCATCCGAATACCGTTTCTATTGATTGGCCCGTAAATCTTTCTGAGAATTTTTCGTTCTTGTTTTTCTATTTCTCTAATTCTTGAATAACTGGCTGACTTCTTGAATAGGCTGCCAATAACCATTGTTTCAGCTGCGTAGATTGCTTCTGGAAGAATCGTTGTGTTATAATGTCTCAATTTGGCGCCTCTCGAAATGCACTTTTTGTTATAGTGAGCCCATGTTAGTTTGTAGGCCCTTTGGAGCTTGGTTATTCTCTGCTCATAAGCGATTCGGTTTGAACCTGAGGACTGTATAACTTCCCCGAGGTATTTAAAATGGCCTACTTGCAGAATTTCACCATGTTTTGTCATAAGAGAAGATTGATCTTTTGGTTTTCTTTCCATGTATTTGGTTTTATCATAAGAAATTTGTAACCCGGTTTTCTGCGCAATTTCATGTAGTTTTTCCACGGCGCGAATGGCTTCAGTTCTGTTGTCTGTGATGATAGCAATATCGTCTGCAAAGGCGAGACATTTGACATTTATTCTATTTTTTTTTGATACCCACTTGTATGCCCTTCACGTGAAGTTCCCATTCCCTTATGATCTTTTCTAAAACAATATTGAAAAGAATTGAGTCCGTCCCCCTGCCGCACACCGGTTTTGATTTCAAAGGGATCTGATATTTCGCCCATAAATTTTACCTTGGAAGTTGTACCTGTAAGTGTCTGTTTTATAATTTTTCGGGTCTTTCGATCGATTCCAAATTCTTTCATGATTTCGAAAAGGGTTTCGCGGTCTACCGAATCATATGCTTTTTTGAAGTCAATGAATGTGATCACTGTATTTCTACATTTCCTCATCTGTAATATCGTCTTCAAACTCCAGATCTGTTCAGCACATGATCGGCCTTTTCTGAATCCAGCTTGGTATTCCCCAATTAGTGGGTCCGCTTGGTGTTCTACTCTGTTTAGGAGTGCTTTAGAAAGTATTTTGTACGCAACCGGGAGTAAGGAAATTCCCCTGTAGATATATATATATATATATATATATATATATATATATATATATATATATATATATATATATATATATATATATATATATATATATATATATATATATATATATAGGAATGAAGAATTTTCTTGCGGTGAAAAGTACAAATGACAAGAACACAATTATCGGTATAGCCCGCAACTCAATTGGAAGCAGCCGTTGACACGTGTTTCGAGCTTATTGGCTCTCCTCAGAACGACGTAGCCAAGTTCAAGGTGTACGAACCTGGAGATGGAATCCACAACAAAAAAAACACCTGCAAAGGAAGTCTCCACTGCAAGGCTTCCACGTGAACTCTCTGGGTTTGGAGATTTGGTCAACCAATTTGGTATCGCCAATGTGGCGACTATTTATCCTTTACGGAGTCTTCGACAGATTAAGTAATAAATAAGGAATGAAGAATTTTCTTGCGGTGAAAAGTACAAATGACAATAATTGTGTTTTTCAATCAGTTTATCATGAACATCTGATGGGGCCACTGTGTTGGCGAAACGATACTGTGATGTTTTGAATGAATTATGGTGAAAACCGAAGAACTACTTAGTTTTATTTAAGTTATGTGTTTAGATTTTCATCAAATATCGGCCCAATCGATTAAAGAAATTAATCTTACGAAATTTTCATGAAAAGTCAACAAAAAATAAACTATTGAACACAGTAGTTAAAAAATAAACAGTTGAAAATGTAACAACTTAATAGTTACCTACTTTTATTTCGATAAAAATATTACTTAAGAACAATAGTTTGAAAATTAGTGATTTGCGAAAGAGACTGAAAGGACTGTAAGAAAGTTATTAAGTTTAGAATTATTTATTCTTGCATGAAGATGAACTTTTGTGACATTTGCAGTCACCACTACAGATCCCCCCGCCAGCACGTAATCGCCCCTCGCCAACGGTCGCGGTCATTGCCCGGCTACAAGTAAGGAATTATTCATACTGCCCGGTCCAAATGATAAATTCAGGCTATCTCAAACACTGACTTATGACATTGATCACAGGCCGTCGGGCATTATCAATAATGGCCGGTTCTTATTAATAATGCCCTTATTAATAAAAAAGTTAACCACTTTGCCGTAACATATATATATATATATATATATATATATATATATATATATATATATATATATATATATATATATATATATATATATAACTTGAAAAGTTACACATACTTTCGGAATATAATAATGCTTTGCATTTTTTGAAAACTATACAACGAAGTATTACTTCAGTATGTTCGACAATATTGAACAATATCCGATAAATTTATAAATACGGACCACCAATTATCATTTTAATAGGCAATCAAGAAATAATTTATGATGTGTGAATAAATATTTAGTTATCAAGCTGAAAGCTGCCTCTAGCAAAGAGGAAGTGGTTTCACCATCAAGGATAATGCACATGACATGAGTACGTGAATAACTTTGAATAGGTTGATCTTCTATGGCTTTTCTTGTGAACAATGTTGATAATCCAGAGAGTCTTCTTCCTTTTACTGCGTTGTACATACAGGCTGCTTTCTGCATCACTAATTCCACTGCATATTAAACAGCTGTTTTATTCGGTAAATAATTATATTTACCGATTATATTTGTTGAATCGTTGAATTATTTTCAATAAAAAATCACCTTTTGCAATTGAATATGAAGAATGAAGGAAATGAATGAGAATTCTCAATGTTATCAATTGATCTAATATTCTATATCAACATATTTTCTCATTTTTGGATATACTGCTATAGAACTCATATATACTTTATTTATCAAATATCATCTTTTAAATTTTTTATATTTTCATTTCAATGTCTGCCAAAACAAATAATCTGTGCAGAAAGATCTAAGTATCATACATGAATGTAAATGAAAATATGAATACCTAATTAGAAACAGCTTTTATATATTTATGTTATACTAGCTGACTCGGCGAACTTTCTGCGCCTATTTATTTTTATCTGAATATTTTTCAAAAAGCCGGAAAGACATGTTCTACTGTTTGTGCTAAACTATCTTGTTTTTGATATTCATCCCGTGTGTAGTCAGGGACTTACTCACTTACGATGGGACTGCAACCTTTCCTGTTATTTCAAATCAGTCGAATTATCAAAAAATTCCGATATCAACACGTTGGATGTATTGAGACAAGATATTAACCTATCCGTTCTATAGTTGAATGGCATGTTCCTAATTTCGTAGCAAGTACTTGTTCCATACATCTCATCATTAATTATATGAGATATTTGCTGGATATAAGTCAAAAAATGTTCAGAATTTAGTCTATTCCCGGCTAGTGGATTTACCAATCGTCTATTTGAAATGATTCTTCACGAAATATTTTGTCGCATCATAGGTAGTATTTTTCTATCAATAACAATTGAACTTTGTCTTGCAATATTGACACACAACGTTCATTGGTCCAATAGCAACGATTTGCTGAGAACTGTTATCTATTTCAACGTTGTAATTGCATGCAGGTCGAAGGATTTAAACGTAACCTTTTCATATTGTTACGATTTCGAAAATTCGATTCCATCGATTCCGCTCAACTTCATTCCGAGCTTCGCGTTGCTTGTTACGTTGTTTGACTTGCTCTTCTATATCTTTGACTTGCTGCATTGCGAGTTCTGCGACTTGAGTTTGTACATTTGATAGCTATCATTTTTATGAACGAAATTTCAACTGTACATTAAAAAAAACTATGTATTCTTCTTTATAATCAAATATACCACCTGCTATGTTAGTAACGTGTATGTTAGTCTGTCTATTTACACTAACCAAAATTTCAAATTGAATTGAAGTTTTGATATTAGTCGTTATATCTCTGAACTAACCGAAATGTATGATAAGTATATTCAATTTTTTTACATTCTCTTTTCGGGAATAATAATTAGTGTTCTTAAATTTTCTAATTTTACACGCATTTTTCAAAATTATTTCCTAGACAATAACAACCACAACAAAAAAAATAGTGAAATCGGTCCAGCCGTTGCTTTATATTTTAGTTAGAAAACGTTCGCATGGAAAAAAGAAATGGGCTGTTTTTATGGTTTTCCCGGAAGTTATTCGAATTTTCTCGCCGTAAAAACCATCCTTGGAGTTCAAGGAATATTTAAAAAAAATTGGCAAAATTCGTGCAGGCTTTGTTGGGTTATGCGCTTACTAACACATTTTGCAATTCATTTTAATATTAAAGATATATAAAAACAGTTTATTTAAAATGGAATTCAGGAATGTTTCAACAGCACTATTGAAATTATGAACAACGTTCTACCAAGTATTATGTGACCAGTCTATGAGAGAAATATATTGATGGATACATGAGATGTATCCATCAGATAATGATTAGTTGTGTAGTTAGAACTGAGGAAAATAATAAATTAAGTAGATAGCTAAAAATATACAGACTCGAACTACACAATAGTCAGAATCTATGGTAGTAATTAGAAAAATTATAAAATTTTTATGACATAAAAAATTTATAGTTTCTGTCAGTGGTACGTGTTATTCCAACTTTTTTAATATTCATTTCTTCCATTTTCTTTCAAGGATTCAAGGAAATATAGTCAGAACACAAAGCTGAGCTACTTTCACTTTCAATAGATTAATAATGTTAATGTTTAATGATTAATTGAAAAAAGGAAATTTCACTATTAATTGATTTGTATATATTATTTATTATATATTATATATTATGTATTAATTATTGTATAAATATATATATATATATATATATATATATATATATATATCTGGTGATTTTTTGAAGGTTGCTGGCACTGGTTGGTAACGTCATCTATCAAAGTGGAAAGTTTTCTGTATACTCTGCCATTTCATCATGAAAAGACTAACAAACAAGTAACAATTGCAAATTAATGAAATTTATTATCAAAATTCGTGCTCTGTGAAAAATGTGTATCGTGTGTTACGCGTGTTCAGCGATGAGACTCATTTCTGGCTTAACGGATATTTAAATAAACAAAACTGTCGCATCTGCAGTGATGAACAAGCGCATGTCATACAAGAATTACCGATGAATCCCGAAAAAACGACAGTTTGGTGTGGTTTATGGGCTGGTGGCATCACCGGTCCATTTTTCTTCAAAGACGACCGTGGAAGAAACGTTAACGTTAACAGCGAACGATATCGAGCCATGAAACGCTTTTTTTTTTTGCCCCAGTTGACCGAGTTGAACTCAGTTGACATGTGGTTTCATCGAGACGGTGCCACATGCCACACAGCTCGTGAAACAATGGACATGTTGAGGAATGAATTTGGAGCTTATCTCTCGAAATGGCCCTGTGAATTGGCCGCCAAGATCATGCGATTTGACGCCTCTGGATTATTTCTTGTGGGGTTATGTAAAGTCGTTAGTGTATGTGGACAATCCAAACACAGGCCGAAATGCTCGAAAAAGCGACGCAAAATTGGACTTTCCAAATGGGCCATCTGATACGGATTAATATATATATATATATATATATATATATATATATATATATATATATATATATATATATATATATATATATATATATATATTTATATATATATATATATATATATATATATATATATATATATATATATATATATATATATATATATATATATATATATATATATATATATATATATATATATATATATATATATATATATATATATATATATATATATATATATATATATATATATATAGATTATATATATATATATATATATATATATATATATATATATATATATATATATAGATATATATATATATATATATATATATATATATATATATATATATATATATATATATATATATATATATTATATGTATATGTTCGCAAACTCTTTAACAAAATTAGCGATTTATGTTTTCTCTGAAACAATCTCATCAATTTGAAGTTTTTAGTGGTTTTAATGTAGGTACTCTATTAATTATACCAACTTTTCATTTGCAGCTTCTCCGTTTGGAAAACCAGGATAGAGTGTCGTAAAATCTAATGAAAATTCCAAGTAAGTTTGCTAAAATGAAAATGCAAATTCAGTTATGTTAAAGATGGTAAACACTCTCACCATAAATTGATTTGAATTCATTTTCATATTTTACGATATTCGATGTTAAACAACTTCTTTCACTTTTTTTTCATAGTAAAACATCATCCAATCATAAAAATTTTCAAATCATTTTCTTCGTGGTTCATAACCATGAAGTTATAATTTCAATCATAGTTCATCAAATGTGAAATATGATTGAAACTGAAACTATTTCGAAATAATTACTGTAATCATCGGTATGTGGAATTCATTCAGATTACTAGAAGAGTGGAAAATGGGAAATTTGAAAACATGTTTCGTTTTTAACTTCGTTTTATTCATGTGGTATGTAGTTTTTCAAAACATAGAAGATCAAAATTCTGGATCGGACTGAATATTTTGTGGAATGTACCGGCAGAAGAGTTTATAGAATAAAATAAGTGGAAAAATTAATTCATACCTTTTGATAATCACTGAATTCATAATTCAGCTTTGATAACTTTACTCAGGCACTTTTTCGCAATTTCTTAACAGGGCATTTGTTTCTAATTTTTTTCAAAGCCATCTCAATTCCTTCGGTCTCAACAAGGTCATCAATACTCAGTGCCGTCATCTTAATGAGATATCTCCTATATTCAAGGTCATAATGTGATTATAATTTGAAAAATATTATAATCTGTTAAATAATATTATACTTTGATCATATAATTTGAAAAATATTATAAGAGGCTCCTTCATAGTATTGATAAATTTTTGATAACTTTTTGAGGTAAAACCCCTAAAACCCTCAAGAACAGCAGGTACGCCAACTAGAATTATATTCTAAGGAATACCTCGACATGTTGAAGAGGTAGACCACTGACCTTGATGAAGAGATAATCGACTGAAATTCGATAATCAGCACCCAGAACCGAGATATATGAAAAAATACAGAGTAACCATACACCCAACAGGAGCAATGAAAGCATATACACCACATACACGTACTTTAACACATGTAATTATCGAAAATAATACTGTCGTGTTCTCTTTTATCAACATTAAGCTTTTCTATCGCGTTCAGCTAATATTTTAGGTTTGTCAATAATTTCAGAAAGTATGATCATATTTCTCATAGTTACGCCTCGCTTAGATGACTCAATGTGGGAAATTTATTCAAATATTCCCATCTCTGCCGTGTCATATAAAATAATGTCAACATCTAGTCCTTCATATCTCGATGAAAAGCTTATTTTCAGGAATTCGGTGCATGGTGTGTCTGTTCGTCACAACTCGCTATTAACTATACCTGTTCATCGATGTGCAATATTCATTCTATCATTCACTTATAACGTGGTGAAGTTTTACAATAATCTTAATAATGAACTCAGGAACGTGCAGTCTTTATCCTCATTTAGAAAAGATGTGAAATCGTTGTTATTGGAAGAACAGATGAAGTGATATATAATAACCCTGATATAATTCATTGTTTCACTTGATTTTTTGAGTTCGAGAGGATTTTTTGTGAATTTTTTTTTATCAAACACTCAATGGTATTGAGTATTATGTAATTATTATTAAAGTAATCTTACTTTAATGCCACATACATTTGTTCCCTTTTTATGATTGAAATTCTATGTATAATTTTGTATTGGCTGCTTCAATTTGTAAGGGGTTAGATGTAAGAATGGCTGATGCTAAATCTCGGCCTCATTCGATAAATTGTATGAAAATATGATTTGCGTAAAAGCATATCACTTATTATTATTCATAAAATTATTATTATTATTATTATCATTATTATTATTATTATTATTATTATTGTTATTATTATTATTATTATTATTATTATTATTATTATTATTATTATTATTATTATTATTATTATTATTATTATTATTATTATTATTATTATTATTATTATTATTATTATTATTATTATTATTATTATTATTATTATTATTATTATTATTATTATTATTATTATTATTATTATTATTATTATTATTATTATTATTATTATTATTATTATTATTATTATTATTATTATTATTATTATTATCATTATTATTATTATTATTTAACGACATTTAATGAAACACGTTCAAAAATTTAACACAGCAAAGTATATTGAATAGTGTTAGGGTTTACTTGATGTAAATCCATTATAATTGAATCTAAACTAAAATTCAAACACTTGAACTTTTGATTTACACTTTTATTGATAACATAGCATGACACGTTTCGTCGTTATGAACGACCTCTTCAGAATTCTAATAGCATCTGAAGGAGTCGTTTGTAGGGACGAAACGCGTCATGCTATGTTATCAATGAAAGTGTAAATCAAAAGTTCAATAGCAAAGTATTTTCATGTGATTAATCAATTAAACTAACAATATTGCAGAAAATTCTATCAGAATTATCAATACAACTTTAGAGAATGCTTACAATGCTTTTGTTTCAGGAAGTTCTGTATTATTCCCCTCTTGAATCGTATCAAGATTCCATGAAGACTGTATTGAGAGACTCACTCGAAAAGAGATTAATATTGTCGTCAAGAAGAATACCACCATTCAAACTGCTCTTTTGTTATATATTTCTGATAGGAAATACTGCAGAGACTGAGTTTGGAAAGACCAACTCTGAGATGGATTATCTAATTGTGCAAACCCCGTATTTTACAGAAAACAACTGAATAAGTGTAAGATCAAAAGCCAGTTTATAAAGTAGTAGGAAAGGAATGAATAGCTGGTATAAATTACAGGTGAAGCCTTTCAAAATCGAACAATTAACTTCAAGGTTGATACTGTTTACTGTAAAATAGAAGTCTGAAGAGTAATTTCTCAAGCCTATGACACAAAGGTGGACAAAATGAGCTAAAAACGCCACTTTTTCATAATTTTTTTGCAAATTACCTAATATGCACTTTATGAAACTTTTTCAATAGAAAATTGAATCAATGTGAGGTAATAAGGAATATTTGTCTGAAAATCATTGACTTTAGACAAGTATTTCTTATTACCTCTCATTTAAATATGAACTATCACAGAGTTGATTCATCGTCCAGTCCATTGAATCAATTGAAGCAATTTTGTTTAAAAATATCGACTCAA
Organism: Henosepilachna vigintioctopunctata; assembly: GCA_030704895.1. Classification (NCBI taxonomy): domain Eukaryota; kingdom Metazoa; phylum Arthropoda; class Insecta; order Coleoptera; family Coccinellidae; genus Henosepilachna; species Henosepilachna vigintioctopunctata. The sequence continues at coordinate 2,697,724 of JARQZJ010000129.1, forward strand.
ATTGTATTTGGGAATTAACAACTATTTCCTTATTATCTCAGTGTGTAAAGCACCCAGATATACTAGGAGCTTCAGGAAAAAATTGTAAATTTCTGGTATTCACTGATAACAGATTTCTATTTTCAGTTCAATGATAGGATTTTCTGATTCTATTGAAAATATGATCGTGGACGTGAGATGAACATTGTTCAATATATTAAATAAAAAACACTTGGCTAGGTTTCATATAATTTATAATCAATAAATACTTGAATTATTTCGGTGTTTCACCCATTTTCAAAACTTATGCTCAGTTTAGACTCATGTATAATTTTTGAAAATGGGGTTACACCCCGAAACAATTGTCATGTATTTATAGATTATAAATTTTGTGAATTCTAGCCCAGTGTTTTTCATTTAATATATCATTATTTCTTGATTTTCATTATTTCTCATTCATCCTCAGGAATATTTATACTTGAAAAATTATTTTCAAATAGAAACAAAAAATTAAAGAAAGTCAAAAATGTCTTGTTTTCAATCAATTATGTCTTATATTACTTTGAATATTTCAATTTCCCGGTCAGTTTTTCACTAGATAGCGTTATGGTGATAACGCTGTCTCTGTACAAAAGGGTATAAAATATTAAATTTTTCCGCATATAAAATAGCGATAGAAAAGAAAGAGTTTATGAACGTTGTGGACACTGTGGACAGTCCAATCAGAATTTTTCTAGATTACTGCATCAATTTCTAGAAAGCATTTCAATTTTTCTGTCATATTGTTGCTAGATAACGAAGATAACAGTATTTTTTAATATAAACTTAAATTCAAACACTTGAACACTGATTTACACTTTATTTACTACATAGCATGACGCGTTTCGTCGTTACAAACGACTTCTTCAGATGCTTACAGAATAATTATTCTGTAATTCTTAACTTATTCTTAAGCATTCTTAAGAATAAGTTTTCTGTTGATTGTTCTTTTCTTCTTTCCTCTTATTTCTCCGCGTTCCGAGAATAACCACCTCTGGCTCGTACTAATATTCTGGTTTTTTCACCACTTCATAAAATTTGTGATGACTTTGAGCCTTTTCATGACGTCATCGACATATTTGCATGCGCGCCTGGCGATATCAGACGAGCTCCCGCCTGACTGTTTTTTAGTTATAAATTTTTTGGATATTTGTTTTTTCTGCATTTTGTAGGTGAGCTTTAATGTCAGTTTTCTCACAGAGTTATCGTTCATATGTATTGTTTGTACACTATTGGTATTATTTGTAGGTAGTTTTATTTTACATAGTTGTAAACTATATAGTATCTTTCCAGTCAGTAATTGGCCTAAGCTGTTGAGTGGTGTATTTGTGAATAAATAAATAAATATATTCAGCTTCCTTCATTTGTTCAATTTTAATTCCCATATTCGATATTTCCCATATTCCATATTCATTTTGCATTTCACATATTCATACATTGAATGATTGAGTTTGTTTTATCACATGCAATTTTGTTTATATAATGATTTTAAAATACTTTGTGTTTCTAAGATTTTCAATAAAACAAAAATATGCTCTTATAACTTACCGATTCCGTTGATCAATATGCATGGCAGAATTAAATTGAAGACGTAAAAAAGAGGTCGTCTACGTAAATTAATCCTGTAAGTTATATCCGGATATGGTTCCGGACAGCAGGAATAGATTTGGACATGTTTGGCAGACGTGAAACTTATCAAATCGAACTCTCCGTTGGCCTGATAGTTGCTGACGTCCCCCTTTTCTGTCTGTTTGGCCAGTTCCACCTGAAAGAACATAAATATCATATCATTGGACGCCGAATTTGATCCACTTTCCTTGTCGGTTGTAAGGGAATTTTGAAGGGAATGATTGAATGAAATATATGATGAATTCGAAATATGTATAACAAATATCACTATAAAATAATAAAAAAATAAATTCGTGATCTCCGCATTTTTGAAGCAATAAAATGTATCCAAATATAGAGCAAAATATTAGAGGGAAATGCCGTAAATATACCAGTCATTCGAAGCATTTGGTTGAATATATGTTCCACAAATAACTCAATAAAACAAAAGAGAAAATCATAAGCTGTTAAGGGCCTTATAGATCTATATTGATACCTGAAATTATGTATTTAAGGTATTCAATTGGATAAAGATTAATGCTGTATTGGTTAAAATCGCTTCGAAAATTAGCCATTATTTGAAGTAAACAGTTAAGGACAGAAAAATTTTATATCTGAGATATCCATAACACATATCATACCATAGTGGAGTTTTCTGCAGACCTTTCCAATGTGTACAATACTTAGTACATTATTTTGATAAACCCCGTAGGGTTCAAACTGTTTGAGGTGTAATTTGTCTAAGACAATTTATATTTAATCTATACGAGTGAGTTATAGTATCCTGAGATCAGTAAAAGGATAATCCTATATGCAAAATAATTATATCTTTTTCTTGAAGGCATTCATGAATAAATAACGAAAGTTAATGATTTAGAAGTCGATTTATGAAACATCTAGTTATGAACATATTCACTCATATATTATGTGAATGTAAAAACTGAAAATGAATCTACATAAACACCGCTTCGATATATGGGAGGGGCGTATTTTCAGTTCGGTCAATGTTAATTCAATTTTAAAAAACGTTCGAAACTGGCGTGTATATGAAATTCGTACTTCAAACAATACACCTCTATGTTTATGTTTCAAATGGCCAATTATTCAAATTCCAATTAAAACTGAAATATTGAAGTTGTTTTATATTCCTAGGTTTCTTTTGTGACCTAGGAATGTAAAACATTTCAACTCTATATAAACATTCTTTTTCACATTAGGTTGGAGTATATATATATATATATATATATATATATATATATATATATATATATATATATATATATATATATATATATATATATATATATATATATATATATATATATATATATATATATATATATATATATATATTTATACGACCATTTTAAATACCTTGTAGAAGTTATACAGCAGGTTCGAACCAAATCGCTGATGAACAGAGAATTATCAAGCTCCAAAGCAGCTACAAACTAACATGAGCTCATTATAGCAAAAAGTGCATCTCGAAAGGCGCCAAATTGAGGCATTATAACACAACAATTCTTCCAGAAGCAATCTACGCAGCTGAAACACTAGTTATAAACGGTCATTCAAGAATTAGAGAAATAAAAAAGCAAGAACGAGAACTTCTCAGGAAGATTTACTGGCCAATCAAAAGAAACGGTATTTGGATGAAAAGACCTCAGAATGAACTGTATCAAAAACCGATACGATAACGGAAGAAAACAGAAAACGAAGAGCAAAGTTTTATGCACATGTGTACAGAATGACGCAGTCCAGAATGCCCAAGAAACTACTCGGTATAATTATGAATAGTAAATGCGAAACAGAGTGGCTAAAAGAGGTCCAAAAGGATCTACAACAGATCAATATAAAAAATCTCGAAGATAGCACTGAATGTCGCTATAAATTCGCACATGTGAAGTTTGAGCAAAAGTCAAATCGTCAACCTGGAGCAAAATGGACAGATGAACGGAAGAAAGAGCATTAGGAGAGAATGAAGCGTTTTTGGTAGGCAAAAAAGATGAAGCAAAAGTCCTAATAATTGCAAATTCAAGTTCAGTGGCTCTCCTCATGGGGAACAATCGTATATATATATATATATATATATATATATATATATATATATATATATATATATATATATATATATATATATATATATATATATATATATATATATATATATATATATATATATATATATATATATATATATACCTGTGTGTGTGTGTGTGTATGTATGCATATAAAGAAAGAGACTATGTGGATACAGGATAATGAATTCATTTTCTTGTATTCATAGTCTATTTCTACATGTTTTCAATAGCCCCTTGGTGGCGACAGGTATAACCGGGAGTTTCTACTGGCCCAACCTAAATGTCATTAATTCACCAAATTGGATGAAATTGTTGAAAAAAGTCGTTGCAAAATCAGTAGTTCGATCTAATTATATTTTTCTATTGATTCCTAGGATTTGAGATATGGAGTAATATCAAATGAGTTTATCACCTAAGTATATATAAGTTTCTTGGAATATATGTAGACAGAAATTTGAGATGGATAACACACATCGAAGTTTTATGTAAAAAATTGAGTAACTCATTTTTTGCACTATCTAGAATTAAGAACATTGTACCTAGAACCTGTGTGATGAATGTGTTTATTACACAGAAGCGAATACTTCGATTAATATGTAATATTCATCAACGAAAATCTTGTAAACCTATCTTTATTAACAATTACATACTCACTCTACATAGTTTATATATTTATAGATATTTAGTATATATAGAAGAAAATGAAGGTAGGTTTATTGGATTGGATAGTGCTACTTATTCGAAAGCATAAAACAGCTTAATTTGAGCACTCTCTCTAGTATCAGAGTATTAAAATCTTCAACCATTTACCATCGAATTTGAAAGTATTGAAAGCTCATTTGTTTAAGAGGAGAGTTAAATCTCTGCTCTAATAACAAAGGCATACTATAGTGTGGCAGAGTACTTCGAGGATTTGAATGTAGGCCATAATGTATGAATCAATTTTTTATATCATTTGTTTGTTTTTTTTACCACGAATGTCCCTCACCATGTGAAATTGTCTGAAATTTTTAATATTTCTGAGGTAATATTTTTTGTTTTCTTTACAAATATAGTTGAATATTATTATGAATATTCAATAAACCAATATTTTTATTTGAACCAATATTTTTGTTCAACGGCTGAATGGTAGATGAGATTCAAAACTGAATTCATCCATTTTTTCAGCATACTTCTTAGTAGTAATTTTTTTATCAGATGAAGGAATGTATTATTACAATGTAAGGATTGCTTCTCACTGAATTTTATTATTATGTTATAAATACTATAATAATATGTATTATATATGCATACGACATTGCAATGTTTTTCTGTCTTCTGATTCATAAAAGGATTTTCGAGAATTTGAGTAGATGCTTCTTGTTTTGTTGGACGTTAGTGCAACTACTTTGTACCTTGTAGTACTAAACAGTAACTATCTTGAATGACTAATATACCGAAACATTTCGAATGGAACTCTCAGGAGCTATATACACGAATGTTGTCAACCAAAAACAACAAAACAACATATCACTTTCGACAATGAATATTCAGCGCGTTCCGAAGCACATCAAACTTGTTGGAAGCATCATACAGCGCTGTTTCATCCTAACGTGGAAATCATACCGATGTTTTCTCCTAACGCACCAAGGCAATGTCTTTCCGAAATGAAAAGAATATTTGATGAAATAGTCACATCAGCTCCCTCTATCCAAGAATAGAGATAAATATTCTTGAGCATGATCGAGCTCATTCTAGACAAGATCAGTGCTCACTGATATACAAAGATGGCTTGGAAAAACAAAATAAAGAGCAATTACTAAGGATGAAAAAATAAATTTACATCTAGTGTTGATCATATTCCTAGTTTTTTGGTTAAGGACTGTATTTATTCTTTCGCTGAACCTTTATCCCTAATTTTCAATATTATTTTAAAAAATATGCTCATTCCAAAGATTTGGAAAATTACAAAAATTTGGCATGCATTACTCATTCCTTGTCAGAAACATTAAATGAACGTGGCCAGATGGATGTTATTTACACAGATATCCAGAATCGATCATAGAATACTGTTGTCAATATTGAAGGCTATAGGTTTTTCATCACAGTTGTTTAATTTGATGAGTCATATTTCTCGGATCGTTTTCAATATGTTAAATATGGTGTTAATGAGTCTGCACTCTATTCTGCCTCGTCTGGTGTGCCACAGGGGTACAACTGGGTCCATTGTTGTTTATATATATATATATATATATATATATATATATATATATATATATATATATATATATATATATTTATATGTATATATATATATATATATATATATATATATATATATATATATGTATATATATTTATATATATATATATATATATATATATATATATATATATATATATATATATATATATATATATATATATATATATATCTTGAAATGATTTATTGCCTGTTTGAGGTATTTATTTTGAAAGTTTTTAGCATTAACAGGCTTTTTTAATATGAAAAAGTTTATTTCTGTTGACGTTTCGTTGTTATATTACAACTTTGTCAAAACTAATGAATAATTGAATTTATGAGTTACTATGGATATCAAATGTCAAACTTAATTTTTAGAAAAATCAAATTAGTTTTTTGTATATTCACTTATTGATTTTCATTATCAGAGGAATATTTCTGGCTCAGCATTCGCTTCGGAAGTTTTAGTCTTCTTCACCATGAGGAAACCTCTGAAAAACTCATGGTAAGCCAGGTGATTCTTAAGTGTGATTATATTTATATATATACAATTATATATAGTTTTTTATATACTTATCCAGAATGTGTATATTGTTCGTTTATGTGTGTGAAATTGAAGGTAGATCTGGAAAGAATGAGTTGTGAGATGTGATGTTTTGTGATTGTTGTGTGTTTATTTTGCGAGTGTTATTTGTGAGGTTTATTAAGTTGTTGTAGATAGAATTTAGATGTTTAATGTCCGTTCTTTCATTGACTGTGTTTTCCAAATTTTTACGAATGTGTAACATTTCTAAAATTTCTCTACATTTTTTGTCTCTTTCAGTTGCCAAAATTTTCGTATTTTTGTAATCAAAATCATGTTTTTCTGTTATTTTATGTTTATTTAAGGCTGTGATTTGAGTTTTCGCGTATTTATGTGCTTTGATTCTTTCTTCGAGATTTTGTGCTGTTTGACCGATATAGCTTTTATTGCAATTGTTACACGGAATATTATAAACTGTATGAGTTTTTCTCTGAATTACAGTTTTACTTTTTAATTTTGTATATATTTCTTTGATTTGATTTTTGGCAGTATGTGCTATTCTTAAATTATAAGGTTTTAATATTTTAGCAATATTTGTACTTAGTTTTGGAATATATGGTAAGGGAATGTAATTATTTTCGTTTGATTCATTTCTTTTTGAATTTAAAGTATTATATAATTTATGAATTCTGCTTATCATGATTTTGTTTATTAAATTTGATGGGTAATTATTTTTCATGAGAAGAGTACGAACTTCTTCCAGTGTTTCATGTCGTAAACATGAAATAATGTTTACGACATGAAACACTTGAAGAAGTTCGTACTCTTCTCATGAAAAATAATTACCCATCAAATTTAATAAACAAAATCATGAAAAGCAGAATTCATAAATTATATAATACTTTAAATTCAAAAAGAAATGAATCAAACGAAAATAATTACATTCCCTTACCATATATTCCAAAACTAAGTACAAATATTGCTAAAATATTAAAACCTTATAATTTAAGAATAGCACATACTGCCAAAAATCAAATCAAAGAAATATATACAAAATTAAAAAGTAAAACTGTAATTCAGAGAAAAACTCATACAGTTTATAATATTCCGTGTAACAATTGCAATAAAAGCTATATCGGTCAAACAGCACAAAATCTCGAAGAAAGAATCAAAGCACATAAATACGCGAAAACTCAAATCACAGCCTTAAATAAACATAAAATAACAGAAAAACATGATTTTGATTACAAAAATACGAAAATTTTGGCAACTGAAAGAGACAAAAAATGTAGAGAAATTTTAGAAATGTTACACATTCGTAAAAATTTGGAAAACACAATCAATGAAAGAACGGACATTAAACATCTAAATTCTATCTACAACAACTTAATAAACCTCACAAATAATACTCGCAAAATAAACACACAACAATCACAAAACATCACATCTCACAACTCATTCTTTCCAGATCTACCTTCAATTTCACACACATAAACGAACAATATACACATTCTGGATAAGTATATAAAAAACTATATATAATTGTATATATATAAATATAATCACACTTAAGAATCACCTGGCTTACCATGAGTTTTTCAGAGGTTTCCTCATGGTGAAGAAGACTAAAACTTCCGAAGCGAATGCTGAGCCAGAAATATTCCTCTGATAATGAAAATCAATAAGTGAATATACAAAAAAAACTAATTTGATTTTTCTAAAAATTAAGTTTGACATTTGATATCCATAGTAACTCATAAATTCAATTATTCATTAGTTTTGACAAAGTTGTAATATAACAACGAAACGTCAACAGAAATAAACTTTTTCATATTAAAAAAGCCTGTTAATGCTAAAAACTTTTCAAAATATATATATATATATATATATATATATATATATATATATATATATATATATATATATATATAAATGATCGTTCTTCACAGCTTAACTGCATGCATCTGCTTTTTGTAGATGATTTAAAAATATTATCTGCTATTAACGATCGTCATGATTGTGTTAGATTACAGTCTTCCCTTGACGATGTTGATTTGGGGTGTAACAGAAATGGGCTTAAACAGAATATCACTAAATGTAAAGTTTTATCGTTTTCTCGAAATTGACTCAAATTCATCATAGTTATACATTGAAAGGTCAAATTCTAGATAGATGTGCTGAGTTTTAGGATCTGGTGGTACTTTTCGACTATAAATTGTTTTTCTCTGAACATATAACTTGTATTACGGCTTCTGCTTCTAGGATGCTGGGTTATTTGGAAATTGGGGCAGCTTTGTTAATCTTGGCACAATGAAAACGCTATACTACTCCTTCATTCGCAATAAACTGGAATATGCGTCTATAATTTGGTCTTCTGTGTACATTAATGCTATTGTCGACTTGGAGGCAGTTCAGATGCAATGTTTGAAGTATGTGTACTTCAAATGTTATGGGCAATATCCTTCTAGATGCTTCGACCATTCAATCCTAACCGATAGTTTGGGCATTGAATTATTGAAGTTGAGGCGTGAACGGTTCGGCCTAACGTTTCTCTTAAAAATTTTGCACAATTCGATTGACTCACCATTTCTTCTCAGCAAAATGAATATTCGCGTACCAAGGCATGGTCTGAGGCGGAATAATACATTTTATGTCACTTACAGCAGATGCAATGTTATGTCCTGTTCCCCTATCAACTGTATATGTAATCTTTATGATGGGTGTTGAGGTCGATGTGATATCTATTTTGATCGGCTATCTGTTATCTTGGCATGCCACTCAGAACAGCGCAATAGGGTGTTGTGATATTTTCCTGCACTTCTGTTGTCTACATATGACTTAATTATGAATATTATTTTAATTGTAGTTGTTTCATTTGTTTACTAGATAGTACTATTGCAATCGATTCAAATTTTTTTTTTATTCATCAAACATATTTCGTTACTATATGGTCAACTTCTGCTGACCATACGTAACTTTGTAAAAGACAATATGTAAATTTATCGTTAGTTATCTGGTTATTGTTCAATACTCTTTCAATTTATTTAAATTAATTTTTTCGTTGTATATATTCGCTTATACACTCTTTTTTTTTTTTTTTTTCGTTAATTTTATTTTATTTATTATTATTTTTGTACAATTTGTTATTTTGTCTCTGTAATTGGATGCATATCTGTTGGGAATAAATGTATTATTATTATTATAATTATTATTATTATAAAGGACACACATAAATTATCTCTCAATACGAGGCTTAGTTACTCAGGAACTGTCGTCATTAAACTTTCATTTGACGATTGTTTTAGCAAAATCTGGAATTTGTGTCTATGGAAAATTTTAAATTATTCACATTGTTATTATTACATCCCAAACTAAATGTGCCAAGTTATTTGCATCATCCCAATACCTTCAAAAATTATTGGAATATAATATGATATTTTTGGTCTATTGATAATTGACATTATATAATTAGGTAATGCATTATGATTTCTATTTATTACTATTACCTAGTAGCATAAATGAATATATTCATAAATTCATCAATCGAAAGCCACATTATTTTCTGTAGTAAGCTTCCTATTTCATTCAATATATGTTCTCTAATGTTAAATTGAGCACATAATATTGGAAATATGAGATTATGGTTGTGAAAATGGTTGCAAATGTAATTCAGATATGTATTAACTTTGTATTTTCGTAATCCAAACTTCAATATTTAATTTTAATTGTTTGATTTAATATACGTACATACAAGGTTTTTTCCCGTCTCTGTGATTTGGATACAATGAAATTGAAAATAAAAACTATTATATTCATTCTTGGAAGTTGCAAATCGAAAAATATCATTCCCCAAATTCATACCTACATAATAATGAGAAAAGAAATTTCCGTGGTTTCCAAATATGAAATTATGCGAGGGCACACTTTATTACCCTTATTTTCGCTCAGAATAGCAGCAGCAATTTATTTACTGTTCTTCACATTTAAGTAGGATATTAAATATCCAACTATAAAATAATGGTTATGAGGATGTTAGCTTTCATTTGTAGGTGAAAAAAGTGTATATTTTAGGTGTTGTAATAGAATAGCTCATTTTGGCATATCTGCTCTTGTTTAAATTGCATTAAAGTTCCTTTAAAATTTCATAACCTACCTACCTCGTATTATCTAAATTGCTGTAGACTTGAATTAATTATTACAAGTTGAACTTAACAAAAATGTTATGGTCAGATAACTCTCAGAATTTTTCACAAACAGTCCAGCATGTTGTATTGTACATTGTTATTTCTACGACTTTATTGAAAAAAAATTTGAAAACGATGGTTCGTAATAGTAGTAATAGTAGAACTGATTTTGGCTCATCAAATCTTGCTTAAATCGCATTAAAGTTCCTATACAATTTGATAACCTCCATATTATCTATATTATTGCAGACCTGAATCAATTATTATCAGTTAAACTTATTCAAAAAGAATGTAATGGCATGATAATTTTCAGAATTTTTCACATACATTCCAGCATGTTTTATTGTATATTGTCAGTTCTTCGACTGTATCGAAAAAAGTTTTAAGAAAAGATTATGGTGGACTCATGTACCCACCTAAGAAACTTTTTGATGTAACAAATTGAAAAATTCGAATGAAATTATATTACATTCGTAAAATATTTGGAGATATTGAATATCCAATTTATTCAGATATAAAATATAATATTAATATCAACTATAAGAAAAACATAACAGCGCAGCATACCTAAACATAGAACAGCTAAGCATGATGTTTATTTGTAGAATATAATTCAGAGCTTACTGAATGGATACATTTTCATCATTGGTAATGATTTTTCTGTTGGGATTTTCAAAAGGAAATCGAGGATATTCATTTTTGATAACGGTATTCAGTTGTTGTTCTATTTTTTTATTCATTATGTATTTAAAGCTTTATTATCCTTAAAAGATTCATTAAACATTTCAAAAGCCAGAAAGACTGGTTTGACAAATTCTTACCACTTTTATGGTTGAAATAATAATATGCAAATAAATATCATTATGATTATATTCATTTACGGTCAACCTGTACATATCCAAACATTTTCTCGTCCGAGAAACCTTCAGACTCTCACATTAACACGCAAATTCCTGTTTAAACCACCGGAAATATATGGCTTTATACGGTGAATGATTCAAAGAGTGTCACTGTAACTACAATATCAAAGAATATCTTTGAGACATATCAGACCCATCTTTGATTTTGGAATTCGATTTGGTTCCAACTCCTTCCAAATTCCCGAAAGGCCCACCAGCTTTTTGTCGGTGTGAAATTCTGTTCGGCGGTGAAATTCGTTTTCCCATTATAACCAACATTTGATATATAATTCAGGTTCGGGATAACTTCATTTCCTTTTTGAAGGTAAAATCGGATTTCGTCACATTTATTCGTTCCATAGCTACTCAGGATGAAACTTTTGTAGGCCCTAAGGTAAAAAGAAAATATGTATCTCCATTATGAGGCTTTCGCATTGTGTTCGAGTTTTGGAAATATTTTGTAGAAGGACTTCGAAATAAACGTAGTTTTTCAATGCATTTTGACATTGATAGTCATTTCCATATCATTTTCTGGGATATTGTTATTATACCGTATGGTGTTCTACCTTATATGGAGAATATAACACCAAAACTGATCAAATGATTCCATAACAAGATTAAAAACACAAAAAGATATAATCATCATGCTCTCCAATAAAATTTGATTAAGAATCGAAATACAGATCAAAATTCCTGACCACATTGCGTTTCGGTGTATACGAGTATACCAAACACCACAAAATCGTCATTCGATGATATTTTCACAAAAAAGTTATAAAATACCAATTTGACGAATTGTTCCGCATTGGGTCAACCGTTCATGCCACCGATCACAGCATGAATTACTATTCCACAGAAATTTTAGTTTACACAAACGAGTTTTTCTATATATGATATATATTAGAAAGACAGGAAACTACTTGAATAAGAAAACTGACAGATAATCAAGAATATATATGTACATATATAGTATCTTTATTATTTTCAGAGCTTTCGAAAATGATTATTTCCTTTTTCAGGGCTAAAAAAATACAATATCAACAGTTCATATAACAGGGCACTTTCGAAAATTTTTCGTACAATTACTGTGAAGTAAGTCCGAAAGTACATTTGTTTCTTGAATTTTGAAAATAAGTACGAGTATTCCCGAATGCATTGGGTTCGAATATTATTGCATTCTACGTGTTTAGTAGCTGAAGGAAGCAACATGTTTGAGCAACACCATAGGCAGCAGTATGTGTACTTTAGAAACTATATACGATATTATAGAGGAATTGGATACTACTGGATACAACAATATAAAAATATAAAAATTACGAAAAACTAACCAACAACGATAGAAACGATAGACTAGAAATGCCGGAGCACAGATAAATGTCACCGAAAAAGCACAGAAGGTAAAAGAGTAAACCACTGTAAAAACAAATGTCATAACCCTGCATACGTGCGGGTAACACAAAATGTCTATTAAAACTGAGAGATTATTCTGTAAGCATCTGAAAAAATCGTGTGTAACGACGAAACGCGTCATGCTATGTGTCAATAAAGTGTAAATCATAAGTTCAAGTGTTTGAATTTAAGTTTATATTCAACTAAGAGATTGTTTAAGGAGGTCTTATTTAAAATGTTCTGAAAGTAAATAACTGCAAATCAAACTGAGTCTAGGATTGTCCGTCCTCCTATTGATGCTATTAATATTTTTATTTATGTGGACCATTTCTGAGATCCATTTTTGGTAACCACCAGCCACATCCAGTACTCTGAAATTCCCAAAATCAAAGTGATGTCCCTGCTTTAAGGAATGTCGTACATAGAATGTACGAAAGCACATCTATCAGGGTGAAGTCTTACATCACTTTTATGGTATAAATATATTATATATATATATATATATATATATATATATATATATATATATATATATATATATATATATATATATATCTTATATATAAAATTCTCGTGTCACAGTTTTCGTTTCATACTCCTCCGAAACGGCTTGAGCGATTCTCATAAAATTTTGTGAGCGTATTGAGTAGGTCTGAGAATCGGCCAACATCTATTTTTCATCCCCTAAATGTTAGGGGTAGTCCACCCCTGAATTTTGTTTTTTATTTTTTAGACAAAATTTTCAGTTTTTATTTTTTTATGATACAACATACAAAAATACATACAATACTAAATTTTCACCCTTCTACGATCAACCCTTATTTTTTATAGCTGTTTATTTCTTTGGCGGCTTGATGATATTGTTGGCAGGCGATTTCAGGCAGACGTTGCCAGTAATTCCCCGTGGAACGCCTGCAGATGAATTGAATGCTTGCCTGATGGCATCACCTTTATATGTTACCGTTATTATGGAATAACGTAAAAACATTATCGCTAACCACTAATATGAGAATTCAACTTCAAAATGATCAAAGTGCTGCACAATTTTCCAAACAATTATTAGCTGTTGGAAATTGAAAAGTCCCAGTTGATGCGACATCTGGATAAATTACTCTTACCAACAACTTTTGCCGATTTGTAGACTCTCAATTAGCTTTTATTGAAGATGTTTTCCAAACATTAGTGAGAATTATCAGAATTATGCTTAGTTAAGTCAACGAACAATTCTTGCAGCAAAGAATAATGATATACACGCACTGAATTTCACCATTCAATCAAAAATTGCAGGCGATTTGGTGACATACAAATCCGTTGATTCCATAACAAATCCCGATGATGTAGTAAATTATCCAACGGAGTTTTTGAACTCTCTGGAGTTACCAGGATTTCCAGCACATAACTTGCAACTCAAAGATGGTACAGTTATTATGATATTGCGTAATTTGAATCCACCGCGACTTTGCAACGGTACTCGACTTTCGGTTAAAAGACATGCCGAATTTGATTGAGGCAACCATTATTAACGGAAAGTACGCAAGTGAAAATGTATGTATTCCTCGAATACCAATGATTCCGACTGATCTTCCGTTTGACTTCAAACGATTGCAATTTCCAGGTCGCCTTGCGTTCGCAATGACAATGAACAAGTCGCAAGGCCAATCGCTTAGTGTTTGCGGGATAAATTTAGAAAATCATTGTTTTTCACATGGGCAGTTATACGTTGCGTGTTCACGAGTTGGGAAACCATCCGCTTTGTTTGTGTTAACGTCAGACCAAAAACAAAAAATGTGGTTACTTCAATGAAACGGATAATTTGCGGACACGGATATAATTCAGTATTTACTTTTGATTCACTTTCATTTACTTAGAGACGTTCAACTAAATAACACTTCATTTTTGTAATCGAAATGAATTCATTACTGTTGAGAAACGAAATAAAATTTTTCCTTTTCAAATATAAAACTTTTAATCACCAAACGAAATGTTACATAAAACGAAGCATCTGGTGGCGAAACGGAGTTCGCCGGGTCTGCTAGTATATATATATATATATATATATATATATATATATATATATATATATATATATATATATATATATATATGCGGAGTCTTCAACCGACAAAGTGAACGAGGAATGAAAAATTTTATTGCGGTAAAAAGTACAAATGACAAAAACACAATTCTATTTGCATTTTTGACAAATAGAATTGTGATTTTATATTTTTGTCATTGTTTTCTGTGTTGTTGTCATTTGTACTTTTCACTGCAAGAAAATTTTTCATTCCTTGTTCACTTTGTCGGTTGAAGACTCCGTAAAAGATAAATAGTCGCCACATTGGCGATACGTTGACCAAATCTCCAAACCCGGAGAGTTCACGTGGAAGCCTAGCAGTGGAGACTTCCTTTGCAGGTATGTTTTTTCATTGTTGATTCCATCTCCAGGTTAGTACACTTTGAACTTGGCTACGCCGTTCTGAGGAGAGCCAATAAGCTCGAAACACGGACCAACGGCTACTTCCAAATGAGTTGCGGGCTATACCGAGAATTTCGTTTTTGTCATTTGTACTTTTCACCGCAAGAAGATTTTTCATTATATATATATATATATATATATATATATATATATATATATATATATATATATATATATATATATAAATAGTCACTACTGCGACTCTCAATCGAAATATCGAAATATTTCAGATAAAACTCTAAGAGAGCTGTCTAAGCAAATGTCATCGTGAACTTCGAAGTGGGCTTCGAAAAATCATCGAACTTGATCGTATGACAATATGATACAATTCTTTCGTCCTTATTAGGAATCATGAGTGATATTCAATCAATCAATCAAGAGTCGATGACTTTTAAAACGCCACCAGGTCCTATATCCGAATGCAGAAAACATTAGTTCGTGAACTAATCACCTTAGCCCCTTCTCTCGAAGAAAAGGAATCTAAAATGCTATAGAGAGTTTATATAGTTTATATAGACTTTTCGAAGGGCACCCAATATTCACTCTCGACAGTGATAGGTTCGTCCTCGTTGAAAACATTTGTGTAGACAGCTCCTTAGTTATAGAGAAAAATACCAAGAGAAGACTGTTTCTGGAAATGGTGCGTATATACCAGAATAAGGACAGCATGAACTCTCGTAGAGACAATAATGGTCTGAGTTCAATATTTTCCTACGATGCCAAGAGACATAATAGTTGTCCCAGTCTGAATACTGTCAATGTCAGTAGTTAAACATGTCACTCAATTTGATTTGTTGTGTTTGTGGATGTGTGTGTGGGTTGGTACTGGCCATGTGTGGTTCTGTGAATGATAGAGACATCGCGTATTTCAAGATTCTTCTATGATGGAAGCTTAACCTATAAGTGTCATTCTTTGTTTTCACTGTCTACTAAAACTTTGTCTGAATAATTTTTAATACTCCATCCCTACATGTTGTGCGTTTTGTTTATTTCGAGTATCTTCATATGATTCTTAGATGAGGTTCTAATACAACCTCAGTTCGTAAGTTACCACATATCTATGTATATTTTACATTTTGTCACTTTCAATTTTCAAGTTGTTCCTGATGAAGAGATAAATATAATTCTCGAAAGCTTGAGATAAAAAGAAAAGAGTACATTTATTTCAACCTGAAGACTGCTATCCCAAATACATATTTTTTCTATTATATATATATATATATATATATTATATATATATATATATATATATATATATATATATATATATATATATATATATATATATATATATATATATATATATATATATATATATATATATATATATATATATATATATATATATATATATATATTTATATTCGTATATATATTTATGAAGGTCTTTGAAGTAATCGTAAGGTTTCCTGATTCTATTCAATAGGTCTATCCGAAATAGTCAGTAAACAGCCTCGGAAATTGAATTTATTCGATGGTCCCTAATTGAATGAGGAGACCAAATTCAATCGATACTTTTGGATTGAAAGGAGAAGTTCCAAAGACACGTCAGGAGGCGGCATCAACCATCTTTCTTAAATTGATGACAGTTCAGCCACAGTGACAAGCTCGACTGATATACGAATATCCAATTTGATTTTTGAACTGTTTTCAAGCCCTCCATGAGTTTGTACGGATTTAATCTTCAGGCTGCTACATGCTACTTTTCTAGTCTGGATGACAGTACCTACATATTTGAAATATTTTCAAATTATTTAAATAATGAGGTATTAAATGTTTATTGAAGCGGTATTTATAGATATACCAAAAATATTGGGTGAAAATGACGAATATGAATTGATTTATTTAGTTATGAATCTCGAAATGTATTGTTTACAAATAATTTAATTTTCAATGAATTCGTTAATAAATTCGTTGTATATTTAGTTATTTTTTGAATTTGTGAAACTGTTTCAGCACAATTTTATATTGATCACCAAGTTGGTTGATGATGAGCAATCAATTAACGAATCATCTCTAATATTAGCTTTTTTTATCGGTATTATGTCGGACTTCCTTCATTGTCTTTGAATTCGAATACAAATTTCTGCTTAAAACAAAGTCTGAAACAAAGCTCAAAAATTAAATGAGTGTTCCAAATGTGAAATGATCTAAAGCGAAACAAAATTGTAACTAAAGCATTTCAGAAATTCAAACAATTTCTGATGTTAAGTGAACTGCCACGGTGATTTTCAACTGTTGAATATGCATTAATCATAATGAAGCACAAAGTCATATTTTCTTTTATATCAAAATAATACGCATGACGCACGTTTAGAAGTACAACTTCCTCTTCAGGTGCTAAATTAATACTTGATTTGTACTTAGAAACGCGCGTCATGCGTATTAATTGATATACGAGATACTTTGCATTTGTGTTTCGTTATGGATATTAATTTTCTCCGAGTATAGGCCTTATCATCAATACATTAATTATCGAAACGTCATTTGTTCAAATTTTTGCCGTGCTTTAAAAACAATTACAGTTTACCTTGGGTAATCCATATTTGGCACGCTTATTTATTATTCGAGATTCGTTTCAGGCAAAACTTTTCTTTCAGAATGTTTTTATTATCATTGAATCCATGAGCTAGCCATACATAAAGCTAAGACAGATTCCAAAAATTTAGAAAACTATAGACTAATCACCTTGCTGCCAGTGTCGGGAGAAAACTTCGAAAAGATACTGAAAAGTAGATTAAACAACAATAAATAGTCTATGAAAAGTTTTTCCTTCATACCAGTTCGGTTTCAGAAACAGCACATCTACAATTCGTCCACTAATTACGCTCACTTTCAATATTCAAACTGTTAAAAAAAATGGTAATCATTCTGCCACTATATTTATGGATATAAAAAAGGCATTTGATAGTTTGGCATGAAGTGTTAATATACGAATTACTTCAGTCTCAATGTCCAACTTATTTAATAAATCTCGTAGACAGTTTCCTGTCTGATCAAATTATCAAGTGAGAGTGAAAGGAGAATATTCAGAAACTTTTGCTCCAAAACAAGGAGTACCCCAGGGCTCGCTCCTTTTTCCGTGGGTATATAACTTTTTCTGTGCCGATATATATAGCCATTTCTCCGGAAATGATTAACAAATAAACAAAAAGGCATATATACTACAATTCGCAGATGACACTCCACTAATATCTCATGGATATACAGCGAGGGAATCATGAAATCAACTGCAATATCTAGCAAACACAACTACAGCATGAATGCGAAAATGGAGAATTCAACCTAACCCAGCAAAATCGAATTTCATCATATTCAATCACAAGATAAACGCAAACTCTCCAACAGTCAAACTTAACAATACAACTTTATTTCCCACAAGCAAATGTAAATATCTAGGAATCCTAATAGATAATAAACTCAACTTCAAATGCTAAACAAAATCAAAAAACAACTAAATATTGCTAGAGCAAAACACTTCAGGGCACTAACAGACAAAAAATAAGGAACTAGCATTGCAACGGCAAGCAAAATATATAAAATGATATGTAGACACATTTTAGAATATGGACATCCACTGTTTTTGAATGGAAGTAAGGCATTACTGACGAACATAGAAATAGGAGAAAAACCAGCGTAAAATAACAAAAACACGCAATCCAAAGAATCCCGTTTTTATTCAATACACCTAATGAGTTGCGGTATGAGGCTACACAGATAAAACCTATCATCGATAGGAAAAATAGAATCAGCAAAAACTTCATCTCTCGTGAAAATAACAAAAATATAATTCTACCACTTCTCCATGAGTACAACAGGGACAATCCAACAAAGAGGAAACTGCCTGTCACTCCCTTATTCGAACACCTATGTACATTAGAATAGAATAGAATTTTATGAGTTGATATGTGTGTATATTAAGTGTATATATTATTTAAATACCACTGTAAAATTACTATAACTGACTGGAAGACTTAGGTCGATAGCCTTTTGGAAGTATCCAATAAATGTTCTCTCTCTCTCTCTCTCTCTCTCCATGCTCTAAACATGTTTTTCATTACAATATCATCACAGTGTACCAATTACTACTTTCTATCTTGATACTAAGTTATACCCATCAGCCTTCCTGAGAGTATATTGCTATTTTGGAGTTACACTGAAACGTATCATGTAAAACGAGCACTGTTTTTCGCAGTCTTTTCCACTCAACTAACCGAAACGGTATTGTTTTTCGAATCTTTTCTTGATGTTCTTGTTCTTTAACATATGTTAACGAAACTTTTCCTCAAATTTAGTGTCATACTGGCTAAAAGTATGCTCAACAGATTCTACCTTCACGTCTCTATATAAGTAAGTAAGTCACTATTACGAGCAAAACAAGGGACATTTTAGAAATTTGTATTTGAGTTTATAGACAATGGAGAGAAATTGACAAATTATACTTATCCCCATAGTAAAATGTCAAACTCGTCAATGATTTTACTCACTTGGAAACCATCGTAGGTCCAACTGGCCCATTTCATCTGACAGCTTTGTACATCAAAAGGAAAATACTCTACATTTATATCGCAAGATGATCTATAGATGCCATGACTCAGCCATACAACTTCTCCATTGCTAGATACTATAACATTCGTATTGATTACTGATGACTGATATTGAGGATCAGCGCTGAAAATAGAAAAATTAACAATTAGTTTGAAAACCATATATTATGCGTGTTGATAGCACTTTTAATCAGTTTGAAACAAAAACAATATATATATATATATATATATATATTTCTTGAAATTGATTTATTGCCTGTTTAAGATATTTTATTTCGAAAGTTTTTAGCAATAACAGGCTTTTTTTGATATGAAAAACTTTATTTTTGGTGACTTTTCGTTGTTATATTACAACTTTGTCAAAACTAATCATTTACATTAGTTTTGACAAAGTTGTAATATAACAACGAAACGTCAACAAAAATAAAGTTTTTCATATCAAAAAAAGCCTGTTATTGCTAAAAACTTTCGAAATAATATATATATATATATATATATATATATATATATATATATATATATATATATATATATATATATATATATATATATATATATATATATATATGAAATGGTATTATCCCTGTGTGAGTTCATTTTTATAATGAGGGTTAAATGAAACACAATTGTCACAACTCCAAAATTTGGTTTTAATTAGCTACCGGTTTCGCGAAGTATTATTCGCATCATCAGGCTTCAGAGGGCTGTGAAAAATATGTCAAGATGAAGAACAATGCAAGATACAATGCCATAAAACTTACAGTAGACCAAACTGGTCAAGTATGAGGACATGTCAATTACATGTATGTTGTTGAATTACAATGGACTAGTACAAATATAGCTCGTTTCCAAGATAAAAGAAAAATCTCAAATTAAACATAAAGTACAAGTCACATGAATCACAAATATGTTATAGAATAGTTCTCTTTATTTTCACTGCAGACTTCTCAAATTCACATGTCAGACATGATGGTAATTGAATGACAAGCGTAGTAGATTTCGCGATATTCGGGACGATAAACTGACAAATTGAATCAGACATTGACACACTGTCAAGGAGTAGACGAAACGTACAAAACGAAACTGGTAAACAAGACTGTTTACCAATGTTTTTCAAACTGTTTTGTTTGAGAATCCAACCTAATTCTGGCGACTTTGTGGAATCGTTCACCAACTATGAGTTCAAAGTGACAGTCTTGTTTACCAGTTTCGTTTTGTACGTTTCTTCTACTCCTTGACAGTGTGTCAATGTCTGATTCAATTTGTCAGTTTATCGGCGCGAATATCGCGAAATCTACTACGCTTGTCATTCAATTTCCATCATGTCTGACATGTGAATTTGAGAAGTCTGCAGTGAAAATAAAGAGAACTATTCTATAACATATTTGTGATTCATGTGACTTGTATTTTATGTTTAATTTGAGATTTTTCTTTTATCTTGGAAACGAGCTATATTTGTACTAGTCCATTGTAATTCAACAACATACATGTAACTGACATGTCCTCATACTTGACCAGTGTGGTCTACTGTAAGTTTTATGGCATTGTATCTTGCATTGTTCTTCATCTTGACATGTTTTTCACAGCCCTCTGAAGCCTGATGATGCGAATAATACTTCGCGAAATCGGTAGCTAATTAAAACCAAATTTTGGAGTTGTGAGAATTGTGTTTCATTTAACCCTTATTATATATATATATATATATATATATATATATATATATATATATATATATATATATATATATATATATATATATATATATATAATATATATATATATATATATATATATATATATATATATATATATATATATATATATATATATATATAAACCTATATACTCCATGGTATTTCATTGATTTCTTTTACTAGATTCTCAGAAAGGGTGAAAAAGAGCATTCCTGAGCCAGCGTTAATAAAATTGCCTGATGCGGAGAAATTACGCAAAGACTGTCAGAACCTTACAAAAATATTGAAATCAAATGAAATGGAGTTAACTCCAATAAGATAACTACTGAAGTTAATCGAAATCTTATGCGGAATGTTAAGGTATGCTATATTGAATTATTTGAATTGGGAAAGTTTTTCCTAATTCTATTCATTTATGTGGCCCCAATACAGTTTTTCATCTCGCTGAAGTACTGTTAAAGATTCAAATCCTGTCTGTCTTCTAATATATATATATATATATATATATATATATATATATATATATATATATATATATATATATATATATATATATATATATATACGTATTCAGTAGTCAATATTCAATTTACATTCTAAGTAGTATTGCCCTAATGAAGTTTCAATGTTTCATGAAAACCTTATCAAGAAGAACACCGTCGAGTTCCTAAATTTAATTGAGAAATTCAATCGAGAAAATAATTTTATTAAATAGCGCAGAAGTTTTGGCGAGTTTCTCTTTCTTCAGTTTCTATAGGGATGAGAAACTTTCTGAACATACAAGATCTTTTAAAAGGAAAACTGTTTTTATCAAGACATTATTCGCTGTGGGCACTGAAGAAAATGGAAGTTCATCTTATTGTATCGTTCCTGTGTAAGAAAAGAGTTTTGATGATCATTGATTAAGGGAACATACATTTTTTAAGAATATACCAAATGTTTGAATATATGTAAATATAACAATTAGTTATTATCGATCCAACGTCCAGAATTTTATTGAAGTTCAAGAATATTTTCGTTCTTTCAATAAGTATCAAACAATACTGAAACAGTTGGAAAATAATTCAAAATTATCAAATAATGTTCTCGTGGTATAGAAATTCTAATCGAATGATTTATAATTGGAGTAGAAAAATCAACTCGATTTTAATTCGAGTGATTCTAATTTCGGTATTACATGTGAAATTGTAGCTATGATGTATGTCTGAGTATTTAGAATCTGTGGATTCTATATCTTCTAATATTTTATTGGCAAGTTAGATTGAAAGAGCACACAACTGAATGCCGCGCCATCTGTTGAAGAGTATATATAACAAGTGCTATCTGGTGAAATATTAATTAATCTGTATTTTGACATTCCAATGATGGTATCTGAGTAATGTTGAGAAAGATTGCTGACAATTCTTCGTAAGTGCAATAGTATATACAATTATGACATATAACATTTTTATTTCTACATACAAGGTCTCTTTTAGACATTATCCAGGACAAAATATTTATTGCAATCTCTATAGAACGATCGCATAACGGTTTGGGGGCATAAAGTGGGTATCATCATCAGACAATAGAGACTTATCCAAGAAACCGTTCATTGTGAAGAATCAACTCAATACTTCCACACATTTCGATGCCAGAAAATCTATCATGTCAATGTTGAGCTTAGTGGAGAATGACTCCGCGAATTTCTTCATAGAAACGTTTAGTAATCCTCCAACCTAATTTCCATAATCGAAATTTTATCGATAGATTAACAGACAAAAGATTTAAAAAAAATACTTGTTCAGGAATTGATTGTTCGTATCCAAATCTTTCCTAATTGAAGGAATTGATTAATTACTAGAATCATAAAATATTTAAATTCTATAATCCAATAATATTGAAATTAAATGATTCGACATCTATTTTAAATTGTTTTTCACATTATTCGATCTATCAGAGGTGGGATTGATAAAAATTGAAGGAAACGTAATTATATGGGTAATTCCATATAAATACTTATATGGGGTGCCACAGGGAAGTATCCTTGTTCCACTTCTTTTTATGCTGTATTTAAATGACATTGATTATTTTTTGATTGTGATTTTTGAATTTGTTTGCCAATGATGCAATGATAGCGTGTTATGGAGAGTATATTCCTACTTTGGTTAAAATAATGAATAAAATTTTGGAAGTAGTCAATAAGTATCTATTGGTAAATAAATTGAAACTGAACGTCGATAAAACAAAGGCAATGATCATAACTTCCAAGCACAAATATGGCCAATTGAATGTGAATGATATAAACTTAAAGATGGGTGATGACAAACTGGATTTGATAACTTCTACAGAATATTTGGGTTTTTATATAGACTCTCCTCTCATTTGAATTTTAATGCTCATTTTGAATAAATATGTAAGAAAATAACAGAAAATATATATTATTTAGTAAGAATATCTATTAATTTGTCTGTAACGTCTAGAAGAACTGTACATCAGCCTATTGTGCAGCCACATTTCGAATATTGTGCCTCGATCCTTTTTCAGTTCAATTCAAATCACAAGGATCAGTTGCAGAAGTTTCAGAAACGTTGCATAAGAATTATACTAACTTGCAGTAGCTGACACCTATAAGCTCTATGTTGAAAACACATTCATGGTTTTCTTTTGAAGAGAGATGTCTTTTCATGACGATGTCAGTCGTATTCAAATTAGTTAATGGTTTGGCGCCGTCATATTTTGATGAATTCCTGTGTTTCAATAACGAAGTAAAGTGTGTTTTTCTGGAGGTATAGAACTTTAAATTGCAATTAAACAACGATGGATCATTCTAATGACAAATTTTATTTTTCCAAAGATTATCTTGTGGCATAACATTTTAAATATGATTTCTGGCATATGACCGCCACGGCTGGCTCGGATGTAGTCCAATCTGGACGTCCAATTTTCGATGACTTTTTCCATTATTTGTGGCCGCATATCGGCAATAACATGGCGAATATTGTCTTCCAAATGGTCAAGCGTTTGTGGCTTATCCGCATAGACCAATGACTTTACATAGTCCAACAGAAAGTTGTCTAGCAGTGTAAAATCACCAAACGTGTGTTTCAACATGTGGCACGACATATGTGTGATACTATGTGACATGTTGCGCCGTCTTGTTGAAACCACAGCGCCTGGACATCATGGTTGTTCAATTCAGGAATGAAAAAGTTAGTATTCATGTCTCTATACCGATCACCACTGACTGTAACGTTCTGGACATCATCATTTTTGAAGAAGTACGGACCAATGATTCCACCAGCCCATAAAGCGCACCAAACAGTCAGTTTTTCTGGATGTAACGGTGTTTTGACCAACACTTGAGGATTATCTTCGCTCCAAATGCGGCAGTTTTTTTTTGTTGACGTAGCTATTCAACCAGAAGTGCGCTTCATCGCTAAACAAAATTCGCTTATGAAAATCGGGAACGACGGCAATCTCGTTTTGGGCCCATTCATTGGGCGTTGTTCAGGCGTGAGTCTTTTCATGATGAATTGCCAAATAAAACTGAGATTGAATCATTTCTCAGCTGTTGAAAAGGTCGCTAACTTCAACAGTAATTTATATAATCACCTCACTAGAGAAAGAAATGACTCACATATTGAAAAAACTGAAAAAATGCAAGTATGAAGTTGTTAATTTTCAAGGGATTCGTTACTTATAACAAGTTGTCAGCAGATATTAAATCTAGTGAGTCGTTACAAAGTTTTGAAGTTATCCTCAAAAGATATTTCATTCATTCAAGGTACTTATGTGTTGCTTATTTGTTTGTTTGTCGCTGACATTTGATGCTTCTGATGATTGCTTCTGTGGTTTGTGATATTGTTATCATTTATATAGCTTGATCGGGGGTATTTTCGCAGACAGTTTGTATGGTTGCCTAGAATTGCTGTTACTTTGAATATTGCAGTTGGTTGATTTTTCATTCGTTAGTGATTGTTTTGTTGTTGATTTTAAATCATTTTGTTTACAGAAATGCCGTTTGCTCTGAATATGAAATGTTCATTTACATTACATTTCAAATTCATTTATTTAGCTTTACTTATATTAGCAAAAACCTATTGAGTGAATTAACTTATTATTATTATATGTTCTTCTTCTTCTTCTATGCTTCATTGATTTTTCGTTTTTCTTTTCTCTCTCGAGATGAGAAGAATTTATCTATTTACAATTCTCTTCGTGATTGGAGTAGATAGTGTTTTCACGCTGTTGAGAAAAAATCAAATCAAGATATCTGTTAACAGTTAGTTAATGTTTATGGTGTTCTTTCTATTCAAAACAAATTGACTTTCAGTTTGATGAATTTTTCGAATAATTTTCAAACCCTGCATTCATTTTATTAAGTTCATAGCATAGAAAAGGTAAAGTGAGATTAACGCGAGTTGAAATCAGAAAATTAACGAAGATTTCATTATTATCTGAATGATTAACGGAATGGTTTGTATATTTGGAAAATAGACTAATAGAGACGTAGTTATTTATTCATAATTCAATACCTAAATTTTGCTTAAAGATGAAAGACGTTTTCTGATGAGTGGCTATGTCGGCAAGAAAAATTGTCGCATTAAGAGCGGGGATAATAATCCTCTTGGATTGCCTTCCTTTTTCATCTTCATGTTTTTGTAAACTCTGTGCACTACCTATCATATGACATTTTTTGTTAATGTTTCACATGGGATAAGAACCCAAATATTTCTATTGAAGGACGGTACTATCATGATTAAGGTATGGAGACAACTAGGAAGGCAAAAACTTCCAGAAGAACGCATTATAAAGTTGATTGAATGTTCGCTGATCTCTTGGTGAAACATTGTTAATATATGAAATAACACTTATTTGGCTTGGTTTCACAAAATTTATAATAAATACTTGAAAATTGTTTCGCGGTGCTACCCCTTGTTCAAAAGTCAAACCTATCAGTTTAACTTTTGTAACATCGCTAAAAAACAGGTGTTATTTAGCCATCTTGTACTTTAGAATATTTTTTCTGGAATTACATAAAGTATCAAACGAATGGAAGATGACCGAAGAAATTGAGTGTTTGGAAGCTAACATTTGAAGCGTTTGAAGCGTTGTTGTCGAAATTAACCTCAAATTTTAGCAAAAAGTGTGAAAATTGGACCTAAACATTGAACCGCAGGCGAAAAGCACAATGGTCTAGAAGCCTAGATCAAATATGAACGTCAATGACAGACAGTTATCTGCTCGAAAAACTCAATTATTTCTCGTTGAAAAAATTTTCTGTATTCAATTTCAATTTGAAGTTCTCCACTACTGAAATGACCCATTTGCAGAATTTCTGATATTTATTCGGTGTGTATATTGAAGAATTTTCCTTTGCAGTAAGTTTCATTCAGAAAATAGTTGAAAGGATTCCTTTTCGTTGTCAAAAAAGTTTGAGAACCGCTGCTCTTCATCGTTATTCGAAATGTTTATTCTGAGTTATTTCAAACATAAATTCAACAACGTCGCTCTGGAAACATGTTATTGTAATTTCAACAAAGAAATATCTAATTAAGGGCATCACATTCAATTATCTCTGGAATATGTACTGAATATTATTTCAATATTTTGGTAGTTGGAACTATATGTTCTCTGAAATAATTAATTGAAAACAAATTCTTTTCAAATTGTTCATAATAAACCATGAATACTTGGATTATTAGACCAGAACCAGCCATCGATAGAAGAGGCGCTCAGAAATGATTTATTTTGGGAAAATGGAAAATTAAACAAAAATGAAAAATATTAAGAAGAAATATTCTCCTTTCAATACCGCTCAAAATGAGAGGTGAATCTCTTTTTTTACTCTCTTCAAACTGATAGAAGGTATAACTACTGCAAAGAAAGGATATTCAGACAAATTTTGAAATAAACAATAAGACAACTTCAGTAATCAATCGATTATTTTTCAGCATTAAAATCAATTAACATACAAGAAAAAAGGCAAAAATTTCAGAACTAAATCGAAAGAAAAAATCTCAACTGAATTCAGCTGTACAGGATTCTTCGTCAATATTGAATTTCATTTAATTTTTTATAATAAGCAATTTAATGAATATTTCATCAAAATTTAAAACGATTATTTGGTAATATTGAATTGAACTGCAAATATTTCTGATGATTTCTTTTTTCCAAATGAAGTTTTTGTTAAGAATCATAAATATATTAAAATATATCAATAGAAATATTTCATTCAATGATGAATTGAAAAAAAAAAAAAGAAAATAAGTGAATAATGAATAAAAATAAGATGTATCATTTGATCCTATTTAACATGTCACAAAAATTGATTAGTGTACACAAGTTCAGTAATTTCAGTAAATCAGAAATTCGATCTCTTCAGAATACATGATCTGTTAAATTAGTTTTTTGCTCAGTAGAATGTTAAATATATGTACAAAGCACTTTAACGTATTTTATGCAGAACATAGAAATCTAATTTTCCTCTTGAATGATTATTTGTGATTATACGGATAATATGAAATTCTTGAAAATAATTCAATTGCAGCAAAGAACTATCCTTTTTTAGATGGATAGTCATGATCCAGGCATATGTATATGATTATTTTTTCAAAGTTTGAGTTTAAGAATTGAGAAAACCTCAGGTATTGCAAAAACTGATGTTCAGAACACAAAATTCAAGGTCTATAAACTATATCACATTGTATGTTATGAAGTGTTATTCTTAAATCTACTATTCTGAGCATAAGACATACACAGGTATTCTGACAAGGCGTCTTACGAATTATCACAATGAGATTCTTGAATATATCTCATTATGTAAACTCCACAGAAATGTGAAACATTTATGGTGATATTATATTTACACAAAACCAGTTTTGAGTGACTAGATGACTAGGAAATAGTCCGGAAGGCTCAAATCAGGGTATCATGTAGGTCATTATTAAGGTTGATTTCAATTATATCAATGAACTCTATTTGTTATTACCTCAAAATGATAGAAGCAAAAGTTTTGGAGCAACACTCTACATACACATTTTTATAATTTAAATAAAACTAAGTAGTTTTTCGATTTTCACTATAATTAATTCAAAACATGACAATATCGTTTCGCCAACACAAAGGCTTCATCAGGTGTTGATTATAAACTGAGTGTTGATGATAAACATTAACGTACTCAGGCAACCCTGTATCAAAAATCTCGAAGTTTTTATCTGATAGAAATTTAACGATAGCTTTCAAAACCCAGAATACAGTGGGTAGACACATCAGAAATGCGAAGGATAAAATTTCGCCTGATGATAAATCGGGCATTTATGAGTTGAGTTGCGGTACTTGTCCCAAAGTATATGTTGGCCAAACTGGCAGTAATTTCATCCTCAGAATATCTGAACACCAAAGATGCTTTGCAAAGAATAAAACCAATTCTACGTATGCAACACATCTTTTAGAAGAGAACCATGTCTTCGACAACAATTTCAAAATAAATTTCAATATGACAATATCGTTTCGCCAACACAAAGGCTTCATCAGATGTTGATTATAAACTGAGTGTTGATGATAAACATTAACGTGCTCAGGCATCCCTGTATCAAAAATCTCGAAGTTTTTATCTGATAGAAATTTAACGATAGCTTTCAAAACCCAGAATACAGTGGGTAGACACATCAGAAATGCGAAGGATAAAATTTTGCTTGATGATAAATCGGGTATTTATGAGTTGAGTTGCGGTACTTGTCCCAAAGTATATGTTGGCCAAACTGGCAGTAATTTCATCCATAGAATATCTGAACACCAAAGATGCTTTGCAAAGAATAAAACCAATTCTACGTATGCAACACATCTTTTAGAAGAGAACCATGTCTTCGACAACAATTTCAAAATATATGGAAATCAATGAGAGGAAGATATCGAACAGTTTATTAAATGATCAAGTTTTAATCAATAATTCTCCTTTATTAAATTTGTTCCAGTAAAAAATGCAGTCGAAGAAAACTATTCTATGGTCATCCCCCACAATTCAGAAGAAATATGTTCTATAGTCATCCCTCTGTAAAAGAACAACAGTGTTCTATGGTCATTCCCATCCCACCCACTTCAGGATAAATATAAGCAGTCCACAATGTAATAGCTCAGTTTATCATCAACATCTGATGAAGCCACTGTGTTGGCGAAACGATATTGTCATATTTTGAATCAATTATAGTAAAAATCGAAAAACTACTTAGTTTTATTTAAATTATGTATTTAGATTTTCATCAAGTATCGGCCCAATGGATTAATGACACATTTTTATCCCAGTTCACATGAACACTCATTCATATCAATGTGACTACTATCGAATAGATATTCAGAAATATCTTTTATGGACAAAATATTCATAAAAATCCGCATGGTATGTGTAACCTAGAATTATTCACTCATCTGTATATTTGCTCGGTATAAGGGACGTATCGGTAGTAGATAATTATAAGCTTCTAAACGATTTCAAAATGAGTAACGAAACATTTATTTCTGTTGGGGAATAATTAAATAGCGAAAAGATAGGTTCCTTGATTTAATTATGTAAAACTCAGAATTATTGCTGTTTATTTAATGCATTCTTGGAAGATTTAATTAACTGTGAGTTAAAACCAATTATACCAAACACTCCCTATCCTTTCGGGTGATTGAATGGAAATCCGAAAAATGCTGAATCAGAAAGACCAGATTCTTCCTAAGTTGGCCGAAAATTCGAATTTCTTTGAAACAACTTTCTGGTTTAATGTCAGTAACGATTTTTATATGAATGATATATAGAAAAAAATGTTTTCTGTCATTTATAGTGAAATATGACACAATTTTGATCTTCTGAAATTGAATAATATATGCACTGCAATATAAAAAATATGATATTTGACAATGATATCAAAGAACAAATTTGTGAAATGAAATCTGTGGCCGCGCAGTTATAAAAACAAGGATACAATTCGTCTCGGAAATATGCTATTATGTTCTTGATATACAACGTGAAGTATATCATATAGTAATATAGTTTCATAATGAAACTGTTAGAGTACTTGACATTGTTATTTTTCATTGTTCACTGATAATTTTAATATTCGAACTTAACCTCAATATTTTGCTGTGTATTTGTTGATGATATCTAACTCTTCTATGATATTCTATTGAAAAGAGTTTGTATGTATATATTCTGAACTTCAATCTCAGGAGAAAGGGCATTGAAGCATATTGAAAAAATTTTCTCAACTCACTTGTTGTAGAGTATAATATCAGGCCTCCAAACCCTATGATATGGTATTCTGATAACTTTTATTCCAGCGAAGTCTGAGACATTCCATCTCAAATGATGATCTATCCAAATTTGAGTGATCCAACAATTGGTGGTTAGTATTTGGTTTTTCTCATCCTGAAAATCAATGAGACAAATCATGAGACAAATTTTCTCTTTCTTTATGTTCAACTCACTATAAATTGAAATTATCAATTTATAGTAAGATGAACAAAATGCAAGAGAACAATTCTGATTAAATATAAACATTAGGTAATACATGTATAGAAATGTATGATTGTTAATTCTAAGATTATTTTTCCTCTGATTTTGCAATTCTGAAAATTGCTTCATAAGCTGTTACATCGGAAAATGAATGTTATGTAAAGAAAATTTTACTTATCCCTCAATATAAAAAACCTCATTTCTAACAAGGTATATCTATAAGATATCTGAGTAAAACATAGACATAAGGTTTGAGAAAACAAATACTATCTTAATTGATATTTACTAATTTGAACAGCTATGCTGTTCGGATTAGTTAGGACAAAGGATAAAAAACAATGTTTGCGTAAAATCCTATCTTTTAAAGAAGTAAATTCATACAAAATAGCGTGAGTATGTCCTCCTTTCGCAGAAATAACTTTTTGAACTCGTTTAGGCATCGATTCCTATAGCGTAGCCCAGATTTTCTTCAATTCGTCATCATGAAACCACACCTGAATGCACTCATATTCATTTTTTTTTTGTAGTGCAATCTATTTTTGCCAGTCGTTTCTTTGAAATATTCTATAAATTCTCAATGGGATTGAGATCTAGTGAATTCCCCGGCCAATCGAGTACTTTTATTTCATTCTCATTCATAAAGGCCTGCTCTTGTTTCGAATTGTGGCAGAGAGCCAGGTCGTGCGGAAATGTTCCATAAAACGTTTACATGAATGGGATAATCCTGGTGCGCAATATTTCCATATATTTCACTGAATTCATCATCCCTGTATATAATATCCAGTGCCATTGGTTGTGAAGAATAAGGATGTTTTACTGTTTGCTGTATGTGATCAGTCCGCAAAGTTTCCCCATCTCTTCGTCTAACATCACTGGATTTGTACCCTTGAACAAACAAATGTGTCTCATCACTAAAAACCACCTTCTTCCAGTCGTCCACAGTCCACGCACGGTACTTTTTGGCCCATCTCAAACGTTTCTCCATCATTTTCTGGGTAAGCCTTTGCTTTCTTCTTGGACTTCTTGCCTTACGGTCAACCTCCAGCAGTCGTTTTCGCTTAGTTGAGGTTCTCACCTCCACACCAGAAACCATTAAATTCCTCCGAAGATCAGTGCTTGTCTTTCTCGGATTAATTTTGCTATTTCTCATCAACAATTTGTCTGTTCTTGGAGTAGTTTTGCGTTTGCGGCCAGAGTTTCCTTTTCTTTTTGAAGACGATGAGCCACTTTCTTCAAATTCTTTCAAAATTCTCGAAACGCTGGACTTTCCCACACCAACAGCTTCAGCTATATCTCTTACAGTCATTGATGTGTGTTCATTAAGCGCGATAATTTTGGAACGCTCTCCTGAGTGATATCCATCTTTGGACAAGACAATACAGCACGTATCAAAATTGAAATCATCAACTGTCGCAGCGGTAGGCTCACAACTGACTTGCTGGCTAGGTAAAACCGGTCAGAATTTAAATGATGGTCAAGGTCAAACCCTCACGTCACCTCAAGTAATAAACAAACAGCTGTGAGGGTCTTTGGGCCACAGTGGTAATCACATACTTACTACAGTAACTCAAACGAAGAAAAAAAAATGTTTATATATTATATATATATATATATATATATATATATATATATATATATATATATATATATATATATATATATATATATATATATATATATATATATATATATATATATATATATATATATATATATATATATATATATATATATATATATATATATATATATATATATATATATATATATATATATATATATATATATATATATATATATATATATATATATATATATATATATATATATATATATATATATATAAACAACCACATGAACATCGGTACTTGATCAGTAATAAGTGAAACACATTTATTCGTTTCCAAATACAGGAAACTTCTCGAGGAAAATACAATTCACATGGCGTGTAAACTGTTGCACTCCAAAACTGAGTAGTAATAAATCAACTATTCTTGTAAATGAATGTGA
The DNA here is from genome assembly GCA_030704895.1 of Henosepilachna vigintioctopunctata. Taxonomy (NCBI): domain Eukaryota; kingdom Metazoa; phylum Arthropoda; class Insecta; order Coleoptera; family Coccinellidae; genus Henosepilachna; species Henosepilachna vigintioctopunctata. The sequence goes on from JARQZJ010000129.1 coordinate 2,730,852, forward strand.
TTTGTTCCTTTCTTTTCAGGTTATATGTGAGATGAAAAATGCTTCTGAATCTCATTCTATTTCACTCAGTTCTATTTCACTTTGTCAATATAGTTTTGACGAGAACTTTATATTCCTGTCTAATAGTAATGAAGTTTGCTCAAAAATTACCACAACTTTGTAACTATGTACGTACATAGTACATGGAAATGAAATATGAAACGAACACATTTTAATAAACAATCTTTTTCTAGCAGAATAATGCAGAAATGAAATGTGAATTGGATACATTTCTGTGGAGAAGAAATCAATTTCACCGCAACTTTAGTGAAATAATTCATTATATAGAAATATAATTCAATTTTTTTTTTCAAATATAAAGCCAATTTTTTTGAAAATATTACTGAATTTTTCCAGGTACTTCGTTTTGTTCATTTTTTGACAAAAAATTTTTGGATGAAAACAAAAATGATTAAAAATGACAGGATTGTGGGGCATATTCGCAGTGTACCCATTCATTCTTCATTATTAGGACTTGCTTCGAAAATATACTGTTCATCATCAGCATAATGCCATTTGTTTCTTGTTATTTGTTATGGTTGCAAAATTCACCAGATGAAATAATATATGTCATTTTACAACCAAATGTTCCTTTCTAATATCTGACGGAGCATATAATTATCATCATTAAACTTTGAAATCATCATTCAAAAGTTTATCATTTCATTCATCATTATCATCATTTGAAATTATAATGACTCTTTTGGAATGAAATAACTTCAAAAGATTTGATTGAAAATAGTATGTGAAGGTAGGGTGAAAAGTTTTCGGCCTAACCAAGAGATGGCGCCACTAGGTCTACTGTTGGAGAGGCGCCCTACTGTATCATTCCTACTGAGCTTATATGTAAAGTTTCAGCCCAATCGCTACCTTAGTTTGCGTTTGAGAGCACATTGTCATCAAATACTTCTATTTGAAAGGTTTCACATCAGAACAAATAAAAGAAGATATGGATTCAACACAACGAGACTCCTCCCCATCATATTCAACTATTAAGCAGTGGGTTCCTGAATTCAATATTGGTCGCGTGACGAGTCTCGATCAGGACGGCCCGTTGAGATCTCAACTTCAGAAATGATTGAGAAAATCCATCAAAAAGAATTAGAAGACCGCAGATTTAAATTGATGAAATAGCTGAGACCTATAGGATGTCAGCTGAACTTGTGCGAAATATTTTACACAATCATTTGAGCATGGAAAAGCTGTGTGCAAGATGGATGCCGCGTTTGCTAACTCTCGACCAAAAGCTGATTCGAATAAACATTTCTACCAGAAGATTTGGCACTGCATAGGCGTAATCCAAACAAATTTTTTCGTCTATTCATAACTGTTGATGGGACTTGGGTTCACCACTACACTCTTGAAAATAAAGAACAATCAAAGCATTGGGTTGGAAAGGGGTATCGACTTCAAAGAAGGCAAAAACAATTTCAAGGCAAACAATGTTACGGCTACTTTTTGGGATGCGAGAGTAATTATATACATTGATTATCTGGAAAAGGGTAAGACTATCACTGGTCAATACTACGCAGACTTATTGCAACGTTTGAAAGACGACTATTTGGCGAAGAAAAATTTTTTTCATAGCGATAACGCACCCGTCGATTCGTTGATTATTGCATGTCCAAAATCCACGAATTGAAGTTTGAATTAAAGCCGCATCCTCCCTATTCTCTAGGCATAGCCCCTAGCGACTATTACCTGTTTCTAACCTAATAATTGGCTTGGGGGTAAAAAGATTTGAGAGCAACCAAGCAGTTATCGAAACTATAAATCAGTATTTTGAGGAGCTCGACGAATCTACGTTTAAAACTGGTATAAATAAATTAGAACAGCGTTATGAGAAATGTATCAGTGTTGATAGAGATTATGTTGGAAATTAAAGCAAAAAAAAATTAAATAAAAAAAAAATCTTTCTTTTTCGTCAGGCCGGAAACTGGTTGGTTTCATTAACATGACATTGACATTTAAAAGATGAATAACACATTAAAAAAATGTCAAAATTGTGAAAATATTTAGTAGCACCGATCAAAATACCCTTGACATCCAAACAAGGTTGGATGTGAAGGGGATGGTCGAGATTTGCATTATAAATTATTATGTTTTCATATACGTGAAAATTGTTTGAATTCAAATTTCATTGCAATTAATTCGACGTGATTTGAAAATTATGCTTTCATAAATCTGTGAACTTGAATTCCTTAAAATTGAAAATTTATTAATCATCAATTAAAGAAAACAACAAACTACAAACAGTGAAAGTTCACTGGATAAATATAATGAGCTCGCATATTCAAATGTTTCATTAGTGGTGTTCACTTAAAAAAATTCAACTTCATCAAAAACTGGAAAAGCAGTAGTTTCACATTTCAGTCACATTTTTCATCATTCATTTGAATTTCTACTTGGCTTTTTACTTTTCGAAAATAGTGCGCATTTGATAGCTTCAAGCGCTTTTAAATGAACAGGAGAAATATTTCGGTTTCTTTGCTCGAAGGGCTTCTCACAGAATTCTGTCTCCGTTCCCACAGACATTATTGGGAGAATTTATCCTCGTGTTTCGAATTGACATGTTTTCTTCATACTAAATTTAAGTACACATTTTCTACTTACGACGTCTATTATGTGGTGCAAAGATACTCCAAATTTAACCGTTAATGGAAGGGAGGAATTATCAACTGGTCTTACAGCAGCATCGTAATCTGCCATTAAATATTTCATCAGTCTGGCTTCGTGTTCGTCTGCCCAAGAATTGCCTGCAATAAGAAATATCCTTCAACAGAAAGCCTGAGAGGTGAAGGAATGATTGTAGATTAGGTATTAATAATGAAATCATACAGAAAGGTATAACAAGTTTCGGATTGAAAATTACTAAAATGCACAGATATAAATCATCAATTTTTTATTTCTCTATTCCTTTCATTTAGTAAATTTACTGAATTTCAATACAATAAAAATTTGATACCGAAACTAATCTATTTTCTCCAGACATAACGTAATAATGATAATTTTTCATTCAACAAAGTATTCACAATATTAATATCGGTATTCGTTGAGCAAAAAGCTCACTCTGTATGAAATGGATACGTGTAAGCTTATCACCCATAAAAGTTCACTCAATTATTTGGATACTCAAGTTTACAGATAATTATATCATAAAAATCAACTACTCAGATAAAGAGCCAAATGAATTAAATCGTAATTAACACAAGACCAATAATCACAGTTCACGAAAAAATGTAATTTATCATAAATCGCTCCAAAGAACTCAAATGAAACTCAAATTTTATCTTTAATGAGGCCTATCAAATAGATATTCCTCAAAAGAAAGTCTGTAATTTCGTGGCAATGAGTTAAATGATTCATTTAAGTGACAAAATTATCTTTGGAATGCCTTATTTTCAATTGAGGAGGTACAGGAGTTGAAGCAACTTTTCCATGTGTGAGATGTGTATGTTCGATATCATAAATGTTTTTCTTATGCTGGTAATTGAGCAAAAAAGGGGTGTATATTTCAGTTGTTCAACATCAAATATTCCATCTCTCATACTGAACCTGAAGGAAGTCGACTCAAGTTCCTGTTGTAAATAGTCTTCAGAATTTATTCATTACAATTTCAAGCCTTTTAAGGTGGTTGATTTCTGCCACAAGCCATGCAAGGCTACCTACCTGCTTGGTACAAGTGCAAATTAGATAACACGTAGATGGCACACCTCCAATTTTTCTTATATTCCAATTTGTACAGCAGTAATCGCTAGTTTCTCGTAATATCTTTGACGTGCTCATCTCAACGCAAATGGCAATCTAGTGTAACTCCTAAATATTTCAGTTTGTCTTTCCTTTGTAAATTACTTAGTTGTTTTGATCCATCATTCATTCAAAGTTAGGAACCTTATAATATATATAGAGAATTGTATGAAGAAAGTTTTATCGAAATTCACCGTTAGATTTCTCGAGTTGAACCAATCCATTATATTTTGCAAATCTTTCGGACATTTTCCTACAGCGGGTTTACATAACAAAAGATAACGAGAAAAAGATGAGTTGTTATTGTGAATGGTTCAATCGACAAGAAGAAGTTATGAACAATATCATATTAAATCTTAAACGCCGAAAAAACGAATACTATCTATTTTCTCTGGATAAATACGCATAAATATAATCGATTTTACTTCTGGTTTGGAGTTTTTAGGATTATTGAAGCATTGAAAAATTGGCCAGAAATGGGATTATCACGTTTCACAGCTTGTGCATGTTCAATATTTCACTGAAATATAATCATATCATATTTTGCGATTTTGAATTTTGTAATTCAACTATATTGTCAGTCGAAAGAAGCGATCGGAGTGGTGAAATATACGTCACAATTGTTTATTAAAACTGTGTTAAATTAAATATAGTGATGAAAATAAAACAAGTTGTATTTTTCTCTACAATATCTTTAGTATGGTCTGTCTCTTAGAAATTTTTAATGTCAAAAATAGCAATCAATCAATCTTTTCGAAATTACTTAGTTTACTATATAGTGGTTCAGTATGAATTGATCCCTTCTACCTGTTATCTACCTGTTTTCTCTGTATTCTTAATTTAAGTTTACCTATTGTATGTATTCGAGAAATGTCATTGGTCCGCACGTAGCATTTGAAAAAGGTGAATCTCATCGAAACGTACGTCATGCAGTATTCTTTTTAATATATGTGTAAATCTTTGTTTAACAATTGTTTTAATTATTAAAAATACCATATTGAAAATGCCATACAACGCAGTCTATATTTATATTAATAACGAATTTATCCGAAAATATTTTCTAATCAGGTTTGGAAAATGTCTGCAATTGAGTTAGCAAGTATCTTTGATTAAGACACATTTTATTATGAGAAACGCCTAATTTAAATTCTAATTGTAGAAATATTAATTCAAATGTTGAAATAATTTCAATTAAATCCCTTCAGTCAAATGCATATTGATTTTGTTTGTTTTGATATTTCTCAGATTTACGCCCATATTTAATTTCCGAAGGGTTCTGCAACCTCGAAAATACGAAAATATATTAAAAAAATTACGATTTCGCTTTTTCTAAGTTCGTGATTATATCGCTGCATTTGCTAAGACAAGAAATATAAGTTAACAAACCATGCTCTATTATCCCTAATTATAGATATGAAATAGACATTTTCAACCTGAAAAAGGGGGTTGAGTACAAAGTTCAGTATAGTATCTACTTGAAAAAGCAATAGTCAAGAACCATTCTTTTTCGAGGCTGTGATGAATACCCTTAACCCTCAATATAAATATGAAGTTATTGGCCGATATGAAGTTTTCAGAGGTATATCTCAACTTTTGCTAAGAACTTTTCATTATCTTTGAGTAGAACGAAGTTCAATGTGTACAACGTTATTGAATACGTTCCTTCATATTCTATATTTTCACTTTATGGACCATATAGTTGAATAACAGTATAACAGTTCGTGGAACAAGTGTACTGGGTAGAAATCCGGGATATGCATGAATGTTCGTACCTGGATATGTGTTCAATGATTGATAATAATTATTCAATTCAAAGGTTATGTGCTAGATTGCAAGCTAAATGACTCTTTGGAACCCGAATTAAACTAAAGGTCTCATGATAATAATCTATCAAAAGGCTGTCAAATGAAACGAAATTTCCAAACTTATTTCATATCTGGATGTTAAATCGTGATAGTTTTCAACGAACTGCTACAAAAATTTGTAGAATGGGTAATGCAAAAGATTTTGGAAGGTAATAGCTCGTTTAGTTTAGACGAAAAAATGTTGAATTTCTTTGAACTTATTTCAGTTAAACAGACAACAATTTATTCAACATTAATATTTATCTTTAAATTTAGAAATAAATTGCTCCCAGTCAAAGTAATAAAAAAGCAACATCTGTCAGTGGTGTGCACGCTTATAATAATAGTAGAAATACTGACAGCTGCTGCATAAAAGTTTGTGAGTTTTTAAATCTGGAAACAGTACAGTTTATGCAGGATATAATGCATACAGTAAATTGCCTAACAATAAGCTGAGAACAATTTATATAATAATAATTGGTTATAGATATCAAACGTTGCTATTGACTTTTCAACATATATGAATTTTGTAATAGCTGGTGCTAACTAAACATTACTATTATCAACTATAAAATTAAAAATTAACCTCCGTGTCATTTATTATTATTATTGATAGTCAGCTTTCAGTTGTGGCATGATAGAGCTGTTTGTCAGAAAAATTCTTCAACACATCTCATTACTTGGCTGCGCTAATATTTTCATTATACGAATTATGTGAAATTGAAAGAAATTATATTTTATTGAAAGGATTACACTGGGGAACAATTTGTAACATAATTTCTTTTGACTTTTCCTGTCAAGTTTTTTTTCTACAGTTGTTACGCACCTACTATTACGCTTCGCGGAACTGAACGCGAATTACAGAAGCCCTACTGCACTCCTGTCGGCGGAACTTTTTCCAGCAACGACTGGAGGGGGTAATGGCGAGGCGCAATAAGTTTAGATTCGTAATGTCTAGACTATTTAGTCAGTTACGCATAAGACATTGTATTCACCAGTTCTACTTGTCGCTCTGATCTCTGACTTGGAACGAGATTTGGGGCTATCCAAAAAAGCCCAAGAACTTTTAGCATCAAAACTGCACGAAAAAATTTTGTTAGAAGAAGGAGCTGAAGTCATTTTCTTTCGATCGAGGGAAAGTGCATCTCTGCAGTTCTTTTTGAGTGCTGATAGATTTGTGTATTGCCATAACATAGCTGCTTCAATGAAAGAATTAGGAATTTCAGACTATAACGCCATGGCGATTGTTTATAGATAGCTTAAAACATAGCTTGTAGTGTGTTCTCCTCCACAACAGAAATTTATATGGCTCAGTCTCAATAGATCATTCAGTTTCTTTGCATGAAGAAAACGTAGAAATAAAAAAGGAGGTTATTGACTTGTTGCAATATAACTACCACCAATGGGTCATCTGTATTGACCTTAAAATGATTGATTTCCTTCTTGGCCAGCAACGCTGATATACCAAGCATTCCTGTTTTCTATGTATGTGGGACAGCAGAACTCGTGATAAACTTTGGGTGCAGTCAAAATGGCCGCCAAGATCTGGCCTGAAACCCGGTGATCCAAACATTCTAAATCAGCCACTTGTCGACAGAAAAAAACATTATTTTTCCGCCTTTTCATATAAATTTGTTAAAGCTTTGTCAACTGAAGGGGACTGTTTCAAGTATATCATTTCGGTATTTCCTAGCTTGTCATATGAGAAGATAGAGGCGGGTGTTTGTGATGGGCTACAGATTTCGGCAACTTATTAAAGATGGTTCATTGATGATTTCATTGAAACAATGAATGAACTTGAAAAGAATGCTTGGTTGGCATTCAAAAGTATTGCCAAGGACTTTCTTAGAAACACACGAGCCAGAATTACAGAACTCTCAGAAAGCTTTCAAAAACTTGGGGTAACATGAGTATCAAACTGCAAGTGTTACATACCCATCTTGCTTACTTTCCAGAAAATCTTGGCGCTGTTAGTGATGAACAGGGTGAGCGATTCCACCAAGATTTGAAGGTTACGGCAGCAAGGTATCAAGGTAGATGGGATGTCATTATTATTGGAACATCAAGCGAGAATGTCCCCATATTGAACATTCTAGGAAAAGTTATAAGCGAAAATGTTTACCCTAATATCTTTTTTAATTTTTATATAAAGCATTCAATGAAAAATGAAATAAATTCAACTTTCAATATTATAACCTTTGTATCAATAAAATATTCTGATGTTTGGTTAGTACCCACTTTATTTTTTTCTGTATGCCCATTTCGTATGACTTTTAGGGTAAAGAGAGGTTATGCTGTAGTTTGAAACCTTAACGCGATAAGGAAAAATTGATAACATTCTTTAATTTAGGGACCAAAAGTTCCACAGTGTTACTTTTTATTTCTTCGAGGACATGAAAAATGTCCTTTACCTTCTCAGTAAATCATATGAAAATGATTCATAGAGAACAAAGTATAGAGAAAATTAAAAGATTCTCTTCTGAGCAATACATTACAGTGATAGTTCAAATAATACCTTCATCCTGATATATTTCGAGCAAACGGCAGATTAATATTCCATTTTGCACTTCTCAATAATTTATCAAGTTACAGAAGGAAGGAAAAGGTGTCTCTGCTTCATCCAAATCAAATTGTATCTGTCAAGTGTTCGTCTCTATTAATTTCAGAATATAATATGATTTGACAGTGCGATTTACATAACGATATGAGAGTCAGTTACAAGATTCTGGAAATCACATAAGCTCGCAGATGTTACACGAACTTGAAAATCTTCACTGCGCCTCGAAATCTTATAACGGAACACAAATAAGTTAATAATCCTTTATGAATATCAATTTAATGAATATATCAAAGAAAATAAAATTTAAATCATATTCTTGGCGTAATGTATCACAAATATATTGAATAATTAATTTAAATTACATCGTTGGGCCGACATGTTTCGAACAGTCAGCTCATTATCAAGACTCAAGACTCAATATATCTAGCTATCGTTTTTTTAGCAGTAACAGACAGTAAAATATTGTATTCAGCAAAATTGAATTATACTTTCTTTAGTATCTGGCTGAACATGAAAGAAAGCAGTGAAATCAGATATTTTTCTGATGAAAACGTAGAGATACGAGGGGCGGATGATAAGTTTGCGACTCAAGGTACTTAACGAAAAGGTATCATTTCAATAATGATAACACCCATTTGTTCAATTTGGTTCATGAATACTTCACATCTGGAACAAGAAACAATACCATGTCAACCGATACTGAAAATTCTTGCAATTATGAGCACCGCGCAGTGATTCAATTCCTTGTAAAAATAGGAAATTCGGCGCAAGACATTTTTGAAGAAATGCCATCGATTCTTCAGGATTCCGCAACATCATATACATTGGTAAGAACATGGGCTCGACATTTTAAACAAGGAAGAGAGAGCTGTCAGCCGCCCCTCGTATAATCCAAAATTCGAAATTAAATTATGTTGATATCATAATGAATGAAAATCAATTCTTTGATTTGATTTTGGGTTTTCTTCTGACTATATAAATTCGGTAATAATAATTGGAAATTTATTGAACATTACGTTTCACTTAGTATAATTGTGACTCCTTTCCATTAAGGTGATGTTTTTGAGAATAAAAGTTACCTTCATTATTCTTCCAATAAATTCCTCCCAAAAAACGCGAAGAAAATTTTTTTTCCACAACTCAAAAGCGTATTTAAGGACATCATATTATAGTGAGATTTAGGATTCATGTTATTTGAAAATTATAGACGCTTCTCTAAATAACTGTATCATCTAAAATTATGTAATGCAATGATGGAATATCTGTCAGTATATCCGACAATACTGATGCAATGACCTGCATAAACGTCCGAATTAATGAAATGGTGCACTCGTATTTGTTGATTGATTAGATAGATTCCTCCTAGCTATAAGGAAGTATAGGACGATTTGGTTGCGAACCCTTTTACCGAGATCATAATTCATTGAATTCCTTCCGAGTAGACCACTGCCTTTCAAAATCAATGAGATGGTAAATTTTATGGAGGCGTACTTAAAAGCTATTATACTTAACCGCAGACAATTAGTTGATGATATATATCATTGATGATGATACTTATCGTATTTGCAATTGAAATCTCCTGTGGGATCCAATGGAAAAACAATTTCATAATTAGATCCATTAGTGGATCCACTTTACCCATAAATAAACCTTAGTATATCACAGAAAATACCACGTTTCACCCATGTTTTGAAACTAGGTTGTCGCCTGAATTTCACTCTGTATCCTAGGGAGACGACCAATGTCTTCGTATGCATAAAATATAGGTTAGAATTGGTAACAATATATATGTAAATTAGATATTTCCATTAGTGTTCCACAGGGCTATATTCTAGAACCACTCCTCTCCATTTTATACACGCAATTTTGAAAACTCCCCACCAAATCGTATTGTTCATTTCTATACAGTTGAGAGCTAGTTGTATAATAGTTTTTATTCTGGAAATATTGATGATAAAATCGCAAAAATTGATGCGAATCTTGATAATATTCCAGATACATCAACCAAGCTCAACCTCTGGAAAAATGAGGATAAATCTCAAGCAAATTTTTTAGGTTCTGGTGAGATCTGCAATATTTCACGACAAGCTTCCAGGATATCCATTAAAACGGAGGATATACCTATTGTATTATACCTTGGACAATTCGATTCGCTTTCGAAATCATATATCGAACTGTTGCCAGAAACCAATGAAGTTTGAAGTTGCTATATTCTCATAGTGGTTCCTTTTCTTAGGATCTTAAAATTTCAGTTGTCAATACCTTGGTTCTTGGTACTGCCCTCAGGTATTCATTTCATGTTTAGATCGAAGTATTCTATAACATTCAGGAGGTTCAAAACAGATTCGTACGTTTCGCCAATTTGATAGAATAAATTGTCGCAAATTAAAGTATGGGCGATAGCTCAATATGCCAAACAGATTTCAATATGAAGCTCTGGTTTCGAATAATTTTCCATTAAATAGAAAATTATAGAATCTCTATTACTTCTGATCAATTTTCAAAATATAGTTTAAACTAAACAACCATTATAACTATCGAGAAAAATTTGATTCAGAACTGATGTACACACCTTGAATACAAGAAATAAGGGACTCATATCACCACCTCCCCATCGATTGGCAATCATTGAAAGATCTTTTACAATCGATCTACAAAAAAATAATAATAGGCTTATTTCGTCATCGTACCAAGCATTGGTTACGTCTATATTGAGAGTAAGAAGTTGGATGAATCTTTCTGAAAATCAATGAAATTTTTCTACATACAAAAGCTATACCTAATTTGTAATTTATCATTCAGTTATCTATGGTTACATTGAGGTTTTCATTTAAAATTTGAACTATTCATGTTGAATTCAGTAATATATTTTATTTTTCGGTTTTGGGCATTTTTTGGATATATCAATTATATTGTGAACTGTTTGATAAGGGTTCGAGTGGCAGAAGAGTGGTATATCATCTGTATATCTTTCTCAGTTTGAAATTGTTTTCATCCAATTTCATGATAGCTCAAATGTTGATGAACTTGTTTTTCCTTCTGTTACTTTTAATTTCAAATCAGCTCTATTCCTTTTGTTATCAATATTGAATAAAATGTGAAATCATACTTGCTACATGAATGAAAAAATGATCTATATAGGTAATAAAAAATTACACACTGGAAAAAAGTGAAAAGTGGAAAGAAATTTACGTCACATCTGGCTATATACTAACTGATATCCTCCTCATTCGGATATGGAACCTGCTGGCGTTTCGAAACTCTTCGACTCTTGATTGATTGATTGAATAAGACTGATGATTCCTTATAAGAATGAAACAATTGTATTTTATTTTCATTCAACAAGTTCGATGATTTCTCTAAGCGCACTTAATATTCAATCTCGCATTCTGGGTTCGTTCTCGTTGACAAAATTTGTGTAGGCAGCTCCCTGAAAGTTTCATTTGAAATGAGGGTTCATATATATATATATATATATATATATATATATATATATATATATATATTTCTTGAAATTGATTTATTGCCTGTTTAAAAAAAAAGCCTGTTATTGCTAAAAACTTTCGAAATAATATATATATATATAACACCTTATTTATTTATGGATCAATACTCTTTCGAAAAGAACCAGAACAAATGCTTTATAATTAGTTATTGATTAGCAAAAAGTATTGAGGAGTGATTTCCTTCTTTTTCGTCACGAAACCAACCGGTTTAACTCTGCTGATAAACCCCATGCAATTTATCACTAACATGTTAAGGAAAAACTCAGAAAACATGAGATGGTGAAAGTCATCCCTCTTCCTTTATTACATCGAGTGAGCCGTTTCAGCCGTCTCTTTACTACTTCCTTCGCCATGATTCAAATACGTAAGCGAAATCTCATGCTTTAACAATCTAAACACTTCATCGGGATTATAACGTTGATTGTACCTACGTCTTTCAATATACGCCATAGAAAATCTGTTACTCTTTGAAAATTTAAAAAGGTTCTCATGTTATTTGCATGAGATACAAAGGTTCTGAAATAAATTAGTTAACATTGTTTCATGTTGCCACTTTATAAATGAACTACCTGTCTACAAAAATGTTTTTCACTTTCCAATATTATCGGATATTATATAAATTTTAAGCCAAACCAGTAGACGGTAAACGATTTACTTTCATTCAAATTAAGACCAACTTTTGGAAAAATATTTCCGAGATGAATGAGAAAATAAAGTTCATATAGTTCAAAAACATAAAATAAATAATTTCAATGGACGATGAATCAACTCTGTGGTAGTTCATATTTAAATGAGAGTCAAATACTTGTCTAAAAATCAATGACTGAACAATTATTTATTCGACTAGTTTCGCCTTTTACGGCATTATCAAGAATGAATACATATACAAAGACAACTTTCAAATATTTGCAGATCAGTTCGGACCACAGAATACACCCTAAATTTGGTATGTTCTGTGGTTGGCTCCTTAGAGTTAGTAGAATGTAGAACATCAATATCAACATCAATATTTCCATAGAACATAGAGGTGGGGAATCCAAAATCATAAAATTCTTCGAAAATAATAATTTTAATATAATTGAATATAAACTTAAATTCAAACACTTGAACTTATGATTTACACTTTATTGACTAAATATCATGTCGCGTTTCGTCAAATAGCCTGACGAAACGCGTCATGCTATGTAATTAATAAAGTGTAAGTCATAAGTTCAAGTGTTTGAATTTAAGTTTGTATTCAATTATAATGGATTTACATCAAGTGAACGCCAACACTATTAATTATCAAAAATTTGAATATAGCTTTTTCAAGCCACAGCAGATTGGATAGAATGATTTTCAATAATTGTATTGTCCAAACTCGACCCAATGAAGAAGTCTGGAATATATAGATTGTTTGATAGTAATGACGTTTACTTGATGTAAATCCATTATTATTGAATATAAACTTAAATTCAAACACTTGAACTTATGATTTACACTTTATTGACTTGACGCGTTTCGTCGTTACAAACGACTTCTTCAGATGCTTACAGAATAAATAGAAGATTATTCTGAAAGCATCTGAAGAAGTCGTTTGTAACGACGAAACGCGTCATGCTATGTAGTCAATAAAGTGTGAATCATAAGTTCAAGTGTTTGAATTTAAGTTTATATTCAAATATATAGATTGGACTGTGAAGAATGTAAGTCATCATATGTAGGCCTGACCGAAGATGTTTTGAAACTAGGCTAAAGAACTCTTGAAAACGGACAATCTGCTTTTCGGGAACATCTAGAGTCGACAGGACATAAGATATCACCCTGTTCTAAACCTAATATTCTCCATTACTGTGGAAAAGTAATGAAAATGAACTACCTGGAAGCCATGGAAATAAATAAACTCCAAAAATCTGATAATTACAATCTTCTCAATGACCAGTTAGACCTAAACCACTCCCCGCTTTTAAATCTCTGGATTTGGAAATCCCCAGCTCTATGTTCTATGGATATATTGATGTTGATATGATGTTCTATATTCTGCCACCTCCAGGGACCGAACCACAGAACATACCAAATTTAGGGTGTATTCTGTGGTCCGAACTGATCTGCAAATATTTAAAAGTTTGTCTTTGTAATACGTATTCATTCTTGATAATGCCGTAAAAGGCGAAACTAGTCGAATAAAGAATTGTTCAGTCATTGATTATTAGACAAGTGTTTCTTATTACCTCTCATTGAATAAAATAAAGTTCATTTCTAGCGATTTTGGTGAATTTTCCAACATTTCAGCAGCGAGTCAATAAAACATCTTGACGATCTCTCATTTTTTATGTCACAGCTCACACCTCTCACATTTCACCAGCAAGAAACAATTTTATTTCAGATCTCGAATGTCGAAGAGATCAATCTTTACTTCCAAATCAATGGACCATTGCCAACTATCTCATTGGCGGTGACTAAATTTCTCCTGCAGTTTAATTTGTAAGAGGAACACCGATTTCAGTATTTCAAGATGTTCTTGAATACTAACTGGTATGTTTTAACAGGATCGCACGTACTTCATTAGTGAATCCCAAAACGAGGCTTTTGTTAACCATTCTAGTACTATGCTGTTCGAATAAATTGGGACAAAGAATAAAAAACAATGTTTTCCTAAAATCTTACCTTCTAATGAAGTAAATACATACGAAATAGCGTAAATTCTTCATATTAATATGAAGTATGTCCTCCTTTCGCAGAAATAACTTCTTGAACTCGTCTAGGCATCGATTCCACTAGCTTAGCGCAGAGTTTCTTCAATTCATCATCAAGAAACCACACCTGAATTGCACTTATAATGATTTTTTTGTTCTTTTTTTCAGTCGTTTCATCAAAATATTCCATAAATTCTCAATGGGATTGAGATCAGGTGGATTCCCTGGCCAATTGAGTACTGTTATTTAATTCTCACGCATAAAGGTCTGCACTTTTTTGGAATTATGGCAGGCAGCCAAGTCGTGCTGAAATGTTCCATCAAACGTTTCCATGAATGGGACAATCCTGGTGCGCAATATTTCCATATATTTCACTGAATTCATCATCCTTGTTATAGGAGCTAATCGTTCAGTGCCATTGGTTGTGAAAAAACCCCAAAACATTTGTTTCGAAGGATGTTTCACTGTTTGCTGGATGTGATCAGGTCGCAAAGTTTCCCCATCACTTCGTCTAACAACACTTGATTTGTAACCTTGAACAAACAAATGTGTCTCATCACTAAAAACCACCTTCTTTCAGTCGTCCACAGTCCACGCACGGTACTGTTTGGCCCATGACAAACGTTTCTTCACAATTTTCTGGGTAAGCAGTTGATCTCTTCTTGGTCTTCTTGCCTTACGGCCAACCTCCAGCAGTCGTTTTCGTACAGTTTAGGTGCCCACCTCCATACCAGAAACCATTAAAACCCTTCGAAGTTCAGTGCTTGTTTTTCTCGTATAAATTTTGCTATTTTTTATCAACAATTTGTCTCTTCTTGGAGTAGTTCACAGTTTCCTGTTCTTTTTGGAGAATATGAAACACTTTCCTCAAATGTTTTCAAAATTCTCGAAACGCTGGACTTCCGCAAACCAATACTTCAGCTATATCTCTAACAGTCATTGATGTGTGTTCATTAAGCGCGATAATTTTGGAAGGCTTCCTCGGAGTGATATCGATCTCTGTACAAGACAATACAGCACGTCTCAAAACTGAAACCACCAACTGTCGCACCTGTAGGCTCACAACTGAATTGCTGACGAGGTAAAATCGGTCAGAATGTAAATGATGGTCAAGGTCGAACCCTCACTTCACCACAGGTAGTGAACAAACAGGTGTGAGGGTGTTTGGGCCACTCTATTACTCACATACTTACTACAGTAAGCCAATCGAAGAAAAAAATTGTTTGTCCCAATTATTTCGAACAACATAGTTTTTTTTTATTTCCTCAGTTTGATTATGAATGATATTATTGTGTGTTAAATCAATGAGTGTAGCAATTCTGACTCTCTCTCTCATCAGACTGTATCAGGTCTATTGTGCTGTAATCAGCAAAAGAAATTTTGAAAGAATTCGTTCAAAATAATTTTGAAGTTGTTTTTCTATATGAATGTCTGCAGATGATATCAATACCTGATATCATCTGGTTATGGCCTGAGTGTTTACTAATATTTATAGCCACACCTTTGCCTGTCACCCATAGTGTAGTGTACGTCACTATATGCTAGAGAACGTGCCAGTAACGTTTACTCGAAAATCATGTGAAATCAAGATTTGTCCGCATGCCCCTTGTGATTATTAACCTTATTGTAATTGGATATGATTTCCATATAGTTTCCATTCTTCCATATTAGTAGGAGTGTTATGACTTTTCATTTTTATATCTATTCAATTTCACTTTACTACTTCGGATCAGATACGAAGAAATGAGATGACGCATTAATATTTGGCTCAACAATATTACTTTTAAAAGTCTCAGTTTTCACTATCTGTCTTACTTTTTCATAACTCCAAAGCTATGCCGATTTGAATAGTGAACAGTAGCAATACTGATTTTGACGACATGCAACGAAAAATCAGAACACTGATAAGAAAATTTGACCAACACCAAAGAAGCGCAGTTCAAAGAAGTACCCTACTAAAATATGAGGACGACAGAGGATTAACAGATATATTAATAATATTATTTTTATTTAAGAATAATTTATGGATACAATAATATTCAGAAATGTTTTCAATATAATGGGTATTAGATAATAACATTTCTCGAATAAAAACAAAAATATACCATAAATGGTTAGCTCACAAAGACCAGGGCCTGTGGTGAACATAACTTAAAAAATATTGCATTCAGATCTACAAACAATTCAATACATTTCAATACAATTCAATTTAGGTAAAAAATTTCAAAATATTGTTACACTCATACCGTTAACCAATTGCTATTTCCATCAGTTTATTGATATAATATCTACTTCTTGTTTTAATCCAGTTTTTTGTTTCAATTTTGAACTTGTTTAAATCAGAAGTATTTCTTAAGTCCATAGGCATTTCATTATACGTTCTTGGACCAATATACAAGTGACTGCGTTGGCAAACCATTTCACTAAATCTACGTACATACAGTGAACTTTCACTAAACCGAGTACCTACTTTATGTTCTATGAAAACGTTTTTATTTATATTTTTCTTAGTAAAATTAAACACTGAAGCACAAAAAAGTTGATGCACATCCCATACATTAGAGAGTTGAAACAGCAGCTTCATTAGAAATCTTATATCTTTGCTATGTATAATCTTCAGTAGCCACTTCTGTTGTATTTCCAGCTTCCTCATAACATTATTGTAAGCACCTCGCCATACAATGGTTCCGTATCTCAAATGTGTCTCCACCAGCGCTTTATAAACCACTGTAGATAACTTGTATCCAGAACATGGGACAGTTTTCTAAATTTTGGTTATAAATATCTGAGCTTACCAATCAATGCTCCAACTTGAAAGTTCCACCTGAGATGCGAATCCAGCCCTATTCCAAGGTACTTACACTCATAAACGCACGGAATCGTGAACGTGGTATGCTCTCGCGCAACTGTTAAGGATATGCACTGAGGTAATAAGCGCCTATCTATAGCAAAGGATATGTGTTTGGTTTTTTCATCATTCAACGTTAAGTAATGCTGTCTCAACCATCTGTCAATATTCACGAAATCAATTTCTGCCTTCCTTCTTAGATCTGTCCAATTTTTCCCAGTATAATTGATAACTATTTCCCAGTAAATATTGGTAACTATTTCCACGCGAGGTCTACTGACTCACAGCTGCACAAAGCAATTTGCCAAATTGATGGCACTCGTCTGAAGCTAAAAGTAAACTCAACAACGAAAAGCTAGAGAGTTAGAACAAGAGAGAGTTGAAAAACAATAAAATTTTGAACTACTGGTTGGTCTCAGGCTTAATTTCAATCGAAACGGAGTACCCTTAGCTTAGACTACGAGAAAATTTCTTCGATATAGTGTGAATCGCAGCCACATTTTCGAAACCGTTTAATTCCATTGACATCTGCTTTTCAGGATGAATTAAAGTTCCGAGCGCTTAGAAGCGGTTGTGAAAGTATATACTAATCGAAAAGTTTTTATAATAAAATAATTGTTAAACTGATTTACACATATATTAAAAATAATACTGCATGACATACGTTTCGATGAGATTCACCTTTTTCAAATGCTACGTGCAGACTAATGACAATTTCTCGAATACATACAATATATAAACTTAAATACAAAGAAAACAGGTAGATAACAGGTAGAAGGGATGAATTCATACTGAACTACTATATAGTAAACTAAGTAATTTTGAAAATATTGAGAAGGGGGCTTGAGGTATGATCGATTTGGCTGTTCAAAAGGTTGCCAGAATATTTGTATTTATTAATTTGAAGTGATTCTAACAAATTAAGCTTCATTCCCTTGTTTGCGGTATTCAAAAATTATTAATTCGAAAAGTTTTTGTTAGCAGAAGAAGAAATTGTCGCAGAAATTTATATGAAAAAAGCAGAAGTTTTCAATTTAATATCTGGTACCTACACACGTCTGTTCAAATTAATATATTTTTCATGAAGCCGACATCAATTTTCGACCGTATTCTGTATTACGTTTCTGATGTATTCGAAATCAAACAACTCACCTACAATATGTTTCGAAGAAACGAAAAAGTGAGTTCCATAATGGTCGATATCTTTGAAGTTTCGATCAAGTTATATTTACTAGTTGAAAAAATCGGGAAAATACGAAACACGTCGTACCCAGTAAACACATAGATGAAAGCTCTTTCGTCAAACAAAATGATTGAACTTTTTCAATAAAACTCCTATTCGAAATAATCTGTTTTTATGACAGCCAAGTGGGAATAAGAACTGGATAGCAAGTTGCCGGAAAGGCTACGAGAGAAAACGCTATAAGATGGGATTCACCATCTTGAATGTGTAACAAAACGGGGATATTTCGTGAATTTTGGATCTTATGGGGTAAGAAATTTTGAGGGTGGCAAGGTGTAAGCGGGAAATATAATTTTACTGATATAGAAATTTATTCAGCAAAATTAACGATTTGGGCTACACTAAAAGAATTATAATATTATATAATATAATATAAAATTTCTGTGGCCGCTTTCAATACATGATTCCATATTTTTAGCTGTCATCAGAATGGTGTATGTTGAAAGAACTTGGAGATGAAAATCAAACGTGAATAAAAAAATGCAGTCATAACTCTTTCTGCATGAATTCTACAGGTTAGGACATTTGTTCTTTTCGTCTCGTTTAGTGGTGGGAGTGAAGGCCCTTTACTAAAGAGATCTGGGATCAAATCTTGGGTAAGTCATGGGCACTTGTGCAAGTAGATGAAATTAAATAACGGGTGATTTTTTAAGCGTAGTTTTTTTTAAATCGAATAAAACACTCAATTTGCATCATATATTCAAAATTTTCATTGAAATTGATAACTTGGCCTTTGTCATTCACATTTTAAAGATAACTTCATGTAAATGTTGTCCGCGGCTCCGTTTCAAATGGTCCATTCGGAAGGTCCAATTTTGCGTCACTTTTTCGAGCATTTCGGCCTGTAACCCACGAATAGCGCATGTTATGTTATCCTGTAAGGCTTCAATCGTGTTCGGCTTGTCTAGTTACACTGTCGACTTTACATAACCCCATAAGAAATAATCCAGAGGCGTCAAATCGCATGATCTTGGCGGCCAATTCACAGGGCCATTTCGAGAGATGAGCTCCTCACCAAATTCATCTTTCAACATGTCTATTATTTCACGCGCTGTGTGGCATGTGGCACCGTCCTGATGAAACCACATGTCAACCAAGTTCCAGTCGTAGAACTGGAGCGAAAAAAGCGTATCATGGCTCGATATCGTTCGCCATTAAAGGTAACGTTTCTTCCACGGTCGTCTTTGGAAAGAAATGGACCGATGATGCCACCAGCGAATAAACCACAACAAACT
Source organism: Henosepilachna vigintioctopunctata (assembly GCA_030704895.1). NCBI lineage: Eukaryota > Metazoa > Arthropoda > Insecta > Coleoptera > Coccinellidae > Henosepilachna > Henosepilachna vigintioctopunctata. The sequence continues at coordinate 2,750,549 of JARQZJ010000129.1, forward strand.
GTCGTTTTTTCGGGATGCATCGGTAATTCTTGTATGGCATATCCGTTAAGCCAGAAATGATCCTCATCCCTGAATACAATTTTTCGACAAAACAGTGGATTTTCATTAAGCTAAGACCAATTCAACAAAAATTAGACGTTGTGGTAGGTCATTCGACTTCAATTTTTGCAGAAGTTGAATTTTATAGGCTTTCAAATCGAAATCAACACGCAAAATTTTCCATGTGGTTAAGTAAAACATGCCCAATTGCTACGACAACGGCGACGAATTGACATTCCACGATCTTCATCAACACTGTACGCTCAGGATGCAATATTCTCTTCAGTACGCGCTGTACGTAAGCGAGACAGTGGTTTAATGTCCAACAAAGTAAACTTGGTGCGGAATTTGGTGATAATAGCACGAATTGTTGATTCACCAAGTCGATTATGACGACCATAATATGGTCGTAACAAACGATACACATTTTTCACAGAGCACGAATTTTGATGAGAAATTTCAACAATTTGCAATCGTTGCTCGTTTGTTAGTCTTTCCACGATGTAATGGCAGAGTACATTGAAAACTTTTCACTTTTACAGATGACGTTTAGATACCAAACTGTGCCGCCAACCTGAAAAACTTAACTCTTAAAAAATCAGATGTTAATTGAAATAATGATTAATTGATATGTAGGTACATACCTACATAGTTTACGAAACCAAAAAATATGAAAATGAAAAACCTGTTTCTACTTCGCTTTGTAACTGAGATGAATGTCATCTTACGTTTTACGTTTTGATGATTTTTACATTTCATAATTACGTAGACTGAATTAGGAATCGAAAAGTTCAGAATACAGAAGGAGGGGTTTTTACTACCCAAAATGAAACTAAACATTAGAAATTACCTTTAACTCTTTCAAATGGTTTTATGAGATTCATAATTATAGTCTAAATTTTCATTGGTTTTTCGATTCGAAACTTCTCAATGGAAGTTGACTCCGAGAAGAAGTGAAGAGTAGCTTCCAATCCAGAGAGTTCATGCGTAGATCTGAGTATCGGTTGTTATTTATTTTCCACATTCCTAAGTGATGAGGGTAGTTCACCCCAAACAGTTTTTTTTTCTATAGAGCAAAATTTGTTGTGATTTGGCATCGAAAAATACATACAACCCTGAATTTCCACCTTCTACCACAAAAGTCAATTTTTCATTAACGTTATTAGGTTTTCATAAATTTTTATGCTGGTCGATAATATTATATTAGACATGTTAGTTACACGTTACACCATGTACCTTAAGAACGCCTGAACCGACTTTTATAACTTTTGTGTTTCTAGATTTGTCTTTTTCCAGAATAGGATAATGAGTAGAATATGATTTACAACAAACAAAACTTGAAATCATCGAAAAAAAATATCTAATGCTAAAAGTCGAGGCTCTGACAAGGCTCGTTGTAGTAACAAAAAATATGTATCCGCTAAAAAAGCCGCATGGCATCGTTGATGAAAGACTGCATTAACTGAAGATGAAAGTGGAATGATGACTCATCACTGACACTCCCAACAGAGTGAGAGTGGTAATCTCTCTACTTCTAATAATATCTAAATATAATTTAAATAAAACTAAGCAGCTTTCTGATTTTCACTATAATTAATTCAAAACATGACAATATTGGTTCGCCAACACAATTGCTTCATCAGATGTTGATGATAAACTGTTCATCATCAAATGTTTATCATCAACATCTGATGAACCCACTGTGTTGGCGAAACAATATTGTCATGTTTTGAATTAATTGTAGTGAAAATCAGAAAACTACTCAGTTTTATTTAAATTATGTATTTAGATTTTTATCTAGTGTCGGCCCAATCGATTAATGAATATCTACATATGTAAGACAAAAGCGTGTTATTTAAACCAGTTTTATCACTCTAAGGATGAATTCATCTCATTGCGTTAATTTGAATCATTAATTGAGTTCATCAAAAACGTATCATTCATTAATTCATTGACTATCGACTGTTGGACGTTATGAAGATCGACAGATACTTAATGTATTGTAATAACTACAAATAGTTTCAAATAACTATTGACTGTTATTGCTCAAAATATTCCGAAAACTATATTTGTATGGATGATATTAAATGTTTTTATAATTTCATTGAATGTTCGATATTTTTTGATATTGTTCTATTTTCTCGACAATATTATTATGAGTATACACAATAAGCTGTTGAGCTCAAAAACATTTGTACTTATAGTCATGTTTTTCTACAAAATATGACAATTACAAATTTTTTAAACAAAATGCTTCTTCATTTCCATTCGTTTCAGTTTGGATAATGTTATATATATATATATATATATATATATATATATATATATATATATATATATATATATATATATCACCTCTCTCTTTTTAAACACAAGGAAACCGAAAATTATTAATTATACACTTGTAGTTACGATATTTCAGGTTTGTTGTTGGTCTTTCAAAATGCCGTACGTAGGAAGACTCTGCAGTGATGTGCTCTGCTAGGCATTAATTCTGATAACAGAAAAAATTTCCTGCAGATGTAAAACAAACAACTGTGGTATATATTTCAAGAAGAACAATATTTTTCTATAGAAAATTGAAGACGAAAACTCTCCATGCAGTGGTTAGAGCGATAGCTTTTTTCTGGACATTTGTCATATATTGCGTTGAATGATCCTCATCAGTAGCATTCTTTTCAAACCAAACTTAAATTGAAAACACAGAATATTTCTCATTTTATTTTTATTTACAGTCTGTTCGTGAAAATAATAGTAAAAAATAATTAATAATAGAAAAAGTATGAGTAAAGTGAATTTCACAAAATTATATCAATTGTTCAACAATTATTTCGAGAAGTTACCTCATTTTCAAAAGTTGAACTGAACAACAATTTTCAGAATGTATTCCACATTTCCGTTAAGTTTTTGAAAATGGAGTATTCTCAAGAATTTTTTGAGGATGTTTTTGTGCTTATGGCACTGAATGAAAATTTAAGAAATGAACTAGAACATTCATTCGAAAATTTCAAATTAACCAAGAGAATGTTATAGTAGAGCTAGATATGTGAACGTGTACGATGTGATGTCTCCATCCTTCAAGGGATAAATGTAAGAGAAATATTGAAATCGATGCCACACCTGATGGAAGTGCGAGACATATATGTTTCGTTCTGCAAGGATCTCGTCAGTCGCACCACGTCCATAGAATCATATTTATAATATTTAATCTTCTATACCTACGGGTATAGAAGATGTGTGAAATTTCGATGCTTGGTGTGTCTGTAATCTGAGAGGTGTGTTTTCTACTGATTCATATAGATGGAATTGTGGAGTATTCATTACTCTACGGTATTCCACTTGGAGTCATAAGAATATGCTTGGGGATGGAAATCGTTGCCTAACTTCCATGGACGTGGTGCGACTGACGAGTTCCTTGCAGAACGAAACATATATGTCTCGCACTTCCATCAGGTGTGGCATCGATTTCAATATTTCTCTAACATTTATCCCTTGAAGGATAATGGAGACATCACATCGTACGTTCACATATCTAGCTCTAATGTAACATCCTCTTGGTTAATTTGAATTTTTTGAATGAATGTTCTAGTGTTCATTTTTATATGTATATATATATATATATATATATATATATATATATATATATATATATATATATATATATATATCTGTGAAACCAAGCAAAGTGTTTTCTGTTAAATGTATAACTTTTAGTGTTTTCAAATCTATTGTTACTTCTTCATGAACTTGGAAACAGACAGTATTAATCAAAGCTCGTTTCAAGAAAAGTGAAATTTGATACACTGGTATTAACATTAGAAAAAAAGAGAACCACAAGCAGAAATTTAAAGAATGAGTGAAGAATAGTGAAGATATGATTTTACCATATGATACATGACTGTTCGTATAAGTATGCCCCCACAAATGAAAATTTCTAAAAGATTCACACAGAATATCAAAAACTGGAGAGTGTTTGCTTTCAATTCTAATGAAAATTCAAATATGTGAAACTGAATAGTGTGAAATTACCTGTTGTGGCTTTTGAACTTACTCTGATTGTCATGTCCACAAAAATTTTACCTTATTTTTATGACCTTCATAGATGAAATTCAAATGGAATTAAATTTTTTCATAGCTTTTCTATTTTACGTCAAGTGAAATTTATTCAATTTTTATTACCTTTGATGAAATGTTCAGTGAAATCTTGTTTTATATTCACAAATACTCTAACCACGGAAAATGTTCTCATAAAATATTTTCTAAAGGGTTTGATGTATCAGGGCTTTTTTCTGGATTTTCAATTCGTAATGAACGCCTTGTTATATATACATATATATATATATATATATATATATATATATATATATATATATATATATATATATATATATATATATATATATTTCAGCTGTGTTATAATAACTATGTTATCTTACTTAATTGATAATATAAGTAAGAAATAATTATTAATTCTCGAAATTTCGATGTGAAAAAACTGAAAATCTTATCACACATTTCAGTTAGTTCAGAGCTATCACGACTTATATTGAAACTTCAATTCAATATGAAACTTTGGAAGTTTATAGACTAAAATACACGTTACTAAAATGGCACATGATATATTTGATTATGAAGAAAATTATATAGTTTTCTTTAATTTACAGTTGAAATTTCGTTTTTAAAAATGATAGCTATTAAGTAGATGTACAAATACAGCAAGTCAAAAATATGAAAGAGCTAGTCAAACTGACGAGCAACGCGAATCTCGGAATGAAGTTGGATGAAATCGAAATTAACAATATGAAAAGGTTGCGTTTAACCTTTATCGACCTGCATTCAATTATACCGTTGAAATAGATTACAGTTCACAACAGACCGTTGCTATTGGACCAACAAACCTTGTGTGTCAATATTGCAAGGCAAAGTTTAATTGTAATTCATAAGAAAATACTACCAATGATGCGACATAATATTGCGCAAAGAGTCAATTCAAGTAGACGCTATTGTTACAGCCACCAGAGCCACTATAGTCATTGGTTTCCGGGAATGGACTAAATTCTGCACATTTTTTGACTTATGTCGAGCAAATATCTCATATAATTAATGATGAGATATATGGAACAAATATTTGCTACGAAATTAGGAACATGCCGTTCAACTATAGAATGGACAGGTTAATAACTTTCAATACATCAAACGTGTTAATATAGGAATTTTTTGATAATTCGACTGATTTGAAATAACAGGAAGTATTGCAGTCCCTTTGTAAATGAGTAAGTTCCTGGCTCCAGACGGGATAAATATTAAAAACAGGATAGTGTAGCACAAATAGTAGAATATGTTTTTCCGGCTTTTTGAAAAATATTCAGATGAAAATAAATGGGCGTACAAAGTTCGCCGAGTTAGCTAGAATATATATATATATATATATATATATATATATATATATATATATATATATATATATATATATATATATATATATATACAGCATTATGATTCATTGAAAACAATGTTCATGACCTAATTATATGCGATTTTTGTTTAGCATAAATTTGATACATCAGTCAAGTCTTCCAATCAATCTGCCATTCACAGAGTTAGAAGTGAGATATGGATGTAATTTCAATCAGGCGAACTCAAATTAAAATGTCAACGAAATGTCGGTTTCATTCTAAAATTCTATTATGTGTGACGATAAAGTTTGGAGCGCGGATGAATTTTTTCGATTAAGTGCCAAAACTCATTTCCGTATATATATTCTTCGAAACCAGAGTCTGAATTATATCATGGTATATCTTTATAAAATAGATGTAGTGTTCTTATTTCTATAAATAGATATATAAGGAAACTCAATTCATTTTTGCTTTATATCACTTCAGTTTCGAAAGGATTTACTGAAAACAAAACAGAAAAGAGGAGAAGTCAAGGAGAAGACTATAAATAACAACTTGACGGGACTGAACAGAAGTATAATATTTAAATTAGCTACAGCCATTACAAAATCATATATACATTTAGGTTCAAAATATATTATTTGCAATTATATGTTTAAAACTAACTCATCAACTAATTTTATGGAGCTGGGCAATTTTTTGAATGCGTTGAATCCTTCAAAAAATATACTATTTCTAGATTTAGAAAGCTCACAAACTTGCATGTAGAAATTGTCAGCATTTCTTGTATTATAACCATGCACATCACTGACACATGTTACATTTTTTATTACTCTATATGGGAACAATTTGTTTTTAACTTCAAATATAACTATAATATGTAGAAATAAGTATTCTCTGTTTAACTGACAATTGTTCTAAACAATTAAGCACGCTTTGGATTGGAGTATACCTATTACATTTCAAAATTTTATAGAAATTTTACATATTTATATTCTGTACTTTTTGTAGCTGATGAGTTTTTTCTTTGCTCAATCCCAATAACAGAGTGGAACAATAATCAAAGTGTGGCATTATTATTGACTTAAAGAGCAATAACTTAACATATGTCGTCAGATTTTTTAACAATTCTTCTGCGAAATTTTATTTTCTTGGAGATTTTAGACGATATGAAGTCGACATGATCATTGAAACTCAATTTCTTATCTAACATAAAGCCTAAGTATTCAACAAGTTTAACCCTTTCAACGTTCTGGTTTTCAAGTTCAATACTTATATTTTCGTTACTATTTAACTCAAGAATTTTACTTGTACCCAAAACTATGAATTTAGACTTTGTTACATTCAGCGATAAACTGTCATCGCTTAGCCATTCATTTATTGATGCCAAGTCTATATTGATCCATTCTGTCATAGTCTGGACATTTTTACCACTAACATAAATTATTATATCAACTGCGAACAATCGTATAGAGCATTTTTTACATGGAAAACAATATCATTAATGTACAAGAAGAATAGCAGTGGTCCTAAGACCGTACCCTGAGGTGCACCAAAATCAACTCCAAAGCTATCCGAAAGAACACCATTGAACTTTTTGAGATTGTGAATATAAATAGGAATTGTTTCGAATATAAAGTTTCGAATGCTCTTTCGAAGTCCAATAATGCTACAATCAGTACCTCTCCTTTATCTATAGCTATTATGATATTCTATACTTTATGGTATTATATATACCATTTCTCACAGGAGGAATGGTATGGAGGTTTAACAGTGCCGTCTCATAGGAGGAATTTCATGTATTTGTTTATTGACTATGATTGTCAGAAGAAAGAGTAGGGATTTCAATACCCTTAAAATATGTTAATGCTACTGCTATATTTGCTGACATTCAAGAATCTCCCCAGCTTTTGTCGAATAAGTTCTTCCAAAGTATAATGAAATCGAAAAGAATTGGACAAAATCAACAACAAAATTTTTATTTACTAACACAATCCCAAAAATGTTTCCGCTCATTTTCTAGACACTGAGTTGTAATGAGTGTATAATCTGCAAGTGCTTTTTATTCAATATAAGTTTCCATTACATTTCAAAGATGAAATTTGTTGAGCTTTTTCAATTTACTGATTGCCAATTAATTTTTCACTCAATTCTTCAAGATACTTGAAATGTCGAATTTTTTATAACTTCATTGTGTTTCACTTTCTTTAATACTGAATATTTAAATTTTTTTGAAGATTACCTCTATGTGCATCAATTCTCTTGGTCCGTTTATGTTTTATTTCAAATAACTTTGAGCAATAATTTCCATCTTTACTTCATATCTTTCAATTTTAATCATTCTTAAGTACCAACTAATCACCTTGTAAGATATATGTTGGCAATCGAAGCTTATTTAAAATATTCGAATAGAGGAAAATAAATATATCAATTGTTTCAGAAGTTATGAAAACTTATAAGTAATTTAACTTAAGTTAGTGTACTAGTATTATATATTCAGTGGGGTCATTGTGACTTTGAATAGCCAACGACATAAAGAAATGAGCTCAAATGGAGGACCAATGTACTATGGAAGCGCATAGTAGTCCGTTCAGTATGTACATTTGAAATAACAAAAATTTCCGGAAAGTCAAATATTGGTGGAGAGCTGGGTTTTAAACCATTACAAATAAAGTTTTAGAAATCCCTATCGATCCTTCGATGTGCTACAAAATTTATTCGGGAGCAAAGGTCAAAATGTGGTTTTTTTTTTAATTTTTCTCGAAAACGATAAATTTTCTCAAAACTAAACGTCGAACCCACAGTTGTAGCACTTAAAATTCTCTACAAAATGAACCTCATGATTTTTTGAACAAAAATGAACCTCATGAGTTACCATTCGTGAGATATCGCAATTCTAAGAGTCACATTGTACATGATATGCACACATTTCCACTCCACCTGAGGTAACGCGTATAAACTTGGCGCGGTTTTTCAACGTGGTTTCCCCTGTAGGCCTGCTTCACTAACTGTCATGACAATTTCAAGATAATTTGAGGAACAATACCTGTCAAGTTCTAGATATTACCTTATCATTGATATTGATTATTGATAGTGCTATTGATTATTGGGTTAACTATTGTTTTGATTGTTTAAAATATTTTAATCAGATTCGTACTCTTGAAAGTCTACTTCAACCGTGATGTCTTCTTCGATTTCGTCTTCTTCCTCGTCCTTTTGCTGGATGTTCATAAATTGTCAAAATGTGGCTTTGTCATTGGTCTCTTCATTGAAATCACAGGAATCTTCTTCTATTGTACTCAACTGGACATTTGAGCAAGACTGACCTTGGTAATTGGTACACTCTGGAGAACACAGCAACCAGACTTTTTTACAGCCACATTTGACACTACAACTTTTTTGCAATTGCGAAAAATAGTTTTGATGCGTTTTTCTGGAGCCAGTAAATTTTTAATCGGTTCCAGAGTATTATCTATCAATTTCCAACCCCACTTTTCTGGGTTCAGTTGATTGTCTTGCCATGTTTGAACTTGATAGTATACTCGATACGAGTGTTGAATGGCAGATGCCGATGTTGGAGAAAGAGATGATAATTGTATTTGTTTTTTGTTTCGCGTATTTTTTACGAAAGTTAATAAGTATCGGTATTTATCAGTGCAAGTCATTTTATTTTAGCTCCATAAACCGCAAGAAGAAAGCGAATTCCTTCCATAATTATTGTTTCAGGTCTGGTATCAATTTCTATAAATACTATAAAATTAAAAATAAACACACTTGACTTAAGTTTAACTGAATATATTAAAAACTCTTCATATGTTTCATATGTTAACCCATTATCAAGAGCATACAATATTACTCAAATAATATAACTGAAGTATTAACCCATTTGAAAATGGGTTAACCACCCGAAACATTTGTAGATTTTTAATATATTCAGTGAAATTTAAGTCAAGTGTGTTAATTTTTAATTTTATAGTTTTTAACATAATGTTTCAACACGAGATAAGCGAAACCTCCGTGTCATTCCATGAATACTTTAGCGCAGTGAGTCAAATCTTTTTGTTTCGAATAATTTTAATACTGAAATTTTGCCGACATGCAGACACAAATAGGTATTTAAGCTCGTCTTAAGTGTCTGATATGTATATTCGTGACTAATATGAGCATATAATGTTACTCTCAGAATCTTGATATCTTACGAATGGTAATTCTTACAAAAACAATCAACAATATCAATATTGTAGGAATTTCAAGATCTACAACTTTGGTTTGAGCTTTTGTTTGATAAAACTTACCGTTTTCGAAAAAATCCAAAAACCCTAAGATTTTTATCTTTGACCCCCCAAAGAACTTTTGTAGCACACATAGGATCGGTGGGGATTTTTAAAACTTTGTTTTTAATGGCAAACCTCAGATCTACACCAATATTTGCCTTTCCGGGAATTTTGGTTTTTGACCACTATTTTTATGTCTAAATGACCGGGCTATAGATAATTTATTCAATATAAAAAAACAACAGAGTTATTTCATTTCATTTTTCTGTCAAACGTATATTGCTGAAATATTTTCACAAATGAAACCCAACATGCAGAAAATACGAAGTAGTTCAAGTTTTATATATTGCCAGACGTGATTTCTATTTTCTCTTCTGATTTGCATTGTTTGATTCAATATTTCATGGTAATACATCATGTAAAACTCAGTTCAGTGAAAAATTGCCAATACAACACAAGCATGGCATACGCTGCATAATAACACTAGACCGATTTAGAAATTTTGCTACATACGTACAGAATTTAAACAATAAAATTTGACATTAATTTATTTCATTTCTATGGTGTATGATACAGAGCACTAGAATACTGTGGAGAATTGACTCTATCCGAAAATATGGATATATTTTAATGTGAATAAAGAATACTAATATTCATTCATATCCGTATTTACAAATCTAAGATTCTATTTGCTCTCTCCCCAGAATTTACGTGAAATCTTTCAAGAACTCTAAGTAAAAGGATCGACACAGAAAGATAATGAAGGACGAAATGGATAATTCGAAGGAAAATAATGGGAAAATATAAAACAGTCAGTGTAAAAAACAATTTCAGCTGAAAAAGAAGAATAGGAAAAGATTGATCTAAAAGAATGTAGAGCAGCAGTCGAATCGAAAACTATATCGACAAAATGAATGAAAATTTCAAAATATTTTTCCTCAATTTCTTAGTGAGAACCATTTACAAAAAATCATTTTGAGATAAATTCAATCATTCATTTTTATAGTATTTCCTCTGGTTAGACTGCTTTCGCTCTAGTCTCTTTTCCTTATCTCTTATTTATATTTGGAAAATTGTGTGGTTTTATTTCTATTTGAAGGATTTACGAAATATTTCCATTCTGGTTCGATTTTGCTGTGCTCTACTCAAAACATTCTGAAATTCTTTGTACTTTTTCGGGGTTTCTCAGGCTAAAATCTAGTAGTATAATGGGTGAATCAATGAGGAAGTTAGGTACCTACATATGCATATATATATATATATATATATATATATATATATATATATATATATATATATATATATATATATATATTCCAGTTCAATACTTTTTCAGTATTCACTTCATTGATTTTCATCATTCAAAGGTTTCAAAATGAACTTATTTTTATTTGAGCCTGAAGATGTACATTTGTACATATTATCTTATTTGTATATCATTGTACAGATTATTTTTGTGGACGATAAACAGATCATACATTACCCAGGAAATAAATTTATATTCAGTTTCGTATAACCCAAGAATTCATCAGGAAAGAACGTAATTATTTATCAAACGGTTTGAGAGTGAATATGTCTGAATATATTTTTTTTCATTCTACAAAAGTTACTATCTGTGAAGAAGAGTAAGATATTTGTGTTAATATTTCAGTACATTACGAAAAACAAATTTTTGAGAATAGAAATAGAAATTATCAGTATCACTTTCCAAAGAACTTCTTATTGCTGAGAAAAAGCTAGAAAAATATTGACTAATATCCGAAGATCAAGAAAACAATATACCAATCACGATCAAAATATATTAATACCGATAACAGAAACGTTGATATATTATTAATACATAATATATACCTAATGAATATATTATATATTATTGACACATAAATGCAAACATAAAGGAAAGGTCTATATATTCAAAATAATATAAATAAAAGTAAGTAGTTTTTCGATTTTCACTATAATTAATTCAGAAACATGACAATATCGTTTTGCCAACACAGTGGCTTTATCAGATTTAAAAATCAAATCGAAAAACTACTTACTTTTATCTAAATTATGTATTTGGTTTTTCATCAAGTATCGGCCCAATCAATTAATGATCTATATATTCAACTTTATCAGTTATTTCGCGCCATTTTGAATTAGTAAGGATAATTTTTGTTTAAATGTTTTACATGTTATTGTGGAGTGACTCGTGTTTCATATCTTCTCTGAGAATATGTGCTTTTACAATGTTATTGGAAATTCTTCAGGAAGGTTAAGTATTATTCGTAGTAAATACGATATTTTGTCATATGATAATTATGTTAGTGCAACTTTACTATGATTTATACGACAATAGCATGACGAAATGAGAGTTTCTATTATTTATCCTAACTTCCATTTATCTCAATTGGTTTCTGCGTGGGGTAGATCGGTCCCAAATCAACAATCCCAGTAATAACAGTCATTGAGTTATGATTAACGATGTTACTTTAATCGTAATTATGAAAATGATACATCTGTATTATTCTAATTCAATATTGAGAAGGACATGAAATTTCTACATCTAAATGCAATTTATCATAATAATATAAATTTCATTCTTTCATTATTAGTGTTCTTATTTACTGCAGAAACTTATTTACGCCTTTCAACACATTTTCATTACATTTGAGGGATTTCACGTCACATTAAGTGTTTTTGATGAATTTACTTATAAAATATCAATAAGACCTCTGAACAAAATCTCATCAAACAATTAAAGACGAATTAGAAGATATAATTCTTTATTTGAGTGAGAGACAATAGAATGAAATCATTATAAAAAACACAGAAATAACTCACAAGTATTTTTTTATTGAAGCTAACAAACAGAACGACCTTCGTAGACCATTCATCTATCAGGTTGCAACACCTACAGAGGAATTATACTAGTCATCATAAGAGATTATAGAAAATTCAAATTGAATTTTGATAATTCTATTCATCCGAAAATTGGAATTTCATACGAACTGGTGCTGAGAGTACATGATATAAAACTACCACCTGATGCAAATTAATTTCGTTCAACATTGTCGACCTAATTCCCAGTATGCCCCCGAAAAATTGATTTAATCTTGAAAGAATTAACCTCACGATTATTTCATGAATCATGTAGACACGATCATCGAATTTGAGATTTTATTTTCACTCGAATTTTTCTTGAATGGGATCATTTCAGTTTTAATGATTCTTTGCATTCGTTTCATGGAGATATTGCAATGGAAAACCTAGTGAGCGCTCTATGAGCGGCAATTTTCATGAAGAATTCTGTAAACCCATAGAAAAAGTGCTTCTCGAAATAATTCTCCTAGTATTTTAATATTGTTATTCAAATATTCAGCCAGTCCAAAAAAGTCATCTTCATGAACTTTAGGAATGAATTCCAACAGACGACGGCCCTTCGACCTGAACCAGGACAACACTAGTTCAACGACTGGCCGCGAAAACCTCAAGCAATTAGTCATCTTCATGTTGGAATGTTCGTCACAATTTTTGAATAAAAGTGTCTGAATCGAGAAAACAAGGATTCCTTCAGTATTTCAATTCTGAAATGAATTCACATCAAGTAACGATAGTAAGCATTCAAAATGTCATGGACATAGTCATGCAATACTTCAGACAAGTATTCAATTTTTACCACACATTTGTTAAAGACATGAGATGTCTCAAGAAAAAAAAAATTTTAATGCCAAAGACCTGGAAAATGTAACATGATTCAACCGATTTTCAATAAACTCTCTTTCGTTTCTACTGTTCAAAAACTCAGGATTGAAGAAGTATCTCATTCTAGATTGTTCAGGCAATGACAAGATGACATAAGACAATTACTGTAGCCATAATGAAGAATATGGCAGTGTTTCAGGACACTTGATTCATTTTGCTATGAAGACAATTACAAAACTATCGAAATGAGTTAGTTATGAACAATTGATACAATGAGTAATTGTATTTCTCTCTATTATTACAACTTTTATTGGTCCCAGGTCACAGATAATTCATAGAACGTTCTCAGTCCTTTCGAATGAATACAATTCAGAACTCTGGTACTCATACAGTTGTCAACATTTAAATTATTTTTATCTCTGGTTCAAGGAACGTGAATTAGACTGGGGAATCACAAAATATCGCTAAGGTAAAGAAAAAACTTATGATGATTCAACTAATAGATAATATAAATTGTTCTGTTTTAACCCTGTTCTTTGTTTTATATTCCTCATACCTAAAACTTTCAACATAATACTGGCCTGTGTCAAATCTATTACAATTTAACTAATAGCAACACGTATTTTTAAATAGGTATTGATAAATACTCATAAATAAAAGTCTAGAATGGTGCTAAAAATGTGCCTGTATAACTTTATTTTTTCTCAGTTTGCTTTGCAGATAAGAAGTTCATCTGAGATAACATCCAAACATTTATATTCTGACACCTTTTCAAGAATATATTCCGTTCGATATATAGCAATGTTATCAAATTTCAAAATTTACTCTCTAAGTCTATCGCAATAAATTTTAATATCATAAATTCATTTCCATACAAGTTTATGCTAATACTATTGCCAAAAATGCATGCGTAGGGTGAACAGATATTCACTTTGGCGACCATGTCCTCCAAATTATCACCACTTATGTACTCCATTATATCGTCAGCAAATAATGATATTTTACAATAATTACTCCTTATTCCAGTCTTTTATATCTTAAAAAAACAACACTGAACTCAACAGAGTTCCTTGCGGTACTAGCCCATATTTCAATCTTCATTAGTTCAAAAAAGTAATGTGTGTGAAGTACGGCTAAATTTCACTCTCTCTAGACTATCATATAAACACAACTTAAAACATATACGGGTTTAAGTAAAACATATACGGTTTTATAATATGAGAAAGATATTTTATAAGTAAAAGACTTGTAGAAAATGGGAAAACTTGGAAACCGCTGAATTATTGGACAAAATGATTGATATCGAAGTTAATAACTCAATATTACTTAGCATGAAATCGCTCACATTTGTTAAGCGGAATAACCTTAACACAAATGACCCTTATCAAAAAATTAAATAATCATTCGTACCAACTACTTAAATAAAAAATGAGGGTGAATTTATGATTCCACTGAATGATGATATAACATTGAAGGTTTTCAAGAAGAGTTATATAAACCTCATATCGATATGACAAACAAGACAGGTCCATTTTTGATATACCCTCGTATAATAATAGTCGTAGAACAAGAAGCGTTCGTGCTTTTTCATGATATGGAACAACGATTTTACGTAAACTTTTTGTTTTCGAGCAGTCGAAATACATCTGATTTACATGATTGTTCGTGACGTCTCGCTGTGGCTGAGGCATATTCCGTAGTTAATGTTAAGCTATTAATTCTCTAGTGCATGAAGAAGCTTTTACTACAAGCTGTCGTTCGACGAAAGCTGTGAGCAATCTGTGACAGTAGCATTTGAGCTACACTGAAGCACGAGTAGATGTAAACTTAAGATTCAGACATGGTTAATCTACAGGATGAATGCCTGGAAATGATGTCATTCTCATAGCAGTTATGAATGGAAGTGGAATACTAATAAACTTCCTCTCTGTCCTGCACACTTCCGTATCCTCAGGTCGTTCGAGAAGTACCACGGAACTTAGAAAATGGCAATATAGTGGAAAGATCAACGTTTAATATTCAGAACGAAAAGAGCCGATGTCCAAGGAAGGCATGCACATAAGTATTGCAGTGAGTTTGAAATAACTTAGTTTTTTTATTTGAACTGTTGAATGAAATATTCGTCACTTCGTCTAGGAGAACTACAACATAAATCTATAATATATCTACAACCAAACAGTTAATTATTTATTCAGCGATTTTTGTGTATGAACAAACAATTTATCTGATCATTATTTTATACACAGTGTCCTAAAAATTGAAAACACCTAACTATTGCTTATGATTCAATCATAACCACGTTATGTATATCGATTTTCAAAATCGTATGAAAAATCTATTCAATGATCAATTATTTCTTCAGTTTTCTGAACAATATTGCTCGATTATCATTATTATTAGTTGAATTATAAAGTTGATTGGATGTTTGGTGATCTCTTCGTGAATAATTGTGCAATATATCGAATAAAAAACAGTTCGCTTGGTTTCACAAGAATTATATAAAATTAATTGCTCTACGATTGTTTTTAGATGGTGGGTACTGCAGTTTCAGAAGAAAAACTGTTTAGTTGTTATAATTCAGCCTCTGAAAATGAGGCAATACCCCGAAAAAATTGTGAAGCAAATAATCTTCAATATAAAAATGAATCGCAAAATGTCTTGGTAAGCGCATAACTCAACAACGCCTGGACCAATTTGGCCAATTCTTTTTTTAAAATGTTCGTTGAAGTCCAAGGATGGTTTTTACAGCGGTTTTTCAAAATTCAAATAATTGCCGAAAAAATTTTAAAAATAGCCCATTTCTTTTTCTCATAAAAATGTTTTCTAACTAAAATGTAGAGTCAACAGCTGAACCGATTTCACTAATTTTTGTTGTTTGTTATTGTCAGGGAAAACGCAAAAAATTGCGTGTAAAATTTAAAATTTAAGAACACGTTATTCATAATATAATGTCAGAAAACTGAATCTCTTATCACACATATCGGTTCGCTCAGAGCTATCACGACTGATATCAAACCTTCAATTCAATATAAAATTTTTTAAGTTTGAATAGACTAACATACACGTTACTAACATAGCACGTGGTATATTTGATTATAAAGAAGAGAACATAGTTTTCTTTAATTTACAGTTGAAATTTCGTTTTAAAAAATGCTAGCTATTAGATGTACAAACTTAGTCGCAGAACTCGCAATGCAGCAAGTCACAGATATAAAAGAGCAAGTCAAACTGACGAGCAAAGCGAAGCTCGGAATGAAGTTGAACGGAATCGATGGAATCGAAATTATCAATATGAAACGTTTGCGTTTAACTCCTATCGACCTGCATTCAATTATAACGTTGAAATAGATTACAGTTCACAACAAATCGTTGCTATTAGACCAATGAATTTTGTCAATATTGCAAGGCAAAGTTTAATTGTTATCCATAAGAAAATACTTCCAATGATGCGAAAAAATATTGCGCGAAGAGTCAATTCAAATAGACGCTTCTGGTACAGCCACCAAATTCATTGGTTTCCGGGATTGGACTAAATTCTAAACATTTTTTTACTCATATCCAGTAAATATATCATATAATCAATGATGAGGTATATGGGACAAGTACTTGTTACGAAATTAGGAACTTGCCGTTCAACTATAGAACGGACAGGTTAATAACTTTCAATATAACGTGTTAATATAGGAATTTTTTGATAATTCGACTGATTTGAAATAACAGGAAGTATTGCAGTACCTTCGTAAGTGAGTAAGCCCTGGCTCGACACTAAATGAATATTAAAAACAAGATAGTGTAGCACAAACAGTTGCATATGTCTTTCTGGCTTTTTGAAGAATATTCAGATAAAAATAAATGAGCGTACAAAGTTCGCCGAGTCAACTAGTTTAAAAAAGTTTTTGTAAAACCTAACCGGGTGTTTTTTATTCAATGAAATAATTTGTTTTGTAAAATTGTTCGTTATGCTTACTAACATATTATTATTATCATAACGATTTTTTCCCGGTACTGTCTACACAAATGTTGTAAACAAGAAACAAACATTGTGAACAGAAACGAACCTATCACTTTCAAGAATGAATATTAAGAGCCCTTCGAAAAATCATTGAACTTTTTGAACGATAAAAGGATACAATTGTTTCTTCATTATTATGAATCATCCGTCCTTATTCAATCAATTAATCAAGAATCGATGACTTTCAAAACGCCCACAGCTTCTATATCCGAACGGCCACGTAACCTCTCTCTCTCTCTCTATATATATATATATATATATATATATATATATATATATATATATATATATATATATATATATATATCTTGAAATTGATTTATTGCCTGTTTGAGGTATTTATTTTGAAAGTTTTTAGCATTAACAGGCATATATTTTTAATATATAAAAAGTTTATATATATATTTTTGTTGATTGTTTCGTTGTTATATTACAACTTTGTCAAAACTAATAAACATTAGTTTTGACAAAGTTGTAATATAACAACGAAACGTCAACAAAAATAAACTTTTTCATTTTAAAAAAGCCTGTTAATGCTAAAAACTTTCAAACTTTATATAATATATATATATATATATATATATATATATATATATATATATATATATATATATATATATATATATATATATATATATATATATATATATATATATATATATATATATATATATATTATATATTTATATATATATATATATATATATATTTATATATATAATATATATAATATATATATATATATATATATATATATATATATATATATATATATATATATATATATATATATATATATATATATATATATATATATATATATATATATATATATATATATATATATATATATATATATATATATATATAATAATTGATAATATGATGACCTTTGAACTTCTATTCAGACTGATTTGTCATATAATGAACTGAGCCAATATGGCTATATTCACGATTAATAATAATATACATAATAATGATTCAATGTCCTATAATGCTTAATCGTCAATTAGTTAACGTCACCCAAACAGTTCAACAGTTCTTTATCAAAGCGGAATTGATACTCTCGGTAACTTTGTTTATCCACTTTCGTGTGTAATATACTACAACATAATATATTGGGCACAAATCAGTTGAATACGTATTTGGATGAAAATTATTACGGTGCATTGAATAATTGAAAAACTAATATAAGTACTCATAGAGGAAAAACAAACTTTTTCTGTTAACAAAATATGATAAAAATTGAATCATATCAGTATGTACTTGGTGCGAATTCATTATAATAAATATAGGATAATTCAAACACTCGAATGTGATTTATAACGTGAATGCATATAACGTGACGCGTTTCGTCGGGATGACGACTTCTTCAGAATATAACAGAATATGATTCAACAACAGATCTACAAATATTTATAAACAGATAGTTTTGAAACTATAAATTTGATCTCAAAGGTCTTACATACTGAAGTGAGTGTTATTCATTAAAAACGTATCCAAAACAATTATCTTCTATTCATGATAAAAATTTCTCTCATCGGTTATTAATCTGACCAGCCTCTTTGAAAATTCAAGTTATAGCAACAAATTTTTGAACTTTCATGAACATATATGAAATGGACCAATGGATTAATGGGTCAGTACATAATGCCTGGTTGAATATTCAGATAATTAAACTGAATATATAACTGCAAATTATATATAATGCCCATCACATATGTGGCACGGTATTAAAAAACATGTTTCATACTAATATTTTCATTTTTGATATTAAACGTCACTTGAAGACACAAGTAACCTAAATTTAATAAAAGTCAAACTGAAAATATTCTCACAATCCTAAAACTCTACAAACTTATTTCAACTCAAAATAAACTGAACTTCAAACAATTTTAATTATCTGACCTATAATTCCGATTTATCAGCAAGATCTTCCATATTCAGAATCTCCTAGTTTTAAGTTACGAGCTCGCCCAAAATATGAATCTGGACGTTTAGTCTCCAGTCAAAAGTGTTGCCAATTGCAGTCAAAGAATATTTAGCGTTCGATACATCCAAATATTTCAGAATATTTTCGGTTGTTACTTGATGTAGATTGATTCTAAGAAGTGAAATGGTAAATAAAATACTGTTTTCTAAATTAATACAAATTTATTGAACAGTTAGCATTAGGTTCAACAGTTAGTTAAAGCATTATGGCCCTTGTTCGAAGAGTAGGTAACAAATTATTATCAAATTGTTCAATGGTCACGTAGTAATATTAATAATAAAGACCAGACTATGTGTATATTGAAAATTTCAAATATAATCGTTGACTTGGACCGATATAGCCAGTCGTTTTTCATAATGCCTCGATATCATAAAAAATGCCGTCATTAATCACTTGGTTCATTATATATATTTATCGAAACCTCTGCAGTGTATGGAAGAAAATAATTAGGAATATTAAAGAATGGTCACTGTACAGAAGTCGTCATGAAATTTCAACAAGTAATTCTTTCCATAAGCAGAAGATTTATCGATATGAACGTACCGACCCAAATTGAATAGTTGTTTCTGCAACAATCATTATACAACCGGCGCATTCGCCAATTCGTATAGGGTGACCGTTTTCAATATAAATTAGACTAGTTGATCCGGCCAACGTTCTTTTGCCAATAAATTATATGAAGGGAATTTCTAGTATACAAAAATTACTTTCTCATTGTGAGTGTGTAGGCATGGATGTGGTGGAAGCGTCATGGAGCTCTGTGAACGATGAGGGAATACAAAGTTAACAAACACTAAAAATGAATTTTTTAATTTATTCTTTAAAATTATATATATACATATATATATATATATATATATATATATATATATATATATATATATATATATATATATATACTAATATCAATTTGTTAATGCTATAGTGTGAAAAATATTTCTTGTTAGCCCATCTTTAGATAACACGAACAAACTGGACTTATTGAGTACTTTTGAGGTTGTGTAAATCATTTAATTAACTGATTATAATGCGTACTATACTAAAGATTATTAATTTCACAATTGATAAAATAGGAATGAATAATTATAGTCCTACAAATTAATAATAAATTCACTTGAAAACGTAGTTAATATGAGAGTTAAACTGAAATAGTAAAATGATAATTGTAAACGTTACTACTACGCTTGATGCATAAACAGTATTAATGGCCGAAAACTGTGGAGGGAGTGACAGAAGGCTTATTGTGTGAGAGAAACAGGTGACCGTCTTCGGTCTAGTCACTACTGCGTGCTGTTTACTGGGAAGTGACACAGGTATAGTTCGGAAAATCAGTGTTGATCCAGAAAAAGCGCGGAAGATTTTAAAAATCTAGCACTGGTAACACTAAGTATAGCAGAAATAAAATCAATGAAGTTTCAATTGAATTTTCAACTGGCGGGGATACCTTACCAAGTTATAATTGATCAGTTATCGAGCGGGATGAAAAATTATTAAATTTCTAAAACAACTATCAAAACAAAGGAGTTTGTGAAAGAAGAGTGAAAATTTAGGATTGTATGTATTTTAATGCCACATTATAAAAAAATAAAAAACAAATTTTCAAAAAAATGTTAGGGGTGGATAACCCTCATCACTTAGTGTATGAATAATATAAAGGAGCCGATTCTCAGACTTACTGAATATGCATATAAAATTTCATGAAAATAGGTTTAGCGGTTTCGTAGGAGTTCAATCACCCCAACGTGACACGAGAATTTTATTTATTAGATGAAAGTATATTGTATATTAGACGTTTTCCACGGGAACGTAAAAAAGAGCATCCTGTGTCCTTCTCCTGGTTCTGGCTACCTTCCACCAATTTTCAGCCAAATAAGTTCAGCCGTTCTTGAGTTATATATTGAATGTCTTTTATATATATATATATATATATATATATATATATATATATATATATATATATATATATATATTATATATATAGATGTATTAGAACAACTATCTTTAATGATTCATAATATATATTAAAATGCTTTATTTCCAACAAGCATCATTCATGTTCATTGTTCATATTAAATCAGATTCTTTCATATATTTTGTTAATATCAAACATGAGCAACATCTCCAAGCTCTATCTATTCAAGTATTCTACAATATTCAAGTTCATTTGAATATCGAATTGAAAAAAATATACTTCATCAAAATCAACTATCAAGCAGTAATGGTCAAATTAGTTGTATATTCTCATTATTCATATTCAGAAAAAAATTTAATTAGTTTCTTCAGTCAGTTGATTTCCCTTCTCGTTCCAACATATCTGGCTTTGTGAAGCTTATTTTATTGCCCATTTTCATCCACACGTTGTTGAAAGTTACATCACTGAAAAAATAACCAGGGAAATTACTTTTGTAATAAGTGTTCATGTGTAAAATGAAACTGTTTTGAATTTTTCCTCTCGCACTTCTTTCACGTTTTCACAACGCTTTTTCACTTTGATAAGGAGATATCTGCAAATATAGTTTTTTTTTCATTGAGGCTAAGGTATTCAGACCAGCCAACGATGATTCAATTGTGCCCTCCTAATTACCAAAGTTTTCAGAAAAGGAATAAATTCCGTGTTCTCCTTCACAACTCTGAATTCAATTTCGTTTGGACATACATCATTAAATTTTGCCTCTACTTGTTTCTACTGTCCCCAGGCTACGGCGACGTAGTGAGTTGCGGTCTACATTGATACATGAAAATAAATACAAGCAGCCATTGTTGAATTGTTCTAATTATACTGTGACTTCATTAACGAAAATTGAGTACGATCTCATCGTCCTCCTAAAATAGTGGCAGGTTCTGATGAAGAGACTTGCCATCATCTGCATAATATTCTCGCAAATCATCTTTTCTTCTATAAGATCTTCACAATTTTCATAACAATTTCAATTATGTGAGTATTGAATTTTGAATGAAATCACGAAATGAAATAGTTCCTAGAAAAAACATACAGGCACATTGATGTACAAATATTAAAGCTATATCAGATATAGTGAATTCAAGCATCATTTGCATATATTCTGAATTATGAAAAATATAGTTGGGCTGCATAAGAGAAATTATGAAAACTGAAAATTAAATGTGTATTTAAACTACGTGAGTATCTCAAAATTGACATCTACAGATAATTTATTTGATAAGAAGGATTTATGTAATTTAGATTTTTGTATCATTCAGTTTCCATAACTTGAGCTAGATAACAAGACATCAAAATGGTACCTAAAAATTTTATTCAAGTTATATATCATTCTCCCAACTTTCATTTTGTGTTGATTCAATCTCAATGTTTAATTGCCATTATTATTTTAATTACTACAGTTAAGGTAGGCTGGTGTTGTCAAAATATGAAATTGGTGTAATATTTTCAGTTTGAATATATCAGGTCCTCATATAATAATCAACTATTCCGAAAAAATGATAAATAAAACATTTTTTTCCTAGATTTACACACTCTTTAACAATTTGACATACGTTTTTCACGGCCTAAGTTGACTTTCTTAAGTCAGCACGAATTTAATTATTCAATCAATTTTCCTATTGTTATTATTTCAGTAGTTATTTCAAGCTATTATTTCATAGCACATTCGAACTCTGAAAACACATATAAAACTTAATTGTGAAATAATTAAAATCCAATCTACAGAATGAAAACTGTTTTAATTAATCTAATACAAACTTTTTAATCGCGGGTATAGATACAATTTTGAATGAATACTATCAAATATATCTCAAATAATATATACGTGAAACAATTTATATAATATATAGTAATGAATCACCAGAAAATGAAAACCTTCTTGTTCATATCTTCACTTCTTGTAAATATTAATAATATGTAAATGTTATAAATTTAGCTTCGTAAGAATTTCGTAAAGAATAATCTTCACTGCATTACAGTTCTTATGTCTTTGTCATCAGTATTGTCTGAAAATTATTTCAGAATTCTGACAAAGCTGCAATTTGTAACAATAAGTAGAAATCAAAATTTTCAATTTTTGAAATTGTGTGAATTTCATTTATTGATATAAAAAATAATTTTCAGTCAAAAAATTTCATACTGTTGGATTTATAATCTCCGGTTGGATTGAAATATTTGTGCGTGAAAAGACTTTCTTTTTAGGTAATCGAATAATCGATTCCTTTGAATCGAAAGTCTGAAGGTCGAGTTCAGAGCGAAATTTCTGGTGGGTGATACAAAATTAGTAGAGACAAGAAATACGAGATCACTTCACGATTAATTAGGATAAGGGTTTCTCGATTTTAATCAATGCAACTACTTCTGATGATTAGTCGATTTTCTTGTTCGCTAACAAGGAAATTTAACAAAACAGATCAAGTGTTTATATGAATGTCTTCAGCATTTAAAATGCTGAAGGCGTTCAAGTTCTACAGGCTTTCATATTATATTTCATTCAATTGTTAACGTTCACCAATTCGTAACTACTGAATAACATTATCTAGACATTTAAGAAATGTGATATTTTCATTTGTACATTTTACTATAAGCCTGACTATCTATCATATAAAATCATAAGTTTTCAGACAATTCAAACTCTAAGATTGAAAGATTATATATTTTGGTTTTCATTCGAAGAATATCTAGATCTGGAACTTTGATAATATATTGTGAGTTTCATGTTGAGCTCCAATGATTTGTAATTTTATACCATTTACCTTTATCTTGTGAATTTCCCAGTTTTCACAATCTAAATTATAATTTGAGCTATTTTTTATATATATTAAATGAATTAAACTCTTGGCTCAATAATTCACGATTTGTTTGGATGAAATAGACAACATAATTCGAGCGTTAGCTCATTTTCAAGACCAAACTACAATGAAGATAGTAGTTTAGTCTTGAAAATGAGCTAACGCTCGAAACATGTTGACTATTTCATATTACAAATAAATCGTGAAACATTAAACCAAGAGTTTAATTTAATTTAATATTCAATTATGTTCCACCAAGAGTTAAGCGAGAATTCAATCTCAGTCATTTTTATATATGACCTATGCCGTTATTTGTTTCAAAGTTTTTATTCTTTCAATCTTTATTCCAGATTTTAAAGTACAATTGAAAGATTTTTTTCCATCCTCAACGAATTGATGAAATATAATTCGAAAATATTATAATAATAATTATTAAAAATAATAATAAAAGCATATAGAGCTGAAAACTCCCCAGTATTATGTAATATTGAACTTGTATGAACAGACTTCCCCATGTGGGTGATTATATTTGTATATAAATATACACTGGTGTTGAATTTTCTCGGAAATGATTTCTCGTTCAAAATGTAAGTTAATGCTCCATCTAAAAACTTTTCATTTGTTATAAAAATTTCGACCAACAAATGTAGTCCGCTTCAGTAAAAACTAGAAATCTCAAACGAAAAATCTCTACTCTGAATTTTCCATTCACAGACTTCTCAAAAGCTTGAATAAAATGCCATGTTCACTAAACACTGAAAACATGTCAATGTTGTAATAATCAATCATAAAGATTTTGTAAAAGACAAAATCTTACATGACCGGTTGCTACAGATTGACGTTCTTTTAGTGTTTAGTGAAAGTTGCCTTGTATTCATCTTTTTAAGTAACCTGTGAATGAAGTAGTCAGACTGGAGATTTTCATATTGATTGAATTTTCTGGTTTTTGCTGAAGACGAATATATATGTTGGTCTAAATGCTTGAAATAATCAAAAAATTTTTGGATGAAGCATTGACTTTCATTTTGAAAAATTTTTTTCAAGAAAATTCAATAATTGAATATATTTGAAACGATTCAAGATTCGACAAGTATTCAAGAAAAAAATATATTATATATATATATATATATATATATATATATATATATATATATATATATATACCAAATACATGTGAAGAAAACCAGAAAATAAATCCCCTCTTATCAAAAAACATGGTGAAATTCTGCAAGTCGGCCATTTTAAATATCTCGGGGAAGTTGTACATTCCTCAGGTTTAAACCGAATCGCTAATGAAGAGAGAATTGCCAACCTCCAAAGGTCCTACAAACTGACATGGACTCACTATAACAAAAAGAGCATTTCGAGAAGCGCCAAATTGAGGCATTATAACACAACGATTCTTCCAGAAGCAATCTACGCATCTGAAACAATGGTTATTGACGGTCATTCAAAAATAAGAGAAATAGAAAAACAAGAACGAAAAATTCTCAGAAAGATTTACGGGCCAATCAACAAAAACGGCATTTGGATGAAAAGACCTCAGAGTGAACTGTATCAAAAGACAAATACGATAACGGAAGAAATCAGGAAACGACGAGCACAGTTCTATGCACATGTTTATGAAATGAAACAGTCCAGAATACCGAAGAAACTACTCGATATAGTTATGAATAGTAAATGCGGAAAGGTGTGGCTAAAAGAGGTTCAAAAGGATCTACAACAAATCAATATAAAAAATCTCGAAGATCGCACTGAATGTCGCTATAAAATCGCACATGTGAAGTTTGAGCAAAAGTCAAATCGTCAACCTGGAGTAAAATGGACAGATGAACAGAAGAAATAGCATTCAGAGAGGATGAAGCGTTTTTCGGAGGCAAAAAGGATGAAACAAAAGTCCTAATAATTGCGAATTCAAGTTCAGTCGCTCTCCTCATGAGAAACAATCGTAATAATAATAATAATAATAATAATATATATATATATATATATATATATATATATATATATATATATATATATATATATATATATATATATATATATATATATATATATTTCAATATGAAGAAATATTTAAATTAGGAATCGAAATTAAACCACTTTAAAAGTTTCAACCTCGACTGGGATACGTTAACCCAGGTATCTCAGGTTTACGCCCTGTTGCTCTACCAACTAAGCTACCGAGGTCTACCACTTCGCGATGCAATATACATGCCGACTATATCTAATTACTCTGAAGAAGAGAGTTTGTTTGAGAAAGCCAGTATATATATATCATATATATATATATATATATATATATATATATATATATATATATATATATATATATACATATGTGTGTAATTGTGTGATTTGTAACAACCGAAATCATCATTATTTAATGGAATAATTACCTGAGTTCAGAAATTATTGATTAGGGTTTTAGTTCTCAAGATAAAATAGTGTTTTACTTACCAAATATACAAACAGCCAATAGCGCAGTCCAAAAGCCTTTATTGTACAAATCCATTATAAATTCAGCCCAGATGAATGCAATCTGAGAATTCAAAACCACTTTGAAATCGATAGTTCAAGTTTCAAAGATGGAAGTTTCACTTCATCTTAGTTCAACACTACCACTTTATGTCCTTAATCAACATTACAGTGATTATATGAAAACAGCAAGGAATTTCGGTAACTGCTAGTTGATAGAAGATCAATCCTTAATGATACTCAATACAATAAAATGATATTTTCAAATAGATTCAATATCGAAAAACTATCAATACCGTACATCCTCGAAGTAGTACCACAAAAAATAAAATTCAATGTAGAATGAGACAAAATTTCATAGTGGAATTATGAATTATAATTCTCTATAATTCATAAAATTGCTGTCAATTATTGTAATTAGCATGTAAAATCTTCAGGTACTTTTAATATAACCACAATCAACAAGTTACAAGTATGATATAATTGAAAACGTTTGCCTACATTCAACATGAATTTTTCAATGCAATCGATTTATGTTTCACTTGTACATCATCAAGAATGATGGAAATGATTTAATACAACTCAGTCAGTTATATTCGACTGTTGTCAATGAATTAGTAAAACACTGGGACATAGGACGACAGTTTCAAACAATTCTTGTAGAATTTAGCC
The DNA here is from genome assembly GCA_030704895.1 of Henosepilachna vigintioctopunctata. Classification (NCBI taxonomy): domain Eukaryota; kingdom Metazoa; phylum Arthropoda; class Insecta; order Coleoptera; family Coccinellidae; genus Henosepilachna; species Henosepilachna vigintioctopunctata. Next base: position 2,777,852 of record JARQZJ010000129.1, read on the forward strand.
AAGTGTTGTCCATAATCAAGAATAATGAACAGAATTTATTATATTTACTAGAATTTAATTTATTTACAACTAAATATTCGAAATACAGTCATATTCGAATTTTCTGAATGGATTAGTAGAACACTGGGGCAATTGTTACAAACAATTCTCGTGAAAATCCAAGTGCTTTTCATACGTTACATTATTTTAAAAAGAATTAAATAGTATCGGGATATAATAGAAAAGATGATGACTTAATGATTTTTGAATCAAGGTCAAAGATAGATAAATAATATAAAAGCATTCGAAAATCTTTCACGAAATGTGATGTGAGGACACTATTCGTGTAAACCTGTATTTTTGATAATCCATACATGCTTTCGAATGATATGATATGAATACATAACTCATATGAGTATTAATTCAATTATTTAGATATGTATACATCATAAAAAAAAAATTAAATTGAATATCAATATAAAATATAGGAATATTAATAGAAAAACCGAATCAACGAATCATTTTAGTAATGTCCTTCTAGAAAGAAAGCAAATGATTTTTGATAACGATCTGAGAAATTTGTCGAATTCCTCATAATCATTTCAGTTAGTAGAACTAACTATATAATCTAAATATATATTATTTCATCTGTCGAAAACATGAAAATTGATTACAACAAAATATAACAAAATGAAATATAATGCAAAAAGTGATCAAAATTCAAAGTTATATTCAAATTTCAATAGTTATTTTCATTAGGAGAAAACCTCTGAAATATTCATCAACAAAATCATTTCGTTGTGACTTTCTGGCCATATTTTTTAGGTATTTCAATTTCAAATGTTGCACTTCGGTACTCTTGATTAGTCAATATTTGCTAAACCCATCTTTAAAGAATTCCGAATTGAAAGAATCTAATTCAATTTTAGCCTCTTTTGTGTGACTATTCGATATTTTCAATTCAAATATTTCAAACTGATGTTTTTTTATGTAATATAATGTACAATAAATAACTGCGTCCCCTAATAGGAAAAACCTTGAACGTATGCTAATTAATCACTTCACTTTTCTCCATATTTGAGCTGTTCATTTTGTATTGATCATAATAATAGTTTTAATTCGAAAATCATCAGAACAATACATAAATGGATGTTCATGTTTAGATTCAGAAAATTTTTTTTTTAAATGCAGTATGTTTTCATTGATTGGGTTATTGATCAAGACCTCTCACTGAAATGTTTGCCAATGTTGAGTAATTTCGACACTCTTCTTGAATTATGTTGGAAAAATAAGATTCTACTTTCGTTTTTATTTTGTTATATTATGGATGGTATAAATATGAAATCGATTTCAAATATTACTAAAAAAAATAATCACAGTAAACTTTCAATTTTAGCTTATGAGAAAAAATATATGCATTTATATTTCGTATTTCTAATTGTTTCACTTGAATAAATCGTGGTTATGAATTATTCTTCCTGCACTTGAATGATGAGAGACTTGTAAGGTCACGTTACTGCATGTATTTAAACGTTACTACTGATCATGATGTGTACGAAATTCAGAGACTCATGTTTTCCTCTAATTTCAAATTATCATGGGCAATATTTTCATGTAAATTGTGGGCATATTTCAATGTTAGAGCATTTTTTTTACTTTTAATTCCTATAGGAAATATTTGAAAACACTAAAACTTTATTTTCTCAATTAAATCATGTTATTTTTTTTTTTATTACAATTCTTGTGATTTTGATTTCACCATATGTCTTCATTGTAAATGCAAAATATTCCTATCACTAATAGATAATGTAAAAAATGTTACTGCAGATCCATTTTCTTGAAAAGTGTCATATTCATCATAAATATAAAATTAACTCATGTATTCCAAAACGTTTCAACTATTGCAATTTTTGATTATTATATGCGCATTTACAGCTTTACATTATTACAAAATATTTGAAATATAGCTTTTATTATATGATGAAAGAAATTCGAAGATATCAAAAGAATAGTTAACATAATACTTCCATTGAAAGCAACTTAATGGGTTATTGCCCCAATATCCCAAATAATTAATTATTGAAAATAGCTTCAAGTGCTGTGTGGATGATCTGGATTCGAATCTTGGGTTGATGAATAAATATTATGCGATTTGAAGCTGATTAACAAACCTAAAGGGTTGTTCAAAACCTGTAGTTCAATATAGGTCAACCTGGTTTTGAAAATCTTGTATCAACATATATGGAAAAAACCACAATTGAAACATCAAAAACATCGAATATAAATCGAAGCAGACGCAATCAATTCAACATATTCTGACATATTAAACAAAAAATCTGTTTTGTGAAGGAAGCTTTGAAATTTTGATAAAATGTTTCATTCTGATATTCTAATGAGAATATTAATTTCAAATGTGAATATACTCATTAGAATTTACGTTCATTAAAGGTACGATCTTCATATAAATTGGAAAAAAATTTTGAAATAATTTGAAAATATGAAGCCTCCTGATTTCATGCTGTTTCATAGTTAAAAACTTTTCGGCATAAAATAATTGCTTACTTCATTTGAAATTGAAACTAAAACTGAATATAAACGAAAAACTGTAACAATTCCGTAGAAAAATTAATAATTCAATTGATCACACCGAACTTTCAATTTTACCGAAATTTTCAACGCACCAGAATCCCGAAAAGTTTTCTAAACCATTTTCCGAGCGGAAAATCGCGGAGAAACTGTTCCTCACGAAAATTTGATTTTGCGAGTTGGTCCAAAAGGTAGGAGGCAACTGATGATCTTGCTCAAGATAACTCGATAAGAAATTTGTCGAAATGAACCTACATTCTTTTCACCAGAACTTCGATAACACTTGCGAATGAAACGAGAAATACTTCAGCATTTCATCCATATTTACTTTGTTTCATCTTAATTATCTTTTTACCTCGATTATCTTTTCATAAAATTCCTACCCAAGTTCAACCAAAATATTCGACAACACTTACCAATAAGCATAAAGATGTATAATTTTCATTATTGAATCAAGTTTTTCATAATTCAGTAATTGAGTTCTCATTTACTGAATTGCTTTACCTGTCAAGCTCGATTTCAATTTTTCAAATTATTCTTTTAATATAAAACAGCTCAATTATTACATTCACCAATTGATTAATCACAATCAATATCTGATTTTCAACCTTGTTTTCAAACTCAATATTTTATTTCACCAACGTTTTCCGTTCCTTTAGTATTTTCTCATTTTCCCTACAATTATCGATAAAAGATTTGCACTTCAATTTTTGACATATCTAGCATATTAAATGTTGATAACTGCGCTTTTTGGACACTTAAAGTGCTAGAATGTTCAACGTATATTAGCAATATTTTGTGAAGTAGACTTATTTGAAGCAAATATTACCCAGTCTACAGAATTTTTATGATATCGCATATCATATCGAAACAAAAGGGGCAATCTAACAAAATTGCCTTTTGTGTTACTGTAGATTTCTTTTAAGATATTTTTCAACATTATTTATAATTCAAATCTTTGATTTGAAATAACTATTTCAAATCGAGAAAGAAGCATAAATAAATAGGCTTGTGAAATAAATTGCGAGTTTATATTCATTTTTGTGAATTCAATATTCGATAATTAGATTTGTCAGAATATCAGCCGTTGTTTCTGAATAATTTTCTTGTTTACTTTCTAAAAACTTGATCCAAAAATTCAAATAAGAACGTGAAAATCCTTTTTCGAAAATGAATACCACAAAAATATGTCATTAAGATGTTTGAAATAAGTTTGATTGGTTATTTTGTAACAAATTGAAGAGAAAAAATTAAATTAAAAACAAAATTTCAAGGGTGTGATAGGAAAATAATTTGTAAACTATCGAATTGATTTGAAAAAATTAAAAATACTGATCGGGAGTGAAAACTTATGCCCGAGGAAAAATTATCATGCTCAATGTTGAGAGGCCTAAAAGTTAGGTATTTTGCATCAAGAATCGAATATTGTTAGATACAAAAGTGTTCATTTAAAAAATATACACACGTAATTTAAATTATTTAAAAGGGCTAACCTTTCACTCAACGTCTACGTCGTTGCAGTTGATACGCGTTATTAATAACCTCTTTTTCATTATATTCGAGAAATTCGGCTGTCCTAGAAGGTATTATGGATCAGCTCATATTACAAAGCAGTAACTAGAATTACTCACTGCACAAAAATGTTGTGTCAAAATTCTAGAGCATCTGAGCAATATCTACCCTACAATATAGGCTTTTATCGTCTGTTAGGTTTGCTGGCTTATAATCGTTTGCTAGTTTTAGGGCTGATTGCCTTCAAGTGTTGTTATGAGGTTCTGTCCAATGTCAGTTTTTCTTCAGACCTGTTCCAGATCTCCTATAAAATTTGGATTGAGTCGCCTATCGGTTCGAAATTGAGTCATTGGTTAAAGTCAGATAATCGTAGCCTTATGTGATTTTTCTTGCTTGTTCCCTTGATGGCGTCCTGCGCGTATATTTTTCTTAAATCTTCGTGAATAGTTTGATTATTCAACTACATTTCACCTCAGTTTTGTGTAATCTATATTTCAATTCCATGTCCTTTGAATTTCTTCTCTTACAAAATATTATATTCTTCTTTTAAGTCATAAACTCTAATTCGAGCTTCGTGAATTCATAAATCGATAATGACTTTCCGTTCTTCTCATTTTCTGCCATCAGGTGAAGGTTTTCGCATCTTTCGGCAGGTACTGTCCCTTTCAAGGTATGCCAAGAATATCGCATTTTTTTCTGCTAGAATGTTCAATCTCTTCCTAATTCTAACTAATTGGTCGAGAACGGATTGATTTGATATAATCTTTCTTGGTCCAGGACACCCAAAATACTGCCGTGAATGCATATATCAGTTGCACAGATTTTCGATAACTTTTCTTCAGCCAGTGTAATCCTGGCTGACAATGGTGTAACTGGTGTAACAGTCTAAACATTGAAAGAATTAAAAAACACCTCTTAGGAAACCGATTTTTCCTAATCACCTGATGAGGAAAAGCAACTTTTTTCTAATCACATTTTAATGTTGTGGATATTTGATAGCTTTGCCACACTTTAGTCAAGACCAAAAAAAATTTATGAGAAACCATTTTGCATGTTTCTGTAAAAATCGGATTACTTTGGCACATTTATACTGATCATTCTTGACAAGCTTTGAGAAATGTAATAAAATATGACTTTCGTAAGAATACATGATAATTAGATACTTTCATTGATAAACTTGTTTCATTTCAAAATATTCACAATGAGGAAAAATGACTTCCAAAGCTTAATTGAACTTTTTCATTATTTTTCAAATATGTTTTCATAGTATTTGCCTCATGGCCTGCCATAATTGAATTATATGAAAAAGCCAGATCAATTTTAATTAAGCTTCAACAATTTAATTTTTTTGAAAAATATTTTTTTCTATCACGAAAATGCTTTATCTAGATTGAATAATAATAGTTTGAAATATATAATTGTTCTGTTCTTAGTATTCAGGTAGGATTAGAACAGTACTAAATTCCCTTCACCAGGCGTAATGACGAAGACTCAAATATTTATTCATCATTTCATAATCAAATATATGATCCATGAATCCTCCCACAATTTTGGGGATTATCACTTGCAGTACATATTAGCTTTCTCTCTAACTGAAACAGATTCCCTGTACATTCAGGATCTCGTATTTGACGCATGTCAATATGTTGAAAGACTCATTATAAAACACTCTTCTGCATAACGAGGTATACATTTTTCTTGTTAATTCTTTCATAAGTTTCGAATGTTCGCGAGAAAAATGTTTGAAAGGTCTGAAGGTCTGAAAGTTTCAGGTTTTATTTTTCAACGCCCGATTTCTAGAATAATATATTTTCAATTTTCAATAGATACATTATGTTCATCAAATACAAATTTCTGTCTCATTCTGTATATCATAATATATATATATATATATATATATATATATATATATATATATATATATATATATATATATATATATATATATAGTGAATATTGAGAGCGTTTTGAAAAATTCATCGATCTTAGTGAATGATAATAGTATACAATTGTTTCATCATTATTATGAATCATCAAAACATATTCAATCTATCAATCAAGAATCGATGACTTTCAAAACGAACATAGGTCCTATTCCAAATTAAGGGGAATATTTCTCAGTGAAATATTCACGTGAGCTCCCTCTATCGGAGAAACGACGTAAAAACTTTCCCTAGCGGTCAAGACTTCTACTCATGACAACAGTAGCGAGAGTGAAAGGCTTTGTATATATTTCATTCTAATACTACAGAAAATTGTCCGCAATGTTTACGAATAGTCCGATGACTAATCGCTCCAGTTCACGCCCCGGCGGGCAAAAGTATAGATAAATTCAAGATTCACAAATCATTCAATGGTAGTAAATACTGAGACTCTTATTGGAAATATCGAAATATTTCAAATAAAACTCTCAGGGAGCTGTCTACACAATTGCTGTCAACGAAAACGAACTAATCACTTTCGAGAGTGAATATTAAGAGCGTTTCGAAAAATTCATCGATCTTGTTGAATTATAATAAGAAACAATCGTTTCATCATTATTGTGAATCATCAGTCGATATTCAATCTATCAATCAAGAATCGATGACTTTTAAACCGAACATAGCTCCTATACCAAATTGAGGGAAATTTCTCAGTGAAATATTCACGTGAGCTCCCTCTATCAGAGAAAAGACGTACGAACTCTCCCTATCGGTCAAGATTCCTCCTCATGACAACAGTAGCGCGAGTGGAAGGCTTTGTAGATATTTCATTCGAACACTACAGAAAATTGTCCGCAAGTGCAAGAAAAGTCCCAAGTCTTATCGCTCCACATCATTTCCCGGCGCCGGCGGGCAAAAGTGGGCGTTTTGGACTGAAATAGACTCTCAATCGAAATATCTAAATATTTCAAATAAATCTCTCAGGAACTTGTCAACACAAATGTTGTCAACGAGAACGATTCTATTCACTTTCGAGAGTGAATGTCTCGTTGACAGCATTTGTGTAGAGAGCTCCCTTAGAGTTTTATTTGAAATATTTCGATTAAAAGTTTCAGTTTTAATACTATATATATATATATATATATATATATATATATATATATATATATATATATATATATATATATATATATATATATATATATATATATATATATATATATATATATATATATATATATATATATATATATATATATATATATATATATATATATATATATATATATATATATATATATATAAATATATATTTATATATGTATATATAAGACTCCATAAAATTTAATGTAAGTTTTTGATTATCTTCTCCGGTCTTATTTTCTCAATCTTTATATTCGATTTCGTATATAACCTAGAGTTACTGTACTAATTTCGAAAATGAATTAATAAAGGCATCAATTTTAGTGATATTCATAAGTTAATTATTGTTATGATATATCTATATGGAAGATTATTCCATTGTCAATCTTGACATCTTGCCAAGCATTTCGAAAAACTTATTATTTGTGGAAAAGTTGGCAATGTTGATAAAATATGAAAATATGGAAATTATTTACCGAAGCTGTCAGTTAATAAGCTATAAAGTAAAAGTCACTTTTCAAGTTCATAGTTTCAATCGAACTCAGTGAAAAAATTTTAAAATTGAGTTTTATCTTCATATCATAAAATGTTATCTAGCAAAACTTACAATCAAGTACAACAGCTTCTACAAAACTGTTATGCGTTTTGTATTTTTGCAAAGCAATTTATTTTCTCTTTCACTCAATACAAAAATAAAAAATCAATGTTGAAAGAATATTTCATAACTATTCAATTTTACCTAAAAGAATGCCTTTATGATGTAAAGAGTATTTTTATTCAAACAAATAGAAGAAGATGATATTGAAATGAAATGAGATTGCCAAAAACAAGCTGTGATTACTCGAAATCAAAACAAAATTGTAAACTTTCGTTTTCACCATCATTCTTAGCATAATGAAGTGGACGAGACCCCAAATCAGATTCTTTGTAACTACTATCATTTTGGCTGTATCTTCGCCAATAAAATCATCGAAAATCAATCACCCTGTGCAAACCAAAACGAAAACAAAGTGTTCTCTGAAGAATTTGCAGAAAAAAAAGGTTACCTTTCAAGAATAGTTGATGCTACACGACGACGTCTCTGATTCAATTATTCAGTATATTATGAATCTGTACGAAGTTACTTATTATGTTTTTAGGTTATATTGTACGAAATTCAAGGAACAGGAACATAAAAAACATAAAAACGTTTCAAATTGAGAAAGGAACAGATCATAATAACGATGTAAAACAAATAAACTCAGAGAAAAAATTGATAATATATCTTTACTACCTAAGGACATTTTGTTAGTTGCTCATTAAAAGAACTTTTATTTTGTATCTCAGTGTACTCACATTCTGAACTAGATTGAATCAGTGTATTCATATTCATTAACTCGAGTATTTTCTGCCATTTCTGAAGTTTGATGTGTTTAATCTTTATTCCTTTAATCCGTTTTGCTGGGAGTATTTTATATTCTATATCATTTACACAATATATGAATAATCGTTAGCTTGTAATTAACACTTCTTTAGTTTATACGTTTATTGCATTGTATTTGGCATTTTACATTAATGCATAAATTTATGAATGAAAAGGAGGGAGGTTATGTACACACTTTTAATGTGTGTTCCTCTTTTATAGGGCAATTTCACACTGTCTGTTGGGTGAGCTGTTGTATGAAAAAAATTTAAAAATTTTAAAAATTAAAAATTTGAAACACAAATGATATATCCCAATTCATGAAACTTGTGCACGGAATGCTACTTAACGATGTATATCTTAATTATTGTTGTTTGATTCAAGCTTTTTTCATCTTCATTTGCTATCTAGTTGAGAACGTTTGTTTGAACATTGTCACACTAGCAAAACAAATTTATCGTTTTCAATAAAACATCTGGAACTCGCAAAAAAGTATCGGTCGTTTGAGATTTTGAGTTCCTACCTATATATTTCATTTTTCATTATATCCACAGCAATGATACACTGCTCAGTCCCTCCTACCAACTACCTTCATATAAGACGTTTCAATAACAAATCATTAACAGAAATCGAATCTCACCGCATAAAATCCAGATTGATAATAATTGAAATACTCTGACTGAGTCTGTCAGTTTCTCGAAGCTGTTCGGTAAAAGGTTTTCTCGCCCAATAATCCTTTCCGAAACCGTTTCAGATTCCTATTATTGGATTAATTGTTAAAATCCGGGGGAAAGCGGAAAAGCTTCACCTAAGAATCAGTGGCAAATTGGAAATGGTAATGTCGGTAAGAAAACTACCTCTCGATCGTCGAGTTAGGTTAAGGAGAAAATTAAATGAGGACAATAAAGGGCTTAGGTGTACACATACAAGATAAATACGAAGAGAAAATCTCAACCTCCAAGATTTACTTTGTCAACAGAGAATATTCGAAGTGTTTGCTTCCTACTTTCGGAGTTATACAATATATGAATTGTTGAGTTGTCTTCTATATGGTAAATAATCATTATAAGGGCGATGACGAATAAAAATTTCAATACTCTGATAATAGAGAGAGTGCTCAAATTTTTCTGTTTTATGCTTAGGTAGTACATCCCTGTTCTTTGTAGAATACTCATGATTACTATTCAATTTAACAAACCTATCTTCATTTTCTTTAACGTATAACAAACATCTATAAATGTATAAACTCGGTAAGGTGAGTATGTAATTATTAATGAAGATAGGTTAGATATTGCAAAAAGTGAGTTATTAATGGAGTCAATTATTTTGAATCTATTGAGATAACTCTCATCATTCTGGCGAAAACAATTTCCTCTTTTACCTTGGAAAAGGCGCTCAAAATGGGTATTTGGCGATAAATAGTCACTTACGGTTTCATTCTTAAATACTGGAATTACTATGGATTGCTTAAGGATATTGAGGAACTTTGCAGTAGTGATGGAAACATTGATGAGATATGCAAAGTACTCGCCAATAATCCCACTAATTCCCTTCAAAACATTGGCCGATATGGAATAAACACCGACGCTTTTTTTATTTTTTAAGGCTCTTTATATTATGTGTTTTATATCACAGATTAATTAATTAATATATCATTAAATATTCAAACAATACTCTGCCTAAATGTTTCCATTAACACTGAACTAATTAAAAATGATGCAATGAAAATAACTGATGAATTATGATTAAGTTATATAATACTGAAAATCTGAAAAGGGATGAGCCTTTAGTTGCACACCTAAATACGTTTTGCAACGAATACTCAGAGCAAAACCAAAACTTTCCACAAATTATATACTAATGGTTGAATAGTGTTTTCAATACCTTTTTTCGACATTTTTCACTTGTTATTCTTTTTGGAGATTAAGATTATTTGTAGTACAACGTATTATCGTTTTAATAACCATCGCGGAAAATTGACATGGCCATAATTGAGAAGATTTAAATCATATGTCCGGGAAGGGTCCACGGGCCGCATCCGGCCCGTTCCGGATTTGGTCCGGTCCGTGAGACATTTTGACACTACTACCTACTCATACTTACGGAATCAAGTGAGCAAGCAAACTAGGTGAAACATCAAAGCCTTTAATGTTTGCCGCCTCGCTGGCGGCGCAACAAGAGATTATTGCTTTGCAATTGTATTGTAGGTACTATACTAGACGATTCTAGATCATTTCTGCAGTTTCCCTATATAAGCACGTGGATGGCCCGAACTTTAGTTAAGTTCTATTTGAGCTACCGAGGTGATAACTTCGACAAGTGATATCCTACCGAACTGCAAGCGCCGTTGATTTTCTTTGTGACTCTGTGTTCATCTTGAGCGCTTACGATTTATATTTTGTTATTAAATTTTTCGAATTGAAAGTGAACGAAAATAATGTCAAGTGGAAAGAAACCGAATGTAAATTCAGAAAGTCGCCAGTTTCAAAAAAAAATTACTGAAGAATTCTTTTTATCTCACACAATGGTAAGCCTGCCGGTCTCCGTAGCTTAGTCGGTAGAACACCGACTATGGTGCGGAAGAACTCGGTTTCGAGCCCCGCTGAAGGCATGGGTGTTTGTGTTTGTCTATGATTTAAGTAAAATGAATACTGATATATGCTGGGCAATGTACATCGATTACAAGCCCAATGGCCGGTCGGAACCTGCGTTAAACTGTAGGTACACTGAATTAAAAAAATATGGTAAGCCTATTTCTTTGCTGTGTAATTAATCCATTTCAGTGATGGAGGAATTCAATATAAAGAGACATTACTCAACTAAGCATCCAACTTTGCTCTCGCTGACAGGACAAATAGGAAAAGACAAAATCCAGAAGCTTACCGCAAATTTGGAAAAACAGCACCAAATGTTTACTAAACAAAGAACACAACTCATATTGTCGTGAAAGCTAGTTTTATAGTTAGTTTAAAATTAGCAGGGTCATTGAAACCATTTGCCGAAGGAAAATTCATCAAGGAATGTATGTTAGAAGTTTGCAATGTTTTGTGTCCTGAAAAGAAAAATGAAATTGAAAAAATGTGTTTGTCAAGACGAACCGTTGTCCGACGTATAGATATGATGGCTAATGATATACAAACAACATTAACTGACCGTAGAGCTGGTTTTGAATCATTTTCTATAGCATAATATGAGAGCACCGATTTGTCTCCGACAGGTCAACTGGCTATATTCATTTGAGGTTTTGATGAAGAGTTCTCTATTACTGAAGAAAGGCTTGCTTTACAGCCTCAAAAAAGAATCACTAAAGTATAGGACATTTTTAATGAAGTTCAAAAAGTATTCACAAGTTTTGGCTTGCCATGGTCAAAATTAGTTGGAGTATGCACAGATGGTGCACCTTCTATGTTCGGCTTACGTAAAGGGTTCATCGGAATTTTGAATGAAAAAGCACCCAAAGTGAAGTTGCAAAAAGATGATTTGATATTCCTTCATTGCATTATCCACCAACAGAACTTCTGTCTAAGTCCATTCGACTCCAGAATGTTGTGAATATGGTAGTAAAACCATCAATTCTATTCTATTCCGGGGGCTTAACCATCGTCAGTTAAAGGTGTTTTTGGATGAAATATCAGCCGAATATGACGACGTAACATATAATTGTGAAGTCAGGTAGCTAAACAAAGGGAAAATGGAGAAAAGGTTTTACGAGCTCAGAAATTAAATAGCTGAGCTTATGCGAATAAAAGATAAACCACTATCTGAATTGAATGATGCAAATTGGATATGTGACTCAGCATTTCTGGTCGAACTTACAGGTCATTTGAATGATTTAAATTTGAAATCAGAAAAACAAGGACAATTAGTAAGTGTAAGTACAGCGATTTAAAAGCGTTTCAGTACAAAATTCGCTTGTGGGAGGCACATATGCTATCCGGTGACAGTTACCATTTTATCACTCTATATGCATGGAAATATTGCTTATGCCCAATATGCTGAAGAACTCTGAAGTTATGAAGTTATGCTGAAGAAGTTACTGTTGGAGCAATTTTCGAACAGATTTATTGATTTCAAAAACATGGAGACTGTTTCAATTTATTTGCTATCCCAACAAAAAGTAATGTACAAAATGCTCCAATACCTACAATTGCAAATAGAGTCTATCGAGATTCGAAGAAATTCTCATCTAAAATCTAAATTTGGAGACGTGGAGTTGTCTGATTTTGATTAAATTATCTCGGAGAAGACCAATTTCCGCAGCTTAGAAAATTCCCAAAAAGATTAATTTGTGCCTTTGGTAGTACATATAGATGCGAACAGTTCTTTTCATTGCTGAAAGTTAATAAATCCAAAGATCGTACAAGGCTGACTGACGATCATTTGAAAAATTGGTTAAAAAGAATTGAAAATCGAATCGACTCGTTCCTCTACAGAACAATCATCTTCATCATCACTTGTCATATTTCATACAAATTTCTATTTTGAATTAGTTATTCCAAATTCAATTACAATATTTAGTTGAAGTTTGATGAATGGTTATAATTCCGCATAATTCTAAGTATATATGAAACTCTTATGAAAAGAGACATAGCTTCTCATAAAAGTTAACAATTCAGTAGAACAAGTTGAGATATTGTTTAACCAAACGTCGAATAACCCAGAAGTTGAATAACTAATTCGAATTAAACTTTGCTGAAGTTTTCTCATTCTGCACGTCTCTCAGTTGATTTGGAGTTTATGGATTCCATTTTTTAAACAGTGTAAACCTTGAATATTTTGATAATGAACAATGGGATTTGTCCCATCGAAACTTATAAAGATGAATACCATAGTTTCATTTCCAATTCGAGATGAATTGTTCAAAACTGTAGACCAAAACCTTTTACGGTGAAATGAAAAGTGCAAATCCTGCAATGAAATGTTCTTTGTTCAAACCGGTAGATCTTTCAAAACATAAATTATGAAATTTTATTCGACAGAAACTTCCACTAGGATAAAACTACAGAAAATATAAGATTGATATTTCCAGAGCTCTGGAAATGTAGCTGTAATTTTCATTATTTTGTCAATTTTCGTCAATATTTCACTGTATTTTCCAATATAATGTAGGTTCATTCAAAGGAGTACTTTTATTCCAGCAGCAATCTAATTTTTTCAAGCCACATTCAAAGAACTTTTCAGGTGTCTCTTCAATTTTACTCATGATATCTCAATTCAACTCATTTTCATGGCATGTTTGACAAGAGTTGAAAATTTCGAATCTAACACCCAGTAAAGTTGTATTGAAATTAGATAGAACTGGCTGTAAGATCCATCTAATAAGATGAGTGCGAAATCAGGGTCCATTTTCCCATTGTGTTGTGTGGTCTTGCATTATCCCTTTCTGGTAATGAACGCGCATGCAATTTTCCAAGCAGTTGTTACCAAGTTTCTGTAACTTTGGTGTAGATAATTAATTCAAATAATATTCTATGTCAATTGTTGTACCTTTTGACAGATAATGCATTAAAATTATCCCTCAGCAATCCCACAATTCAGTAAGCGTTGCCTTGGTTACAGACGGAACTGTACCAGCAATTAGAAGCACCTTCTTCAGGTTGAGATATTCTTTGGTTTGATCTTTGATCGCAGGATTAAAATAAGAAATCAAATTTCATCCCAGCCTACTATTGGTTTCCAAAATTATTAACCGTAACGGGCTAACAGCTCTTGGAGTTGACAACAAGTACAGACTTATTGAGTTTCTGTTCCAGTACCATTAGATTTGACACCTAGCAATCGGAAACCTTGCTCATGCCCAAACAATGTTTGTAGAATGTTATGAACTTGTAGTGTACCTAAACCTAGGCGCATATCAATTAGATAAATAGTTATTCTCTTGTTACCTTCAGTAGATCTTCGACGGCACTGATAATTCCTTAATTTACCGACGTACTTGGACACCCACCACGTGGACCGTCTTCTAGTGATGTTCTACCGGTTTCAAAACGATCAATACATATAAAGATAGTACTTTTGGATTTGACCAACCAAGTTTCATCAACTCCTTGCAGACACCAAATAATTTCTCATATTTCCCGACCTTTTTTCCACAAAGCGAAAACTACCGTCTTTGAGATTTTGCACATCTTCCATGGTCACAAATAAACAGGGTCTATATCAGTCGAATACCTAAATCAGAATGTCATGTCATGATGATGGCAAGTCACCAATAATATTGCCTATGAGTTGTGCGTACTTCAATTGTTGCACTATTTGGAAAACTTTGAGAACATCTCCCATATCTCCCAAATAAATAACCGAATCTCGTTCAACTGATAACTTCACCACATATCCTTATTACTGATGATCTCGTGTGGCTACAAAATGGTACTTTTATCAATATATTTCTTCCATATAAGAACAAATATGAATTTTGCGAAGAAGTGGTGGAGCCATGCGTTGACTCGGAAAAATAGGACGGTGTTAACCGTGATTGCGCATTAATAGCATCAAGATTAGATATTCGTTCCATGTACCGTGCATATAGCAAGACTCACTTTAAGGGAAAAAAAAGGAAGGAGCGTTGTTATTCGCTCTTTTTTAACGAACCTAAACCTCTACTTACACGATTGTCCCATTACTATCATGTTATATTCTTAGGTATAGTTTGCCCATTACATTTAACAGCAACATACAGATAGACGGATTGTTAACTAAAATCATTCATTAACATTATCCTGCTGGACAGTTTAGTCCACTTATGATATGCGATAATTGAAGGAAGTGACTTAACAAGAAACAACCAGGCTGATAGAGATAATGATGAGAATATTGAATTATAAACACTCAAGCATTACGTAGCGAATTTGAACATTTGTTATCTAATGAGAAATGCAAATAAGCATTCTGAAAAGAACTTTCGCAATTTATGCTAGTGCTTTATATTGAAACTAGCTCACCCAATGAACTTTGTACGTCCATTCTCTTTCGAAAATATTCTTGAAAATATTGAAAAATGTGTTTTACTTTTGATGCTCCAGTATTGATGTTCTTACGTTTAACACTTACAATTGTTTCAAATTAGTCTGATTATCAGTCATTCCATAGATTAACACGTTTGATGTATCCAGAATCGATTAACATGTCAATTCTATGATTGAACTGGAGCTTCGTAATTTGTTAACACGTACTTTTTCCTAATCATCTAATTTTTTCCTAATTATCATCAATTAACTGAGGCGGATAATTTCTAAGACTGAGTCTGTAATTTCTTTGGAAAACGTGCATCAATCGATTTTCAGTCGTTTCAATACAATACTTGGCTCCACTGCATTGGTGGCATTTTCTTATCACAAAAATGAATTAAATAAATTGTGTTCATTAACGATAAATCTCTAAAGACACATATAAATGAAACATAAAACAACGTAATTCTATATGAAAAAAGACAACCCATCCTTCCTGTAAATAGGTATCCAAACGGAATAACTTCATATAGCAAATAAACCAAACGGTTTGCTTGAAAAACAAACATTGATTCCTCAATGTTTTATCAATTATGTTGAAGATTTCTCACAGCCTTCTGTCACATTCACTCACTCGCTTCAAAAAGTTTGACGCTTCAAATATATTATGCTCGGTTTTCTAAAACTTTTCATTAACAAACTTCTTCGTGATAACGTACAAAAAAAATTATTTTATTTCGTGCAGTGGTCCGGAAGTATGTGCATATGTAACATTTCGGTAATTCAATTTTATTCATATAAATAAAACAAATTTCGAAAAAGATCCAAATCTGTATTATTTTTGAACATGCCATTACATTGTGAGGCAAATGATTGAATAATATGAAAAATATGTTTTAAATATTGGCACTTCAAAAGGAAAAATTCTTCGAGGTGAGAAACCTTATACAATTCAAATCCTTTGTGAATTTTCCTTTGAAATGTCAGAAAACGTGTACTGATTTTCAACAGGTGCACAAAGATTGAAATTCAAGAGAGGATTGTTGATTCGCAGCGACGGCGACAAAAACGTTTCGTTTGAACGTATTCTGATTAATCATCGCATAATTCACCAAATTGGACCGAATCTCGCAACGTGCCGCGAATTGGTAACGAAAAGAATCCGATAGAGATACCTCGGAAGTTTTCGAACTGTAGATACTTTTGCAGAGGTTTCAAATCATTTCTTATGGAAAGAAATTGAAATGAACCTATTCATAAGTGAACCGAAGTGAAATTGAAATGTGTAACGTCATACATGAACTGTTCGTTCATCGATTTTCAGTATCCAAAGCTCGATGCAATGCTTTTCAGAGTGACTCTTAGGCTCGATGCACACATGCGTGCAGTGCCGCCGCTTATAAGCTGCGTGC
Organism: Henosepilachna vigintioctopunctata; assembly: GCA_030704895.1. NCBI lineage: Eukaryota > Metazoa > Arthropoda > Insecta > Coleoptera > Coccinellidae > Henosepilachna > Henosepilachna vigintioctopunctata. The sequence goes on from JARQZJ010000129.1 coordinate 2,794,755, forward strand.
TCGCGGGTGCACGGGACAAGTACGCGACTTTTTATTTTCAGTACGCACTTGCGTGCTTTGTCGCCATGTGCTTTTAGCGTGATTTATAAGTCAGTCTTGGTCAACAGAAGATTCAGTCAACACCATTTAATGCTAAGAAGATTCAGCCAACAACACAATTTCGGTCCACCTCTTCAACAAGCCAGTCAACTATTCCAAGATAACCAATGGAAACTGTTGATTTTTTTTCATGAAAGTTGTCACCAGCTCAAGTAAAATATACACCTATGATCAAGAATTTATAGCCATTTAGAGTACAATTAAACACATAAGATATCTACTTCAAGGTAAGCACTTTACTATATTCACTGACTATCAACTTTCGCATCCAGTCAGAATGTAGATAAAGCTTCACCTCATCAGGCTAGACATTAGCCTGACACCTTCTCTACCAACATTTGCCGCATCAAAGGCAAGTCACACGTGGTAGCAGATGCACTCAGTAGAATTTCTGCCATTGATTGCCAACTCCTAAATTATAAGTATTCGAACATCAGAAGTAGATGAAGAATTACAGAAACTCATTGAAAACCCTGTCTTTTCATCACTAAGGCTCAAGAACATGTACATTCCCTGGCACATCGGTCCAAACTTATTGTGACAACAAGAAAATCAGACATATGGTTCTCAACAGTCTTCGGAAGCAGATCTTCAATCAATTCACTGACCGAAACATTTTTGTCGACAAACTCAGTTAGAAAATGTCATCAAAGTCCAGTACTTTCCAGAGATCATCAACCTAAAATGGTTGTGTCTCAAGAATTGGACTCCTTCACTCAGCAACCTGATTAACAACACAACGCTGGGACATTCAAAATCATCGACAATAGTGAATAGTGATAAGTTTTTCGGTGTAGTTTTTTTCAGTTCGCAGCAAAACAGTTAACATTTTCATAAATGTTATGTATCAATTTTAATATGTAATCGTTGCAACATTCCATTAATTAATTGTACAAAATATTTCATGACATTAACTACTATTGTTTGTTCATTCATTTCCTTCATGGCTCCGCCAATAGGGGGGGAGTTCTGTAGGGAATCGTCATTGTCATTCGATGGAAGAAAACATATCACAGAATAGTATAGTAGAAATTCCATAATAAAACGCAAAAAGATGAGTAGTTGTTTCTCCTGAAGTCGAAAACACACTGTTTTCGACTTCACGTGTACGCCTTCATAATGCGTGCACGCAGCGGTTTAGTAGTGGGCTGCGAGGGACTGCGTGCACGCAGCGAGCACGCCTGACAACCGCACCCTGGACGCTGCCGCGGCACGCAAGTGTGCACTGCTGGTATGCTACACATGCACTACTATGCCTACGCAGTTTGATTTCACGCATGTTTGCATCGAGTCTAAGGCGTTGCGGAATGTGACAACAAACTAGCGCAAGAATATTTGATAATATCGAAAAATGAGTTTCACCCTGTTAGAGAGCAATTTTACATGAAAGGTAAACACAGTAAAGGTAAAGGTAAAAAATAACAGTAAATAAAAAGACTCACACTTTATACCAAATTCCCTCCTTTTGATAATTGCTCTGGGGACACACAGAACAAACAAGTCAATAGAATAAACGGAAACAAATATAATAACAAAAACTCCACAGATCTCAAAACACACCCATAAATATTGAAATACAGTTTTGATTTTACATCTATGAAGGTCCTTAGAACTGAATCCCACTACGAGAAATTCATAAAATGATTTTTCATTAGGAGCTATTCAAACGCCGTCAAGAACAAAGCGGAAATACAACATTCGGCAGAACATTTTGAAGAAGCTAACTCTTTTACACTGTTTTGAAATTCATAAATAAAAACGCACACACACACACACAAAGGACCGGTGCAATATACCTGATACACCAATGCACCTGAATCAGTCAATGAGTTGCGATAATTTTGAATCATTTTAATAATTTAATTTAATTTTAACTGTATGGTAAATTTGTGATTGTTTTGTGATTATGTGAATATTTTAATGTGTAACTTATTCTCCAGTATTTCCGTTTACATGATATTATACGAAAGATTATATTCGCAAAATGTTGCAATAATGACCAAATCGTAGTAATATGAAACAATCAGAATGTTTTAATTAATGGACCTCAAATTTTTGTAGTTACATATGGTATATTCTGAGGCCTAACAAGACTTTGGAACCGAAAAGTATCTGGGATTTAGTTAAAAGTTTGGAAGTTCTTGACGATTACATAAATGAATATTCAAGCTTTTATCAAACGATGCATGATATACACTGACATACTTCATCGTAACTCAACTAGATTTCAGAAGACACAACTTGAAATCTTCTCACCTTCAACTTCAGTTTGCGAAAATCTTCTGATGAACATCATAAAGTCATTATCTAATTATTCCTTTGCTTCGATTAAATTATATAAAAATTCCTGATTTAATATTTCCAATGTGATAATATTTGAGCATATCAGAAGGACAGGGATTGGGCTAAGCCGCCCTTCTCCGCTCCCTAGGGGCCATATTTCGTAGCATCGAAGTTCAACCCAATAACAATATCATGGTGGGACCAGACACCCTAACAGCATCCCGAGAGATTACCCCAAGAGCATATTTCCGATGATGTAAATAAAATGTGAGCCAAGTAACGTTCATAACAAATTTGAGAGAAAAAAAAGAGAATAATTTGTAGGAAATTAAACGGTAGTAGCTATGTGGAAAACATCGACATCGCTCGAATTGTCGAATTGTGAAACAAAGTTTTATTTGAAATATAAATATAAGGGGTATTGTTTACTTATATAGGTGAGGTACAGTCGCCAAGTTTGGTCCCCAAGCCTTATTGCGTCCCCATCGCTTTCTCTTTTTCTAAGTAACGCCATCTAGTTTAAATACTTGAAATCTAAAGTTACTTACGTCAAATATTAAATTGAATTAAACTCTTGGCTTAATGTTTCACGATTATATTTAACAATATGAATTTGTCAACATGTTTCGAGACTGAGCTCATTTTCAAAACTAAATGCTAAAATTAAAACTAAAATCATTGATTTTAGTTTTGAAAATGAGCTCACGCTCGAAACATGTTGACAAATTCATATTGTTAAATATAATCGTGACACATTAACATCATTATTCATTAATTAATAATAATTAATAATAATTTACATAATCACATTAACATCCTTAACATCAAAATTCTACACAATATAGAGAGGAGTAGTCAATTAGATTATTGGGAAGTAGTGGAAATAAATCGGCTTGAAAATTCTGGAAACTTGCTCAATGATCAGATAGAATTAAACAATTCACCCTTGTTAAACCTTTTCAGGTAATAGAAATTAATTCTCAGAATGAAATATCTTAGGTAAAACCAAAACCATTGAATACCAAAATTCCCTGATATATATATATATATATATATATACCTGTGTTTCTCAAAATGTTGTTATTATTCTGTAAGCATCTGAAGAAGTCGTTTGTAACGACGAAACGCGTCATGCTATGTAGTCAATAAGGTGTAAATCATAAGTTCAAGTGTTTGAATTTAAGTTAATATTCAATTATAATGGATTTACATCAAGTAAACGCCAACACTATTAAATATGTGGAACATTAAGCCAAGAGTTCAATTTAATTTAATATTCAAATTATGTTTCATCAAGAGTTAAACGAGAATTCAATCTCATTCATTACTTACGTCAATCGGTCATTGCAGAAGTTTGGCAGGAGTATGTAGCTCCTGTCTTGAGATATTCAAAAAAATAAAAAACTGCTCAAAGTGAATTTTTAATTGAAAAATTACGGGTACTGTTTATATATTGATCTGTTTGACTTATTCAAACGAAATATTTGTCACAAATTGTTCTTATAGCTTAGATTCAAATCGATTTTAATTTAATTTAGGTTGTGACATATGTTTTCGGTTGAATGGTGGAGAACAATAAAATTGGCAAATTCTTAATATCATCCCCTAGCGTGAGCCTAATACCGTCCCAGGCACGATGTTCAGATCACTGTCGTGCACTTTCAAAAAATAAACAAGCAAAAAAGGGAAAAAGAAGAAAGGAAAGCAGGGATAAAAAGAGCTTGAAATGTAAAAAAATACGACAGAAAACAACAAAAAGGAGACCAAAAAGCAACGTAAGAATCTATCTTCTGATGAGAAGACTTCTGATGATGACGACCCAATTTTAGTTCCTACTGACGAAGAAGATAGTGATAATGATGACACTGAATGCCCAGTTCGTCAAAAAAGTTCTTCTCAAAATAAAAAAAAGAAAGAAATGGATGAGATGCACAAAATGTGTCCAATGGATGCATGATGATTATGTTCATAATCCAAGAGCTAATTTTATTTGTATGATTTGTTTTGAGAATTAAAATTACTTAAAATAAACCAATGATTAAAAAAGTCTGATTAAATATTATATTATATGATTATTATATTATATATTAGATGATAACTAATAATTATTGTTAGAGATATCGTTCCCGGACGTAATTACCTCAAGTTCGATGTTTTATTTATTACTCTACTCGTAATGTTTTTTTATTTTTCTATTTTACAAAAAGGGGACGTTATTCTGCTAGTATACCTTATATTTCGATCACTGCGTTATCATGATTTGTTAGTGCGGTGACGTGACAAGTGCAGAATGCTAAAAATGATCGGTGCACTGAATAACACGTTGGTACCACTGATCACGAAAAACTTCATAGATAAAATAAAAAAAATTATTTTTATTTGAAGAAATTTGCGATAAAATATATTACGTGTGCTTTTTTGAAGGTGATTACTCATTTGATTCCGTTAGTACACAAAACTCTACGAAAATTCAATCGAATAATATATCTGACTTACACGTTGATACCACTGATCACGAAATACTTCATAGATAAAATTTAAAAAAATTATTTTTAATTGAAGAAATTCGCGATAAAATATATTACGTGTGCTTTTTTGAAGGTTATTACTCATTTGATTCCATTAATACACAAAAATCTACGAAAATTCAATCGAATAATATATCTGACTTACACGTTGATACCACTGATCACGAAAAACTTCATAGATAAAATAAAAGAAATTCATTTTTATTTGAAGAAATTGGCGATAAAATATATTACGTGTGCTTTTTTGAAGGTTATTACTCATTTAGTCCCGTTAATACACAAAACTCTACAAATATTCAATCGAATAATATATCTGTCATCTCTTATCGAGTATACCATCCTACAGATCTACAATTATGCCCTCAACTAGCTCACCCGGCAAACCTCGTAACTCCCAACAGCAATGCAAGGAGTGATAACTTTCAGGTTGATAACTAAATTGGTGACTTTAATGAATGCAATGAAATTAATGCAATCTTATAATCATGACATTGATATAATTAACACGCCTCTGTTTCAAATATGTAGATATAATTCGAAGAGGATAAGAATACCACTGTCATCCTGTCACGACTGTCAGTGATGAGTCATCACTGCACCTCCGATGAGTGTATGAATCGATTAACATAAAACTAGCATTAAATGTTAAGTGAAGCTTATCACAATATATTAGTTAAAACTACATCTAAATCAGATAAGCCATTTCTGAGGTTAGCGTGTACAAATTACAGACAAACCCACAATCAGACAAACAGATAAACAGACTAAAATTTCAACAATCATTGTTTTTGGTGCTATAGAGTTTATAAACGTCCTAATAATATTCTTTCTCATATATTTTCCACGTATAGACAGCAATCCATTACATTTTCATTATATATGTAAACTAACAATGCAAATCTATGGTGCTTGTAACTACGTTATAAGGTACAAAAAGTATATGTCTCCGATAATTTGTAGCATTTTCATTTAACACTAGAATCCTGAAATTTTTGAAATGGGGATATTATTCTTTCCGCACCTTTACTATATATTTTTTTCTGCGAAATTCTAAATACCGTAATCCCAATGATTCACTAGCCTAGAATTAGTGTTCTTCGCAAAATAATTTCAGTACTGAATTTTTCAGTTTACTAATCATTTACTCCGATGACTTCAGTGTTTCAACAAATATCATTTTTCAATATTTCTTCAAAAATATATAATAATAATCTTTATTGAAGGTTTTCGTGATACAAACACTAGGTTCATTCACTGGTATCATAATTTGAAAATTCTTTTCTCAATTTTTTTTTACTGAAATAAGGATAAATACATATTTTCTCGTAGCCTGTGGTGAGTATGAAAAATAACTAACTGGCAATTTGATTTATGCAAAATTTGCATACAAACATACAAACACCCTTGCCAGTTTTTCATCATTTTATAATTTTAAATATTCACCAGTTGATAAATGGACCTATTTGTAGTTTTCATTCAGTCTTTTATAGAAGATTATAGTGTCAAAAATTGAGAAAATGATTCATATCATTTCTATTATATTGTATTCTATTTTATTCGCTAAGAGTATTCTATTTGCGTCTGAAGAAGTCGTTTATAACAACGAAGCGCGACGTGCTATGTATTCAATAAAAGTGTAAATCAAAAGTTCAAGTGTTTGAATTTTATCTTATATTCAATCATATCATTTCTTTCAATTACTACAGCTGATTCAAAAAAGAACTTTATTTCAGGACTTGAAGACATTCTCGAGGAAAATCAATTTCTTACATTTCCAGTTCCGTTCATGAAAGTTCATTACCAAACTCTCTAAAAACGTATTTCTCCACCTAACAAGATCTGTGAAAAACAGAAAAAGAATTGTGAGATCAAGATTGCCTTCCACTGATATACGCTTTTCGCAAATAACGATTATTTCTGATGATGCTGTAGATATACGTCACAAATTTACGGCAAAAATTATAGTTAACACTATTGATATCAATGATTTTAACTCTATAATATAATAATATTCTCTTGGATTTTTATTCTTATCAATAATAATAAGGGACGCAGAATTTGATAAATATTTGATAATATTCGCTCTGAAATTTTCATATTTTCATCAGAAAATTATTAATTGACAAAACTACAATTTGATAAAATTGCAATTTGTGGCAGAATATCACGACGAATCAAACAACAATCTCACTGTTTTGCCCTTTTGGCTTACCCAATAAACATCAATCACCACAAAATATGGTGATTGATTCATTCTGATGCTGATTTTCTTGTAATTTGTAGCTCCTGATGAAAGAAAATATATGTTCCGAAATCTCGAGAGTATAATAGAGTCACGACCACCTTTAATACATAAATAGTATTGAAGGTGATCGTTATAGAGTGTTACTTACCTTTGAGTACTGTTTAGCCTACCTAATATTAGTTTCAAAATTGTACTCAGTCAACGCCGAAATTCCAAACTATAAATATATAGTTAAATATTTCACGACTGTATTAAATGTTTCCAAGCTTTCGAAAATGTTTATTTTATTCTTCAGGGCTAAAATAGTACAATATCAACTGTTTATATAACGAGGCAATATTGAAAATTTTTTCCCCTTACAATTACTGTGAAGTTAGTCCGAAAGTACATTTGTTTCTTGAATTTTGAAAATGAATACAAGTATTCCCAAATGCATTGGGTTGGAAGATTATTGCATTTTACGTGTTTAGTAGTTGAAGGAAGCAACGACACTAACTGTATTTCTCAATTGTCCCTTTTCAAGTGGATTGTTTCCAGATGTTTCCAAGGGCGTTTCTTAAACTGCATAACGTTGGCCGAAGTTTTATCACTAACGAAAAGAGAATGAATTTATTTTGTGTATTTGCAGTGGTCTTTTCGGTATAGGATATCAGAATATGACCCATCAATCAGAAGAACCAATCAGATTTATATATATGTTTCTTAGATAATCTTCTATTCCTATCTCCTATCCTATAAAATATCCTCTACGGTATTCCACATGGAGTAACAAAAAGATGCTTGGGGATTGAAATCATTGCCTCACCCTCACTTCAGTGGATGTGGTGCGACTGACGAGTTCCTTGCAGAACGAAGCATATGTCCCGCACTTCCATCAGGTATGGCATCGATTTCAATATTTCTGTAACATTTATCCCTTGAAGGATAATGGAGACATCACATCATACACATTGACATATCTAGCTCTACTATAACATTCTTTCGGTTAATTTGAAATCTTCGAATGAATATTCTAGTGTTTATTTTCTTAAATATTTCATTCATTGCCATAAGCACAATAAATCAATTTCAATATATATATATATATATATATATATATATATATATATATATATATATATATATATATATATATATACCAGTGGTGGACCCGATACACTTTTATTTTATGAATAATAATTGACACGGAGGTTTCGCTCAATACTTAGTGAAACATTATGTTGAATGAAAATTAAAATTTAAACTCTTGGCTAAAAGTCAACTGCGTATATTAACAACTCTACATATGTTTCAGGCATTTAGAGTAATATTGTTGAGTTAATGTTGATATGACTCTCGATAAGCTAACTAATTTTGGCTAACCGCCCGAAACATATGTAGAGTTGTTAATATACTTAGTGAAACTGAAACCAAGCGTTTCAATTTCAGTTTGTTATTTTTGACTGTGCTGTAACAATCTGCAATTTAAAACCCAACTCATCTAGAGTACACACAGTACTGTAAACTTTTTACAATGCCATATATTTACTTCTTTTTTTTTGTTATTCATAAAATCTAGTTTAAAGGTTCCTAATTGAAGGATGAAAGGATTCTATTTTCATTGAAATACTCATTTTAGACTAAAATTGAAAATGAGCTAAAATTGTTGACTATATGTTAAATAAATCGTGAAACATTCAAGAGTTTAATTTATTTTATATTCAGTTAAGCGAGAATTCAACATTGATTCTATTTTCATTGAAATTCATAGAAATAAATTATATGCGCTTTCATTATAATTCACTATACCTAAAATTCTATATATCGTTTTTCCTATGCAGCAAAAGATCTTCAAAACGAAGGTAATACAGAGATGATCTATTCTAAAACGACATAATAACAAAGATGAAAAATCTTTGTGAATACCAAAAAATAATATGATGTCGCAAAAGTAAAAATATGGAGTAACCGCGTTGTTTATTATCAAAATCTTTCATCTCTTTTGTACAATTTAGGTGAAAGAGTGAAAACGTGCGTTGGTTTTCAACGGGCGATGAAATTGAAATTGAGATAAACGTCATGATTGCTCCATTGTTCTTTTCAGGGACGATAAAAATGAAAAGCCAAGGAAAATCAAATTTCTTTTTCACTTCCCTGTATATTTCAGTGCCTTTTGCTTTAATAACTTTATGGAAAACGATGCTTCCAATTGAATGAATACAGTAATTTTGTACACCGAAAATAGATCCCTGAATCGAAGATTTTAAATGAAAAGAATGAAACAGAATTTTCTTTCAAACAATGGATTATTTGAATATCAATTTCCTCAAGAATATTCAAGAAGAAGTAACTGATTTATATGCAAAAATTTAAATTTTCCGGGGGTATTCTATTTGTATAAAATATTTTGCATACAAACAAATTGCTTCAGACATTTCAAACTATTTGCAGGTTCAAATTGTGTTGATATATATCCAAGTGGTAGCTTTTCATCAAGTGACTAATTGTCTCAAAAACTACCTCTATTTTCAGTAGTTTCACCACATAACTATGAGAATGGCCTCTCGGTCTATTCTAAGATTTTTTTATTTTCAAACCAAACTTTCGTACTTTCAAACCAAACGTTTGAAAGTACGTTTTTACAGTACCAACAAAATGTGGGAAAACAAGATTCGATCTTTGTAGAAACTGATATTATACAGTCATCACTATAGATATGTCAAAACCAAATATTTAATAGTTTTCAATATCAGTTCTCTTTGAATATTTGGGTTGAAATTGTGTTTGACTGTCTTGGACCAATATTTCTACGACGCAAACCAACTTTCGAGGGATCCGCAACTTATAAGCAAAGCTGTAGGTACGGAAATAGCTGGATCGATCAAGATGACTACAGTCATGACCTGCTCTATCCCCAGACATAAATACATACACTAGATTATTTCTTCTGGGTACTGGGTATAAATTAATTACGCCAGTCCAGTGGAAAATATGGATGTTTTCCGATATCATAAAATTGCTGAGTGTAACTCAATTAGAAACGAATCTGTTGTTTCGTAAAAAATTCCACTCTCAACGACGAAAAGAATGAATTCTTGTATTCCACTGAAGGTAATTCATTGAATATTCAAAAAAAAATTTTTATAGAATAATGTTGTTACTGTATGAGTAATTCTTGGCCAAAATTCTTCAAAGCAAATTAGCTTTTCGACAAACATCATTAATCAAACACTCCTCACAATATGCCAAAAAAAATTATCTAGTTTTTTTCTCGCATGTTTGCTTAACACTCTGTATTGAATAGAAGAATTTGCAAAGGAGTCTTGCTACGATAAAGGGAGTTCTATACTGTGTGGTAACCCTCTATTTTCCATCGATGGAGAGAATTTCAGGTTTTACAAGATATAGGGGCAATATGTTCCGCTCGTTTGAAACCATTTCATAACAATATCATAACTGAAAAATCTGAAATATTGTTGACTACTGGAAAATCCACGACTATTACGTAAAATTTCAGAACACTCCGAGTGATTTGAAATAATCTGGAACGTTTTGAACCATTCGAATCCTACTACTTATCTAATTGGAAATATCCCTTGGCAAAGTATATAAAGGAGAATCCATTGTGGACCAGTTTTTTCAAAGAAGAGTGAAAGTATGATGTGTAAAAAATTCCTAAGTGTTTTAAAAAGTTCTGTTTTTCAAAAGTGGAGTATCAGTTTGCACTATGTCCAATAGACGTTACCACTAATTATCTATCGAAGTTCTCAGTCCCTGGAAGAACTTATGTGTTATTGTATTATTTACATAAAGCAATTTCACGTGGAATTTTTGAAAGCAACTGATATATCTGGATGAGCAAATGCATTTTTTTGATGAACAATTTCCCAAATCTATCAATTTCATTCAATTTAAAAAAGGTAGTTTATTTTTCTCCGGATAAAAGTCTCTGGAATTCTGGATTTCAAAAAGAATAAACCTCACACAGGTATGCTTTTTTTTTTACAAAAATACACAATCTCTCAGCTCACAACTATAACAAAGGCAAATCGACTAGTTTTCACCTATATCCATAAACTCTTTATAGAAAATACAAGTATTTTGCAAACTATAATCTACAAGGACTCATACAAACTAGGATATACTCATATACCCAGTTTGTTTTTTCATGTTTTCTTCTACTGAAAAAAGCTACATAATAAAATTGGGCTGTGGTGAGTGAAGAAGTTATCGAAAGAGTTATCAATACTGACAATTGGAATTATACAAATTTCATAAATATACATACACTTACACATACAATATATATTTTCAATACATTAAGAGAGACAATGAAAAAAGTTAATCAATATGAAAAGTGATATCAGTTTAGTGAAAAAAAAGTAACGATGTTCAGTTAGTTTTCTACCATTTTTTTTACTATACATTTGAATATTCACCTGTTGATGAAAGATGGCTCTATCTGTAGTTTTTATCCAGTTTTTTATCGCAGATTTGAACCTTTTCATGTTAACCAAAGTTCTCGACCCAAATAGCAATTCATTATAAATTCGAGGTGCTATATAGGAGTAACTACGAAGACAATAAACTCACTGTATATTGGTGTTAATAAGGGTTTCCTGCTATATCTGCTATTGTTAAAATATTCAATATAGCAGAAATTGTATTTGTTTTTTTTTTTGTATGATTTAGCAGGCATATAACAAACAGCTGGCGTATATCCAAAACGTCAGTTTGTTCATACAGCAAGTCAGTAGGATATCCAATATCTTTTTCATTGAGAATTTTCAGCAGCCATTCTTGTTGAATCTTTTTCATCACTGTATCATACGCACTTCCCCACGCAATAATACCATATGCAGCAAGAACTTCGCCAGAGCTTTGTGAATTAAAGTTGGATGTTTTACGTCCAGAATAATTAAAAATGTTTGAATTTGGATATTCCTCCTCTAAACTTACCTTCTGACGTGGTAGTCCCATCTTAAATGCCATCCAGCATCATCCTTAATTATTATTTTTACATTTTTTTCGTGCTACAGTCTTCGCAAAACACCTGACGAAACAGCACTATAAATATAATCGGAAATTAGACGATTTTCCTTCATTATAACTCTGATAATGAATATCCATCAAGTAGACGCCATATGCACACAAAAAACATTCATACCTATTACCTTTAAGTTACGTCATTGGAGAATTAGTTCTGTGAAATTGGGACCTAACATCCTTCCGAACGAACTAGTCTGCAAATCAGTCGCAAAGTTCCAAAATGTCATTAGCTTATAAAGCAAAGCATATTACGGAATTATTTGGTTTAAATGTACCCATTCAGTTTTCTTCAGATCTGGGGAAATTATTCGTAATAATTTCAATCTTATTTTCAGGCAAATATTTACCCAGCGTTTAATACCATTCGGTGTGGTGTTTTATTTCATTCATGGAGAAATAATCTCGTCTCAAAACCACGCTCGCTGGTTTTGTAACTGGATGTTCCATCGCTTATCCCGCCATTTGCGTCTTGTTTAGTTCGGTCAAGTCGTTCCTTTGCTTTCAAATTCATTAATTCGTGTTAGTAAGCGATGCTTCAATCTAGCTTCGTTGGAACTTACATGTTCAAAGGCATCCATTGCGACTATTTTCATTTAAATTATCGCAAGGGACCTCCCACTTTTTAACGAAATGACTTAAAGCTATTCTATGTGTCGTAAAATTTAAGTAATAATTCGATATCTAATATTCCAATGTTTTTTACGTTAAAAACATTCATGAATATGATACTAAATGGGTATAAAACGATGCAAATGTTATACAGGGCATTTCACTGGTATATTTGACACTTAGTGTTTATACAGAGACTAATTGAGCCACGTAGTAATCACAAAAAATCCTGGCATGGATCAATAAAAATATAGAAAGTATTTGAGACCTTGAAAAAACACCATGTCTATTGAAATATCTGAAATCCGTTTTCATATTTGGAAAGATCACAAAAAACTAAATCAAAATGTGCCCTTCAAATTTTTGCTCAACAATTGCGCCTACTTAAATTTTCAACTCGAAGAGATATGTTTAAGAACTTAGAATCTGAAGAATAAATACTTTCTATTATTTAATTGTGTTGGCATTTACTTGATGTGAATGCATTAAAATTTAATATAAACTTAAATTCAAATATATAAACTTAAATACAAACACTTGAACTTTTGATTTACACTTTATTCACTACATAAAGTGTAAACCAAGTTCAAGTGTTTGAATTTAAGTTTATATTCAATTATAATGGATTCACATCAAGTAAACGCCAACACTATTAAATAAAAGAAAATTAATTCAAACACGTGAACTTATGATTTACACTTTATTGACTATTAACAGAATAATATTTATTCTGTTAACATCTGAATAAGTCGTTTATGACGACGAAACGCGTCATGCTATGTGGACAATAAAGTGTGAATCATAAGTTCAAGTGTTTGAATTTGAGTTTATATTCAATAAATACTTTCAACTTTCAGTAGTGAATTATAGAATTTTTTTATTTATTACTTTTTTGACTCATTACTTCTTTCAGTTACAATTTTTATGATTGCCTACCAATCCAATGTGTATTTCTATAATTCTAAGAGACATGACATTACTCTTGGGGTGCCGCAAGGCTCTGTACTCGGACCTCTTCTATTCATATTGTTCATAAACGATCTACCTGCGAAGTTGTCCCGGTTTTTGGTGACACTATTTGCCGATGATTCATCGGTGGTTGTTTCTGGCAGACTCCTGAAGAACTTCTGGAGGCACGTGAAAGCATTGTGAGGGAGTTTGTAAGTTGGTGTCGAATGAACAATCTGACGATGAACGTTGACAAAACTGTATGTGTTCAGTTCTGTCTGAAGGGCAGTACCTTCGAAATTAGTGCCTAGGGAATTAGTACCTTGGATGTTAAATATGGGGACAACACTATATCATCATCCCAATCAACAAAATTTCTTGGAATATATATAGACAGAAATTTGAGATGGACATCACACATTGAGGTCTAATGTAAAAAATTGAGTATCTCATTTTTTGCAATCTCTAGAATCAAGAACATCGTATCTAGAAACTGTGTTATGAATGTGTATCACGTTCTTGTATATAGTCATCTAAATTATAATATTCTGCTGTGGGGCTGCTCTACAGAAATAAATAGGGTGTTTATTACACAGAAGCGAATGAATTTTCAACCATTTACCATCGTATTTGAAAGAACTGAAAGCTCATTTGTTTAAGACGAAAGTTAAATCTCTTCTCTTAACAAAGGCATACTATAGTGTGGCAGAGTACTTCGAGGATTAGGATGTAGGCAATAATGTATGAATCAATTTTTTGTATCATATGTTTGTACAGTAGAATCTCGATTATCCGAATCAATTAAAACCAGGGGTAGTTCGGATAATCGAAAATTCGGATAATCGAATTCAAAGCAAATCAAACAATATTTAAATTGTACCATTTTTTATTATGTAATGGGCTTTAGAAGAACATAGAAAATTAATATATTACTTAATAATTATGTGATTTAAGATTTTGGTTTGAAATAACTTTTTATTGATTTTTGACGTAATGTATCACATCTTTTCATTGCTGCCAAGTCCCTGATGCGCTTCAATTGTAACAACTGTATGGGATCCGATTCATCTTGTCTTTCAAACCACTTAAAAGCAACATCCAGAGCTTCAAAAGCTTCTGCATGAGATGGTACGTGAGTTACATCCTCAGTTTCGGTCTCTTCTTCATCTTCTCTCTCGTTACTGTTCAAATCCTCAATAATTTCTTCATCAGTTAATATTTGGAATCCAGGGTCTTCACTATCGTAGTTCAGCCACTCCTTGATATTCTCTTCATTACACCCTTCACCAATGCTAAAAACTTTCATTATTTCTGTTATTTCTTCAAAATCGTCGTGTGGTTTTATTGCAGAATTAGATAGAGTTAATTTTAATAATTTATTCCATGCCCTTTTCAATGTTTGCGATTCCACAGAGTTCCACGCTTCTACCAGCATATCACAACAATCTTTTAAATTAATTTCTTTAAAATACTTTAACATCGTTTCTATTTCACTATCATCTACCGACAAAAGGCGACGCAGTAGCTGCTTTCTGTATAAACGTTTTAAAGTTTCAATGACACTTTGGTCCATAGGTTGCAATATCGATGTTACGTTAGGGGGCAAAAACTTAACCGTGAACTTTCCATTTTCTCGATTTAGTGTTTCAGCGGAAGGGTGCGTTGGTGCATTATCTAATAACAACAATACATCACCTTCTTTTCCCACTTCCTTTTGAAATTTCTTCACCTCAGGAATAAACGTATTTTCATACCAAGTAAGAAAAATATCTGTGTTCATCCACGCTTTTTGTTGGTTAGCGTAAGTTAACGGCATTTTAACATTTTTGAAACAGCGCGGATTTTTTGATTTTCCAATAAGTAGCAGTGGCAATCTATGTGTTCCCTTAGCGTTTGCGCAAACCATAACTGTAACTCTGTCCTTACTCACTTTGTGCCCCGGTGCTGCATTTTCACGACGCGATGCTAATGATCTGCTTGGTAGAGATTTCCAATCAAGACCTGTTTCGTCCGCATTGTATACAAAATCTAAATCGTATTCTTTTTCATCTAGAAATTCTTTTAATTCGTCTACAAAAGAGTCGGCCGATGCAACGTTAGCAGACAGTTTTTCTCCCTGAATCTCCAGTTCTCGAATTCCATGTCTAGATTTGAATTTTGCTAACCAGCCACAGCTCGCCTTGAAAGAAGTATCACCACCAAGCTTTTGATTAAAGTCTAATGCTTTTTCACATAACAGAGGTCCAGATATGGGCTGGCCGCATGCTCTCTTTTGTAAGAACCAAGTAAAAACTGCATTCTCCAGAATTTCATTTTGAGATTTTTTCATAACTTTACGTTGCGAGCTTCCATCTTCTTTCTCAAGCGCGTTGGTGAATTTCATTATAGAATCAGAATTCTTTTTAATTTCGGATATCGTAGAAGCTCCTACACCATATACTTGTGCCAACTTACTGCCAGTTTCACCATTTTTTAAACTCTCAATTATCTTCACTTTGTCTTTAAGAGACAACACTACTCTTTTTCGCTTCGACATTTTAAATTTCCAACATAAAATTTATACAAATAATAAGACAACCTGTCAGTTGATCGCTATCAAAGCAACTAAAACAATAACAAACATTATCCCGCAAACAATTGAGGGAATAAACTTGTCGTAACATGTGTCGTTGCGCCGACAAAGTACACGGTCGGAGGTGGGAAAATAAACTTGTCGTAACGTGTCTCGTTGCGCCGACAAAATATTTCTAACTTGGTACATAATTACAGCCAAGACGAATGAGTTCGGATAATCGAATATTCGGATAATCGAGGTTCGGATAATCGAGATTCTACTGTATATTTTTTAACACAAATGTTCTTCACCATGTGAAATTGTCTCAAATGTTTAATATCTCTGAGGAATTTTTTTTATTTTCTTTTCAATCAAAGTTTTATATTATTGTAAATATGAATTTAACCAAGATTTTTGTTTGAAGCAATATTTTTGCTCGAGGGCTGAATGGAAGATCAGATTCCAAACTGAATTTGGTCCTCTTGAGATCATTTTTCTTAGTTGTAATTATTGTATCAATTGAAATGAATGTAATTTCACAATGTAAGGAATGTTTCTCAATAAATTTATCTTTTCATCTTATCTTATTTATTACGAACGTAATTGTGATTTTCGAATAGTTTTGAAACACATTGTATGGATCTATTTCAAAATTCGTATTGAGTTTGTTCCCTTCCATTTTTCAGTTGGAGAATTGACACAAATTTGGTCAATTTTATTTCAGTTGAAATAATTTAATTCTTTTCAATTATAACCACGCAATGAAACTAATATACTGAATTAAAAAGATACCAAATAACATACGAAATTAAAAGGGTAAAAACTATAACAATTGCTCAAAATGACCACTGTTTTGGTCTTTACATTTCCTTGCTTGTTGTAAAATGTTTCCAACTGATTTTTGAATTATATTTCGATTGATCTTGTTGACATACAGAGATCCAGTTGAACTTACATTTGAAATGTCAGGAATACAGAGTTTAAAATAGTTTTTAAAACTATTTTGAAATTAGTATTTCGTACCTGGAAAATGCACACGGGATTGTTATACAACTATAAAAATAATAACTAAAGTATTTGAACGTTATTCAGTAACATAAGAATGTGTAAAATTCAAAAACTTTCAATAATTCAGCACTAAAAGTTATGAATAATTTTTTAGGTCTTATGTTCAGAATTGAAAATAATTTGAAGAAATTATTTCAACTATTTATAGGTACATTTCAGAGTTTGTACTAAATTATGGCATCGTGGTTTGGGGAGATGCATATAATATGGTGTTATCGGTGATGAATATTGCACAGAATTACATATTATGACAATAGAAAGAATACCTGCAAACAATAAGTGCAAACATTTTGAAATATTTCAATCTGCGAAGCATCAATAAACTGGGACCAAAGGTCTACAACTCATTACCTACCTAAATAAAAACTATAAACTAACAATGAAAATTAGAGAATAAGAGGTTATTCATAGTAACAAAGAGGATTTTTTCAGTAATAGTTAAGATTATGTCTATTTTATACCTTAATTGACGCAGAATTTGTTGAATTTATAGATGTTTAATGTATAAAATTTAGATAACGCAACGTACTTGTTTTTAAATTGGATACAATCAATATTTTCTTAGATGAAGGCATATTCAAGTGATTGAACGACAGGCGAGGAATAATAGATATAAAAAGAATTGAAACTACAAAGGAGAATTTTCGAATGTATTTTTAAATATTCAAAATATTATTGAATGGAATCATTTCAACTAAAAATCTATTGTAACCTAAGAAAAGAGTAACCAGAAATCCTATGTAAGATATTTTGTCCACTTTCTACCTTGATTTGAAGATACATAATATATATAATAGATACATAATATATATAATAGATATAGATACATAATATAATATGTAGTGCAATACATATTTCTCCTCAACGATACGCGGATTTCTATATGAGCGCCATCTTTAGCTGAGGTATAGAAATGCTAATATTATGGTGCGGCATCTGTACGCTAAAGTAGTAATCAAGAGGTACTGAATATAGTTCCCTTGAACTTACATACTGCCGTGTTTCTATAAATGTAGTTTCGAAGAAATTCTAATTCATATATTAATAGAAATGTAACATGATCTTATTATCACCAAAAAATTCAATAGTGAGAAGTGTTAGTTTAAGGTGATCCAGTCTTTCCACAAGTTTTTAATAATGGGTCGAAGGGAACATTCAGAAAGCCTAAACAAAAGTGACAAATCGGGAAATCAACATAACCTTACCAATCCGGATCTTCGCGAATGTGTGAATCGGTTACTCAAGCTAAGTACAGATTCTATACCTCTACAATCCAATAGTAATACATTACTGAGTTATCATAATGATTTATCAGTAATCATTGATAAAATAAAGCTTTTAGAATCACAACAATCAGACAATGGCTCAATCGAATATGACTATGATCGAATATCAAATGATAAACTCGTTGCCTTCACTGATTGGTTGAAAAGTAACGGCGCCATTTTCAACGGCTGCTCAATTGCAGATTTTCCTGGCTATGATTTGGGATTGAAAGCTGATGTTGATGTCACTTACGGAACTCTTTTCATAGCAGTTCCGACAAAATTAATGATGAGAATTGAATCTGCAAAAAAATCAATTTTGAAAAATCTCATATCCAAACATCAGATTTTAAAAGATATGGAGAATGTTACCATGGCGATTTATCTATTGGTTGAGAAGTTCAAAAATGATTCATTTTATAAACCTTATATCGATATCCTTCCAAGATCTTATTCCACTGTGTTATATTTTTCAACAGAGGAACTGAAGGAATTGAAAGGTAGTCCTACTTTGGAACTCGCAGTAGGACTAATAAAAAATATTTGTAGACAGTATGCCTATTTTCATATAATGTTCGACCACGGTGATGATCCTGTCAGCAGATTGCTGAAGCCACATTTCACCTTTGAGGAGTACTGGTAAGTACTAATTCCGATGTAGGTACATGTTAAACACACACTCCCACACTAATAAAGGCTGTGTTGTAAAGGCAAACCTGCGCTGGTATCGATTATAAAAATAACTGATTATACACTTTGAAAAGTAGGTAATAATTTCGTGAATGCCTTTTAATACTTTTTGATTTCAAGTATTTTTGATATTACTTTCCACTTATAAATTAAAGTTCATATATTATTCTTGTTTGACTAAAATCTCTCTTATTTTTCAATTTTTAGAGGAAAGTTGGTTTGTTTTGATTGTATACCTATAGCATTTAGTGGTAACTTGAGAGAGAGAGAGAGAGAGAGAGAGATATCTTACCTACAACTAGGTACAATTATTTTTATTTTTGGCGTGTTTCTGAGATGACATTTGAGATGAATATTGAAAATTCTGATATATTTTAGTATTCATATATTGTAAAGTATTGAATTAGCCTTTTTTAAAATCTTTTATGAGATTGGTTTTTCGTGAAACGCTTCTTTCAAAGTGTACACTGCTTTTCAACCATCAAAAACGTATTGAATAGGTACCTAGGTCGATATTCAATGAGAAAAATTTTTCATGATTATCAAAAATGTCCTTATTACATATACTTAACTATGAAGTGTGAAGCATATCAGGACAACTTTTAGTCTTCACCAACGTGTTTTCACAATAAAGTCCTCTTTATGTTCAGGTGAACATAGTGCTTGTTTTCAATTCCTAACTTCTATGAAAATTATCTTCAAATTATCTGCCTCTGCCTTTTGTAAGAATGCTATTTTCAATCTCATTTTGCTCATATTTATTGATATTATTGACATTATTATGAATATGCAAGTTTAGATATTTGGAGGGATGTTTATTACTCAATCAGGCTCAAGCTACATAAGGGATGTGGGTGAAATTTGGAATAGAGGTACGGTATAACCTGGAATAGCATAGAATATTCTCTATCGCGGAATAATAAAAAAGAGTAACAAATCACTCGAGCCCTCGGTTTGTCTAGTTAGTAAATAATGAAATAATTACTATATATGTGACTGTTAGATAAAAACAATCACTGAATGTGTTCGGGGATCTCTAGTAAGTAGCATTAATAAATAAGGTTTTGTATATTTCACTGAATAAAGACGGTTCTTCAGTACTGATCTCAGTACAAATGGTCCTTATCTCTTAAGAGTAATCTCGATATTTTCTCTCGGATGGAACTAACCTTAAGAAGTGGTTTTCATCCTTCAATGTACGGATTGCACTATTAATACAGAAAATTGGAATTATAACGTCCTTTATTCATTTAACAAGTTAATTTTATGAAATATAATAAATAACATATGTCGCTGTAAGTAATTAATAACAACTATCTTATATAAGAAATGGGCAGTTGAGGAAAAATTATTAATTTGAACAGTCAAGTTATCAAAAAGTGTGAAATAATGTTTGGGCATATTGAAGGAACTGATGTCTGATACTAAGCTTTTTAAAACTTGCAGATTAAAAAAGTTCTTTTGTTGTTTGAAAAACACCAAAACTTCAGTCATAGAAATTTGTTAAGATCAAGAAAATTAATTATAAGATTTTTTCAATTGAATATATCGAAGTAGTAAAGTTAGTGCAATAAATATTATATTTAAAATACTGTACGTGCAAATCATTACGAAGTAAATATGAGAATGAACATTAATGAAATATTTTGAGCTTTTGAATATTTCCATTAAGTGTCAAAATTAAAATAAATATAATAAACTTGTATAGCATGCATTAAATTGTCATACGATGGACAAAAATCAGTCTTGTATATTATTTTTTCTTAGAAAAAATTAATTTGTTACATTTCACGGTAGGAAATCGAACTGAGATGTCAAATCTCCCCAGAATACCACCTTCCAGTCGGTATTCAAAATTTTTGCTTCCTGTCGTCCCAAACATCAGACATACTTTGCAGATGTGACTTATACAAATTAGTCTTCCTACCCAAGGTTTCGCATACGAATGTTTTCAAAACATTCTTGTGGGGCATTTCTAAAATAGGCGATTTTATTTTGACCCCTGACAAACTACTCGTATAATTCAACTTATTTTTGTTTTTCTGTGTCCATTTAAATATCACTAAGATTGTTAAAAACATAAATAAACTTAGTCCAACTATGGCAAAACTAGCTAACAGGGCAGATTTGACACCCGAAGGAATATCAAAAAAAGTTTCTTCATCTAAATTATAGTTTTTTGGTTTTAACTCAACATTAACCCTATCGTCCCCAATGTTAGAAAGAGAGTCATCAAGCTCTCCACTGCTATGGAAGTCACTAAGTTGTTTTGCATCCTTGTTTTGGTAGAACTGATTGAAAATGTCGGGATGAAACTGTTTCCAAAAAGGAAGAATTGCAGCGTAGTCGTAACTTTTGTTCATACCTAACTCTTCGCTTCGAGTAGAAGATATCGCTGGCGAAATTGTGGCTTCTTGTTTGGTCTCGGTTGTTGTGGGCCAGGTATTAATACTATGAACTATCTTAGAACCGTCTCCTTCGAACTTTCTGCTTTTCTGCTCTCTTAGACTTTCTAAAAACCCTCCACTTATTACACCAACATGAGGTTCTTCAATTGGTTCTGGCTCTCTGGTTTTATTGTGAAATATATCCGCTAGGTGGAGTTGACTTGAACCTCTCTCCCTCTGCTCCATTAACTCTTGAAGAGTCATATTCCTATCTCTCAGAATTTTAGATAATTTACTTCTGTAAGTCGATATTTTCAACATTTCTAAAATTTCTTCACGAGCTGTAACAATCTTCAGTTTTCCATTTGATGATTGACTAGTGACCTCAGCTTCTAATGAAGACTCCTTTATGTCGTCTGATATTTTACCAGCATTGAGATCTAATGTAATTTGGAGTGGTCCATCCTCTACATGTTTCTCCGATTTCCGTGTAATATTTCTCCTAAGAATATCTTCCAAATTTATTCTTATTGCATTCGGAGGTATCTCCTGTAATTTAGGTGAATCGGCAGAATTTTTCGTAGTTTTCATTAATTTAGCGCTTGTTACCGGTAATTTTTTCAGTGTTGGCTTAGATGGAAGCACCTCATTTGGTATCACAGTGTTAATTGCTTCAGAACTTCTGTTTTCTTCTTCATTAATCTTATTAGTTGAGTATGCGTAGGTTGTACTGGAAATAATTGGCGAGGTTTTGAAATTTTCAATCAAAATTGGTTTATAACTGACGGTAGAATAAAATTTGGGATGCGATGGAACGAACACTCTTTTTTCTGTTATTGGTTCTGTTACAATCTCATAAGTACGTGTGATACCAAGATAGGGCTTGTTTTCTTTTCGGCTGTGAAGAAGAGCTAGTCTTCTTCTTTGTGCTTCTAACATTTCTTTTGACGAGATTGCTTCAGTAGATTCAACAGATTGTTCATACATTCTATCTGTAATTTTCTTCCTTTCTGATGGTAGGACTCTGTAGTACTTCGTTGTTTCGCTAATTTGTGAAGGTTCAGTCGGTTGTGTAGTTTCAGGGGATGAAGTGAGCGCTGAAATAGCTTTAGCACTTCCGGTTAAAAGCTCCGCCAGGGACAAGTTCTTCTGTTGTAATATTTCACTTAAGCTTATAGTGCCGTCAGTTTTTTTTAAAAGAGCCTTCAAATTTGGAGAAATTGTTGTTTGTTTGATATGTTCTGCGGGTTTTTGTTTTTCTTCGGCTTCTTTCAGTGCATCGAAGGGATCTCTAATTTTTTCAGGAACATTCAGTTTGAGCGTTTCCTGTTTAGGTTCTTCGAAACGTATCGATGCCATGAGGGGATTGATGTCGTTTTGTCTTTCTGTGATTATTTCAGTTTCTGGTTCGACATCAGCTATCTCTTCAGATGTATATACAGGAGTTATTCTTCTGCGATTTGCTGGTCGTTTAACATTTTCCTGTGCCATATCCTCCAATCCATAATCCTGTTGGTCTAGCCTGAATGGCCGCAGACGACGCCGCGGGAAATAATTCAACCTTTCTTGAGAATTTGTATCATCGTTAAAAGGAAGAGATGGCCTGCGTTTCCTTTTGCGCAATCGTCGTTTGAAATTTGGTGTTTCTGGTTGGACCTGTGATGAGTCATGAGGTATCCATCCGGACATATCTATTTTACCATCTTCGACAGCTCGCCAAATCTGTAACAGAAATTAAAATTACCATCTTACAAAACGCACGGAGGAATCTTAGAACGATCTTGGTGTTATAGTATTTTCTATATGGTTGGAACATATTTTTAGCAAAACACCAAAAAAACAGATATTAGGCCCTATTTTACTAAGAAAGTGTTTATGAAGATTTTTCTTCATAAACTTCTATGGGAAGTTGGTCTGGTAAGAGGATCCTGTCCATAGGAGACCTGTTGGAATCAAATGCTGTATTTATTTTCATATGACAGCAGCATTTCTCTTATGGGATGTGATTCGATCTGATGTGCGATCAAAGAATGAAATTGCTTGTGTAGGAGAACGCATGAAGGCTGAAAATTGGTTTTCAGGTTACATGCTGTGTATGGATGGATAACACTGAAGGGACTGTTATCCCTTCAGTGGATTTTATGGCGTTATAGAAAGTTGTGGTTAAATGGAGAGAAGAAAAATCAAAATTATGGAAAGAAAAAGTTTATTTGAAGTAGCTAAGTATAAAAAAATAATCTTATTTGAACGATGTTGTCTATATGCTGTAATTTTTGTCTGACGTCTTTTGCTGTACCAGTAATTTTCCTGTATTTTTTAAATTATTCTGTTCATGTCTTGAGATATTGAGGCATCTTAGTGATAAAGGAATTACTTTTTGTATCAGTATCATTTGAACTTTTTCGTCAATACAAACCGATTTTCTTTTACTAGTCATGTTTACAGTCTGAGAGTTTGTGAGCAACTAAAAATGTGGTAACGTATAAGTCCATACGCGATAAGTACATAACTCCTACTTATTATTGATGGTCAACACCAGTCTACACGTGCAATCCCAATTTGTGAACAAAAGAACTAATTTCTTAAGAAGGTTGGTTTGCATGATGGGAACATAACAGACTAGGATAATGAAGCGACAAAAGAACGTACATATCTGCGCATATTTCACTAATTTTGGCAAGTTGAAAGGTCCTTTTTTATAAGTTGTCGTTATTGCGAGTGGGTGTAATGCTATACGGGGTGTATCATTTTATGGAAAACAAGCTAAACCAACCAAAGACGAGAGATTTCAACTCTTTAGGGAGTTTGTCGTTATATCCAGTGACGTTAGATGGAGTTTACACCGTATGTGCTTCGTAGTTTGGTCGGATCTGTGTCGGGTGGAGTGCTTAACTTAGCATATTTCTCCTTGTTTGAATCTGCACTTCGAAGTGGCTTGTTGGTGTGGGGTCATTGTTGTAGAGTTAGGGAAACTATATTTAAACTACAGATAAGGCAATTAGAATTATTTCGTGAAAGGATTATAGAGCATGTTATGAAAGTTTATATGTTTTTGTTTGTTTATTAAACGAAACCAAAGATTCTAGATTTATAAGTGGTAGTATTCACCACTATAATTCTTAACTGAATTTCACTCGATTGAGCAGGTGCCGCAATGGTCGAAATTATTGGTGTTGGAAATTTGTCAACACTGACTCGAAAAATCCGCACCCTATCCATCGATAAATTCCGTCCACTATTAAACAAAATTCTCATAGAAAATGAGATTTATGACTTTTCCAAGTATACGATTTAACATGTTTTTCTTTTGTTGATTTCAGCACATAGTTATTTATATGTTTTAATAATTGTATTTTATATCAAAGTATACTATAATTTTCTTTCGATAATTTTTTTAACAAATTATTCAAGAGAACATTATAGCAGAGCTGGCTATGTGAAACATGAACAATGCGATGTCTCTATTGTCCTTCTAGGGATCAATGTTAGATAACCTTGAAATCGATGCCTACATTTATTGAAAGCGTGAGACAGTCACTGTTTCGTACTACAAGGTAGTCATCAGTCACGCCACGATCGACAAATGAAAGGAAAGGATTTCGATCATCACATACCCTCTCGTTGATTGTAAGACAGAAATATAGAGTAAGTCGTATGCATATATAATGCATAGATTAATGTACATTTCAAATATTAGAATCAATGAAAAGCACATGAATACATCTACATCGGAAGTTTCACACGTCCTCACCAATTGAGATACTACATTTTACAAGTCTTGTTTTTTGGAACAATTTCATCTAATTTGATGAAGTAATGCGCCATCTGGGTTGCGATTGTAGAAACGCTCGTTGCCATTTCTCAAAACATGAAAGAAATTCACTATTACTTCAATAATCACTCATTGGCTCTAAGATTTGAGGTATACATTAACCTATGCTTAATATAAGCATATGACTTTCTCTATATTTCTGTCTTACAATAAATGAGAGGGTATGTGAGGATTGAAATCGTTGCCTTTCGTTTGATGCACGTGGCGAGACTGACAAGTACCTTGTAGTACGAAAGAGTGACTGTCTCACGCTTTCAATAACTCGATTTCATAATTCTTCAACATTTATCCCTACAAGGATAATGGAGATTCCAATGTTCTCTAACATTGATACCTAGAAGGACAATGCAGACATCGCATTGTTCATGCTTCACCTAGCTAGCTCTGCTGTAATGGTCTTTTGAATAATTTGTCAAAAAATTATCGAAAGAAAGTTATAGTATACTTTGATAGCGAATATCCACAAGTGCCATAATGTAACGCGAGAACTACAGAATTGTTTTTCTTGTAGTGAATTTCTCTCTTGTATTTTATATTGAGACTTTTGTAAACACAATTATACATGTTGTATTGCACCAATAAACTAATCTAAATACTTCGATAAAGATGTGTAAAACTAATGTTCCACAACTTCATAAATAGATCACTTTTAGCGGGTCCAAAATATATGTCACATAAGTCGTTTTACTTGAGGTTATTCGTAAAAAATTAATTCAATATTTTTATGCCGAATTTATGAATAGAATGCCTTTAAATAGGCACTTATTAATATTCAGTGCTTCCTCGAGTTTGTAAATATAAACCGGTAATTATTATAATCGACAGTGAGAATATGTAAAAATTAATTCAATCTATCAAGGTCACGAATGCACTAACGTTAAGTCGTAAATTGAAAAACCGACACCGTAATTAACGATTTTCCCGCAACAGTATGCTTCGAACTTGTTTTCGCGTTCTAGAATTTGCGATACTTGTTTGATATACGTCTACCTTCTCTAAACCGACGTGACGTTACTAAATCAGTATCGATTTGTTTTTATAAAATCGAAATCGGTTCAATGAACCAACTTGTATACTATTTAAGGTATTTCTAACAAGGTTACTAGTACTGAAACAATTAAACGTTTTTAGCGAGTGATTGAAGGAAATTGGTGTATCTGGGATTTGAGATGAGTAGGTTAGAAAAGTTGTGAGCATCTTCGAATGTGTTGAAATAATCTAGCATCTCTTTGTTTGTAGTTAATAAATAAATAAAGAAATTAATCTATTTATGTATATATATTTCAATATGCCTCCATTATCCTCTAAGAGATAAACGTTAAAAAAAATTTGAAATCGAGGCCAACACTGTTTCGTCCTACAAGGAACTCATCAGTTGTACAACGTCCATCGTCAAGTGAGGGCACGACTTGACTTCAACTGTATTCATTTCTCCTTGATTTTTCTTGTTTGTCAATTTTTCAACTGAAATTAGGTATTCATAGTAACAAAAAATAAAAAGTAAAATTCATGTCTCTTCAAGATTTCTCAATAAATTGTAGCTCTGTCTAAACTTTTAAATGAGTAATAATATTTTCAAAAAATTCTATAGAAATGACATATTTTAGTTTAATAATTTAAATCCATTTTCACAATAATGCACATGTGTAAACTAGTCACCATTATTTCAATTAACGATGATTTAATTGTTTTGTCTACAGTTCGGTATAGGTATAATATACATCTCCTTTCTTTTCAATTTTTCGTTTATCAAGTACTTCATCCGTTAGCAGCTTTGAGATGAAAAATTTGTTTGTTCTGAAGCAATATGTACTGAAATTGATTTATTCTCAAGTATTGAAAGAGATTTTCTTCGATTTATTTAATCTCGCATAATCATTTGGGTGGAAATTCATTCATTATTTTCAAACAGTATGATTATTAGAAGACTGGAAAGCTAAGTTTTCAAATATGCATCATTTTGTTACGGGCACTGAAAACGCTGTCAATTAGTGGAAATCATTTCATGCAATTTTCTGGCGAAGCTACAATTCGTATCAAATCATTAGTAAAAAAAATAATTAATAAAATTTCTCAATTTTGCTATTATTGTTGTCAAGAACGGTTTTGAATATATTCACCTATATATATATATATATATATATATATATATATATATATATATATATATATATATATATATATAAGGTGATTTTTTTTAAAGGTATAGAACTTTAAGTTGGCATTACTGTTGACGATGGCGACCGATTTAACAGCTGAGAAGTGATTTATTCTCAGTTTGGTTTGGGAATTCATCGTGAATAGACTCACGCCTGAACAACGCTTGCAAATAGTGCAATTTTATTTCAAAAATAATGGTTCTGTGCGGAATATGTATCGCGTCCATCATCCAGTCCATTTTATCGTCGACAAAATCGTCATCAGAGCAGTTAATTCGATTAACCATGGAACGTTTTCGCACCACGTTTACTCTTATTGATAACTCGCATCCCCAGAGACGCCGTACGGTGCGTACAGAAGAAGCTATTGCTACTGTAGAGCGTACCATTGAGGAAGACCCGAATGAGCCATCGACCACAGGAATTGGATCTGTGTCCATCCACTTTATGGAAGATTTTGCGAAAGGATCTTCGTTTGCGTGCTTACAAAATCCAACTCGTTCAAGAATTGAAGCCAAACGATCATCAAGCAAGGCGTAGATTCGTCGAATGGGCCCAAAACGAGATTGCCGTTGTTCTCGATTTTCATAAGCGAATTTTGTTTAGCGATGAAGCGCACTTTTCGTTGAATGGCTACGTCAACAAACAAAACTGCCGCATTTGGAGTGAAGATAATCCTCAAGTGTATGTCAAAACACCGTTACATAAAGAAAAACTGACTGTTTGGTGCGCTTTATGGGCTGGTGGCATCATTGGTCCGTACTTCTTCAAAACGATGATGGCCAGAACGTTACAGTCAATGGTGATCGGTATAGAGCCATGATTACTAACTTTTTCTTTCCTGAATTGAACAACCATGATGTCCAGGAGCTGTGGTTTCAACAAGACGGCGCAACATGTCACACAGCTCGTGCCACAATCGATTTATTGAAAGATACGTTTGGTGACCACCTAATTTCACGTTTTGGACCTGTGAATTGGCCTCCAAGATCTTGTGATTTAACACCGCTAGACTAGACTACTTTCTGTGGGGCTATGTAGAGTCATTGATCTATGCGTATAAGCCACAAACGCTTGACCATTTGGAAGACAATATTCGCCGTGTTATTGCCGATATACGGCCACAAATGTTGGAAAAAATCATCGAAAATTGGACGTCCAGATTGGACTACATCCGAGCTAGCCGTGGCGGTCATATGCCAGAAATCATATTTAAAATGTAATGCCACAAGATTATCTTTCGAAAAAAAAATTATTGTCGATCGAATGATCCATCGTTGTTTTATTGCAATTTAAAGTTTTATACCCCTAAAAAAACACCCTTTATATATATATCGCTTTCGAGAGTGAATATTAAGTGCGAACTTCGAAAAATTATCGACCTTGTTGAATGATAACAGGATCAAATTGTTAAAATTATTATTATGAATCAGTCCTTATTTAATCAATCAATCAAGAATCGATGACTTTCAAAACGCCCCTAGGTCCTATATCCGTATGAGGTGAACATCAGTTAGTGAACTATTCACGGGAGCTCCCTCTGCCGGGGAAAAGACGTATAATCTCTCCCTAGCATTCTAGTTCCTACTCATGACAACATTAGTAATCCATGTCTAATCGCTCCTAATTTGTGAAGACAGCTCCCTGAGAGTTTTAAGTTTTATTTGAAATATTTCGATATTTCGACTGAGAGACTCAGTATTTACTAGTATGGATGCTCTGTGAATCTTGAAACCACACACACACACACATATATATATATATATATATATATATATATATATATATATATATATATATATATATATATATATATATATATATATCTTATATATTGAATCTCCCAAATCATCTGGCATACAAGAAAGTCCAATTAGATAGGTATTCGTTGTACTCGTACTCGTATTTCAATTACTTTCTATGTTTTTGGATGTGTCTGGATTTTCTTTTGTTTGGTCCTTACGTAGAAAGTAACCGTATGGAAGATGCAAATACGAGAAATGATTGACAGTTCTAAATGAGGTTTTCCAGTTTATAACATACTTCATAGCGCATTATTTATTTTTCCATCTCAGAAACAGCGAAATGCCATGTGGAATAAAGGTTTTTTTTGAGTTATTGAATGATTATTAGATACCTCGATGTGTCTGTTTATAAATAACATTTGGATGTCTATCTTCGTATATAAATCGAAAAAACATTATTTCAATTTATAACAACATTAGAGGATTCCTTTCCTGTTTTGTCACCTAATTTTATTAAGGAATATTTCAGACATGAATATAAATACATGTTTCGAGAATAAGCTTGGACCAATTATTGTTTACTTTTAATAATTATTATATTCCTGAAATAATATGGAAAAATGGAAATGATAATTTTAGATAAAAATTATTTTAAAATGTATTTTAATCGAAAGAAATGACCTAATAATGTAACTGAAATATATATATATATATATATATATATATATATATATATTACTTTCAAAAATATTTTTGTGTTATCGGCAAAAGGTGGACAGAACTAATTCAAACGACTTATCGTCAGCAGTTCTATATTTCTAACGCAATTCGGTTCTTCTTTAGGAATACTAAAAATATAGAGAAAGTTAAATTAAATAGTTACAAATTGTAGAAAAAGGAAAACTACATTTGACATAAGTCAATAAACCAACAAAAACGACACAAAAGTCATCCAAAAGTTATATAAAGGCGACAGTGCTCAACAACTTTTTTTTCTACAATTTGTAACTATTTGATTAACACCTTGTCTATATTTTTAGTATTCCTTGTCTAATAGTTATCATGCTCGTCTAGAATCTAATAATACTAAAAAAATCGAAAGTATGTCTTATATTTTTGAAGTGTCAAAGAACAGCACACAAGGGCTTCATTAGTCGGCAGTCAATTCAGTGTCTTGGTATTATCTGTGTTGACCATTTGTTTGTTGGGCCTACGGTACGGATGAATCTGCAGAGTACTTGCTCATTAGTTAGAATATAAATTTATCCATTATATATAAATTCATTTAGTGTACGGTCGAAAAAGATCATATTCGGAGAAAATTAATAATTAAACAATATTTAAGGTATCTCTTATATTAAAATGAATAAGCATTAATGTAGTCTTCGTATTTGTTTGGAGTACCACTTCTTCTTCAGATGCATACTAACAACAGTTGTAAATGTGCATCCGAAGAAGAAGTAGTAACTACTGGGAAACGTGCATTATGCGTATTTGTCAAGTCTGCTCTAAAGTACTTTTTTGCTGTATTGTGTAAAATGGCGATCTATTTACGAGTTTCAGATTCTAATCTGAAATATTTTTTTCTGTAGGCAATTCAGCCTATAAGCATTACATTTTTTATTGTAATACTTTGCAATATTCGAAAAGAATGAAGAATTTTCCTAAAATGAGTACATTTTTTTATTATTTCAACCTTTCCATATTTGAAAGATAATATATAATAGTATATAATATACCTATTGAAAATATTTACATTCAATTTCCATTTGGCACTAATGGGAAAGCGTGTTTGCATGGAAAATACAAAGACCCTATTATGAAGTTGTATTTTTTGATATAACATCTATAGAAACATTATTCAAAATCAAAAGTTATCGTCTTCAGAACATCCCAATTCCTAAATATAAGATTACTGAAGTTACGCCTTTCCATCATTCATTTTTATCTGACATAATTATTAATATCATGATTCAACACTAGTATTTTAATTCTTCAAATATTCATTTCAATATTTCCAATCTATCTCATACTAATGAGAATTTCAGTGATTCAAAAAAGTGTTGATAAGGAAAAAATTAGGGCAATGATTCATTTCATCAGAGCACTGTGAAATTGAAGAAATTATAAATCAACAGTTTCGTTACTTTGAGAAACAAATTGGAAATTAATTTATTATTTTTTCGCGAACTGTTTTTCATTGTAACCAATAAAATGGAATGATACTATGGAGAATATCCATTGAAACTGATAACCGCAATTATCGAGTAGCAATTAGCGTTGATTGTAACGGCAATGAAAATATATATTCATTTTCTCTAATTAATATAGACGTAAAGTTTCCGAAGTTTTAGTTTACTGTCTAATTGATATGTTTCATTTTTAAGATATTGAAGGACGTTTATTACGTTTATTGTTCAAATTATTTATTGTTAAATGTAGTTCTTATCTATAGATTAACGTTCATTTCTAATTATGCTGGAAAAAATCGAATCTTCAATCGGCATCATATTTTTTTGACTATTTCAATCATATCAGATTTTTCACAATTTTTGACAATTCGGTTTAACGAAGGCGGGAGGGGGTCTCACTTCTACTCATTTTTGTTGATATCTTGCCATGATTTCTATTCTTACTTCCTCATTTCTAGAATCATAACTGTTGCTAATGAATCAATAAAAAACCGAATACATTTATATAAAAATACTAATCGACAGAAAGAAGTAGGAGATTCAGTTCATTTATTTTTGGGAACTTCGAAAACGATTAAGCATATTTTTCAAGACACTGAATGATCTTTACTGCAGCACCTTCGATGACATGTTAACGTTCCCTAATGCATTTTATCTTTCCTTCTGAAAAGATAATTGATATAACAGATTAATTCATTGAGAAATATCATGCATTTATCTGTCTTAACCTCCTGTAATATTTCACATTATACTGACATTTCTGTTTTGAATGTTGGCTAGGTGTTAAGTGGTGCTTTGCCCGGGGTTTTCAGCTACTATTCGAGATAGCACACTGATAATGTTGATACTGGACGGTAACGTTTGCCATGCTTAATAAGTTTTTATTAACAATTTTCATTTTTTTTGTATATAAAGAACGAAAATTCAAAGTGTTGACGCCATGAAAGTATTCCATATAATAAGATATAAGAGAATATTAGAAAATAAAAAATAAAACACAATTATTGAAGCAAAATAAGAAACCTTCCCTTTCATAATTTTTCAATGTTTCCGGGATCAGATAATTCCTAGGTTTCACTCCATTATAAATTACTCCGTCCTAATCTATACTTGTTTATTTTTCCGTTTAGGGTAGGCCTCGAAACTACCCTTGTTCATTTAAAATTGTTCAAATGTAAAGCAAATATGAAAACAGACGGTACGTTTAAGATTTATTAAAGGTTATGATTCTTTCAATGTTTATTAAAGGTTGCAGTTATTGTAATTTTTGTTAGTACTTCCAAAGTTTGTTCGCTCTGTACCTCGAAGTAAACCAGTTTTCATAAATCATATATGAACCGGAAAATAAATTGGTCACCAAACGCTTTGCGTTCATAAATGATCATCTCTACAATTCCATAGTGATTCACATAATAACTTTAGGATAATTCAAACAGTTGAACTTGATTTACACTTATTGTAGGTATAAGTATAACGTGACGTGTTTCGTTGAGTTACCAACTTCTTCACACGTTAACAGCTAGACTATGATTTAACAATAAATCTGACTATAAATTTGAGCCAGATTGTATATAAGAGTGTAAATCAAATTGAAGTGTTTGAGTTATACTATAGTTATTATATTATAAGAGATTTGCACCAAGTAAATTCCAATACTATTCAATAGGGACAACAATCATGACATGCCTACATTATAGACATACAATAAAAATGTTTAAATATTCATCTAGTGAACGAATCAACGTTTCAGTAAACGTTGAAAGATAAAAAAAAGTTGTGGTTATATGAAGTTAGCATCTCTAGAAAAATCGAAATGAAATTACCGAGAATGGAATATATTTTTTGGTCAAAAAAATTAAGTTAAGCTGTCCACTCTAACCCCACTAGACTTAATAATTTTGAAAACAATAAATTGAAATTAACACAGTTTTTTTTAAATAATAATAAGTTCTTTATTTCAACAGGTATAAAACCCAATTACAGAAAATAATAACAATGTTGATAATTAAAAAAAAGATTCAACAAAGAGCTCAATCTAATCTAAAATTATAGCAACTTATAACTACAATATAGCATTCAATGAAATATTACAAAGAACTCAATCTAAATCAATTCATTTCAGTCAATTTTCTTTGTTCACATAACTCCTGATAATAAATTCTATGGAATCAAAGTGAATGTCACAATTATTGGCAACTCTATTGAATGTAGACTCCATAAACCAAATGGGGGATTGTATTAGGGCGTTGGTCCTCGGAGACTCTAGGTGGAATAATTCTGTATTACGAGAATTTTGCTAAAGAACACGAAATTTCAAAGCGGACAAGAGAGGAGGACAATCAATATTATTGTGCAGTAATTTGTACAAAAATTTGAGTGATAAAGTTTTTCTTCTGCTCGACAATGAGATTAAACTAAATCGACTCAATAATTCGTTATGATTGACTCCTCTCTGTGGATAAACTTTATCCTCCCTTCACAGTTGACTTCAGTTTCACTGAATTTATTAAAAAAACTCTGTAGAGTTTTTAATATATTCAATGAAACTTAAGTGAAGTGTGTTAATTTTAATTTATTGATTTCAACATAATGTTTCAGACATGTATTAAACATAATGTTTTATGTTTAAGACATAAGCGAAACCTCCGTGTCATTTATCAATACTTTTGATCTAGTAGAGTCAAATATTAGCTAATGAGCTGGAAGAAGGAAGTATTGCTAGAAGTCTTTTTCTAATTCTTCTAAATTTCAAAAAATCGGTTAGGATATATTTTGATTCAATTCGAAAAACGAGTTATTTACACAAAATATCGTACATCTTAGAAACAATACATTTTCGTACGTTGTTTATATAAACATTTTTATAAACATTTTCAAACAGTTTTAAAAGTTTAAATATAAACTTTTTCGTAATATGACCTGCAAAATCATCCCTTAAAAATAAATAAGTAGTGATTAAATGGCAAATATCCCCAAAAAAATCATTCGAAGTGACGTTTACAAATTAATTTTTTCCATCGAAAATTCTATTCGTCAACAATTTAGCTAATACAGGATAGCACAAAAAGTTAGACGATTTTTAGGAAATTTGATACAATCTCTGCAACTATTTACAGAATTTAGAACTTATTTCAATTCCTCACCACATAATACTTACTCATCCCAATATCGTTTCGATAGGTTATCCTTCTGATAAATAATTGACAAAACACGAAATAAAATTACAACTTTAACTAGGTTATCATTAACTTTTATAGTGAGCTAATTGCTCTTGAGTCCCAATATTTCTGCTACAGGAATCTAGTTGTAGTATGTACCAATAATTAAAGGACATCCTGTATATTTGAGGTTGACGATTTCACGATTCTTGTTAATTAAGTTACATAATTGTCATGGCCATATATTTTCGAAAAGAGAAGTATCATGTGCAATTGTACGCCTCAGTTAGCAAAGTAAAAATGAAACATATTAATGATCAGATAGTAAAGGATAGTAGCGAAGATTATATTTATTGAATGCTTATGAAATTCTGCTACCGTAACTGAATTGCTATATTAGTACTTTCAATTTAATTTAATAATTCCTATATTGATGGTTATTAGCATAATAATTATGCTTCGTTCATTATAGGGGAAATTGAAAGTCTATTGAGTACTCATCTGCCTGACCTATATCTACCATAAAGTGTATAATGTTATGGTAAATACATCACAGCTCACTCAAATATATCACTACGTTTAACGGGTAACCAGCAAAACACTGTATATTTCACCATTGTATTATTGTTGAGGATATATTGAAGAATATAAATAAGGTGGAATAAAAAAAGAAAAAGAATAACTTTCATAGACAAGAAGTGGGCGTAACTCTCAATCTCAAGACGATTTTTTCTTTTGAAAACATAGTAAAATAAAATAATTATTTTTCACAATTTCATTCATTAGATTTGCAATCTATGTACAAACACCACCATCCGATAATCTCAATTTTTAAATCGTTTAAACTCATACGCATACACACGTCCATGTCTTACCCAAAGAGGATTCGAACTCATTTCTCCCTAGTGGGGGTCCTTCTCAACAACCACTAGGGTTTGAAGACGACAGAATGAAAGTAGTTATCAAATTTAGTTATTGCAATATGTTATTTATACAATATATTATTCATAACAAATTTTCTCTGCAGAAAGGGGCAAGTTGGGCAAAACCGTTTTTGTCCTAGAATAAATTTAAATAAATAGGTTCGCATTCTTCTATGACTGGACCAATATTTTCCAATATAGTTACTTAATAAATAGATTAACTAGAGGCCAAATGTATAGAAATTATCAATTGAATATTGCAAAAATATTATTTGCAATCCTTTGCTACAATCAAGTTTATATTCATCTTTTTTTTTTTTATCAGTATAAAAGCAATAATTTTCGAATTTTACAGTAATGTTAATAGCGTCAATTGATTCTTGAACATTTTGTTGGAACATTATGGAAATGAATAATAGTTACTATTTGTAACTTGAAATGAGGCTAAATTTCACGAAAAAAATTAATGCGATATTTATTACGGCTGCTAACTCTTCTTCAAGAGTTGAAATAATTCAATTGTTATCACAATTAGAAGTCTGAAACATATGTCGAGTTAATAAACTAATTTAATGAAATTTCTCCAAAAGTTTCGATTTGTAATTATTCATATGTTCATGAAGAATTTAATCTCTGTTTGTTATCTCTGTTACTAAATAAGATAATTGATTATTTTTTTATTTTGTAGTACAAAACACAATTTCCTATTTTATCAATGTGAAACATAACCCAAGAATTTCTCGTACAATTGTCAAAAAAATTTCAAAGATATATAGTCGACCTGATTAATATGTAAGATAGAAGGAGAGATCATATCATAAAAACCATTGAATATTTATATGTACCTACTATACAAATATCTGAAGATAATGCCCATGTTAATCCAGTGACAACTTTTCTAAATTTGATTCAAATTTCTAGACATCAATTGCAAATGGAATATGTACTTGGTGATATGTATATAGGTAAAATAAATATTTCAATTAAACATATACTTATTGAATACTTATATACTCATACCTACAGAAACTGTTATTTTCGAATATTTCGCTGAAATTCTGTAAGTACTCATTACTATGTAGTCGTTTTACTGAAAATTGGATTAATTTGTCTAGAGGAAAGGGGGATTCCACCGTTATGGATAAAGAGAATGAATAATGGATGTTATCTTGAATAAAATATAATTAATGAAAAAATGACGAAACACGTAAACGAAATGTTCCCTTAAGAGAAAGAAACGTTAAATGAACATAACAAGAAGTTTGAGAGGTGCCAAATTGAGGCATAACGATTCTTCCAGAAGCAATCAATGGTTATTGACGGTCATTCAAGAATTAGAGAAATAGAAAAACAAAAACAGAAAATTCTTAGAAAGTTTTACGGGCCAACCAATAGAAACGGCATTTGGATGAAAAGACCTCAGAAAGACAAATACGATGACGGAAGCAATCAGAAAATGACGAGCAAAGTTCTATGCACATGTCTACAGAATGAAACATTCCGAAATACCGAAGAAACTACTCGATATAATTATAAAGATTAAATGCGGAAAAGAGTGGATAAAAGAGGTCCAAAAAGATCTACAACAGATGAATATAAAAAATCTCGAAGATCGCACTGAGTGTCGCTATAAAATCGCCAATAGTCCTGCAAAAATCAAATCGCCAACCTGGAATAAAATGGGCAGATGAACGGAAGAAAGAGCATTCAGAGAAGATGAAGCGGTTTTGGGAGGCAAAAAAAGATGAACCAAAAGTCCTAAGAATTGCGAATTCATGTTCAATGGCTCTCCTCATGGGAAACAATCGTTATAATAATAATAATAATATAATCAAATATTAATAATGAACTGAACATATACTAAATATTTGAAAACTACTAAACGGAGGCTGTTCTGAATATACAGGCAGCATGTTAAAACAATCATCTACGTTGCAGTTGAACTAGCGAGTAGAAATTGTTTTGCTTAACTATAATTTCAGTAGCTCGATGATTTATTAGGCAATAATATTAATATATAATATAATATCTATTATATTATATAGTTCATCATATATATTTAATAGTGTTCAATGATGTAAATCCATTATAATTAGGATTATTCAATAAGCATCTGAAGAAGTTAACGACGAAACGCGTCATGCTATATAATATAATAAATCTAGTTCAAGTGTTTATTAGTTTATATTCAATTAATATAATATAATTATATGAGACTTGTAATCGACAACTTCACCGCCAAGTCTCATATAAACAGCTGCTGTTTAAAACCAAATCTGTTTTAGGTATACCTACGCTGTTTTACACTATTTACATCCCAGTATCACGACTGTCAAATAAAAAAAATACCTGGGCTTATAAAGTATGGGAATTTTTTTTTTGGAATTTTTGGTGGTACTAGTGGTAGTTGAGAGTTTTCATTTACAAAACCATGATGTTTTCAGTTCAACAATTTCATTGTGAAGTGGTCGCGTAAAAATAAGATCGATAACATTGATATATATATATCTATTTCAAGTGTCAATTATTTCAACTTTTCGATTTTCTGAACGCAATATTTTTTGAAGTTTGACGGTGGAGTATAATTTATGTATAAAAAAAATTATCCAGTATCCAGTAGGATTCACTACGAATTTTCTTCTGAAATATGCAAATTATTTTAATATTAGTCAAATATTTTTATATGTTTAATAGTGTTGGCGTTTACTTGATGTAAATCCATTATAATTGAATATAAACTTAAATTCAAACACTTGAACTCATGATTTACACTTTATTGGCTAAGTTCAAGTGTTTGAATTTAAGTTTATATTCAAACATTTCTTCTTCGAAATATGATCTTAAAAATTTAAGTATCCATGAAATAAATTGGTTTCAACATTTTTTTCATTGGATAATTTATTTTGGTATCAGCTTATTACTTTATTAGAATTAATCGTCAAATACTGAAAATGGTTAGAGAAATATGAATAGTAGATATTCTTCATTCTGAAGATCAGCTACAATCTGAATATTTTACAGTAGTTTCCTTCGTTTGGTATTCTAGTGGTATTTAATGGAATGTGAAACTAGATCTTTAATTACCTCAGGATTATATTCACGGCTGTTTCTTATTTCCGTATCCTCAACACTTTCCTCGTGTTCATCAGCACACAACACACTTAAATCAATTGTCAATAAAATAATCACAAATCGAAGGAAAATCATTTCAGAAGGATCGGTTTTCAAGTCTCACTGAAATTTAAAGCACTTTTTTGCATAACTTGAACAGAAAATTACAAAATATCTCATTTCGAAACATCAAATATACGATAATTCCATCATAATGTCAGTAAATAGTTAACACATTAAATAAATTATTTATCGTTATCGTCGTTATTATAGATCTTCGCGTATTGCTCGT
Organism: Henosepilachna vigintioctopunctata; assembly: GCA_030704895.1. Classification (NCBI taxonomy): domain Eukaryota; kingdom Metazoa; phylum Arthropoda; class Insecta; order Coleoptera; family Coccinellidae; genus Henosepilachna; species Henosepilachna vigintioctopunctata. The sequence goes on from JARQZJ010000129.1 coordinate 2,833,871, forward strand.
GCAGAATAGAATGACGATTGTCGAAGGAAGACATGTGCTTCTAGAACCTTTCACAAGTAGTGGGGACGTAGTTATCAACATCTTAAGAGCAGTTGTTTATGTTTTGAGCTTTCACCGAAAAAGTGCAATTTATCTTTAGCTTATAGTGCCGCAAAGTATCGCTGATAATATTGGCATTTTAGATAATTTTATGAGCGAAATTTGCAAGTGTTGCGAATGTATCTGGCGACGTTTTGACATGAGCATTTCAGTGCACAATGTGCATTCTTGTTCGGTTTGAGTTTCAGGTATAAGTGCACTAATTATACTCATAAATATTTGTCATCATTTTCTTATCTTTTTGTCATCAAGAGTTTGGAATGAACTACATAGGTATATCAATGAGATAGCATATTGACGAAAAAATTAAGTTAGGAATACTTCAATTAGTGTTGTAGTTAGAGATGAAACAATACCATTGAGATATCGATACTTTTAATGAATACTGTATCGGTCGTCAAAAATCGAAAATTGCTTGGTATCGATTCGAATAATAATAATAATTTTGATGACTGAGATTGAATTCTCGCTTAACTCTTAGTGAAACATAATTGAATATTAAAATAAATTAAACTCTTGGCTTAATGTTTCACGATTTATTTAACAATATGAATAGTCAACATGTTTCGAGCGTTAGCTCATTTTCAATTTGATTATGAAATTGAAATTGATATTGAATTATGATATTGAAATTCAACATTTTCACAGTCTTGAGAATGAGCTAACGCTCGAAACATGTTGACTATTCTTATTGTCAACTTGTTATATAATAAATATTATTATTATTATAAATAATAATAATAATTTTTTATATAGATGAAGCTATACAAAAAATTTACATATTTTGAATTTTCAATTTTGAATTACATACCTATCTCATTATTTAAAATATACTTAAATCACTATTATATTAGATCACGCTTAAATATCTCAATAATAGTACTAGTTTTCAATATACTCGGTAAATTATTGAAAGCCTTAAATCCGTTGTAGTATATATATTTTTAGATTTAGAAAGCTTGCAACTTTGAATATAAAAAGTATGTGTATTTCTAGTATTATACACATGCACATCACTGGCATAGTTACATTTTTTATTACATCACAAGGAAGCAACTTTCTTATTTTATTTTTTATTTTAAGTATGAGTATATATGAAGCGAAGAGTATTCTCTGTTTAACAGACATTAGTTCCAAAAATTTCACTACAGTTTTAAAATGGGTATATTTATTGCACTTTAAATTGTTCGCATGGCTCTATTCTGTAGCTTTCGTAATTGTTGAATTTTTTCTTTAGTGAAACCAAATAAAGTGGAGCAATATTCAAAATGTGGTATTATTGATTTGAACAACAAGAGTTCAACATATGTCGACCAATTTTTCCTATTATTTTCAAAAAATCGATTCTTCTAGAGATTTTAGATGATATGAAATCAACATGATCATTGAAACTCAATTTGTCGTCTAACATAATGACTAAATATTTTACTGTTTCTACTCTTCTTATTTATTGCTCATTAATCTTTACAGTTATATCCTCATCATTATTAATCTTAAGGGTTTTACTTGTACCCAAAACTATGAATTTAGATTTTTGCACATTTGGGGATAAGCTATTGTCACATAACCATTCATTAATTGCAAAAAGATCTCTATTGATCCCTTTTGTCATATTCTTAATATCTTTGCCACATATATGGCATAGCATCATCAGCGAATAAAAGTATAGAACATTTTTTCTCACGAGAGATAATGAAGTTTATATATAAGGAGAACAACAACGGACCTAAGACAGTTCCTTAAGGTACGCTTACATCCACTTTCGTGCTATCCGACACCATGCCATTAAAGTTAACTTTTTGTGTTCGCGAGTCCAAGTAAGATTTGATATAGATACATAGAATATCTTTATTGTAGAGAAAACAAATTTCTTACAAATGGTAGGAGTTTGACGAATCATTCTTCCACTCCTCCACAAATACAATGAACATACATTAGATAATAATACAAAAATATTAGATAAATATAAAAAAATTAAAGCAAGATGAAACTAATGATTGAAGTCTAATAAGTGTAGACTTCGAAAACTAAGTGATTAATTATCCATAAGACTGAAAAAAAAACTTCGTATAATGCACAAAATAATAAAAATTAACACATAAAAGGATATGGTGAGCATGTTCATATTAATGACTTTGCCTTGAAGTGCTGCGAATACTCGCTGACAGAATAAAAGCAAAATCTCAGAAGATATTTCTTGATGTTTATTTTGAATTTATTGAGAGAAAGCTCTTTGAAGTGGGAAGGTAAGACATATCACTCACATAAAAAGAAGACTGGTATCAAAATTCACCTATGTTGAATTGAAAACTCCTGAAGCGTATAAAATGCTCTACAAGATAAAATTAATTTCAATTCTTTGAACTTTTTCAAAGTACCGAAAGTAGTAACATATGCTGGTAATTTATTGTATATGGCCACAGATACATACTTGGGACTTTTCTTATATGAAGCACTTTTGTGATCAGGAAAAAGTGACTTGTTTCCATTTCTAGTGCTATATGATACCCCCAGTTCAATGAAATAGTCAGAATGTTGCCTCACATACTTCGCTGCTTTGGGGATAAATATAAAGCGCAGAGTTAGTATTCTATTTTCTATAAAATATTTCCTACAGGATTCAGTGGGTTGCAGACAAATTATCCTATTTTGTGCAATGAAAACTTTCTTCCAATCAGTCGAAATTCCCAATATTGAGTATCAAGGATAGTTGTGTGTGTAAGATTGAATAGTATACACCTATAAGATCATTTTGCGCAATACTAATCCTCAACTGGAGAAAAACATAGTAGCCTCTACTGAGTTATATGCAAACATGGTCCACATGGGACTCCCATCTTAACTCCGAGTCAAGAAAACATCCCAAATATTGATTCTCGTGGTTATTGCTATTCACCAACATATGACTAGGTCGCCTTATATTATGAAACTGTAGCTGCATAGTTTTACCCTCATTAAGAATCAATCGATTGCGCTGACACCTTACCTCTACATTATCACATGCTTTCTCAATTTTTTCTTCAGTTGAGGACCCCAGAGCACTTACTGATATATCATCTGCATACATGAAAGCACCACCCTCCTTAATATATTCAGACAAGTCATTCATAAATAAAACAAACAATAGTGGCCCAAGTATAGAGTAAAAGTTTCGATACTTACTCTTATCAAATCGTCTTTGAAAAATTTAAAGTAAAAGAGTAATTATCATAAAAACTATTGGTATTCTGTATTGAAAAGAACGAAATTATAATAATTTATGAACAAAAGTCTGTTTGTGTGGTGCTTTCCAAGAAAATTAATTTTTCCAAATGTATGGCTGTTAGGCGATTCCTTGGAGCAGTGACTGTTGTAACAGCTTCCAACACAACTTTTGGCAAGGTACAAAAATATCTTATTGAAAAACTTGTCAACTTTATTGTACATGAACTGAAAATCAGAAATTTAGAATATGCCTAAAAAGCTGAGAATTAAGCATGTGCTATTATACCAATAAGACCGAAAAAATATATTTTCTATTTTTTCTATTGAAAAAAAATGGTCATATAAATATTTCTTTGACCTTCAGTTGATTGTATCTTCAATTCTTCATTCAAACACATTCAGATCATCAAGGATAAGCAATGTCAAATGGAAATTCATTGAATGATAAAACATCCTAAAAGATGTCGAATTACATAATGAAAATTCAACGCTCACAGAAAAAAAATGTTGAGAGTAATATTTATGAAGCTTTTGTGAGAGTAGGAGTGATTGTTGAAAGTGATTTCTTCGACACTTCTTCGCGTGAATTGTGATGCGCAGAAAATGTATGAAGAAAGTAAAGGGTTGAAATATTTGTTTTAAAATTTGTTTTCTAACGTATAATGGAAAATATTTAAATGTGCGTTAGTCATAGTCTTTCTCGTGAAAATCGTACACAAACACATAAAATTTCATATTCATCAGTTTCCTGAATGTGTTAGTCAGATCAGAAGTGATAATATGGAATAATTTCACTGATATTGAACTTGACCTGATTTTTTTTATATTATTAGCTACAAACAACAACAATGTATTCCTCTTAATTGAAATTGGCAATTTGAATTCGAAAATATTTACATCAAATGTTGTAGATGCCTTTCTTTTCGCTATTTGTTTGTTATTATCATAAAACGTAGTTATAGACGAAAGAAAAAAGATAAAATCAAATTTCAACATAAAACAACACTAAAATAAGTATTGAAATGAAACGTTTTGGAACATAAAAATATATAAATTAATTTTTCGTGTTTTTTATATAATATAATTAGGGGTTTTTAATGATATTTATTGACAATTTATTGAGAATACTGGTGATGAAAGTGGGTTGTATTTTTATAAGCTTCTTTATAGGATGATAAATTTTAGATTAATAGCAGGTTGTCTTATTTTTTCTATATTATCCAAATTTTTTTTTAAACGATCAGTAATGACAGGCGGGATGATATTTGGAGATTTTTTTGCAAAATTGTATAAATTGCTTAGTGTATATAAGAACACACCTACAGTTTTTTCGCTATAATAAATAAGGTTTGTGTAATCCGTTACTATACATAAATATAAACAATTTAATACAAATTCGCGTAGAATTGATTTTTATCTTCCAAAATATCTTGAAATAATAATGAAACCTTTTGTGTAATATCTTTTCCATATCAAGAACTCATCGCTATACTTAAAAACGCATCAAAACGAGCACTTTTTCTTGTTACATAATCCGATAGCATTTCCTTATGAATAAAAAGAGCATTCAAATTCAAATGTCATGTAAATACCGACGTACCGAGAAGCATCGTCTTGAAACAGGAAGCTCCTCGATCGCCTTATAGAGTACCTACCGGTCATAAATGGCTAAGAAGAAGCAGTGCCCAGCATCTCAACCGGAACAAACAGGATGACCAATTAACTTTTCTCTCGGATAGATAAGTTGAAAGATGCCGAAATTGACCATAAAATAACTATTCAATGTTTGAGGATACAGAAAGAGAAATCTGTGAAGAATTTCATTTATGATACCAATCTGCTAAAGGTGCGGTCACTTTTATTAGTTCTGCGTTTACGTGATATTTCGATACCCGGCCAAATGTTTTACATCCCTTGAAAAATCATTTTACAAGCAGTTTTTAACGGGAAAGGGAAATAATTTTCAATTGGAAAAATCATCTGTGTAGCTTTTACCTCCAATTATATAATAAAGGCTCAAGCACTAGAGACAATCCCGCCAAGTAGTTATAATAATAATTTTTCTTTTTTTTTTTTAAAAACAGTAGAATTATGGAATATTGAATTGAAAACACTTTTGGTATCACAAAAATTTTAATAAATTAATGGCTTGACAATTGTTTCGGGGTGTTTCGACATTTTCGACAGCTAAACTGAACAAACCCTGTTTTTTTATAGACGAACACTCCTCAAATTCAAAACGACTCAAATAACTCAATATAATTTTCGTGAGCCAAGCCAAGTGCTTTTCTATATAATATGTTATTTATTACAATTATTTCATATATTAAACAATGATGAAATACCTTGATGGAATGATGTATTGATAAGCACATCGTATTTTGCTCCGCATGATTGTGTTGTTATATGGAGAAAAATTCGAATCCAAGGGAGAAAGTCATATCAAAGTGAGTGTAAAAGTCTTCTCTAATTATTGGTGATATAGACGAAGAAAACATCGTAAAAAATCATAAACTATTAATTTGAAATTACATCGCGAATTTGTTTTTGTGTGCAATAATTTATTGGAATAAACATAAATATCTGTTCCGTTATCTAGTAAATTCTTTATCTGTTTTGTGAGGTGAGTGACCGGGTCATTTTCATTTATTATTGAGGCGAAGTATTTCGACTTTTCGATACTTTCCCGATTGGCACAGAGAAAACATACCTGTGAGGGATGCTCGGAATCTATTAAAAAGTCCGAGTACTCCATTAAGTGTTTTGGGACCTGTGACAGATGGTTTCATAGAAAATGCTCGCATTTAAAAACTAGGAATTTTCTGAATATGAGAAAGGTTTAACAAAGGAGAAATGGAGATGTAGGTCTTGTGCAGACCGGGATCAAGATGAAGAGGAAGAAGATTTGTCCCTGAAATTGAAATTTGTGAAAACCTTGAAGTTCTGCCACAAGAAGACCAATTTGATTGTAAAATTTTGTCAGGCTGAAATGAATAAACGTAATTACTGGTTAAATTTAAGAACATTAAAGATAAAGTGATTCAAAAAAGGAAGGAAAAAAGGATTAATCTGGAGGAGTGTAAAATAGGCAGTGAAAAAGGAAATATGCCGTAGACTGGGGTAGACTTTGGTATGGTTTTTGTTCTTTTTCCATCCCTCTGCACTGCTGACTATTATAAACCGTTTTCAATTGTAATATTTGCATAGACTTAAGATTATTCTTCTTAAATTAGCCATTATTTTCACTTCCTGATCAATATTTTTGAAATAATCCCCATTTCTTCTTGTCCTAAAGTTACCGCTTAGGTGGGGGTAACTTTGGGACAAGGTGTTTTCCCAGGTTATAATATTCAGAAGACGGGCTTGTCCCAATGTTAGACTGTAACAATTCTTTATTATAATTAATACTTAAAATTTAACACAATTTTTAGCTAATATATAATAAAATATATAAACAATCTATTTTTTTTACAAAGGTGAACAAAAATTAAACACAACTTAGACTTAAAGTTCAAGGTAGCTTCTCAACTCTTTTACAGAATAAATATCTCTTCGACCCATCTCTATGAGTTTGTCAATGACTTGTATATCATCTTTTGCTTAATAGTTTAGGATGTCTGCCTTATCTGGCTATTTCCAATTATTGCCACTTTTCTCCATGGCGCTTATAGGATAGCCCACCTTTTTCTGTTTCAATGTCTCTCCAGGATATAGAACACCTTCATAATTTACTAGAACAAATGTGCCTTCAGGTAAATGTTTCAAATCTTTTTGTGCATCATTTGGTTCTGTCACTGTAGGATGCTGTGGGATCAAATCGTGTCCATATCTTCAGGTGTCCAGATTCCGCAAAAGGAACCGATGCCGAACTCATGTCATCACTTGTGTCCTCATCCACATTTTCCTTACTTGCTGCTAGTCTTCCAATAGGAATAGAGGACACAGGGTTTCTGTTTTCATTGGTAGTCACCATGCCAATGATGACTTCTTCAGCAGTGATACTTTTTCCATCTGGAACATTAACCTTCTTCCGTCTAGCTGTGGTTGGGCGACGCTGTGTTCATTCTTTCTTCTTTTTCGTGATTTGCTGAATAAAGCATTCTCCAACAGTTGCCGCTGACAAATCGGACTCACGTCTCATCACATATGAATGCAGCCTCTCAAGCACTTGGTTCCTATCAATAGGATAAATGCCAGACTTCCGAAAGCCTGCCTTCATGTTGTCCTGAGCGGTGCTCATACTCTCCCAAAGTTTCTTTAATAAGGCCGGAAATGTATCCTTAGGAATGAAGCAACACCTGCTTCCTTGAGATGTTTCCTTCCATTCCCCTAGGATTTTCGTCACTGCACCTTCATCGGGCGGAAAAATGCTACATCCAGTGGTTGTAACAAATATGTGGCATTTGGAGGCAATGCCACAAATTTTATGTTATTTTCCTCGCATAATCGTAACGTTTGAAGGTTAATGTAAAAACTTAGGTTGTCGCCTATAATTGCTTTTGTGCCCTTCTGTCGTTTTAAATTCGGAAGAAACAGATAAACGAACCAGTTTTCAAAACATTCACTATCAAACCATCCTGATTTAGTACTATTGTGGGGGGTCCAGGTGACCCATTTTCTGTCCAGGTAGTCCACATTTTGTCAGCTTTGTAATTTATATAAAACGGGACTATTGTTTCTGTTGCGTTTTCACACACCATAAACAATGTGCATGCCTTCGATGAGTTCTGAATTTGTTCAGGATACTTGGTAACACGCTTAGTAATAATTTTAGCTGATCCTGGATCATCAACTAAATTTGTTTCATCATAATTCCGAATATTTTCTGCTGGAATGCCTGTCAACTCTTTCTCTAAGTTATTGAAGAAAGAATTTATAACTTCTTTATCTGTCGCAGCTCTAGCATAAGTAATATTTTTGGCTGTTCTTTGTGTCAAAACGTTCTGTGCCTTTTCAAAAAACTTTGAGCCCAATCAACACCGGGAAAGTTATTATTAAACCGAGACTCCTTCTTTCCATTCCTATCCAAAGTATTGGTTTTGTTTGAATATCTCAATAAATATCGTTCCGCTTTATTTGATGTTCGATTCATCATTTTAATTGTACATGTTCACGTCCAAACGCCAGTAAATGTACATGTACATAACTACTATCAATTTATTCCTCACCGGGGTTGACTCAACCGCTCGTGCTTTGTATTGTTGGTGGTGGGTAAGCCCGCATAAGGAGGCAGTAGTTGCCACGTGTTTCGAACTTGTAGGCTTTCATTAGAATCGCCTACCCAATTTTCACATTTCAAAATTCAAGGTGAGAAAACAAACGAAGTTCGCTGGAAAGGAGAAGTGCTTGTCCATTTGCGTCTTCCCCATACAATCATCGAACTGGGAGACTGGATATTCGCTTAATGATTTATGATAATTTTCCACAATAATTGTGTTCATATATACTCTTCAGATCCGTTTAAAATAATTGAAATCATTGAAAGTGACTTTTCGATTGATTTTTTGGATTGATACTTATTTTGAAAGAAATAGGTTTCAAATTGCCAATATATCGGTTTCAGTACCAGTTTACAGAATTTTTTTTTGTAAAAAGTCGAAAGGTTTAAAAGCGACATACCCAAAGTTTCAATCACTTATTATTTTGTTTCAAGCACTTGAATTTATACCACTTTCATACACTGAATGACAACTTTGATCTATGAAAACGTGAAAATTGATTATTGCTTAAAACATCAATTTTTAGTTGTAATTCTTCAAAACGAATAAAATATAATTAGACTGATTGTTTGGGGTGTTACTAATAGATACCTACTCTTGTTTGTATTGCGTAGCTGCCCAGTACTATTTTTACTTTTCTTCAGGGCTTCTGAGAATTTGGATACAATTTTTGAAAATATGAAGAAAAATTGTTGAAGATTACGAACATCAAATTGACGTTAACCAAGTTTAAGTAATCGTAAGGTTACTAATATGATTTCTGTCAGATATCATTAAAAATGTCACAATTTCAATCTATTTGTTATGTTATTCAGTTTTCTCAGCTTGTTCTGTTTAGTGGCATTCTTCATTAGATATGTGTAGATATTACTCAGGACCTCTGTTTCTGATTTTTTGTTTTGAATAATATATATAAGAAAAACTCATTATGTGAATTGAAAAGAAGATTTCAAACTGTTTTCACTTCAATTGTTAAGGTCAGATACCATAGTCAATTTCGTTATCAATTGTGTGAGAATATGCATTTTCACATGTGTCATAATTAATCACACGAATTTTTATTGTTCACTCGTGTTTATTCTTTATAATTAATCCGTTTCGTGTAGAACGGAGTTCATTAAGTACTGAAATATTCCCATACTTTCTTCTTTTTTTCGTTCATTCATTGACTGAGCGAGTTAAGTGTAAATGAATTTTCATGGTATTTATGGTTCCGATACCGAGTTTTTACTTTCACTGCTTGAATTGATCTGTTCATCCAATTAAATTATCAATGTGGTTGCTTAATATTTGGAGACGAATCTTTTTTACTTCATTCATTGTTTCGCGATTTTATAATAGTTATGCGAAGATATTGTTGAGCTAATTCAACATACTATATCTTCATAGATCATAGTTCTACGGATATTATATATGTACGAAGATAGGACATTTTTTCGAAAAAGAATTTCGAATTTATCGAAAGAATACCTCAACAGAGAAACCTGAAATGCTTCTATTTCAGGAAAATTGTTGAAAAATATTGAAAACAATGCCTTCACTTGATGGCATTGTTTTTTTGAACTTTCTTCCACTTGGAGTCACAAGAAGATGCTTAGAGGTTGAAATCGTTGCCTCATCATGATGGACGTGGTGCGACTGACGAGTTCCTTGCAGAACGAAACATGTCTCGCACTTCCATCAGGTGTGGCATCGATTTCAATATTTCTCTATCCCTTGAAGGATAATGGAGACATCACATCGTACACGTTCATATATCTAGCTCTACTATAACATTCTCTTGGTTAATTTGAATTTTTCAAATGAATATTCTAGTGTTCATTTTCTTTATATATATATATATATATATATATATATATATATATATATATATATATATATATATATATATATATATATAGTTCAAAGATTCACAGCTAACTCAATACTAGTAAATACTGAGACTCTTAATCGAAATATCGAAATATTTCAAATAAAACTCTCAGGGAGCTGTCTACACAAATGTTGTTAACGAGAACGAACCCATCACTTTCGAGAGTGAATATTAAGAACGTTTCGAAAAATTCATCGATCTTGTTGAATGATAATAGGATACAATTGTTTCATCATTATTATGAATCATCAGTCCATATTTAATCTATCAATCAAATATCGATGACTTTCAAAACGAACATAGGTCCTATACCAAATTAAGAGAGATTCTACAGAGTGAAATACTCACGTAGGCTCCCTCTATCGGCGACAGGACGTATAAACACTCCCTAGCGTTCAAGATTCCTACTCATGACAACAAGAGTGCGAGTGGAAGGCTTTGTAGATATTTCATTCGAACACAACAGAAAATTGTCTGAAATGTGTACGAATGATCCCATGCCTAATCGCTCCAGATCACGCCCAGGCGGGCAAAAGTGTAGCTAGTTCAAAGATTCACAGGTAATTCAATACTAGTAAATACTGAGACTCTTAATCGAAATATTTCAAATAAAACTCTCAGGGAGCTGTCTACACAAATGTTGTCAACGAGAACGAACCCATCACTTTCGAGAGTGAATATTAAGAGCCTTTCGAAATGTTCTCGTTGGCAACATTTGTGTAGACTGGAGAGAACAATAAGATCCCATACTAAAAAAATATTTGATAAAGGAAGAAAACACATAGAATTTAATATAGGAGAACTGGTTTATATTGAAAACGGAAACAAAATGAATAGAAACAAGATGGACAACTTAAGAATCGGCCCGTTTGAAATAACAGGAAAAATATCCAATACAATATACAAAATAAATACAGGAAGAACAAGAAAGGAAACAGGAATATACCATATAACAAAACTTATACGAATGGAAGAAGGAATAAATAGTGAAAGCTTGGGTGAAGAGTATTATGAATAGTTTATCCTAAACATTTTGAGAATTACTTGTATAATTCTCACCATGAAGGGGAGATGTAAAGAAAAATATTTCTTTAATTTCTTTACTAAATTGTCAGTGGTCTGTCACTGTCAAAACACGAAATGAGCTGTTGAGATAGATTGACTGATATTTTATTGTTCAAACTAAATAAAATTTATAATTTATAAGTTCCGTACATTAAGAGGGGAAGAAGAAACATTTATTGTAGTTTCTTTGTTTACAGAGAAACCAATCAGTTTTATTCCACCTTGGGAGAGAAATATCTTATAGTAATTCTCAAAATGTTTAGGATAAACTATTCATAATACTCTTCACCCAAGCTTTCACTATTTATTCCTTCTTCCATTCGTATAAGTTTTGTTATATGGTATATTCCTGTTTCCTTTCTTGTTCTTCCTGTATTTATTTTGTATATTGTATTGGATATTTTTCCTGTTATTTCAAACGGGCCGATTCTTAAGTTGTCCATCTTGTTTCTATTCATTTTGTTTCCGTTTTCAATATAAACCAGTTCTCCTATATTAAATTCTATGTGTTTTCTTCCTTTATCAAATATTTTTTTATTATAAGTATGGGATCTTATTGTTCTCTCCAGTGCTTCTTCTCTATCTTTAATCCATCTATCTATATTTGTTGGTTGTCGTAGTTCTTGTGGTAAGATACTGGGGTCTTTTCCTTCTAATAAATATTCTGGTGCAAAGCCTGTCACCGAGTGTTCGGTTTCATTATATTTATCTATACATTCTCTTGCAACTGATGTCCAGGATTTCTTCTCCTTCTTTTCATTGATTTTGCATCTCATTTTATTTACTAGTGTCTGGTTCAATCGTTCATTAAGTCCATTTGAAAATGGAGTATCTACTGCAGTAAAAATTAGTTGTACATCATTATCTGTCAGAAATTCTTTAAATTCTTTCGAATTTAATCCTGAATATTGGTCTGCTAGTAAAATATCAATTTTTTCTGTCTCTAGAACCTTATTCACTAACTTAATGAAATCCGCAGCACTCTGTGTTTTAGATGTTAGAATGAACGCAAATCTTGTGAAATGATCAACCAACAAATGTAGGTATTTCTTTGTAGATCGTTGTCCTCCAAAGCCACCAATAGTATCTATCGACATTATTTGAAATGGTTTTGTCGCTGGTCCCAGATGCGACATCAATCCGTATTTATTTTGGCCTCTAGACTTATTCTTGATACAGGTGTCACAAGTCTTACATATATTTTTTATATTTTTTGTTAGACTCTTGGCTGTATAATATGGGCTTATCTTATTTATCATTTGCTGATAAAGGATGGAGTACAGGAATGTATGCTATATATTACAGACATAAAGAAGGATCTCTGATGGAATATGCAATAAGAAAAGAAAAACTGTTATTAGAAATGGATGAAGATATTGGGGGGAAAACTCTAGTGATGCTGATAGCAGCTGGCTTACCTGAATATATAAGATATTTCTCTCCCAAGGTGGAATAAAACTGATTGGTTTCTCTGTAAACAAAGTAATTTTATTTAGCGTAAGTCCCGCATGGCATGTTTCACAAAAACCTTACTTATCTAACACAGTCTTACCTGTAAACAAAGAAACTACAATAAATGTTTCTTCTTCCCCTCTTAATGTACGGAACTTATAAATTATAAATTTTATTTAGTTTGAACAATAAAATATCAGTCAATCTATCTCAACAGCTCATTTCGTGTTTTGACAGTGACAGACCACTGACAATTTAGTAAACGCGGCACAATTAGGCGCGTTCAGAAATTAAAGAAATATTTTTCTTTACATATCAACATTTTCTTCTACATCAAAAATCTTTACTTTTATGTTTATTAAACCTTTCGTGTATGTCACACCATTGACAGTTTTTAATTTTATTCTATTTGCATCTTCTGAAACACTCTGTATTTTTACTAATCTTTTGTTGATTAGAGAGACCTGGGAACCTGAATCATATGTTCCATTTACTAGTATTTTGTCTTCTAATAACATTTTTATTTTTATCAATGGTGTGATTACTCGTTTTTTGTTTCTTCGTTTAGATTAACTTCTAATACCGAATTACTTCCAATGATTTTACTTTCCTTTCCTTCTTTTTTAAACCAACATGACTGTTCTGGGTGATATCGGGTACCTTTATTCAAATTTTCGCAGATTTTACATGGCTTCTTATTTATAATGTGTTTCTTGTTATCTTGTTTATCTTCTCTCTTTTTAATAAAGTTACTGTTGACCAATCCTTCGCACTTCTTTATTTCATGAAGCAATCCTGTTGAATTTTCGCACTTTTCTGGATCAATTCTGTTTCTTATATATTCAGGTAAGCCAGCTGCTATCAGCATCACTAGAGTTTTCCCCCAATATCTTCATCCATTTCTAATAACAGTTTTTCTTTTCTTATTGCATATTCCATCAGAGATCCTTCTTTATGTCTGTAATATATAGCATACATTCCTGTACTCCATCCTTTATCAGCAAATGTTTCCAAAAATTTTTCTTTCCATTCCGACCATTCTGCTTCTATTTTCAGGGTTTTCAGTGTAGCCGAGTGCCAGTCTGCACATGATTTGTCCAGAAATAATCTTAATATTTCTATCTTTGTTATATCTTCATTAATTTCATGTCGTTTGCATTCTTTTTCAAATGTATCCATCCATTGTTTTGCATTTGTGAATTTACAAACAAATTTTTCAATCATAAATCTTTCTGATATATTTTTTAAATTCAATTTGTTTTCTTTTTTGGAGTAGTATCTTCTGATTTTGTTTGTTTTATTTCGTTGAGGTACATATCGTTGAACATTAGGTTTTCATCTTCGTCAAAATAGGTATTTATCATTTCTTTTTCACTACAAGTTATCCATATTGTTCTCACTGCACCTCTTTGATTCAAGCTCCTTTTTAATCGTTTAAAGCTGTCCGTTTTGCTGAGAGCGACATGTTTACTTGCAATTTTATCATCTTCTTCCAAGGTATACTTCTTGTTATCTTCTGTTGATATTGAGGTTATAATGATAACATTTGACTTTTTGTCTGTTTTTGATGCTACGTATGTGAAGGTAAATTGTAATTTTGGTGCCATCATGAACAAGTATTGTAGTTTTATAAGATATTTCTCTCCCAAGGTGGAATAAAACTGATTGGTTTCTCTGTAAACAAAGAAACTACAATAAATGTTTCTTCTTCCCCTCTTAATGTACGGAACTTATAAATTATAAATTTTATTTAGTTTGAACAATAAAATATCAGTCAATCTATCTCAACAGCTCATTTCGTGTTTTGACAGTGACAGACCACTGACAATTTAGTAAACGCGGCACAATTAGGCGCGTTCAGAAATTAAAGAAATATTTTTCTTTACATATATATATATATATATATATATATATATATATATATATATATATATATATATATATATATTAAATACATTTTGGAATTTTTGGAAACTAACACAAAAAATAACTGCAGAAGCCAAATATTTCAACACCCTTCGCAACTGCAATCTACTCCAAGAAGAACTTCAGTTCGGCTTTTGGGTGTTTACGCATCCAGACTCGCAAGACCCTGATATGAAAGAGATCACGGCAATTATCAAGCAACTCAAAAACAACAAAGCAGCAAGAGAATATGGGATCATTGCGGTACTCTGGAAACTGAACGATTCTAATTTGAGGCAAAAACTTCATCATTTAATATCAGATATGTGGAGGACGGAACAGATATCAGAAGATTGAAAGTGCTCGCTGATACATCCATTGCAAAAAAAGGAGGACAAGATGGATATCAATAATTACAGAGAAATTTCCTTACTCCCGGTTGCGTACAAAATACTTTCTAAGACACTCCTAAACAGAGTAGAACACCAAGCGGATCCACAAATTGGAGAGGACCAGGCTGGATACAGAAAGGGCTGATCATGTGCTGAACAGATCTAGACTTTAGAGATGATATTACAGATGAGTAAATGTAGATATACAGTCATCACATTCATTGACTTCAAGAAATCATATGATTCGGTTAACCGCGAAACTGTTTTTAAAATCATGAAAGAATTTGAGTTCGATCGAAAGACCCGAAAATTTATAGAACCAGACACAATACAACTTCCCAGGTAAAATTCATAGTTGAAGTATCAGATCCCTTTGAAATCAAAACCGGTTAGCGGCAGGGGTCGGACTTTCGCCAATCCTTTTCAATATTATTTTAGAAAAGATCTTTATGGAATGGGAACTCCACTTGAGAGACATACAAGTGATGTTACAACATCAAAAAATGTTGTAACTTCACTATTGTTGAAAATCAATTGAATGTCAAATGTCTCGCCTTTGCAGACGATATTGCTATCACCACAGACAAGAGAACTGAAGCCATTCCCGCCGTAGAAAAAGTACATCAAATTGAGCCGAAAACCAGAACACAAATGACATGATAAAATCAAATACAAGGAAAGAAAACCAAGAAATAAATCTTGTCTTCAAGAAAATCTGCAAGTCTGCCATATCAAATACCTCGGAGAAGTTATACAGTCCTCAGGTTTAAACTGAACCGCTAATGTACAGAAAAGCTCCAAAGGGCCTACAAACTAACATGGGAGTACTATAATAAAAACTGCATTTCGAGTGTCGCCAAATGGAGCCTTTATAACACAACGATTCTTCCAGTTGCAATCTACGCATCTGAAACAATGGTTATTGACGATCATTCAAAAATGAAAATACAAAAACAAGAACGTGAACAAGAAAATGAAAAAAAAGAAATACAAAAACAAGAACGGAAAATCTTTAGAAAGATTTACCAGCCAATCAATGGAAACGGCATTTGAATGACCTCAATTTGAATGAAACAGCCCAGAATACGGAAGAAACTACTCGATATAATTATGAAGAGTAAATGCGGAACAGTCTGTCTAAAAGAGGACCAAAAAGATCTACAACAGATCAATTTAAAAAATCTCGAAGATCGCACTGAATGTCGGTATAAAATCGCACATCTGAAATTTGAACAAAAATCAAATCGCCAACATGAAATAAAGTGGACATATGAAAGGAAGAAAGAGTAGTCAGATAGGATGAAGCGTTTTTGGGGCTCAAATAAGATGAAGCAAAAGTCCTAATTATTGCGAATTCAAGTTCAATCGCTCTCCTGATGGGGAACAATCGTAAATCGTATATATATATATATATATATATATATATATATATATATATATATATATATATATATATATATATATATATATATTTATATGCATGTATGTATATAGGTGTGTATGATTTCGTGTAGAACTCTCTATGCTTTATACTAGAATGTTCACATAATACCCAAAAACTGAAACTTCCAGATAACGTATTTCAGTATTATTTCCTGAACAATGAACCCTTTGTTGAGTTGATATACGCTGCTTAAATTATGAAAGCATTGTAGCTATTCCACCTCCGCTTATTCTGACAGTCCTTTGAAATATGCCATTTTTTTGTGAAAAAAATGTCTCTGCGTACAGTTGTCATTGACGTCCTACATAACTCTATGAATAGTGTTAACCCGAAAGAAATGAAGAATCTAATCAAGTTTTCTGGATGGCATGAATTGTCTATAATAATCCAATTATAGAAAAATCACTAAAACATAAAAAATCAGAGAAAATTTTGATGAATAATGTAATAAATTATTTCATCTGTTCGAATGCATTGTAAAATGAATATTTGAAGAAAAAAAAATTACGATTTTTAATTTGCACATATATTTGGCAAGGATATGGAATAGTAAAGTTAGACTTCCTTATCTCTTCATTCAAAATTTCAAGTTATCCCAATTAAATATTAGGTACCCTTTTAAAACGTATATTTTAATCAATTATAATATTTGTGTAAATGTAATCAAATCAAGTATCAATTCGTTACTTTATTTTCTATTTTCAATTCCGAAAGTGAAAACCAGTAGCGAATATAACTGACAATATTTCTCAATTATTGACGATTTCACTTACTCAATTCCTCCGCCATTCCGTAGGCGGAGGAATTAAGTTTTGAAGTTTTTTATCAATAACATATTTCCAATAGTGTTAAGAAATGGATCTATAAATAGCCCACTTAGCAGAGTCCGACCAAATAAAAGATGAAAGGGCAATTTAGATCCTTGATGATCACAAAGTCCATGAAGGAATGAGTCTAGACATACATATTATAGAGAAAAGTAGAAGTCTAATGATAGAGAAAAAACAACAAGCATTGTTTTCTTGAATCTACTTGCATAAGGTGGTTCGCTTATTTCATTTTTTTGTAGTGTTATTATTATGGATTGTTAAATTTCATCATAAAAATTTAAATCTTATTCATTATTTCGCTGGTGAAAATTTGTTTAATTCAGAAATTCACATCGCTACGTTAGAAATTTGAGTTTGTATTTTTCAACATTAAATATTCTATTGCATTACGAGTTAGTGAAAAAGAAAGTATATCCAAGTCACGCTCCTTCAAACATGTCGAACATATGTTGTTTATTCGGATTGACAAATAAAATAATAAGTATCACTCGGCATTTAATTAAAAGTGAAATTCAACTACGCGTTACTTTCGATATATTTTCGAGGAATTGAAACCACTGATGTACGTACCTCTCGTTCAAAATCACGCGTGCATAGAAAAGTAATGATGTGATACATCTATGCGTACGATATTGTTCAGCAATTCTTGCTCGTTTCTCGCATTTTAATATGAATTTCCCAGGTAATCATCTTAGTTGTGTATCAATTTGAAGCGATGAAATTTCATATTCTTTCCTATAGAGATGTACTTGCGTGTACATATGTACATGTATTAGCGTACACAAATGACCTTGACTTTAATATCGATAGAAGAAATTATTTGGGTTCTAAGCCGGTAGATAGCGATCCCTGGTGGCCGCAGGATGTGATTTGGGGTAGGGGGTTTCAAAAATTTGAAAGATCAGTTATGGTCATATTTTTGTACTGTTTGATGTCAGTGAAAGATTCAAAGTGATGCAAATTAGTGTTCACTCGCTCTAGTTACAAGCATTGTTCATGAATTATTGTTGACAATTCTCATAGAAAATTTTTTTCAATACTGAAACTTGGCTGACGGAAAACTATTAAGCCTAAAAAAGGGTTAATGAATCAAAAAGATTGAGAACCCATCATGTAAACACTATTTAGGAAGTCATGGTGCAAAAAGATATATAGATAAAGTAAAGAACAAACTAGAAACAAAGATTTAGAGCAACAAGTTACAAAAAAAGGGGGAAGCAAAAACATAGGTTTATTATTTAACTCGCCCGTGAGATTCAGCAAACATATTCTGTAATGTTTAATAGTGTTGGCGTTTACTTGATGTAAATCCATTATATTGAAATCCATATTTATATTGAATATAAGCATCAATTAAAACACTTGAACTTATGATTTACACTTTATTAACCACATAGCATGACGCGTTTCGTCGTTACAAACGACTTCTACATCATTTTTCTCATTATTCTGTAAGCATCTGAAGAAGTCGTTTGTAACGACGAAACGCGTCATGCTATATAGTTAATAAAGTGTAAATCATAATTTCAAGTGTTTGAATTTAAGTTTATATTCAATTATTCTGTAATGAGTACAAAAAGCATAAGGCAGCCTGAAGTTGATTAATTCCAGCCGTCTCTGGAGCCAAAACAAACAAAGTAAGAGAATTCTTCACAATTTTGTCTGACTTCCATTGCCTATAAATATACGTTTGAATTCTGAAACGAAGCTATGATTATAAAAGCATTGAATGATTAAATTAATCAAATTTAACTGAAAAAGATTTATAATAATAAGTAATCTGAGAGCTGAAGCAAAAATATAATGAAAAAATAAAAATAAATGTAGAATCAAATAAAATAAATTGCTCTTAAAATAAAAGTAAAAATGAAATCATTAAATTCCTACCGCTGATGAACAAACGCAGTGTTGTATATTTTCATATTTTAGTATACTAATTATTAATCTCTTTTCATAGGTTTGTTTCAAAATTTGAACTTCAATTTACAGGCACTGGAATTCCAACAAAATAGTAAAGAATTTTTGTTGCTAAAAACCTTCAAACAAACGCAAAGGATGTTATTGAGTTCTTGGTGCTGCCTACTGTCAATTATCTTCAACTTATCCTATTGCCATAACATGTCTCTCTCTCTATATATATATATATATATAGAGAGAGACATATATATATATATATATATATATATATATATATATATATATATATATATATATATATATATATATATATATATATATATATATATATATATATATATATATATAAGTGTAAAATTGTTGGGTTATCGGCAATTTGGGCTATTAAATTAATCCAAGACTAATCGTCAGTAATTCTATATTTCGAACTAAGGTTCAGTTCTTCTTCAGGAATGCTGGAATCGTATTACAAGATGTTAAGTAATTATAAATGATAGTGAAAAATACCTACATCTGACATAAGTGGTTAAACTGACAAAAAACAATACAGAAGTCATTCAATAATCGATTATAAATGCAGGAAAGTTATTTCAAGAAAAGTATGTAGATAATAATGTAAACATGAAAAATATAATAAAGTGACGTTTCTCATGACATAGAACATTATTTGAATTGACGCATAGGTTACGAGTGTTTTCTGTAACTGTTGACAGGACGTCTGAACGTTGGTCTCAGCTATTTTTTTTCGAATTTAACCATTCTCATCCAACGAGAGTAAGTAGCTATATATGGAACTAAGATTCTCAATGTCTGCTCTTTTGTTGATGTTGTTGGGTATGTTCCTGATATAACACATCTCCAAGAACATTCTTTTATTGTAATTTGTCCCTACTGAGAGAATTTTTTTTTGGCTGGTTAAGGTCAAAGTTGTGGTTTAAAGAAGACGAATGGCTGGCAAGTGCGCATCTTCTCGGCTGCAGACGGATGTCACCGCTGTGAATCGCCATTCTCCTTTTTAACGATTGGGTCGTCTGACCGATGTACACGGAATGGCAGTCTTTACAATTCACTAGATACACACAATCAGAGATGGACAAAGTTGAAATCTTGTCTTTTAATCTACTGAAGAGTCTATAAACAGAAAATGGGTTATATCTGGCCAATTTTATATTTGGAACATCACTGAGGGCGTGAATTAGTCTTTGTGTCAACCCCCGGATATAGGGCAGCACAACATACCTCGTGGAATTGGTGTTTGGAGAGATATCATCACCCACAGAAACATTATCCAACGGCCTGGTTTGAGTAATCGTTGGAAGATGCTGAAAACACTTCGTCAAGAAGGATCTGGAGTAGCCATTTTCCAAGAAAATATTGAAGAGTCTAGTTTCAGCAGACTTTAGATATTGAGGATGACAAATTGTTCTAACCCTGTGTACCATTCTCTTTATTAGGTTGATTTTGATTCCCCAATTATGGTTGGACTTAGTATGGATGTATCGACTAGATGCTGTTGTCTTCTGAAACCAATCCAGTTTGATAACGTTTTCGTTAGATCTTATCACCTTCGTATCTAAAAAGGGAACGAAATTATCATTTCCTTCTTCCACCGTGAAGGTAATATGTTCATCGAAGGAGTTGAAAATCGTAAGGATCTCCTCCGTGCCATAGTGAGGTATTGAAGGGATGAGATCATCAACATACTGGTATATGAAGGGTAATTGATATGATAAAAGGGGAATACAATTTTTTAATAGTGCCGACATAGTGATGGAAGCCAAGATAGGACTCAACCTGCTACCCATTGGACATCCAAAAATCTGGGAGTATGTAGTTCCTTGAAAGACAAAATAGTTTGAGTTGAACAGAAATCTCATCACAATGCAAAACATATCAAAGTCCATGCTGGTTACACTGCTGATCCCATCCCATTCCTCTTCTATAATCTTTAGAACATTGTTGATGGAGATATTGGTGAAAGGTTGACGACATCTAATGAAATGACTTTGTAACCATCCGGCAGTTGAAAGTTGTTAATTCTTTCACTGAATTGAAAGGAGTCTTTTATGGCATAGATATGATAGTCGGAGAATGCTGCTGATAGCATCGTTGCCATGTATTCACTGAGATCAGAAGCAGCCGAACCAACAGTGGAGACAATGGGTCTGAGAGGTGCATCTACTTTATGAATCTTTGGTTGCCCATAAATTCTGGGCGGTTGGGCTTTATAAGTTGCCATCTTTTTTGCTGTGATACTGTCAATAATGTTTTTGTCTTTTAGTTGTTTGATAATTTGATTATTTTTGTTTTGGACCTGCATCGTTGGGTCTTTTGTCAGTATTGTATAAACTGAGCGATCCTGGAGCAAGTGTTCCATCTTTTGATTGTACTGTTGTTGGGTAAGTGCTACTGTAACATTACCTTTGTAAGCGGATGTAATAATAATGTTCTCATGTGTTTTTGGAAAATGTTCTAAATTCACAATGTTCTAAAGATTATAGAAGAGGAATGGGATGGGATGAGCAGTGTAACCAGCATGGACTTTGATATGTTTTGCATTGTGATGAGATTTCTGTTCAACTCAAACTATTTTGTCTTTCAAGGAACTACATACTCCCAGATTTTTGGATGTCCAATTGGTAGCAAGTTGAGTCCTATCTTGGCTTCCATCACTATGTCGGCACTATTAAAAAATTGTATTCCCCTTTTATCATATCAATTACCCTTCATATACCAGTATGTTGATGATCTCATCCTTTCAATACCTCACTATGGCACGGAGGAGATCCTTACGATTTTCAACTCCTTCGATGAACATATTACCTTCACGGTGGAAGAAGGAAATGATAATTTCGTTCCCTTTTTAGATACGAAGGTGATAAGATCTAACGAAAACGTTATCAAACTGGATTGGTTTCAGAAGACAACAGCATCTAGTCGATACATCCATACTAAGTCCAACCATAATTGGGGAATCAAAATCAACCTAATAAAGAGAATGGTACACAGGGTTAGAACAATTTGTCATCCTCAATATCTAAAGTCTGCTGAAACTAGACTCTTCAATATTTTCTTGGAAAATGGCTACTCCAGATCCTTCTTGACGAAGTGTTTTCAGCATCTTCCAACGATTACTCAAACCAGGCCGTTGGATAATGTTTCTGTGGGTGATGATATCTCTCCAAACACCAATTCCACGAGGTATGTTGTGCTGCCCTATATCCGGGGGTTGACACAAAGACTAATTCACGCCCTCAGTGATGTTCCAAATATAAAATTGGCCAGATATAACCCATTTTCTGTTTATAGACTCTTCAGTAGATTAAGAGACAAGATTTCAACTTTGTCCATCTCTGATTGTGTGTATCTAGTGAATTGTAAAGACTGCCATTCCGTGTACATCGGTCAGACGACCCAATCGTTAAAAAGGAGAATGACGATTCACAGCAGTGACATCCGTCTGCAGCCGAGAAGATGCGCACTTGCCAGCCATGCGTCTTCTTTAAACCACAACTTTGACCTTAACCAGCCAAAAATTCTCTCAGTAGAGACAAATTACAATAAAAGAATGTTCTTGGAGATGTGTTATATCAGGAACATGCCCAACAACATCAACAAAAGAGCAGACATTGAGAATCTTAGTTCCATATATAGCTACTTACTCTCGTTGGATGAGAATGGTTAAATTCGAAAAAATAGCTGAGACCAACGTTCAGACGTCCTGTCAACAGTTACAGAAAACACTCGTAACCTATGCGTCAATTCAAATAATGTTCTATGTCATGAGAAACGTCACTTTATTA
Source organism: Henosepilachna vigintioctopunctata (assembly GCA_030704895.1). Taxonomy (NCBI): domain Eukaryota; kingdom Metazoa; phylum Arthropoda; class Insecta; order Coleoptera; family Coccinellidae; genus Henosepilachna; species Henosepilachna vigintioctopunctata. The sequence continues at coordinate 2,857,074 of JARQZJ010000129.1, forward strand.
TATTTTTCATGTTTACATTATTATCTACATACTTATTCTTGAAATAACTTTCCTGCATTTATAATCGATTATTGAATGACTTCTGTATTGTTTTTTGTCAGTTTAACCACTTATGTCAGATGTAGGTATTTTTCACTATCATTTATAATTACTTAACATCTTGTAATACGATTCCAGCATTCCTGAAGAAGAACTGAACCTTAGTTCGAAATATAGAATTACTGACGATTAGTCTTGGATTAATTTAATAGCCCAAATTGCCGATAACCCAACAATTTTACACTTATATTCGTTATTATATATATATACTCTTATATCAACAATTTTTGTGGAAAATTCGTACCATCTCATCTGTCTTTTTATGTTTGTAGTAATGAGTCAGGTGTAGATTACTGAACGCCTCTTTGTGTATTGTCACTTTCATATATTATACATCTACATATTCCATGTATTTGACGAAATCATTTGATACGCTTTCCTGATGTTATAACTGAACAGCTGTTATGAACATTCCAAGAATATGCCTTAGGTAATCTGATTTAATAGGAGATCCGTGGCATTTATTGAATAGATGCATCATATTGGACATATAATGTGGCATATAAGTAAGTACACTATGTGTGTGAAATATACTAGGACATTATTTCGAAATAGCTTTATTGAATTAATGAAGATAATAGCGTGTTAAAGCTGGCTATGTGAACATGTACGAACTGATTTCTGCATTATCATTCAAGAAATAATTGTTATAGAATATTGAAATCAATACTTACTATTGATGGAAACACAAGACAAACTGTTTTGTTCTACACGGATCTCATCAGTTGTGCCATATCCATCGTCAAATGAGAAGCATCGACTTCAATTCTCAAATACCTCTCATAACTCCGAAGACAGAAATACATAGTTACGCATTAGACAGAAATAATGGAAGGATTACTATATACATTCCATCTAGGTATACAAATTTACATATATCAATCAATAGAGAAACAATATGAACACATCGAGCTCCGAAAGTTCAACACGACTGTGTATCTACTGAATTTTGCAACGTCTATTTCGACAATTACATCCAGGATTATGGAGGCATTACTTCGTACATATTCACATTAGTACATAGATATTCTTTTATTCATTAAAAAAAATTTTTTCAAAGAGTATCCTAGTATAATTCACATTCAATATTAAGAGGGCGATGAACGTGATTGCTTTACATATACATTTATGTGTATTCATACTGATTATTCATATTTATCAATTGTTCCTATGTAGACAACTTCCGTGTTCAGGTTCATAACCGCGTTACTACTAGCGCAACCTAGCGACCATAAACATCAAATAGATGTTATAACACTAAAACTTTTAAGATTGTAAAATGTAAAAATGAGAAAAGTCTTCAAAAATTCGTTGTGAATTCTGATTTGACGTATAATACGTCTAATCTTATAATAAGATTAGACGAATTGAAAATGTGAGCTTCATAAAATGATTTATGTTTGAAGATTTTGTAAGGGGTTTTGGTTGATGAATTAGTTCCAAAGTCCGTGTATCTCTGGATTTTCCAATCTACATAAGTTTTGGTATTCTTATATGAGAAAAGGAACTGAAATATGCATAATTCTGGCATCACAGAAAACGACAGTGAAATAATTTTCGCAAATATTTCAATGGTATGACGAATGTATATTTATTTATTGCCCTCTTCAATTTATCGAACCCACTAACACCAGTAAGCCAAAACCGATAGGCTTTTGGCTTACATAGGCCTTTTTATAGGTACTGACCGACTACTGAGCCTCTATTTAATTTTTTTATTAATTATAATGAATTATAAAATATTAGAAAAAATAGGAGAATAAATAATATATGAATATAATTTTTTGAAAGTTTGAATATGTGTAACTGACCTCGATAGTTACTAAAGTCTTTGTAGATTGAACGTTTAGTGACATTCCATTTTATTTTCGCTAAGGCCTCTGACACAGGAACATTTCTAGTGAAATATTCCCTCAGTGGTTTCCTGAGTTTGTTTTTGTATTTACAATTCAACATAAACTCTTTATTTTCATTATTTTTATATGGTATAAAATAAATACTAAAATGAAAAATGTACCAAGTCATGCTAAATAAACTAGGCTAACTAATTTTCTTTGTGCCATCGCAATATTCAAACGGGAATTGTTTCCTTTTGGAAACTTTAGTCGTTTATTATATCGAGATTCTGAAGTTATAGAAGACAGGAAATTAATAGGGGCTCTGAGGAATCTCGACATTTATAACACGAAAGCGTGTTTAAAATTTCTATACGCAAATAATTATTTTCATGTTTCGGAAAATTCACATCGTTAACTCAAGGAAGATTCTGATATTTCAAGTGACAAGTTTAGTAGATTAATCGCATTTCGAGATAGAACACTGGATGGTGGAAGAACGAGAAATAACTGTAGTTCACAGTGGCGGATTATCACATTTGCCGCCAGTAGGCTATTGAAACTTTGTCGCCCCTTCTGATCTCGGCATTTCCATACCTAACACGTGCAAAAGAAGGCGAAAAAAATATTTAAGAATTTAATTCTGAAAAAATTCTTCAGAATTAAAACACTGAAAAAATTACTTTGTTTTTAAAGTAATCTATATCTTATGAAAAATTAAGAACTGACTATATTCATTCTGTCTAGTAAATTTTCTGAATGAATAACATTTTTTCTACACCAGTTCAGTAAATAAGCTTCTAAATAATATAATCCATGAAATCAATAAATACTTGTACATACAGCAGCTTATGAATTTCTAGTGTGTACTGATATTTAACACAATCAAACAATAGGTTTTCTCATCACAAATATTACACTATATTCAACATCATCGTATTCCAAAATACCTGCACAGTTTTCAAACAATAGGCTTTCTCATCACAAATATTAAACTATATTTAACATCATCGTATTCCAAAATACCTGCACAGTTTTTAAACAATAGGCTTTCTCAGCACAAATATTTAACTATGAAAGAACACTTGCACTAATTTTAACAAATAACAAAAAAAAACTTTTCCAAATTTGCAAAAATTTCGCCCCCAAAGTCTGCAGCCCTTGGTTCCAGCCTACTCAACCTGCTGGTAACCCCGACAGTGGTAGTTTATGGTTTCCAGCATCTGAAATGTGCAGTTTGACAGAATGTGACAGAATTCATGATCACACATATGACATTTGTGATATTGTGTATATTATGATTGTCCTATAATGAAGGCCACAGGTTGAGGCGAAAAATTATAATGTGGAGGCCACACATTGAATCATTTGCTGCCAGGCTGGGTAGAAGGATATTTGTAATTCGTAATTCGGTCCGATCTGTGTCTGGTGGAATGCTTAGTTGGATATTTTTCCTTGTTTGAGCCTGTGCTTCGATGTGATTTGTTGGTGTGAGGTCATTGTTGTGGAGCTATGGAAACCATATTTAGACGACAGAGGAATGCAATCAGAATTGGTTCCCTCGGTTACAGATTATACGTTTCATTAATATTTTCGATTATATATATATATATATATATATATATATATATATATATATATATATATATATATATATATATTTATATATATATATATATATATATATATAATGGGTGATTTTTTATGCGTATTTTTTTTTCAAATCGAATAAAACACTCAATTTGCATCATATATTCAAAGTTTTATTGAAATTGATAACTTGGCCTCTGCCATTTACATTTTGAAGATAACTTCATGTAAATGTTGTCCGCGGCTCCGTATCAAATGGTCCATTCGGAAGGTCCAATTTTGCGTCACTTTTTCGAGCATTTCGGCCTGTATCCCACGAATTACGCGTATTATGTTATCCTGTAAGACTTCAATCGTGTTCGGCTTGTTCACATACACTAACGACTTTACATAACCCCACAAGAAATAATCCAGAGGCGTCAAATCGCATGATCTTGTCGAGTCTAAAAACCACGAAGCGAATTTTGAGATGATCCCGCTTTGTCCCTACTCTCCAGACTTAGCCCCCAGCGGCTATTAATTGTTTCTTAACCTCAAAAAATGATTTTAACCTCAAATGAAAGATTTGTGATCAACGAAGAAGTAAACGAAACAATAAATCAGTATTTTGAGGGGCTTGACGAATGTAAGTTTGAAACAGGTATAACTAAATTAGAACACCGTAATGAGAAATGCATCAGTTTTGATGGAGATTATGTTAAGAAAAAAAGAAAAATTAATTGAACCTGACCAAGGAACAAATCTTTTTGCTTGGTCAGGCTGGAAACTTTTCACCCCACCCTCCTATGTTTTCGTTTGTTTATTATACACTTATGAAACCAGATAATATAATTAAACCAGAAAACAGATACCAAATCTATGGGTGGTAAAATTTACCACTATGATCAGATGTAAATCTGATATAAGACTGAAAATTACCAGATTCAGCAAGCCCTACAATGGTCCGAATTAAGTACTGGTTTTCAGTTTTTTACTTCGATTTATAATTTTACAGAGTTTTTACTTGTTGACTTTTTCCAGTATACGATCTTCCTTGTTTTTCTTCTGTTGATTTCTTCATGGTGTATTGCACCAATAAACTTACTCACTATAACAAATAATAAAATTTAGATTTGTAACAAAATATAACCAAATTTTTAAATAATGAAAAGTTATCAATACTGGAGATTAATTATAATGATTAATCTAAAGTAGATAGAAATTAATAACTTCGCATGATTGGAAAAATCGACCCAGTGTAACGGTATAACGCGAGGCAGAAGAAGAAGAGTTCATTTAGGCAGATCTACCCTCTTCAGATCTCAGATTATTCCCTTAAATCCATCTTGTACAAACCCAACGTTTCATTTATAATACCATGAATAAAAGGAAGAAGTTCATGGAAAATTCGAACTCATTTGTCATTTGAAATGGCAACGCAAGAGTTTCTACTCATTTATTCAATAACACTTTATTACTGAACATTTTCTTTTCGCTGTGGTTGCAACATGACGAAGAATTACATCGTCTAGTTGTCGAAGCCGATCAGATATTAATAGCGTTATTATATAACGCAATGCATATAGAACATGCTATTTCCTAGAATTTAAATTTTTTTAATGCAATAAAATTCGAGCGTCATAAGCTTGCCGTTATGAAATATTCATGTAAATGCACTTGTTGATCGTACCTACATTTCATACTCTACAATTATATTTAAGTGCGTATTTTATATTCAGTATATGAAAGAACTCAGTGAACATAATTTATTATTTCAACAAAGCGCGGATTTACGCGAATTGTATTGGAAAAATATGCAAAGTGTAATTTCGCTCGGATTAAAGCTGCCATACACGATCCGTTTAAGCACTTGCCAACACGGCCAAACTTGAAGAGAACCTCACTCATCAGTGGACATTGACAATGTCATACTATATTACAATATTACACGTTTACACAAAATTTTGCTCACACACTTACGGTTAAGCTATAATGACTATGGCCGACTTTGCTTCCAACATTGAAGAATTTTCAACAGAACTTCATTTTCCTATTCAGATTCTTAAAAAACATCTACTTTATTATATGCTTTCTTCAAATGTACTGGTTCATGCAATACTAGGGAATGTACGCACTTCTTCTAGTACATTATGTGTTCATAATATGCTATGAATAAGACTTCTTGACAAAAAATCCGATCATTATGATTATAAAAATAATAACATATAATAAGCATATATTTCCAACAGATAATTACCCAATTACAGGAAAATACATAATGAATAAATAACTAAAAATATCAATAACAACATAAATATACAATATTAAGACATAATTATAATAATAAAAACATTATCAAATATTATAACCTAAGTCTATACTGTCAATATCCAAATGTTCAATTATAATAATAATCAAGAAAACAAATCACTCAGAACTCCATTCGGAAGAAATCAAGATACCTCACTGTTAATATTTAAATACACATTTATGACAGAAACAAGCGAGTCTCAGTGCAAATCACAGCAGCTTGATACCTGGTTTGCAGTAGAACATGCAAAGCTAAGGCGATTGCGAGAGAAGATTGGTTCTGTGGGTTTTTGAGTAAAATGTCTGGTTCTAGTACACCTAGGAGGAACAAAGAAATTAAGTTTACCCAGAAGCTCAGGACAGTCGAGATTATCATTGAGCAAATTGAATAAAAATTTCAATGCATTCAAACTTCTCCTGGTGTGGAGGCTCCTAGTGTCAAACCTCATTAGCAAACAAGCTTGATCACACACCTAGGTAGATATACACTATCCTCTCGAAATGAGAGCCATTTCAAGAACTTCCTCTGCAGTGCTTCCAGGTGGTTTATGTGACAATTATATATGGTCGCCAAACAAGGCAGTCATACTCAAGTTTACTTCTCACTAGGGCATTAAATAAATTGACAAGTGTTGAGAAACTCGAAAACAATCTAGCATTACGGACGATGAAACCATAAACGCTACATGATAAAATCAATTGGTTGATATGAGGTAGCAATGAGAATTTTTGATCAAATGCTAGGCCGAGATCCTTAACCTCCAGAAGTCGAGTCAGATCACCTTCAATGTTGTAATCAAAAGATTTCACATTTCTCTTCCTAGTAAAATTCACCACATTATATTTCATGACATTCAAGTGTAAACAATTATTGTTACACCACCGGCTGATATTATTCAGGTCACTTTGCAGCCTCAAATAATCATGCATAGATGACACGCTCTTATAAATTTTAATATAGTCCCCATAAACTATCTTCACGCAGTCCACCATCTCTAAGAGATCGTTAACAAACAGGACAAATACTTATATACATATTTGAATAGTAGTTATCAAGAAATTTCATACTTAATACAAATGATTGAATATAACTTAAATTCAAACACTTGAACTTATGATTTACACTTTATTGACTACATAGCATGACGCGTTTCGTCGTTACAAACGACTTCTTCAGATGCTTACAGAATAATGAGTATTAATTATTAATATTATGAATGAATATTATTCTGTAAGCATCTGAAGAAGTCGTTTGTAACGACGAAACGCGTCATGCTATGTAGTCAATAAAGTGTAAATCATAAGTGCAAGTGTTTGAATTTAAGTTATATTCAATTATAATGGATTTACATCAAGTAAACGCCAACACTATTAAATATTAATACAAATGGTTAAAGTAATGAGTTCAAATATTACGTAAGCACTATAGGCGGCTTGGAGTACTTTGCTCTGCTTATTTTTTATGCCATCGTGTCTCGATTCCTTAACCTATTTTTCTTTCCTAGATTTCATGTCAGTCTAGAATTGCTCAGGTTGAGTTACAACCAAAGAAAAAAATTTTGTCCCAATTAATTTGAACAGCATAGTAGTAGGGGTCCAAGATTAGATCCCTTCGGCACTCCCGAATTTACTCGAAATTCTCTCGATTTGCAATTTTTTATTTGTACGAATTGACTGCGATAACTGAAGTAGGACTCCACGAGTGATAAAGTGATAAATTATTCGCAAATCCAAAAAGCTTACCAGTTTCAGCTATAAGTTAAATGGTTTATGGTTTATCTTATTAAAAGCCTTCTGAAAATCTGTATAGATAATGTCGACCTGCCTGTCGCCTGATTATACTTATTCTATTTAATTGTTGTGGGTTTGAAGTGGTTTGAAAGTATTCGTCAGTTTTCAATAATTTAAGAACTACGAGTATATTTATTTATAACTACGAGTATTATCTTCAAATGATGTGTCACATTTTGCCACAAGAATTTGTGATGCAGCAAAAACGTGTACCTTATTTTATAGACAAAACAAAGTTTGTTACTTCAAGAAGATGATTTCACAGTAACTTATGCATTTACGTATAAATTTTTTGATGTTTTCAAATAATTTCTTAGTGGGTATATAGGAAGAGCGTAGTCAAAGAGAACAATCTAGCTCTGTGCCTGTCATATACATTTTTTGCTGAAAATATCTAAAGTTACGCAAACACTCGTATTTGCTTTCTGTTTTCATCTCTGAAGAACTTCAACTTAGTGGAAAGACACCCATCTCACAAGTTCTAAAATTATCTGAGGATGAATGAAAGTTGTAAGACTTTTAAGATTTTTTATATTTTGTGTTTGATAGCCAGTAAATAACTGAGACACAAACTAATATTTTTTTTGGACCCCTAATTGGAATTTGATATATTTACGCACAATCAAGATTGTAATAGTATTCCTTGAGATGAAATCTCTTCGCTTACTACTAATGCGAAATTGTTTTTAATCGCAAGCTGAGTAAAGTACTCTCGGTCGAAAAGTAGGCTCTGCTACTCGAATATTTGACATTTCTACTCTAACCGGTGTTAAATATGATCTAGTTTTGTATCTTACAAATATCGGATCATTCAAACTTTCTTCTAGACAACTCGTTGTCATAAATGACCATTGAAATCAGTGAAGATATTTCCTTGTCGTAATGGATCCTCTCAAATTCTAAGCATCCAACTCATTGACATCCTAATGTTAAGTGCCGAGCCAGAAAATATATAGAAAATACTTGTCCTCGATTCTTATATGTCATTTAACCTGATCATTAGTTTTCATTACAACGGCCAATCCTAAAAGCCTATCATTTATCAAGGTCAAGCGTGGCCTACTGACTGGCGAGTCGGTAACTCCTAAACGCTTCAACCGCTTTTGTGCACGGAGAGATGTGGATGTATACAATAATTATTAGTCCTGTTTGCAGGCGGGCACTTTCTCCTCGTTTCTGCGGTTGTTTCTGTCTGTGTTGGGTGAATTGCGGACGGTTTTAATTGTACCAAACGTTGCTGAGAGAGTTAAATCGTGTAAGATGTGAAACAATCGTGACTTGTATCTTATTAGTCTGAAATTTTTTAAAACGTATGCAGCTGTCTAGATCAGCGATCAGCTATATTTCGGACCTAGTAGATCTTTCTCATCATCAATATGTTCGCTGGTTTTGACAGCGACAACTCTAAATTGAACAGATACAGCAGATTCAAATGATTCAAAGCCCTCAAAATTATTTTTACTTCTGGTTCATCAAGAGTTTGCCATTTATTTTCTAAGTTCCCGTTCTTTGTGGCTCAAAAATAATTGCCATTGTGCAATGTAGGCTAGTAAAAAGTAATTAAAAGGAGGGCCAATATGTACGATTTCAGTTAGAAACTAGGAACCAAAATACATCTAAAATAAATGAATAACAATGCAAAGTTCTTATATTTTATTTTCTTTTCAGACTTGCTATTAATTCGAGAATTGCGTCTGCCTTTTTGAGCGTAGATTCTTAAAATTGGACTCAAGAATTTCGCGATGCTTTTTAAATAATGCCGCACTTTTCCGAGGTATCACAATGCTCAATAAGGTAGTTTAAGGAAGACCCTAAATTTTTTCATATATTTTCGCTGCTTTTTACGCAGACAATAGTTTTTAAGTACCTAATTCATAATAAACCAGGTAATATTCACTTCACTGTTCATTATTCTCTATATTTCTCTCTGAAGCTATTTTTTCTGAGTTGATAATCACCCTGCATATTCTTGTTTGATGAGCCAACTTTTTTGCCTTCCTAAAAGATGTCAGACATTTAACTCTAGATTTGAAATATAAAAAAACACAATTGTCTTTATTCAAATTGTTATTTTTCATGGAATATTAGATTACGTAGTATAGATTTATTTATTGAAAAACACATCTCGCAAATGGCCTCCATAACTTTAGTTACTGTGTGTGGCTGTATTTCGTGGAAACCTCCATTAACTTCCTCCTAACTTCCGCTTGATTGTAGGTTTGTTGCCATAGATCTTCGAATTCTAATATCCCTTATAAAATATATCTAATGGTGTTAGTGGTACTGATTAATTGGTTAATGGTGCTGATCTAGTGGTCAATTCTGATCACAGAAAGAAGAAGGCTCACGACAAGGAAAAGTTTCATACTGAGTTTTAACTGTCTTGCATATGACTGAGAATTACCTTGTTGAAACCACTCATTTTCCTCATCAATATACATAAAAAACTGTAGTAAAACCACTCATTTTCCTCATCAATATAGTTAAAAAACTGAAGTAAAATGTCACGATATCGAGTACATCACCAGTCACTGTTGAGCTTCAAATCAATTGATGTATTGTTTCCAAGACCGTACCAAACAACACAACTTTGTGGATGTATGCCTTTTTCAACAATCACTTTACGGCTTTGCTAAACCCAAACAGAATAATTTTGGCGACCAACAAATCTTGTAAAATTTGAAAGAAAATGTGCTTCGCCGCTTAGAATGATTTTGCTGGAAATATTAATGTCTAATCATCCATTCGACGAACTCTGTTCACAATACATGTAACACTGTATTTGTCAGTGACAAAATCAGCTTCAAACTTGATTACCTATATATTTCCTACTCGAATTCTCAAAAGAACATTTGATGAATTCTGTACTTCCTTCAAATGTACTGGTTTGGGCACTACTAGGGAATGTTGACAAAAAATCCGGTCATTATCATTATACTCATAAAAATATTTAAATGTTGTGGGTTTGAAAGGCTTTCCTGACCACTTTTCTTGATTAACTGTATTCGAATGTACCTTTAGCGCTTCTTTAATGTTAGGAGTCCAAAATATTTGTATTGTTACATTTTCATGCCATCGGAACAGCAAATGGCTCAAGAATCAACAGAGTTACTATGCAATCTCATGGGGCGTATAAATATAACGGTACATTTTTATCGTGCAGCATCCCTGGTGAAGTGGATGTTGCCCAATACTTCCCTGTACTTACTACGGAAGCCAACGTGTTGTCCCACATTTTCTTCTCTTTTTGCTTTTGCATATATTTTTGCATCGGTTTTTATTCGATGTCATGTGTTTTAATTCATGGAAAAGTGGGTCAAAACTTCGACGAACCCCTTCCGTTTATGCATTTAGGTGTTTGAATTTACAAAATAAACCCATTTGTTGTTATAATTGTTATATTTTTTTGGTATATGCTGTAGAGTCCGTCTTCAAATCTTGTTCAAGACTCTGAATTGATGTTCCAGGATTTCAATCAATACTCTCAATCATTAATTTGATATTGACTTGATATTTTAATGTCTTCTTTCTATACCTACATTATATATTGAGCATCAGCAAATGGTCCATTTAAAATGCAACCGTCAAGCTTTCATTACTTCATAGATTTTCTTCAACAATGAAAACACTGTGTTTTACCTACCTTGTAACCCTACATTTTTCCAATTCTTAATTTTCAGGTTTTTATATTTTCTGAATTGCCAACAATGTACCGCACAAGTCGTGGGTAATTTTCGACAATCAAATACCCTGTTGATGACAATAGGGTATTTGACTGTTTCCACAAAAATATTTCAAATTATTCTTTATAGCTGATGCATATTTCCCATTTGATTAATTCTCTTTAAATGTTTCTAATATTCATTAAAATGACAGAGAAAGTTTGAATGAATAAGAAACCCGCCAAAACACTGCTATACAGGTTACTTAATGTGTTGAGGTCACGATGCAATAAACACAGTAACCGTCACATTGTAATACGACTGCCTGACTTTTTTTTTGATATGATTTACTAAATTTAATATGACTATTAAATTTAGTGATTGTTGGCGATTTCATAACTTTATTGGAATAAAATGTCTTATAAATGGTGCGTATTGCCACAATGTACTAACACATCTATTAAAACCCCGGAGAAAATGTTTATGAACCTTCGACAAACACTAAAATTCGGAAAAAGTGGTTAATTCTCTCTCGTAGAAGCCCGAAAGATATAGCTGTGAAATCTCACGCTTTCATGTGTGAAGATCACTTTAACGTAAGTAAATAATTCCTACCCTATATTTCATACATAAATAACGAATTGATTTTATTACATATTCGTTATAGTCTTCTTTATACATTCTACTATATTTTGAGGTTATTAATTACGTACGTATTTTATTTTTGATCTTGAACGGAATAAACTGCATTTTTTCGTATCTTTGTATTTTTATGCTCTGGTATAATAAAAGATTTAAAATAATAAAACTTCAATACTTTATTGTATGTGAGTTAAATTTTTTGTTTTTAAAAAATTGTCCAACCATAATAGCGTCTATTCTTGGAAGATTTCTGCTATCAGCTTTAACAAAATGGCTCTCCATCGTACCTTATATAATATATATTTATAATTATTCAAAATGATTTCTCTGTTTTGTCTCTAACAAATAAAATAGCTAATTAAACCAGGAAATAAACACTCAAACACACAGGTACAAAGACATCGTAGAAATGAACGTTAGCCTTTGTTGGCTTTGTTTCCTGCACGGTGACGTCACTCGCGATTTAGCCAATCCAGTGCGTTTTCAATAACGTGATCAAATATGAAATTTTAATTATTTTATTATTGATTTCTTTCAAAAATTATATATATTTCAAAAGGATGTAATGGCTATATTAGTTTAATATAATATTTACTAACAACTTAACAACATTTTGATCTATATTTTTATTGCAGTCAAATACCCTATAACATAATCAACCTTTTGTAAGTGTTTTGATGTAGTTTGACAGTTTACAGTAATCAGCAAATTATTCATCTGTCTACAATTTCAACATATTGCGTACTTCATGAAAGTTCAAAAGATAACTGGATTGATTATGTTGATTATGTTCTTTTTTCGCATACAATCTCGCATGATTTTTCTTATTAGGATTCTTATTTAGTCGTTTTTTTGGTAGCTTCGCATTGAGCTTATCTAAAATTGTATATCAATTGTAATTGTAACGGGTTATTTTTTAAGAGTTAAGTTTTTCAGGTTGGCGGCAATGGTTGGTAATGGCATCCAAAGGTAATCTGTCAAAGTGAAAAGTTTTCAGTATACTCCGCCATTTCATCATGGAAAGACTTACAAACGAACAACGATTGTAAATTGTTGCAATTTACTATCAAATTTCGTGCTCTGTGAAAAATGTGTATCGTTTGTTACAACCATATTCGATCTGGTGAATCAACAATTCGTGATGTTATCACCAAATTTCGCACCAAGTTTACTTTGTTGGACATTAAACCATTGTCTCGCATGCGTACAGTGCGTACTGAAAAGAATATTGCAGCCGTAGCGTACACTGTTAATGAGGATCGTGAAATGTCATTTCGTCGCCGTTCTCAGCAAGAGGGCATGTGTCAAATTGGACCTTCCGAATGGACCATTTGATACGGAGTCGCTGACAACATTTACATGAAGTTATCTGTAAAATGTAAATGGCAATGGCCAAGTTATCAATTTCAATGAAAATTTTGAATATATGATGCAAATTGAGTGTTTTATTCGATTTATTCGTAAATTATATTATTTATTCGATTTTAAAAAAAAACTACGCTTAAAAAATCACCTTTTATATATATATATATATATATATATATATATATATATATATATATATATATATATATATATATACGTTTTGACGTTCGACAAGTATTTTCATCGCATAATCATTCAAAGACAAATTTTTAATCGAAAATCTGCGGCAACTATTTTGAACGTTTTCTGTATTTCTCATAGAAATTCTCATTTCTATTTAAATCAATGTAAAAATAATGAATACATCAGATCATTCTGATGAATCCTGTTTCAGTTTCATTTGATTTCATGTCGGTATTTTTCTCCAGAAACATTTCATGTGTTCATAATCGCCAGTGGGTCATATCGTGCATTTAAAATTGAAATCTTCTAAGAATTGTCCAACTCTCACTTATAGTCTTTTATCCACCTCAAAACACGAGAAGGTATTTCCACATCTGTATTAGTTATTGTGTATAGAGTTCATTGACTGATCGGCACTTTCATAAGAAGTAGTAGTGTCATTATAACAGGACTCAAAACACGGATTACATTTATTGTGCAATGCATCTGCATTAAGTCTGACAAACTCGAAGTCTATTATTATACAAAAATAGAATGTTTTAAAATGAGTTAATTTGTAAGTAGTATTTATCACTTGGAATTAAGTAAATACGACAAGCTTACTTGTCTTCTTCACTTAATTCACATAATTAATAGAAAATAATATGACATCTCAATGTTTATTAGTACTAGGTACATGTTATTCCAGTCTACGCGTTTGGTATATTGAGAAAAGTCACTGGACTTAGTTTCACAAAATTATTTTAATGCTTGACAATTTTTTCTGGGTGTAGCCCCATTTCCAACAAAAAGCTAAGCTCATTTGAAATTTTAACATTGTTACATCTACAATACAGGCTATGCTGATGATAATATGTGAAAGGAATATGTACAATATGCAGAAGAAATACTTTAATTCAAACAATAAATTCGCTATAATTTTTTCAATATGTAAAATATTAGACATTTGTCAATTTGGTTATTGTTCTGTGTTCTGGAAATTACTTCAGTCACATCTGGTATCAACTATCTGCCATCATAACAAGCGTCATTTTGAATTTTCGTTCTAAAAATGTATGAGTATTACTTCTATATTTAAAGTACTCTAATATAGAGGTACTCTTATTTGGCATCAGTCGCTTTTGTAATAAATCGCCGTGATAGAACGTTTATAATATTTTTAGCAATAACATGCTGTTTGTAATGCTGAAATTTCTATTTTTCTTGACTTTTCGTTGTTTATTACAAGATTGTCAAAACTAATGAATAATTGAATTTTATAAATGACTATGGATATCAAAACGACAAAATAATTTCATTGAAAAATCAACTAGGATTTTTTGCCATTTTAGTATTCAGAGGAATATTTCTGGCTCAGCATTCGCTTCGGAAGTTTACTCTTCTTCACCATGAGGAAATCTCTGAAAAACTCATGGTAGGCCAGGATGATTCACTGAATGTGATATATTTTTTAAAATTGAATTTTACATAGTTTGATTTTATATACTAATTCAGTAAGAACCAATAAAATAAAAAAACAAATTTTGAAACATATATTTATATATACATAATAAAAACAAACAATTAAATTGTAGTACGTTTATTATCACAACTCCAGATATATATGTTACTGCCAGTGTAATTTCAGTCGCCCACCATCTTCAAGCAGATTTGACTGAAAAACTGAAATCTCATCTTTCATTTGGTGAATACTGTACATTACAAAGTTTCAACAAAGCTAAAATTTGTTGCGATTTGAAAACAAAAATCATATTTTTACAATCTGTCATTTGTTCAGAATATATCAATTTTCGGTTAGAATATCGTTGAAAGAAAATCTCAAATATATATATATATAATAATAATAATAATAATAATAATAAAATAAATTTATTGAGAAACATTCTTTACATTGTAAAACTACATTCATTTGAATTGATACAAATATTTACAACTAAGAAGAATGTTCTCAAAAGGACTGAATTCAGTTTTGAGTCTGATCATCCATTCAACCCCCGAGCAAAAATATGTATATATATATATATATATATATATATATATATATATATATATATATATATATATATATGCTGTTCGAACTAACTGGGACAAAGGATAAAAAACAATGTTTTCGTAAAATCTTACCTTTTAATGAAGTAAATACATATACAATACATACATAAATACAAATTAGCGTGAATTCTTCATATTAGTATGAAGTATGTCTTGCTTTCGCAGAAATAACTTCTTGAAGATATCGATTCCACTAGCGTAGCGCAGATTTTCTTCAATTCGTCATCATGAAACCACACCTGAATTGCACTTATAATCATTTTTTCATTTTTTAGTGTCTTCCATTTTTGCCAGCCGTTTCTTTGAAATATTCCATAAATTCTCAATGGGATCGAGATCAGGTGAATTCCCCGGCCAATCGGGTACTTTTATTTTATTCTTACGCATAAAAGCCTGCACTTGTTTGGAACTATGGCGGGGAGCCAGATCGTGCTGAAATGTTCCATCAAACGTTTCCATGAATGGGACAATCCTGGTGCGCAATATTACCATATATTTCACTGAATTCATCATCTCTGTTATAGGAGCTAATCGTCCAGTGCCATTGGTTGTGAAAAAACCCCAAAACATTTGTTTTGAAAAATGTTTTACGGTTTCCTGGATGTGATCAGGCCGCAAAGTTTCCCCATCACTTCGTCTAACAACACTTGATTTGTACCCTTGAACAAACAAATATGTGTCTCATCACTAAAAACCACCTTCTTCCAGTGGTCCACATTCCGCCCACGGTACTTTTTGGCCCATTGCAAACGTTTCTTCATCATTTTCTGGGTAAGCAGTTGCTTTCTTCTTGGTCTTCTTGCCTTACGGCCAACCTATAGCAATCGTTTTCGCACAGTTATGGTGCTCACCTCCACACCAGAAACCATTGAATCCCTTCGAAGATCAGTGCTTGTCTTTCTCGGATTAATTTTCCTATTTCTTATCAACAATTTGTCTGTTCTTGGAGTATTTTTGCGTTTGCGGCCACAGTTTCTTTTTTTTTCGAGACGATGGGCCACTTTCTTCAAATGTTTTTAAAATTCTCAAAACGCTTAACTTTCCCACACCAACAGCTTCAGCTATATCTCTTACAGTCATTGATGTGTGTTCATTAAGCGCGATAACTTCTGAACGCTTTCTCGGAGTGATATCCATCTAAGGACAAGACAATACAGCACGTATCAGAATTGAAACCACCAACATTGCTGGCGAGGTAAAACCGGTCAGAATGTAAATGATGGTCAAGGTCGAACCCTCACGTCACCTCAGGTAGTAAACAAGCAAGTGTGAGGGCGTTTGGGCCACCCTGGTACTCACATACTTACTACAGTAACTCAGAAGAAGAAAAAAATTTTTGTCCCAATTAATTCGAACAGTATAGTGTATACATGTTTGAATAGTAGTTATCTAGAAATTTCATACTTAATACAAATGGTTAAAGTAAAACGTTCAAGTATTACGTAAGCACTATAGGGGGCTTGGGGTTCTTTGGTCTGCTTATTTTTTATGACATCGTGTGACATCGAATTGCTCAGGTATCAATGAAAAAAACAGAATACAATAAAAAATACTTAAACAATATTTACGTAACCATGGGATGGAGACTAGGACGTTACTTACTTTTGCTGTCGAGGGGAAAAGATAAATAATTGTAATAAATCTCAAAAAAGCCGGAATCATTAAAAAGATGTAATAAATATAAATATTATGAAATGGAAATGCCTGTAATGGATATAAACCAATAAATATTTAGCAATAAAAAACTATTTACAGGTTGTTTGAGAGGTCTGTGTGCTCATATGAATTTAGAGTAACCTCTTGTATTTAACTATTTTTTTATATTGACTCGAATAGTGTTCAGCTTTTTTGCGATGGCTTTCCAAATATGAAAAATGATGAACAAATACGCTTTTATCTTCGATGTCAGGACTATCAGGATGGAAATTAAATTAAATGAATGTGATCTTAAAACAAAGTCCGGATATCAACAATTCGAGTAGTGAAAGCGAGTGATTTCCAATAATACATACTTATTCGCATACTTGAGCTGTAAATTTGATTGGCGGTATCCTTACTTTCTTTCATTTTTTTACCAGTACCATTACCAGACAAGATATAGAATACATATCTACATATCGGTTCACCAAGTCGCAGAATTAGTAGAAATTCACTACGTGAATATTTTAATAGAATCTAAACTTTTTTCACACATAAAACAATTGTGATATGAAATCATGTGCTTTGTTTTTTTAATAAAGGAAACTTCATATATACTAGATGCAGTTTTGTATTGATGCAGGTGGACAATTCGCTTTTCCTCCCTTTATATTTTCCGTGCCATGTTATTGTTCTAAATTTCCAATTCACAACGAGGCGACAGAAAAAATCTGTAAGATCTAATCTCAATCAGAAGGATTCGAGCGGAAATCTGAAATGAATCAAATCAAAAAGTCTTTCAAATTGACAAGCAGGTTCTTTTGCAGATTTGTTTCTGTATATTTCATCGCCAAGATTCACAAATTAAACTTGACTGTCTCTATTATGAAACTTCTATAGTTTAAAACTTCAATCCTCTATAGTCCAAAAATTTTCTACTCTTTTATATTGATGTATTAAGACATATGTGAAATAAATATAATCAAAAGTAGACACTGTTGGCATATTCAGCAATTAGTAGAAGCGTGAGACGTGTTTCGAGGTTATTGGCTCTCCTCAGAACGGCGTAGCCAAGTTCCAGTTGTACGAACCTGGAGATGGAAAAGCAAGAAAGAAACAGACTCTCCACTGAAGGAAATCGACACATTCTAGGCTACTGCGTTTTTACGGGTTGGGAGATTTAAAAAAACTACTTCGCCCGTGAGTCTACTATTTATCCTTCAAGGATGCCTCTAGCCGAGAAATTATAGAATATATGAATAATGTTCAACGGGGAGGAAAACTTTTGATTGAAATTTTGTAATAGGTATAACAACAAAGACATCTATTTCATGAGAATATCTAGGATAACTGTACATCAGGCTATTGTACAGTCACATTTCGATTATTGTGCCTCGATCCTTTTTCTGTTCCATTCTAATCAAAAGGATCAGTTACAGAAGTTGCAGAATCGTTGCATGAGAATAATACTCAGTTGCAGTTGGCTTGGACCTATAAGCTCTATGTTGAACTTTCATTGTTCTCTTTTGAAGACAGACGTCTTTTCATGGCGTTGCCATTCATATTCAAATTAGTTAATGGTTTGGCACCGTCATATTTTGATGAATTCCTGTATTTCAATAACGAAGTACATAATCACTTCACTAGAGGAAGAAATGACTTACATATTGAAAAGACTAAAAAAAGTGCAACTATGAATTCGTTATTTTTAAGGGATTCGTTGCTTATAACAAGTTGCCAGCAGAGTCAATCTAGTGAGTCGTTACAAAGTTTTAAAGTTAAACTCAGAAGATATTTTACTCTTTGAATGTGCTTTTGTGTTGCCTATTGGTTTGTTTGTCATTGACATTTTATTCTTCTGGTGATTGCTTGTGTGGTTTGTGATATTGTTATCATTTATATAGTTTGATCTAGGGTATTTGAGCGGTCACTTTGTAGGGTTGGCTAGAATTGTTGTTACTTTGAATGTTGCAGTTGATTGATTTTTCATTTGTTGCTGATTGTTTTGTTCGTGATTTTGGATTATTTTCTATACAGAAGTACTATTTGCTTTGAATATGAAGTGTTATACATTTATTTAGCTTTACTCATATTAGGAAAACCTATTACGTTAATAATTTTATTATTATAGTGTAGACATTATGTACACATGCATTGTTTATAGTAAACGATTGAATTGAAAGCTCAAGCTAATTATATTTTCTTCAATTGATTTTGAAACCACACCTGAATTGCACTTAAAAACAGTGTTTTTCTAGTTGTTTTCTTCTTTCATGGGAGATAAGAGAAAGAACAGGTCGTATGAATAAAGTTTTTTCTCTGAATACTCATCTAGTTGACAAATTATGACAATATTTTGAAAGTAGCTTGAAAGTTTTATAACTCGATGTCGGATTTGCCACATGAACTAGAATTCTTCATCAGAAATACAGAAGGCATTCGTTTGAAGATAGAACTATTTATGTACAAAAAGATTTTAATCTTAAACGCACCAGCTTCTTGGCACATGATTGCGTGAATTGATGAAATGAGGTTTGTTTATCTCAAGGTCAAAATTACTTTTAATTATCTACTTATTCTTTTTGAGTATCCTCTTTCGCAAATCTTTTAGACATCGATTCCATAGTAGCGCAGATTTTCTTCAAGTTATATGTGCACTTATAATCGGAGATCCATTTTTGCTAGGTTTCTTTTTCCATTTCTCAAGATTGAGATCAGGTGAATTTTGTAATTTTATTTCATTCTCACGCATAAACTCTTGTTTGGAAGTATAGAATGATCAAGTCTGGTGCGCAATATTTCCATATATTTCACTGAATAGGAGCATAATCCCTGTTATAGGAGCATCGTCCAGTGCCATTGGTTGTGAAAATCAATCTAATGTTTTACTGTTTGCTGGATGTGATCAGGTCGCAAATTTTCCCCATCACTTCGTCTAACAACACTTGATTTGTACCCTATTGAACAAATGTGTCTCATCGCTAAATCTACCTTCTTCCAGTCGTCCACAGTCCACGCACGGTACTTTTTGGCCCATGCCAAACGTTTCTTAATCATTATCTGGGTAAGCAGTTGCTTTCTTCTTGGTCTTCTTGCCTTACGGCCAACCTCCAGCAGTCGTTTTCGTACAGTTGTAGTGCTCACCTCCACACCAGATACCATCAAATCACTTCGAAGGTCAGGGTTTGTCTTTCCCGGATTAATTTTGCTATTTCTTATCAACAATTTGTCTGTTCTTGGAGTAGTTTTGCGTTTGCCGCCTAGTTTCCTTTTTTTTGGAAACAATGAGCCACTTTCTTCAAATGTTTTTCAAATTCTCGAAACGCTGGACTTTCCCACACCAACAGCTTCAGCTATGTCTCATACAGTCATTGATGTGTGTTCATTAAGCGCGATAATTTTGAAACGCTTCCTCGGAGTGATATCCATCTTTGGACAAGACAATACAGCAAGTATCAAAATTGAAACCACCAACTGTCGCACCGGTAGGCTCACAACTGAATTGCTGGCGAGGTAAAACTGGTCGGAATGTAAATGATGGTCAAGGTCGAACCCTCACGTCACCTCAGGTAGTAAACAAGGAGGTGTGAGGATGTTTGGGCCACCCTGGTATAGGTTGGGCCACCCTACTCACATACTTACTACGGTAACTCAAACGAAAAAACAAAAAATTTGTCCCAATTAATTCGAACAGCATTGTAGGACCTGAGGGCGTTTTGAAGGTCATCGATTCTTGATTGATGATTAAATAAGACTGATGAGAGAGCTCTCTGAGAGTTTTATTTGTAATATTTCGATTTAGAGTCTCAGTATTTACTAGTATTAATGTTTAGAACTAGTATATACATTTATATATATATATATATATATATATATATATATATATATATATATATATATATATATATATATATATATATATATATATTTATGTACTCATAATTTATTTCTATAATCGAATTTGTTGAAGGGCAGATACGAAACAGAAGAAATAATAATGGTCAAATAATTTCATTTCAGACGTTCAGGTTTCTGTTCATTGAACGAGAAAGAGAAATTAATTCCGTCCAGATGCCGCAATAAAATTGGAAATTGCAGGAACTGGAAGAATATTTTATCTGCGACAGATGTCAAAAGAATTCGAATTCGTTCCGACATAAACTATTGAAGGACTCGCTGAATAAAACGTTTCTATTTTACTATGCGCGAAGAGAACCTTTTATTTAGTTTATCGAAAAAACGAGCGAATAAACCCTTCTATTTATTGAGTTCATTCATTCAATCCTTTGAGACCGACTGAAAAGCGGCAATCAATTGGATTGACTCGAAATATCAAAGTATTAATGAAAAATAAAAGGACAAAAAACTTGCTTTACCTTAGAAATGAGGATTTTGAATTGTATGAATTTTGTTACAAAATAAAAATAATGACATGCTTAAAATACAAAAACTACCCAAATTGAATAAAAAACGGTTATTTTTCAAAGCACCAAATTTTTAGTAATTAAACGCCCTGTTCTTATATATGTAAAAGTTTAAACAAGGTGTTTTCAACGAACCATTTCATGTGTGATTCTCAATAATACCAAGTCAAATTTTCAAATTAATAGTAATTTACCAGGCCTCATTAATGATATTTTTTCTGATCAAATTTCTAAGTTATATTAGTGCGTAACTTGTTTTTCAAATTTACTCACGAAAAATGATAGGGGTATTCTAATTCCATCATTCTATCTATTTCATCTTTCAGGATCGAAAGGGAAACATTAATTTTCCTCCACATTTGTACCACGACTTCTTTATAACAGTTGGATTTTTATTCAATGTTTATATAAAAAACTTCTCTTTATTTTGAAGTAGGAATCCACCATCATATTTTCCGCAAGTGTTTTGAAACATCCTGTATATACATATATAGTTCTTTGAAATCAGATTGTTGAGAAGCTTCTAAAAATATACAGAATTAAAAATATATATTATGACAGACTGACCAAGATTGCCCTATAAATTCAAATTCATATTTAAAAAACGCACTTTTATCTTAAATAGTTGACATGTAACAGAGTTTTTGTAAGTTCCTAAAATGAGGACACAAACAATTTTATTGTTTTAATATCTAAAAATATATATATAATTTTTAGAGAACTATGTATATTTAAGAGAAGAATGAACTATCGATTGAATGAGTTTTGTTTCACGCTACCCCAGAAAGCTCTAACAATTGTTAACTCTCTGATATCGCCTAAACAATAGCAAGTAATATGCATTGAAGTGAAAGTAGAACTATTTGATTATAGATGATTTCTTTCGGATTCAATTGGATTGTTACTGAATCAAGTCGATATCTATTAATTTTATTTCAATTTCAAGACTTATGAATACATCATAAATCTATTGTTATAGTTTCAAGTTAATTATTAGTTTTGAATATTTTCCAGTGCATAAAAAATGTAGGTGAACCTATTGGCCACAGACTGAGAAAATTAAGCAATGAGAAGACGTGTCGACAAAGTAGAATTAATTTTACACATTAGAAATGACAAAGATAAACACGGATACGTCTTATGCTTTCAAACAAATTTAGTTTGTTATAAACCAAGGAGACCAAAAAAGGGAATAAATACAATAATGTATTAAATGACCAACTAGCAATGAAAAATTCCCCATTATTCAATTTATCCTAGCAGTCAATTTATGTACCTGTAGACTAGAGCTCTCATTCTGTTCACAGGGTCTTCTTCTTCTTCTTTAGCAAACTTTTGCTATCCACTCCTGGGCATAAGCTTCTCTGATTTCCATCCATCTGTCTTAGTTTCTTGCCTTTAGGTTCCAATTTGTCCCTATTGCCTCAGTGATGTCGTCCATCCATCTTTTGGGAGGTCACTTGACACTTCTTTTTTGTAACCGTGATCTCCATTGTGTAAGCGCCATGGCCAACTTTTGTCATCTTGTCTGGTGATATGGCATGCCCAAACCCATTTTCTTTCTCGATGGATTTTCTCATTGCGAATGGGAACACGAAGACTACTACCAAACAGGAGTTCCTCTATTGAACTGCTCTAATTGTTCCTCTTCTCGCTCTAGACTAGAACCGGAAGGATACAGCTATTAAAGAATTTTGTTTTTAGGGGTTAATGAGGTTGTCCTTATTCTTCAATATGCTGCTTTTTTATGTAGAAGTCCATAAACTATTATGGGCTGCTCTATATGTTCTCAGAGTAGACTTTCATTGTCTTATTCTTTGTTATTTTGGTATAAATTCTTTTGTTCCACATTATATTAACTTGGTGTATCATTTACATCAGGGAAGTGTTGTTGTTAAAACAAAAATGGTCCAACCGAATATATTAAAATTCAACAGTAAAAGAATGATTCAAAATAATTTTATTTTATTTTTCTAACAAAATAAAACTACTGTTTAACAACGTTTCTGAACTAAATAAAACTTCCATGATACATATATAATAATACAAACGTTTTATATTAGTTCAATTATGTTATCAAATTTTCATCAAGAAGCACAATCGACTGATTCAATGTATGAATTTGTGACGACAACTATTCACAAAATCTTGTTGCGAAGTTAGCTCCGTGACTCTATCAAATTCCGCCAAAAGTTGAAAAATCGAAATAGGAAATGCATCCTCATAACTCACATTCGATATACAGGAATAACATCAATTCTAGGTTCTATTTGTATATTTCAACGTTTGAGCTGCAGTATATTATCATGATGAAATATAGCTCTTCCCTTGAATCGGTTTTTACGCGTCATTTCATACATCCGCTAGGGCTAGCTGAATATTCTGTTCCATATCAGTTTTAGATGCTGTTTAAAATAAATCTGAAACATAACCAATAAAAGTATTCTATTCTTGAAATCCATATTAGATTTATATTTTCAGAATATAACGAACATGTTCGACTAATATTGAAACACATAATACCATTCACATAATATCGAATAATCTGTCGAATTTTTCAAAATTGCTCATAATACAATTACAGTGTCGTATTCATCGCAAGAATTAGTAGTAAGACATCACAAATATTGACTGAGATTGAATTCTCGCTTAACTTGATGAAACATAATTAAATATTAAATTAAATTAAACTCTTGGCTTAATGTTACACGATTATATTTAACAACATGAATTTGTCAACATGTTTCAAGCGTGAGCTCATTTTCAAGACTAAAATACAGTAAGGAACGAACAACAAATTTATATCTATACAATGGATGTAATGAGGGAGGATAATTAAAAATCTACCTGTTCATTTACGATGTCTTCTTTTTTCTTCTAAGAACTGCATATTTCAATTGCCTCTAAAAGGTCTAAAAACGTTTCCCTTTATTACCTGCGTGCAACATTTGGTTTTCTCAAAGTCTATAAAGTGGTTGGAATTAATACAATGTTCTGAGAATCCGGTTTTATTAACATTGTACAAAATCGACCTTTTATGCTCCTCAACCCGAGTTTTTATTTCTCTACGTGCTGGCCGATATAAAACGCTGGACGTTCATTACAAAAAATTTTATAAATCCAGTTTTTGTCTTCAACATTTATCTTTTCTTTTTATTATTCACTAAAAGTGACTTAATATTTCTTTTATTAGTACAATTATTAAAGAAAAAAGAGATAAAAACAATTTGTACTAAAAAAAGAAATATTAAGTCACTTTTAATGAATAATAAAAAAAAATAAATGTGGAAGACAAAAGCGGGATTTATAAAATTTTTTGTAATGAATGTCCAGCGTTTTATATCGGCCAAACAGGTAGAGAAGTAAAAACTCGGGTTGACGAGCATAAAAGGTCGATTTTGTACAATGTTAATAAAACCGGATTCTCAGAACGTAGGTGCTCATCAAACATCTGGTCATCCATATCACAAGAAGAAGCTGAATACCGTTTACCATTATGAGCGCATCTGTACGAAGAGTCGCAAATTTATTGTGAGAAAGCTTCTCCAGATTGTTCATTCCCCGTATATTCATTCTAAGAATTGGGAAATCGCCTACTCAGAGCTCAAAGTGCCTATATCCCTCTATCCTTCCTAGTTCTAAGTGTGTTGCCTCGCAACTCACTCCTCAAATTATGGCTCAATTGAGTCCCAATGGGCAGATAACAATAAAATGTTAACACTAACTATTTTAAACCTGAGGAAATCATTATTGCAACGGCTCACTTGAATTACTCGAAAGTATGCTACTCTCATAAGACATAACTTGATGATGAATCCATCAAAGTGTAAGCTTTTGTTGCATGCATCGTAGTGGAAAAGAGTAGAAATCATGGGTGACCTAAATGACATGTTCAATGGTAATAGGATGCCCGTGGATGATACCGCAGGAAATTTGGAACTTTTGTTTGATGAGGACTTGAGTTTTCATGAATATATGACATAATTGGTCCATAAATCGCTTGCAACCTTGAAAGTTCTTTGTATCAACATAAGCGTATTGAACTAGAAAGTTCTGAAAAAGCTGGTGGAAACATAAGTATTACCACTTTTAAGCTATGGTCCAAGGATGATATGTTCTTGTCGTGATCAGGTTTCTTGAATACAGCTTCAGAGGGTTCAAAATGCATATTGCAGGTTTATGTCACGCTTGATGAACTCTGACCGAGTCTCCAGACAATCCAGCAGGTTTGATGGCTGAAGATCGATAATATCTACAAGTTGAGTATCTCTTCACTAGTACACAATAACTTGAGAGTAAAAGCCCGACTTCTTTCGGGTCATCCATAAAGTACGTCACACGTAAATGGGGGGGGAGGGGGTCGACAAAGTGTGACATGGTGTGACAAGGGGTGGGAGGAATCCTAAGTTTTGTGACATCACATTTCAAAATCTGATATATCTAGACATATTGAATCCCGTACTTTGAAATATTGATTAAACTAAAAAATATTTCCAACTCTATCATTATGACAATACGGTTTAAATTGTTTTGTTGACGAGTTCATACTCGTTTTAGTGACCGCCTACGAGCCTTTCGACTAATGCCGCCAAACGCACCGCACCTCGCGTGATTTTATTGTTTCTATCTCATTCGACAATTAACTTTCGTTGAGTGTACTTCGAATTTTTAGTTGTGCTATTTTGTGGATATACAGATATTTTAATAAAACAAGTTCAAAATGAACAAAAAGATAGATTTAGGTAATTGTATAGACTTACCGTAGACTATACGAAACTTACAGTGCAACTTACGCTGATAAAAAACACAGCATATACTACATAGGAAGAAGTTAATACCATATGGAAAATTTTGAAAAGTGGTGACAATATCACTCCGGTTTACTTGAAGTCATAAAGAACCTTGCACTTTTTGGTGGCGCAACTGATAATCGACGTCGCACTGAAACTATAAGGTGCTGTAAAACATTGGACGATAGTTACACGATACATTGATGGACGATACATTGGTATGATAGTTACTGCCCTAGTGTTGAGGGATACTTGTGTAAGCGATCTTGCTGCTTCTGTGGTCTATATTTTGCATCATATAAAGCCACTAACCAACACAAACAACTACATAAGAAGCAACATGAAGTTCCAATTGCGAAGATACGTCCTCAAAGAATATGAGCTAGACGTGCCAGAGAAATCTTTGTTTGGATGTTAATGATGATGCCATATGGTTGGATGAAAAAGATGTTGACACCACAAATGTTCCTGACGTGATAAAGCTAAATGAGAACGAAGTTACTGCCATGACAGTTATAAATAATTTAAGGAGTGGGTTCAAAGTCCATAGACTGAAGATGATTGAGTTTCTTTCTGCTTTTTCTTTATATTCAATAGTTTATTGCTTTGTTATTGTTGTAAATATTTGATATAATGTTGATTTAAAAAAAAGTACTTAATTCAAATGGAAATAAAACTAATTTCGGAACTGCTGTTTTAATTTAATAATTTTTCGATGTGAAATTGCAAAAAAAAAATTTGACGTCACACTAGGAAGGGGGGGTCTCAGAAATGTGACCACCTGTGACAAGGGGGGGGGGGTGCTAAAAAAATCAGTAAATTCGTGTGACGTACTTTATGGATGGCCCCTTTTCAGACTTTCGATCTTTTCAGACAGCTCATATTTAGAGGAAGTTTGCACGATTTGAATGTGAGAAACATGGGACGTGTGAAGTGTCCTAACTTTCGTTTCAAAATATTTAAGAGATCGTTTACCCATAATACTGCAAGGCCCTATAACGAAGTTGAAATGCAGTTCGAAAGCCTTCGAAATGATTTTTAAATTCTTCTTTCAATCTTTTAATAAATAGAAAATCCTTGACTGCTTCGCTATTAGGACAGAAGGATAGCTCGACTTTTTTCAGATAATGATGAGTATAGGTTTTTTGACTATCGTCTTTATTATTCTATTATACTTGACTGTACTACTGAAAATGGGTGATTATCCTCATGTACTGTAATTATTTTCTCATTCACTGAATTATTGTGATTGATAAATGACACGGAGGTTTCGCTAATCTCTTGGTGAAACATTATGTTAAAAACTATAAAATTAAAAATTAACACACTTGACTTAACTTTCACTGAATATATTAAAAACTCTACATATGTTTCGGGTGGTTAACCCATTATCAAAAGTATACAGTATTACTGAATTTCAAAATGTACAACTTTCAATTACATATCCTAAACCACAAAATTTAAAACTGGTTTCACGGAGAAATCCACATGATCATTACAAATAGGTAAATTCTTCCTTTTGGCTATCGAAATTTCGATGACTTCAAGGGTATCCAATCTTTTGTCCTTACTACCTGAGTGTAGTATTACGGTCTTCCTGGGATCTAGGAAATTATTATGTTTAATGCTGTGTTCAGAAAAACCCGTATTAGGTTTATTCAACTTTATTGATCTTTTATGTTCATCGATTCTTTTTTGTTTAGAACATCCTAGTTCTATATAAACCTATGTAAAAACTATCACATACACTGCAAAAAAAATTTTCATTTGACTATTCTCATAGTCAAAGAACTTTTACTTTTGAACAATTCCCTATCTTCTACTTACATAGATGAAGTCATGTTAGCCGTAAATTTATGCATCAAACAAAGTTATTTCGAATTTAATGAAAAGATCTATCAACAAACAGACGGTTTACCCATGGGTTCTCCGTTATTTCCGTTACTGAGCGAGATTTTCATGACGCATTTCGAGATTATTCTTCGAGAGACACCTTATTCAATTCAGACAATAGTTTAAACAAGAATGTATTTTTCTGGAGAAAATATGTCGACGATATATTTTGTATATGGACTGGTACAGATAGGCCATTAACTTCCTTTTTGAATTTAATCTATCCTTCAATTAATTTCACTCTGGAATCGGAAATCAATCAAGAGCTATTAGCTTTTTGGATTTACATATAAGTCGTTCCCTTCATTCCCTAGTTTTTGACATTTACAGAAAACCAACTTATTCAGACATATTAAAACACAACTCAAGTTGTCAGTCGCAAAAAATAAAAATTAGTGCCTTTCATTCATTCGTTCATAAATTACTTTCGCTTTCGTTGTCTGCTGATAATTTTAGAAAAGAACTTTGTATAACAAAAACAATTTATTAATTTTTTTTTTAATTATTTAATAGTGTTGGCGTTTCTTGATGTAAATCCATTATAATTGAATATAAACTTAAATTCACACTTAAACACTTGAACTTATGATTTACACTTTATTGACTACATAGCATGAAGCGTTTCGTCGTTACAAACGACTTCTTCAGATGCTTACAGAATAATATTCAGAATTACAGAATAATATGAATAAAATTATTCTGTAAGCATCTGAAGAAGTCGTTTGTAACGACGAAATGCGTCATGTTATGCAGTCAATAAAGTGTAAATCATAAGTTCAAGTGTTTGAATTTAAGTTTATATTCAATAAAAACAATGGCTAATAATAATGGTTATAAACCCTTATTTATTGATAAACTAATCAAAAATAAACAGAGAAAGATACTATTGCAAAAAATTTTTCCTATTCACTTAGAAAAACAACAAAAAATATTTCATTCGTAGAATAAAATATAGAAAATATAGAATATTTCAAATTTGTAGATTACATAAAAATAATGTGAATACAATATGCACCAACAAAGAGAATTTGGTTTCATTGTTGATAAATAACAAGGACAAACTTGACTTATTTTCGAGAAGTGGCTTTTATAGAGTATTTTTCAGTGGATGTGATAGTTTTTACATAGGTCAAACTGGAAGTTCTATACAAAAAAGAATCGATGAACATAAAAGATCAATACTGTTGAATAAACCTAAAGCGAGTTTTTCTGAACACTGTATTAAACATAATCATTTCTTGGATCCCAGGAAGACCGAAATAGTAGGCTCAGGTAGTAAGGGCAAAGATTAGATATCCTTGAAGTCTTGGAATTTTCAATAGTCAAAAAGAAGAATTTACCTATTTGTAATGATCAGGTAGATTTTCCCGTGAAACCAGTTTAAATTCTGTGGTTTAGGATATATAAGTTAAAGTTGTACATTTTGAAATTCAGTAATATTGTATACTATTGATAATGGGTTTTTAATATATTCAGTGATAGCTGTTAATTTTCAATTTTATAGAATTATTATTGTGTTTATCAGTTCCTTTTATTATATTCATATGGTTAAGTGGGAGTAGCGCAAGTTAGATATTGTAATTTTCGATCGCGTCTCTTCAAATTATCAGTATTTAGGTATATTCTTTAATTCTTTCAATCAATTCATTATAGTCAAATTATTGTTGTGGATTTCATTTAATAATAATAATTTCTCCATTATCAACAGGTATAATATCCAATTACAGAAAATAACATCAATGTGGTATAATAACAAAATAACTAAATAAATAAAATTAAGAGAAATATAACAAGAGCTGAATCTAATTTTTAAAAAAACTAAAAAAGTAACTAATAACTAAATAATAAAATTGAATGAAATATTGCAAAGAACTCAACCTAATTCAATTCTTTTCAGTCTATTTACCTTGTTCACATAACTCCTAATAATAACTGCTATGGAGTCAAAGTGAATATCAAATTTTTTAGCAACTGTATTGAATATAGAGACTCCATAAACCAAATGGGGGATTTTATTAGCGAGTTGGTCCTTGAAATTTAGGTTGAAATTCTGTGGTACGATAATTTTGCCTAGGAACACGAAATTTCAAAGCGGACAAGAGGGAGGACAATCAATACTGTTGTGCAGTAATTTGTACAAACATATGAGTGAAAAGTTACTCTCCTACCCTGCAATGAGATCAAACTAAATGGACTCAATAATTCGTTATGATTGACTCCTCTCTGAATAAACTATATCCTCAAAATTAGTCAATTGATTGGTCACAAAATTGGACCCAATTGTGACATAAACTTTGGCTTCGAACTACAAACTGAGCAATAAGAGGAAGAAATTATTATAAAAATATAGTATAAAAATATATTGAATAAAAAACTACAAACTGAGCAGTAAGAGGAAGGAATTATTATAAAAATATAGTTGAATATATATTTAAATTCAAACACTTTGAACTTAAGTTTATATTCAATTTTAATGGATTTACTCTTACATCAAGTAAACGCCAACACTACTACTAAATAAAAATATAGTTGAATAAAAAGAGTTGGCTTCCTTCCGAAGAAATATATTTCTGATTGGCAATTTTTTGGGGTGTTATCTCATTCTCAAAAGTTAAACGTATTCATACGAAACTTCATACTTATTTATTTATTTAATAGTGTTGGCGTTTACTTGATGTAAATCCATTATAATTGAATATAAACTTAAATTCAAACACTTGAACTTATGACTTACACTTTATAAAGTGTAAACTTCAAATAAAATCAAGTGTAAATTAAGTGTACACTTAATAAAGTGTAAATAATAAGTTCAAGTGTTTGAATTTAAGTTTATATTCAATCATACTTATTTGTTTTTATGGTTGTGTTGCTAAAAGTGAAATGTTGCTAATAAGTAAAATAAAACATTTCCTTTTTGAATTTTACCTAATCACATTTCATTTTCCATCAATAATAAAATGAAAAAACCTTTTTCTCTATACAATATGTTTTATTCCCTGGAAGAAAGTTTCAAAATAGCGTGTTTTTTGAGTATCCCCTTCTTAAAATATAGCAGTATGTATGAACTGATAAGTACTTTTTTGTTTCAGTTGGGCAGTATCCACCATAATGACACGTCAAAATACCATACCTGGTGTAGATGGCATTAATCAAACTGCTCTGGTTCCTCTATGGGATTTATTGAATCATACCCAAGGAAAGGTGAATGAAGTATTCATAACGTCAATTTCAATTGAGTAGTTTTCCTAAAAGGTCGGATTTTGTTCGGAATTTCGATCGTTTCCGGATTGTATTTGAAAGTTCGAATGATTAATCAACATCTTTATATTGAATCAAATACGAACACAGGTGCAATTTTGTCGGTTGACAAATATTCTGATACATAATTATTGATTAATTAATGAATTTGAATAATCGTTTCTTTAGTATTGCACAATAATAATTATATTGAACACAAACATATTGGAAAGATTTTTTGTGTCATCCATACTCATTGAGTTCTTGACAATGTAGATATATTTGTTTTATATAAATTGTAAAATACCTCTGAGACAGCACTCGTGACATGCTGATTTCCAACTACTCGTTTAGCTTTTAGATAATTAATGTTACAAACGATTAGAATATTGAAAATATTAACAAAGAAAAAGATAGTTATCCATCACTTATTAAATATTTTGGAATAATTTCAAATAACAAAAATTTAGTATCGGAATAATTGAACACTTCAAATCGTTAGCTCAGAATTCAATTACTCAAATTTAAGCAGATAAAATTTGTTATTCGAATTCAAATGTTTCAGGAATAGTTTTCTTTCCCCATCCATGGGGAAATAAAACACATTTAGATAGATTTTAGTCACCAAATACGAAGCGCTATATGGTATAAATTCCTGATGAATGGAATATGTGATACAAAAAATTTATTGTACTACAATTTCCAAATAAATTGTGAATCCTTAAAACATTCTTAAACTTTAAAAACTTTTGGAACATTCTGTCGACAATTCGAAGAGATTTTTTCCCAATATATCAATTAATTGGCGTGGCACATTTGTCAAAAGGTTCCAGTTATATGAAAAGTATTTTTCATAAGGTGGAGAAGAGATGGTCGCCTCACAAGATTGAGCAAATAGAATTACACTAAGATGATCCACACAGTTCTTGCACCATATGTAGGAAATCAGCATGTCTTCCTTTTCCTAGCGGTCCTGCTCACCCTACAGGCAGAAAGATATCCATTTCTAAATCAATAAATGAATAATAATAATAATAATGACTTTAATTCACTTTTATACACAAATTGTGTTAAACAGTGAGTGTTGTGTTACAACAGTGAGTTTAGGATAGCTATTCTTACTCAACCTCCTAAAACAATATAACCAATAACTGGCGTTTAAAATATTCAATGCTTTGTCCTGAAAAATCCGCTGATTGCTTATCAATGAGTTCAGGCTGCTATTGAAGAGTATTCTGATATAAAATGTTATTTATGGTTTTATAAAGTTTTTTCTTTTACAGTTTTCCAAATATACAATCTAACTTGTTTTCCCCAGTTTATTCGAGAATATAGATGTTTATATTTATTAATAATTGTATTTCATATCAGATTTATATATTTATAAACAGTTATATATGTTGTATTACATTACACCAATAGAAATAACTTACTCATTAACTTACTTAGCGCCTTTCTGTTGCCCCAGGTCATGATGGTGCAATAATTTCTCTTTTTTTTCAATTTTGTTTTAAAAATTTGGCAGCAATAGGATAAAAATGGCATGACTAGAGCTCTGAAGGCATTGGAAAATTTACCCCAAGGCTTTATTACTATAAAATGTCTTGCTCCGAAGTTTCATCATTTTGAGAAATTTTTGAAATCTTTTCAACTCTTACAGTGTTTCAATTTTATCGGTATTCTGTTTGGGTGTCTAGATATTTTTTTATTTAAGGAATCTTCTTCAATTTCGATCGTAACAATTGGGTATCTTCAATTTTTATATTTGTATAAGGTTGCCATCATTGGATAACAAGCTCCAGAGATGACCCTTTATTATTTTTCAATATTTTGATGTTTTACTCCAAACAGAAAATCAAAGAGAAAGTTCATCGTGTAATAAAATAATCGTCGTATGATAATATAATAAAGGAACAAAATAAGATTTCGTATGTCAAATGGTTTTCAGTTCATAACAAAAATTATTTCATTAGCAATTATTTATTTACGAATAATCTGTAGAATGTAGTCTATAATTCTGTAAAATCGTGTAGAAATTACAAAGAGCATTCAAGAAACATTCGAAATATGGAAAACTAGATCATTTTAGTCAATTTCTTAATGTTATATCCTGTATTATTATTATTAATTAATATATCTTTAGATTTCCACCGACTACAATCCAATTTTGAAAAGGATAGAATGTCTGGCTTTAAGAGACTTCAAATGTGGAGAACAGTTATTCATTTTTTATGGGCCAAGGAGCAATGGAGAATTTTTCATCCATAATGGGTAAGCTATCAAATAAATTTATAAAATGCCACAATAAAGATTTGGAGATGCCACACATTTTGGGCAGAGTATCCAGTAAATATTGATAACTTTCAAAAATACTCCTACTGAAACAATATATTTTAAATTTTTATATTATAAAATTAACAAATGATTTCCCATATTATGGAGTGTTCATTCCAAATAAATCTTGTATAGATTAAATGAAAAACACTTTGCTTGGTTTCACAAGAATTATATTAATTGATGCACAATTGATTCCGGGTGTAACTCCATTTTCAAAAGCTAACTCAGTTTATACAACAATTAATTAAACGAATACACCATAGGAAGCAGTAATGTTTTTTATATCTAAACCAACCAAAACACCCAAACATTCGCTAATAAAGAATTGCAATTTCAGTGGTATAGGAGCTACTTTTAAACTCTAAATTAGTTATTACTATAATTTGACATTTATTTCAACACTTTTAAGATAAACTTCAATTACAAAAAAATGTTGATTTTGATGTTATTTTCTTCACAATTTTGTTTATGATCTTTATTTGTGTTTATGTTTTCAGTTTTGTCCCAGACAACAATGAATATGATAATTACATCATCAAACTTGGAATAAGCAAATCTGACCCTCTAAAAGAAAAAAGAAGTCTAATTCTACAAAAAATATCCTTAGCAAATATACATCAGTTTTGTCTGAAAAAAGGTCCGGTACAGATTCCTCAAAACCTCGTAGCTTTTGTAAGGATTTTTTGCATGGACGAAGGTAACGTTTTTCACGACCACTGTGTTATCAGTGCATAGATACATTGTGTACATTTAAAGAAACCTTTCTTTAATTGAGTAATCTATCTGTTTCATGAATTCATTCATTTATTTTCCGAAGGTTTATGATATTCAATCATTATATGCTTAAATTTTTCATGTTAGTGAAATAACTATTTTTATAATTATATAATAGTGTTGGCGTTTACTTGACGTATATCCATTATAATTTAATATAAACTTAAATTCAAACACATGAACTTATGATTTACACTTTATTGACTACATAGCATGACGCGTTTCGTCGTTACAAACGACTTCTTCAGATGCTAACAGAATAATGTATTATTCTGTTATTATTCAATTATTTTTATAATGTTGAATATAAAATGATTCGTATAATAGTGAAATTCATATGATACACTTGCCTGGAAAAGTTTTTTTTGTGATAAAGATCGCACCCACCAAATAAAAAATGATGACATCAAAATAAAGCGATTGATATTGATTACATTCAAGGAAATTATTTGTTTGAACAATATTTAATTTTTTATGTTCTCAACAAATCATCTCACTGTCATCACCACTTGGCTAACAGTTTTCCCATTATTTCTCACAGATCAGCTACATCACTGGCTTGAATCCGATAACCTAACGGATCTTGGATATGAAGCATGCACCGTCGACCTAGCACTCGAAAAGAAGTCATGGATTTTTCTACAAACTAGACTAAAATTAATACTTGCTGCTTATAAAACAACTGTAGACGAAGATTTATCACTGCTTAATGAAAATAAATTGCCACCAAATATTACATTGGCGCTAAAGATGAGATATTCAGAAAAAGTTATCATCAGAGACAATATTGAGTGGTTAAAGCAACGAATTGAACAATAGTTTATAAAAATAGATAAAATTACTGAAATCGATTTCTCGCACATCACTTAGTGAAACATCACAGAGAATAGGATTTAAACTTAAAATAAAAACAACACTTAACTTAGTTTCGCTATAATTAGGAAATTTTGAAAAATTTAATCTATATTTTCTTGAATTCCCACATATGCAAGTTCATTGAATTTTTATTTTAAATATTCACTGACTGATAAAAATTATGAAAATTCTCACCTGCTTGCGACTATAATGACTTTTGTTTATCCTCCACTCAACTCTGCATATTTAGTAATAAGGAATCGTTACTAACTGGCTAGGTCAACAAAGAAATTAGATTGGCTAGATTAAATTACTCCACGCCAGGTCCTAACTTTATTTTTTTAGTCAAAAAATAAATAAGAAAATAAAACGTTTGATGTAAGAAGTCGAGATATACATAAAAAATCCCATCTCACGTATATAACCCCAAATTTGGGGAGAAACCCGTTGGTTATGAAAACTGCTAATAAAGAGGATTATAATCTACTATCATAAGACAGAATAAATCAAGAGAGATACCTGAAATACAACTTGTGCCTTAACAATAGGAGAGCTATTTTTGCGACATAGCTTATTTCTAAAATTTGCAGATATTCAACTCGCTTCCTACCTGGCATATAGCCCAGGTATATATAGTCTATCAGAATGATATTACCTGAATGCATTGATTGGATTTTCTTGAAACCCATGAAATGAACAGTGTTCGGAGAAATCTATGGCTTTTTATTTTTTTATTCTTGTTTTTTTGTGATCAACAAATTTTCATATTCATACACGTTTGTCAACTATAAAATGCAATGATTTTTCTGAAAGTATTTTGTAAGCGTCACTGTTTTCTTTGATTTTATTCTTCTCCTTATAATTCACCAAAAAAGGCATTTTCTCATTTTAAATATATTAACTAATAGTTTTTACGTTATTTCTTGGTAATTTATGAAAATTTTTTTACTCATATTCAACACATAATTTGTTGGGAAGTGATATTTTCTCTTTCATTATAGGTGTGAAGTATATTCATTAGAAAAAAGCCACTGAAGAATCTGTTATATTGAATTTTTCCGATACTTACTATGAAAAAGGACCAGAAATACTTCGCAATAAATTATGGAGAAAATTGTTCTTTCCATTAGTCTTGAAATTGAGTTAACAACTCAAAACATTTCCAATACCTAGTAATTTGTTAAAAGCGTTGTTCTTATTTAAAAGTTTAAAACTTATTCAATAGATGAAATATTGAAAATTTAATGACACTTACTACTCATAAATGAACTTCTACATGAAACTTCAAATGAACAGTGATTGTAAATGTTCTTTATCTTTCCAGTTTAGAAATTCATCAAAGTTATCATTTCTCAAATATGACTTGAATTGCAAAACAAGATATATTAGAAATTCATTTACAATCGCCACCTTGGATTAGAAACTGAGTACATTATTTATATGAAAAGATGTGAATCTCACAAAAATTAAGCATTTAAAATTGTTGAAAAGTGGAGTGGTTTCTTTTCTTCACTTCATTCTCTTTTAATTTATCTATAGTAATGTTTCCACTAATAAATAAAATCTACATGCAGATTTTAAGTAAAAAAAATTCTTAATTATATGCAAAATTATACAATTTTTCAGAGCTTCAGCTTAAACCACCAAAGAAATATGTACATACAAACATGATTTCACATACTTTTCAAATTATTGAATATCGTTATATAACGATATTTATACACATGTAATATACACATCTTGTATAAATGTAATATTGATGATTTACAAACTCTTTTATTTTAATCAGCACTTCATCATGAATTTTGTATGCGAATGAACAAATTTGTTATAATTCAATATAGCTCATAGTTTTTGATTAATATTAGAAATATTTCAACATTTAGTCTACTTGAAAAGCATCTATATTGAAGGGTTATGTCAAAAAAATAAATTTAATTTTTACCAAATTATTTTAAGGAACAAATATTTAACACAAATCAATAGCAATTTATCAGATCATTATCATTCCGTCTCCATAAAATTTTGTTAAATTTTACTTGAATTATTTCAATCATGCATATAATTTACAAAAGAAAAGTCCACAAATATTTGTTAATTGAAAACAGTTAATGTGTACAATTATTGTATGAGTAAATTGTAATTCAGTTTCAGTTCCATGTAAGAAAGTATTATTCTTAATATTGAACTGATTTATTTATATACTTGTCTCAAGAAGTAAATTTGAATTACCTCATTAATGCCATATTTCACCATGAGTAGTTACCTCATTGTGAGCAATTTACTAAATTATACAATGTATTTATGTTGGAATAAAGTAAACCTTTGAGTGTTTTTTTTTCAAGAAATTTCATTTAAGGTTGGAAATATAAAGACAACTATTGGGTTTTAACCTATACTTTTTTATATTACATACTCAAATATGGTCAAATTTCTAACATGCTTATATTTGAAATGGCTGTCCTAATTTCTGTGATGCAGCCATTGCATTCTCATTTGCTAATATCTGAAACTCTTGAAATCGTTGAGATATCCTTTGGTTTACTTTCAAGAACTTTTCTAAGCAATTACTAGTACATTTATCCTGAAATGAAGAAAATAATGGGTATACCAAAGAATGTAATCAAATTCATATGTCTACTTACTTCTGTATTCCTTATACTTCTACTGGTAAAGTCTGTTATACAGTCATTGAAACAAAGTTCTGATAATTTGTTGTACGATATAAGGAAATCTTTAAACTGAAAAGCATAATATAAGTAAAAGCATTCATTATTATTAATTAAATATTTACCGTTTTTATTTGTTCAGGATCAATATTTTCGAATCCATTTGAAGTTGGTAATGAGACACTCATTTTGGTTTTGTGATATTAACAGTTGAATGAAACACTCGACTAGTATATATTTGTACAATATATGAAGTTATAAATATTTATATAAAGTAAAACGAAACTTCACTTCCAATTTCTAACTAAAATTACATCTGAACTTTTAGGTTATTGTTAGTATATATATATATCCATAGAATTCAACAGTTTTCTTTTTCTTTGAGTAAAGTCGTGGCGGAAGTGTATTTCACCAGTGTAATGCAAAGAGATCAGGAATGACTATTGAAATTGTGTTTTCTCTGATATTTTGTTTGCACTTTTAAACTCAATTGAACTACACTCATCTAAATTATTTCATGAGCTTTTTCGCTGAAACTAAGGTTACTGGTTCCTAATTCCATCTGCTTTTCAAGGTCAAAATTTTAAGGTTTTAAATCAACAGGACATACCAAATAAGAAGGCCGAGTTACCTATCAAAATTGGAAACAAATCATAACCTTACTTCTAGTAATAAGCTTTGCCTGCCGGAGTAGGTGAGTGAATATGAAGTCTTGAACTTTTTTATCTTCAAAACTTTCAATATACTAAATGTTCAGACAATATCAAATATACTGAAGGTATATTTGACCTAAAATATATATTTATCTCAAAATGAAGAGGTACAATTTATTCAAAAGTTCATTCAATAAATAATATAATTCTAATTTGAAATATTGAAATATTTTTTAATGAATTTTTTTTCTCAATTTAATAAAATATAATCGTAGTATAATATAGCATGCTTCTTCTCTGAAAATGTCATATTCAACATAGAAATGTTATTTTTACCTGCAACGTGTTTTTAGGAGTAATATAAGTATTAAAAAATTATGATTTCACAAAAAAATAAAACAAAATACTATGGATAACGCCTATTAAAATTTTTAAATCATTCATATTTCATATACTTGGAAATTGTTAAATTATTGATTAAGTTAAGTGATTGAATGATAAGTAATGTACAAAGATAGTAACCCCATTCGTGTTCAAATCCATCGATAAAAAGTAGACCATTGAGCTAAACAAACAGTATAACTAACCAGCTTTTTTCAAAGGTATAATATATAAATGTATATAAAGTGTATGTAAATATATCATATCAGAAATAATTTTTGTGGAAGAATGAAATAGTTCGAAAATCATGCTATAGCATGCTTCTCTTAACACACTTGAAATAAATATTTTTCGACTGCAAATGACTAAAATTTTGCTTTTCACATAAAATCAATAATTACCACCAATATTACCAGAAAACCAATATTAGCGAATAATACTCACAAATATAATTTTCCTAAATAATAATATAATAATGTAATAAATCCTAATAACATTAATTAACTGTTTTCAGGAAAAAAATTTCTATAAAAAAATTATGATTTCACAAAGAATCGAAATTTAAAAGAAATTACTGGGAGTAACATCTAAAGTTTCTTCTGTTTATTCATATTCCCAACAAATATTTTATAATAGCAACTTGCTGCGATCGCGACCTAAACTCAGATTGCCAGTCTCATTCACCGCGATTGTAAATCACTGCGATTATATTTCACGGCGATTCTGAATCGCCGCGATTTTCAATCACCGATTTTAAATCACAGCGATTTTCAATCACGGCGATTTTGAATCACAGCGATTTTAAATCGCCGCGATTTTCAATCACGGCGATTGTGATTCACGTTCACGGTGATTTAGAATCACAGCGATTTTCAATCGCCGCGATTTTAAATCACCGCGATTTTAAATCACCGCGATTTTGAATCACGGCGATTTGACCCACGGCGATTCTGAATCAGTGTGATCTAAACTGTGAGTGAATTTAAACTGCGATTGCGATCGGTGATCGAGGTTATATATTACACATAATTTATTCATTGAATCTCATATGCTAACTATAGCATTATTTTAATTTTTATCCTTCCAAAGCAAATATTTCATTTTCGAAATGTTGAATATTTGAGTGGAGCTTATGAAATAGAATTTATTCGAAAAAAATTCAGAACAGGAAAATATACATATTTAAAAATAATATTCCTGAGAGTGCATTAAATTAACACATTATGAAATTTTTGATTGAAAAATTGAATTATTGAACGAAAAAAATGATTACTTTCAAAATAGAATAAACTTAAAAATGAATATTACGGAAACAGAAACAAATTATGATGACATATTCAATTGACCAAAATGACCTAGCTCAAAACTTTTCTCTACGATGTTCTGAAGAGAGCTGCTTCCGTCGACATGATTGCGGACTCTAACAATGATATATTCATTTGTTTGTATTTTCTTCCGCATTAAACTTTCTTTTCATTTATATACATATAAATATCCAATAATCTGTTAATTAGATTATTTTTTATTATTATTTTTTTAGCATTATTTTTATCTGTCTCATAACATGAATGAAATCGTTGTTGTTTTTTTAAATATGTTAATTAAATAAATTCAATCATTTCCTAATTCAATTTTTGCATTATATACTCAGATATTAAGAATAAAAATTTTTTCATTGAAAGTGAATATATCTTTTAGATATAGATATTTATTACCAAATCTATATAGATTCGTCAACACTTTGCAATAGTAAGTTCAAATAAATTAAATTAGTTAATTAGTTTTGTTTTAGTGATCGAAACCGAATGTCACAATTTGGTGGAAAAGTTCACCATCAAGACAACTACATCGACTGTAAGTATACTAACAAACATAACCAGTATTTTTTAAGTAGTTCCGTGGAAAATATTTCAT
The DNA here is from genome assembly GCA_030704895.1 of Henosepilachna vigintioctopunctata. Lineage (NCBI taxonomy): Eukaryota > Metazoa > Arthropoda > Insecta > Coleoptera > Coccinellidae > Henosepilachna > Henosepilachna vigintioctopunctata. Next base: position 2,898,147 of record JARQZJ010000129.1, read on the forward strand.
AAACATTGCATTTTTTGTTGAACTAACACATATAAACCTGATTTTGTTATTTTATGCAATAACTTTTGAATATTAAAATAAATTAAACTCTTGGCTTAATGTTTCACGATTTATTTAACAATATGCATAGTCAACATGTTTCGAGCGTTAGCTCATTTTCAATAACTTTTGATTGTAGGTTATTGGGATTTACCATTATTGGAAGGAGTTTAATCAACAATATTTCACGCGGTACTTCACAAGGTTCCAGACGTTGAGAACGGTCGATAACATTTCCAGACTTAAGTATAAGAGCTTAGAATTTCAGAAGTTTTAATGATGCGGGCTGAGCGATTGAAATAAAATTGTAAATTTCTTTCTTTTACCAGTCAGTATAAGTTTGATACAAACAATAAGCATTTCTTCAGATTTTCATCTTATCCTGCTTTGAGTATGAAGTGAAAATCATTTTTTAATATTAGTGACGTAAACGTCAAGTCCGCCATATTTGTTTCCATATCAAATGCACCCAGTTTGCATTTGTTATTAGTTATGTTCTGTGATTCTGTCAATAGAACATACCTTATAAGAAATTCAAACTCTGTGCCACAGAACATACCCTTATTTTTTGTATGTTCTGTGCTCGGTTCATTTGATGTGGAAACAAATATGGCGGCCTTACGACGCTAAGAACGTTTGCGGAAGTAATCCTTGAGAGGAGCACGAAGTATAGATATATATATATATATATATATCTATACTTCGTGAGAGGGAGTTTCAAATACATGTCACAGCATGTACACAGAACGGAGTAATTTATTCTATGAATATTCTGGTATATTGAGGTATTCTGGCGCGGGAATTTCAAAACCACTACTTAAAATATTGATTTAGATAGATACTTAATTTCTGTTGAATGCAAAATACATTGTAGAAAAGGTCATATAAAAGAACAAAACAAAGAAAATATACGGGCTTACAAATCACCAAGTTAATAAATAAACCTAATTAATCAACTAAACATTACTCTGACCAAAACTCATTGAGACTGTAATAACATTTAACAACTAAAAATTTAGTTAATCTAGATCTGAAAAATAGATATTCATTATTAATGTAGCCACCCAAAATTAAAAACAGTTTCAGGTTAAAAGGATCTTTATTATTTGAAACTTATTTCAATAATCATGTTAACAGTAACACCTCACTAGTAATTGGAATTAAATTTTAAAAAATCTACAATACACAAACTGGTTTATTTATGAAGTTCTTTCTAATAGACAGAATATAATAAAGTGAACATTATTCCAGGTACAATGTGAATGAAGAAATATAAACCAGATCAATACTAAAAAAAAAATTTCTTAGGATTAAAAAAGTAACAAAATATAAATTTTCTATGTTGCTAAGTTTGAATGAAAAAGGAACGTAATATTCTAAAATAAGTAAACATAAATTAGATCGATATAAAAACTCAACAAAATAACAAAAAGCTCTTTGGTATAAACAAGAAACAGAGTATATGTTTTCTTAGTTGCTTCTGAATCATATAGAATTCAGATTTTTTTTAGATATATTATAGATTTTATAGATATATATATATATATATTATATATATATATATATATATATATATATATATATATATATATATATATATATCAAGGAAATCAAATTTTGAAAATTCATTATCAATTGTCGAAAAAGTAATTCATCTGAAGCATATTGATCAACAGCCATGTAAGGATAATCTTGGGGCACATCATCAAACTTTTTATAATAATTGTGATCTTCAATATTTCATCAACTGTTCTGCATTCACACTGACCGATAATGTGGATGACTGAGCGAAAGAGACTTTATGTAAAGATAGAATTGTTTCACACTTTATCCTTGTTCCAGAAATCTGACTCTTTAAAATGATCTTCGCAAAGACAGAACACTATAGACACTATAATATATATAATAGAGTTGGCGTTTACTTGATGTAAATCCATTATAATTGAATATAAACTTAAATTCAAACACTTGAACTTATGATTTACACTTTATTGACTACATAGCATGATGCGTTTCGTCGTTACAAACGACTTCTTCAGATACTTACATAATAATGATGTCGACATCATTATTCTGTAAGTATCTGAAGAAGTCGTTTGTAACGACGAAACGCGTCATGCTATGTAGTCAATAAAGTGTAAATCATAAGTTCAAGTGTTTGAATTTAAGTTTATATTCCACTATAATATATCTCGGTGTTAGCACTAATATTACAAAATGATTTCCACTTCATACTCAAAGTAGGATAAGATGGAAATCTGAAGAAATGCTTATTGTTTGTATCAAACTTATACTGACTGGTAAAAGATAGAAATTTACAATTATATTTCAATTGCTCAGCCCGCATCATTAAAACTTCTGAAATTCTAAGCTCTTATACTTAAGTCTGGAAATGTTATCAACTGTTCTCAACGTCTGGAACCTTCTGAAGTACGCGTAAAATCTTGTTGATTAAACTCCTTCCAATAATGGTATATCCCAATAACCTACAATCAAAAGTCATTTCATAAAATAACAAAATCAGTGTTATGTTGTGACAGTTCAACAAAAAATGCAATGTTTATGAAACATTTTCCACGGAACTACTTAAAAAATACTGGTTCAATGTTTATGAAACATATTCCACGGAACTACTTAAAAAATTATGGTTGTGTTTGTTAGTATGCTTCCATTCGCTGTAGTTGTCTTCATGGTGAACTATTCCACCAAATTGTGACATTTGGTCTCCGACACTAAAACAAAAGTAATTAACTAATTTCAACTATTTAAACTTACTACTTGTAAATGTTGAATCCATATAGATTTGGTAATATTTATCTATATGTAAAAGATATATTCACTCACCTACTTGAATGAATTAACAAATAAAATTAATCCTAAGAAACATTGCCAAACAACCACCAAAACTTTGAATGACGAATGAAATAATTTGACGTCCAGACCATTACAGTTTCTCGTGATTTTTTTAGCTACAGAGACATCTAAACTCCGGCAGGCAAAGCTTATTACTAGAAGTAAGGTTATGATTTTGTTTCCAATTTTGATAGGCTTTTTATTTGGTATGTTCTGTGGAACATAGAGGGCTGCATCAATACTGCAGTCAATCGTTATACAAGGATTCTATACCATAAAGCAAGTAGTTCATTTTTTTTAATGAAGTTACTCTTCAATGAAAATGTGAAATAGGAGATCAAATCATTTTCTTATTATAAACAGTTTTTGAAGCTGTGCAGTTTTTTTAGTTTGCTTCATCACAAGTACTCGACTGAACTAAATTAACATGGAACTTGACGCATAGATGTCACGAGCTGCGTCAAAGTAGAAAATTCAAAATGTCAAAATTTTAGTATTCTCCGCTTTTAATAAAATTTTGAATTGCGCTTTAGTTCAACGACTTCAAATTAGTCGTTCAGATATTATTTCATTTCAGGAAAATGCCAATGGCTTTCATCATCAGAAACCTTCAGCATGTGTTATAGCCCCCATTTTCAAAACCAAGCCAAACGTTCAATACAAACAAAGATTGTAGCGTGCCATATTTATGAAACGTAAAAAAGAACAGCAATTGCAATAAATTTATTTGAAATAAACCAGTTACCGGTGGAAAAGAATGTACAATGTTCGATCCAAACAACAATCAGTGAAAAATAAGAAAAGTCAAGATATTCATTCCTTTAAATCGTGCAAACTAAACTGCTCATGCTCAGCGAATTCTAAATTCAAACGCAACCAATCAGATAATCGGTTTAATGCAAAATCGGACCCATGGATTCAATCAAATAAGGACAATGACAGATTATTACGTGATGAACTAAAAAGATATGGATTAGATGCTAGAAAGTTGACTGATTCAAAGTATAAACAAAGCTGTCCAGGACATGAAAAATGCTGTATAAATGTGAAAAATACTCCCCATATTTGTATTATGCAAAGAGAACATCACGATCAGCCAAAGCTGAAATCAAAAACAGATTCTAATCTGACTTTTGAGAGTTATGTTATTGAACTCAAAAATGAAATAAAGGCTCAACGGGAAGACATTCCTTCTTTACCAAGAAAATACAAACAAAAGTACTTGAATTCAATAAAAGAAGAACTTTTATTGAACAAAGTTGCTTCCGAACATGAAGATAGCAAAAAGGTGAAAGAATTAATTAGAGAAATTCAGGTTTATCGAGCCAACAAAGGAACACCATTTGTGGATTCCATGAAATCTGCTACAGTGAAATCTAATAATGTGCAAACAGGCGAATGTAAAGATCCTGAGCGATGTCGGAAAAATAATTGCAAAGCTTTTTCGGAATGCGGTTCAGTAAAGGGCGGAAAAGGAAGAAAAATTAAGAAACGGAGTTCAAACAGACATAAACTACAAGGTATGTAGCATATAATACGTTAAATAGTTAGTGCTTAAGTTTCAAATATGAAGAGTAATGCCCAAAGTCATTCACTTTTTCAGAAGAAACATATTCAATTTGACTAATTCGATGCAAGAGTATAGATAACCTTGTCTAGTTTTCAACATTATTTAACTTTTCAAAATAAATAGATAAATATATGAGATAAATAATTTTCGTTGTTGTGTATTACTCACACTTCTAAAATAAATGCAATAAGATGACCGGAATTTATTACTATTCTCTTATGACACATACACCTAATATATTAAAATGGAAATGAGAAATTTGTAAAACAGGAATTCAAACCGATTCAAGCAACATAAGATGATTATCTTAACACATTTTATATCGAGATAATGAAAAATTTATTTCTATTTGTATTTGTGAAATTAAAAATTAACTTTTTGTGCTAAATTGACAAATATGTATTATTATTATATGCAGAATATTGTAGAAATATTCCTTGTCAACAAAATGCTCAATCATTTTGAAATTTGTTTTTATATTTGTTATTTATATAAAAAAAAAATTTTAGTCGATTTCAGTAGATATTTCATATTGAAATCAAACATCAAACTTTTTTCGAAATAAGTTTCTGAATCATACCAAAATTGAAGAAAAAATTTTACGATGAAATTCTTAGAATTTTTAAAAAACCTTGGATACTAAGAAACAGCTATTTGACTTTCTATTTTTGCGAAAAAATAGTGTCAGGTACCGACATCTGAATTGTAATATTCAATAATACTAACTGCAAATTTAAACATCCATACAAAATATTGATATATTTTAAATTTAACAATTGAATGAGAGTTTTTTTGCAGGAAGGTAAGTCCATTTTTCATTGCAATGAACAAGTAAATCCATTTCGTCTGATCGTCAATTTTTTCGGTGGTAAAGTGTAGTGCAAGAAACATAATTAACCCATGCAGGTGAGTGCAGATTTTTGTATTTTCACTATTCGAAAAATCTTGCTGGAAATTCGTTTTAAAAGCTATTGATTTCAAACCTTCCGACGGACTTTATAATTAGAATAATGTACATAAAAAGAGAACATACACCTATGACATTTTCCTACTTTATACTATCTAATGAATTAGATAAATTCATTGCTTTAGGTTAATATTTGGACCCATTTCAAAGTGGACGTAGGTAGACAATTCGAAACACCAAAGAAGTTAATATATCCTTTCATAAATTAATAAAATCATATTGAAAATGTGGCTGAAATGTTTCAAACAAATTACACCTATAAAATTAAAATCTATTGGTTTAACCCGCAAACGGAAGCAGTCGTTGACCCATGTTTCGAGCCTCTTAGCTCACATCAGAACGGCGTAGCCAAGTTCATGTTTTACGTTTACTTTTGTTTATGCTTTCTTCCTCCTAAAAGGAAAATTTAAATGAAAATGAAAATTGTCGGCATATCCCGCAGATTGGTATATGCCGACAATTTTCATTTGAATTTTCTTCTGCATCAAATATTATTTACATATTTTTCAACGTATCGGCTTAGCGCATCTTTGAATAATAAATAGTCATCTCACGGGCAAAGCAGTTTTCAAATCTCCCAATCCGGAGAGAACAAACGCGCTAGCTCAAAATGTTGCGATTTCCTTCATAGGTTGTTTGTATTTCTTAGTTTTTTCTTTTTCCCCAGAACTTGGCTACGCCGTTCTGAGGAGAGCCAATGAGCTCGAAACACAAGTCAACGGCGGCTACCAGTCTGCGGGATATGCCGATAATTTTCATTTTCATTCAAATTTTCTAAAACTCGGTGCGATTTGCGATCGCAGTTTCGTAGTATTACTATTTTCAAGTACATGAATAACGAAATTGGAATTACTTAAAAACAATTGCGGATTTGACCAGCCATAGAGTTTGCATTCTTCTTCTTCTGAGTATATCCTACACCGCGGTGTATCGCGCTTTTTCAAAGAGCTTCATAGAATAGTAAAATTCTTTTATCTATTTGAGCAGTCAACACATTGACGTTGGTGTTTTTGTTGTTTATAGATTTCTATGATTTCTAAAATATCTAGCTTTTCGTCTTTCGAAGATGTATGTATCTTTAAATTATATGTATCTGGAAAAGTATGCCCTGAGTCTAAGAAATTGTGTATTAAAGGTGGACGTGCATAAAATTGTTTTGGAACCGTGGTAATGATAATTGGTACTATGTATGATAACTTATCTAAATCAACCATCGCTTATAAACTAAAAAACTGAAAAATTATATTCGAATTTGTGTTGTATGATTTTGATATATATTGTGATACGGGAATTCAATGTTCTATGTAGATTTGGCCACTTATCTCAACTCGATTTATGTAGATGGATTGTCAATTCTGGAGTTTTGGTTGTGACTGTACGATGCTTTCATTTGTAGATTGCCCTGAGGAAGAATTGAATAAATTCGAAAGCTTGGCTTCATAAAAAAGAGTTTGTACTTATAGCTCATAAGGTCTAAACAACCCTTATTTTGGAATTATATATATATATATATATATATATATATATATATATATATATATATATATATATATATATATATATACTGTTAAACATTTCTCTGGAAATTTTATAAAAGTTTAGGAAGTTTTAACGCAAAACAATTTAGTAAATTTACTCAACAAAATTATTCAAGTTTGCCAATTCAGTTCGGTAAAATTACAAAACATTTTATGAAATTCACAAAGTGATAATAAAAAATAATTTAAATAAAACTAATTGGTTTTGTGATTTTTATTATAATTTATTTCAACATGACGATATTGTTTCGCCAACACAGTGGCTTCTTCAGATGTTGATGATAAACTGAGCTATTACATTGTGGACTACTTGCATTTATCCTGAAGTGTATGGAAATGACATATAACATTGTTCTGTGGTTCTTCAAAAGAACAATGTTCTTTTGAAGAACACTGGTCAAGAACACTTTACACTGATGAAGCCACTGTATTGGCGAAACAATATTGACATGTTCGAAATTAATTATAGTGAAAATCACAAAACCACTAAGTTTTATTTGAATTTTTTTTTATTATCACTTTGTGAATTTCATGAAATATTTTGTAATTTTATCGAACTGAATTGACAAACATGAACAATTTTGTTGAGTAAATTTACTAAATTGATTTGCGTTAAAACTTCCTAAACTTTTTGGTAAAAATTTTAAGGGCAATTAGAGAAGTTTCGAGTGTCTGTCAAAAGATAAAAGTATTTTTTCTTAGCCTTCAAAATACCTATCTACAGAATAGAATAACTGTAATTATAAATTTATTCATACTCATGGCCATTTATTGGTCATATGTCCGTAACTTTTTTTTACGTTTGTACTTTATTAGGTTTCTTTTATCAAAGAGTTCACCATTCAAAGAAGCGCTTATAGGTATCTCTATAAGATCCTTCCGTATGATTTCGAGCAAGTTGTATTCTATGAATTATAAATAACTTTACGAATGAAAACAATTTCATAGTTTCATTTCCTTTGTTTTTTCTCATTTACATTCAATAAGACCAAAGAGAATATATTCATCAAAGAATATGCAAAATTAACTTACAGTTTGACTATTATAGAGGGTTATATGTTGTATGTCATTCAAGCTGTAGTGTTTGTTGTGATGTTTATTGTAAATAATTTGATGTATTTTGTATTGAATACAATTTATATAAAAAATTGTTCACTGCACTTTTACTCCATAAAAATTTTAACACCGTCGCGTAAGTTTCATGAAAAAGGACACAAAGTTTTCGCCCAACGTATTAATAACAGGAAAGAAATCCTTTTGATATATCAGCAGAGTCAGGTAGGTAAATAATTTTTTGAAAGAAAACTATTCAATGGTTATAATAGAATCGGTCATACAAGTAGAACAAGCAGCGCGTATGAATAAACAGGATTACACAAAGACACAACACACATGCCAAGGAAGACGTCTGTCTGATGCTATCCCTCTTCTCTTCTATCCCCGTCCCTTAAAAACATCCTTTCAATGTTCAAGATCACCATGTTTTGGTAGTATTCATTCTTGGACATGTGAGACAGCTGCCTTTCACGAATTCGAGCCGTATTGCGTACTCCGTTCTCGCTCCTCCTTCCTACGGCACGGGGCATCTGGCGTTTTGAAGAAACGAGGGTAAAAGTGATAAAGGTGTTCGAAACGGTTGCACAATAAGCGAAATCGTCGTTAAGGGCGAGAAGCAAGGTGTGCACTCTTGAAGATTACCGGTAGACGTTGGGGGAAGTCTTGTGCCGAACACGTGTTCCACGTTACTCATCTTGTATATTTTTAGCTATTGACAATAGAAACCGGATTGAATTGTAATAGTTCCCTGATTTGGAAGACTGCTAATCAAGTTTGAAAATAGCTAATGCTTCCAATCATTTCGTCGTTTTATTATTATTATTGAAGACGAACAAAGAGCTGAAGAAAACAAGAGAAGAAAACGTTTTACCTAAAGAGCACCCACTTCGAAATACCTTATTCAATGTCCAAATAATCAGATTTCGTTGGTGATAAAGACAAAACCTTTTCATTAATTTCCAAACTTTTCCTTTGTTCAAATATGAATGACTGAAATATAAAGTCGTCGCCTCTATATTCATTAGGGAGTTAAATTCCCGATTTCTCAACCCTTACATTTCACCCTAGGAGTTGATCTTGTAAAACTTTGAAACACGTATTCAATTATTTCAATTTTTATTGTTTTGACCAAATTTTAAGTTGATAGATTCAATAAAAAATCTTCACAAACATTCAACCCCTATTTATTATTATTTCAACCCTTATTTTGGACAAATTTCATCGGTCGTTCAGGGGTTTCGTGTCCACGTTGATGTCTCTATATAATAACGTATATAATAATTTTTCAAAGATTATTTTTGGTTAAGCATTCCAGAGGTTAAATTCTGATTAGATCAAAATTTCTGATGACACAGTGTGACATTGTTGTTTATAATGTTGACATAGTTTGAAAGAATGTTAAGTCTATGGTCCATATTCAAAGCAACGCATGTGAAACAGAAAAAACAGAAAAAGTGTGTAACTTTCAATAATGTCAATGTTATAATACGATACGAAATGTTTCGATAATAAAAAAAACTTGATTCCACAAATTTTTTTATATACTCTACTATTACTTTTTATTTACTAGACGTGTGTGTAGGGGCACTAAGCCATTAAAAAGAGCTTGTTCATAGTCATATAACTGATTGTATATTTTGTATTTGTATATGTTATATTGAACCCTTAATAATGGCTCAGTACCTACTTGAAATACTGGTATATGTCGAGTTTATTAAAGAATTTTGTGGAATTGCCAATTGTTTTCAATTACATAATTAGTTAAACTTAACTAAATGATTTTTAATAGTGTTGGCGTTTACTTGATGTAAATCCATTATAATTGAATATAACTTAAATTCAAACACTTGAACTTATGATTTACACTTTATTGACTACATAGCATGACGCGTTTCGTCGTTACAAACGACTTCTTCAAATGCTTACAGAATAATCTGATTATTCTGTAAGCATCTGAAAAGTCATTTTAACGAAAACTATGTTCAATAAAGTGTAAATCATAAGTTCAAGTGTTTGAATTTAAGTTATATTCAATTAACTAAATGAATAAACCTAAACATTTTGAAAACTTCAATGTCATAATATTGAAGGCATTACCCCTAATTTCACAATAAGAATGAAGAATTTACTTCTCAAAACATGCTAAATTTCGACGGAATATTGTTTTTGAACTTCTACTTCCGCCATTGAATAATGAAAAAATTTCGAATTGTGAAGGAATAATTTTAGGAAGATTTCTTTAAAATGATTATTTAAATGGGCGTATGTTAGGTTTAATTAAAACACCGACAATGAGCTCGAAACGTTTATTTAGTTGATAAATAATAATTTTTAGTGGAATTTGGCAAATGTTTGAATTATTTTATTACAATTTGACCTAGGTTCCATCAAATCTATTATTATTTCGATAATGATCGATATAAAATATAAAGGGTATTTCTCATCACATAATGGGAAAATTGGTCAAATTTTCAAAAAAATTGAAGGATTATATTATCAAAATATTTCATTATTTCTCATTAGAGTTGGGATAATATTTTAATAAAATTATCCCAATATTATTTTTATAACAGAATTGAATCTTCCACTAGTTACATTGATTATCCAAAATACAATGCTTCACAATTTTCCTTTAAGCGTTTTGCAATGGATTCCTATAAATATTGAACTTCGATATTTATTCGCCTTAATTGAAGAGCAAAAAAAATATTCCAATAGTTGTTACGATATGAAAATAGAACGTAAATGAAAGATAAAATGCGGATTAACTTACGTGAAACAAACAAACAAAACAAATAATATAGGTGTCCTTCAGAGTTTTCAATCATAAATGATCGATAATTGAAATCGAAAATATCAAAGAAAAATATAATAGAAAAGTAAACAATATTTCTAGATATGCACACTTTTTTTCTCAATTGTGACGTATGTTTCAGCATAAGGCTGTCTTCTTCAGACATGATAGTACTGAAATGTACGTAGAAAACTGTACAAAACCATTTGAATTTAGAAACCTCAAGCGGCGCGCGTAGATGAACCTACCACGCTTAGTAAAGGTTCTTAATAACAACAGTCGTAGAGTTCTAAAGAACTCTACGACTGTTGTTGTTCAGGTTCAAATTTTGGAGGAGAATCTTGGACATATCTCATCCCCGTGTTATCCTACTATGCTCTTGTACAGAGTAGATTACAGTATTGCATCCTTGCATGGGGTGCCGCAGCAAGCAACCACCTATATAAACTTGAAGTTGTGCAGAAAAGAATTTTGAAAATTATTTATAATAAAAACCTGCAATACTTTTCAAACTTGATATTGAGAGAGTGGAATACTAGATATCGGACAACTTTATATGTACAGTTGTTTGATATATACATGTACTTACCATCATAAAGAAATACTTCAGGATATGGAGCACACTCATCATACACGTAACAGGGTTGCATCAGCCTCATTAACTCCATTTTTCAAAAAAGCGACTACACAAAGACATTTCACTTACCTTAGCGTCAAATTTTACAATTCATTGCCAGAAAGTCATAAATTGTATTTAAGGAATATAAATTCGATAAGCCTCATTAGAAAAAAATTTAAGTTTTATTTAAGCTCTATTGATAGAACGGCGGATCATGATTTTTTTGTTCTATAAGAAGGAAATAATTGTTTAGTTTTGTTAGTTTCTTACTAAATTTTATAAATAATTGTTTAAATTAAGTTTAAATTTAGTTTAAATTAAATTAATTAAACTCGTCTGAGGGACCAGCTTACACGCATCCATTTTGGACATACTAAGCTTTTCTCTCAAAAATGATGAGTGATTTGTACATTTTGGAAAGTAAATATTGTAATTGTGTAACCTTTCAACTGAATAAAGATTATTATATATTATATATATATATATATTCACTTTTTTTCTGAAAATTTAGAAATATGTTATGAAAATATATCAAAAATTATAGTATAAGATTCTAAAAATATAAATTTGTTTAATGAATGTCTGGATAAAGGACTTCCTTCTTTTCTTGATAATATCAATAGGTTTTATATTTGCAATAATATTCAATATTTCAATTCAAGGAAAATAAATGATGGCACAACGGCTTCACACGATGGAAAAATAGCTTCTTGGCCTCAAAAATACTTTTATTGCTTTTTGTCCTCTTACATTTAGAAGTATATTGATAGAGCTTAGGTACGTTCATCGTAGAATTACCTATGTGATAAAAATAAAAACATAAGTAATAGAATGAAAACCCTTATCAGTGGTAATTTTGTCGACAATTGAACATTTGATATATAATGAAGATTTGGCCCTTTCCGAGTGCACTACAATCAATTTTTTTCTCATCACCTTAAAAGCATTGTTCGTATGACCTACATTCCAATCAAAGTTCAAATGAAATCGGATGAGTGCATCGCTAAGAAACTAAGAACGGGTTCGAATACCTTCGTATAAGTCCTAAATTACCCAGATTAACTACCGCTTTTGAATCAAATTATTGAATACCAACATTCATTTAACCAGGAAATTTTTAATCGAATGGATAGAAAAAACATGAATTTATTGAGTGAAGAATAAAATTCACGAATAATAAACATATAGAATTTTATACACAATTTTCCAGACAATATTTTTATTGTCTGGAAAATAATAATTATTAAACAATATTATTTACGAAATTTTCAGGTTATACTTCATATTATTCATAATATTTTCCAGAAATTCAATTATTCCTGAAATTCCAATACATATAAAAATTTGAGAAGTACTGCACTAAAGTAAATTATTTCCCAATATAGATAAAGTCGAAATTAATATGTCTACAACAGATCTTCAGAGTTAATTTGTTGCTCTCATATATTTTAGAGTTGAAAGTATTGAAATCTCGTATATTTTTTTCACTGAAAATTACGATTTGATGTTACTTCACAACACCGAACTCCTCTGTTGAATGAAAAGAGTAGAAACAGATTTTCAACACTCGAAATATCTGAAGTTCAAGTGTCTAAATGAACAATAAAAAGTTTGAATGCATTCTATTCCCCTAAATTTGAAACATAAACTTGCAAATATATCTCAATGAAACGAAAATAATTTTTCCCATTCAAAATTTTCAAACCTTAGTATCTATGAACATAGATAAATCAAGTTATAGATATTTACATTATACAAAGATATTTATATATAAGATAGTTCAAAATAACTTTTTTATGAATGTCATGACATTGAGCTAATTATTATACAATAAAAATGAGTTATATTCAAAATTATTGTAATTATATTGAATAAAGGCCATTTTCCACAGAAATAATAGTGAGCTGAATAAATGCAACGGAAAGGCTGCTATTAAGCATCAGCCTCTTTAGCTCAGTGGTAGAGCACTGGTCTCGTAAACCAGGGGTCGTGAGTTCAAACCTCACAGGAGGCATTCAAATTTTTTCCATCCTAAATAGTGATATGATGTATTTTTTAGCGTTAGAAGTATAGAATTGGAACATGTTTCACATTTCTAGTAATTCTATTAGACAGTATATTAGTTCTCTATGAGTAAATTTCAAATTTGTACACAAAGTATTATTATATATTTGCATTCTGAATTCTGATGAAAATGAATGAAGTATTGCACTTTATAAAAATAAAATGAAGTTACATTTAGTTAATCTTGTAATTTGTTTAGACTTTTAACTCATTGACTTCTTAATATTCAAATACCTACTCATAAAAATGAAAGCAATATGAATAAAAATAGAATGTAAATATTCTTCTTTCTATTGAAATATTTTTCAAAAACAAAAAGAATGCTTATAATTCATTATCCTTCAAGTTTTTAAATATTTATAGAAATAATACATATTCTACAAATATAGGTAAATGAAGAATCACATCAAAATCAAAGAAAAAATTGATGAAGAAAATAAAATTTTAGACAGACAATGTTCTAACGTAAAATGATATTTAAATGAACGTTTAAAGATAACATTATTCTAAACGTCGAAGGATGACTTTTATTTTCTAACTCTTCGGGAAAATTGAAATTTGCACTAGTTTCAACAACTAATCGATATAATGCTTTAAAATAAAAGCAATATGAATAAAAATAAGAATGTAAATATTCTTGTTATTATTGAATTATTTTTCAAAAACGAAAAGAATATTTATAATTCATTATCCTTCAAGTTTTGAAATATTTATAGAAATAATACATATTCTACAAATATAGGTAAATGAAGAATTACATCAAATTCGAAGAAAAAATTGATGAAGAAAATAAAATTTTAACCAGACAATGTTCTAACGTAAAATGATATTTAAATGAACGTTTAAAGACAACATTAATCTAAACGTATATTCGAAAGATGAATTCTATTTTCTAACTCTTCGGAAAAATTGAAATTTGCACTAGTTTCAACAAATAATCGATATAAAGCTTTTGCCAAATAATTTGCGAAATAATCGATATAAAGTTTAATGTCCAAATGAAAAACATGCTTCCGTACATCACAATAATGTAGTATTTTAACTATTAAACTCAATCATTTCAAAAATGCCTTCATGTGAGTACCGAATTATCCAATTTACAAAATCCTTTGGAAACTTAATTGAGTTATCATACCGAGAGCCTATTACTCTCAGTTCAAAGAGAGCCTGAAAAAGGGCAAGGGGAGAGGGCCAATGAACAAAAGGATCAATACCCAGCTCCAGGGTAGGTCCAGAGCTGGCTAGCACTCCTGCTCTCTGCACACCCTGCTGCATAGGCGTAGGAAGCGGCTATGTGAACGAAAACTGAGCATTTTGTGGTATCTACAGGGAATTCCACATCATTGAGTGCCTTCCCAGGTCTTTTCGAAAGATAGCGGGGTCCGAAAATATTCTTATCTCTTCTACCCAGGGTTGAATAAAGAGATTCATTGTTGTTATTATTCATTTCGTTTGTAGTTATTCTTACGGCAATAAGAGAATAGGATGATTTAAGGGAGGCTATCCTTAAAAAACAACCAATTATGTTTATTAATACATAGTAAACAAATCAAAGTTGCTTTTCAAAGCAAAACCAAAATGACAAAAACAATAAGAAGTATAATAGTTTAATTTAAAACGCATGGATTACTTGTACTAAATTTACTTCATTCATCCAACATATCCTGCCGACACATTCTCAAGAATTAAAACATAAAACCTGAAGTGTATTGACTCCTGACAATTAAGGAGCACCCTGATACATGTGACAAATACGTAAATCAAATAACTTTCGTGGAATTTGTTCATCTGCTTTGAATTGTACTAGTATTATAGTTAATAACATTGTTTCATCAAGTGGAGGACTTCATTAATATTATATATATCAAGTGGATAGTTTTTGCATTGTTATTGTTGAATTTCAGGTTTTACTCCAATAAGTCAACTGAAAATAATGTTTATCACGGATATATAAATAACTGAATACAGTGACGCAAACTCTATAATGACGAGTATCGTCAGTTAGACGTCTTTGCTTTACAAGAACTTTTAGAAATCTAACATGTAAAAAATCTACAAACTAAAATGAGAAGAAAGAAATAATATAAAGTTTCCCCTGGCAAATGTGAACTGAGAATAACAAATAATATATTATACAGAAAAAATACACTTTGTTATTATTACTATATTTATTATTGTATTGCAGTTGCGTAGTATTACTTACTGTTGAAAATAACACTACAGCGAATAAAAAATCTGGAGTTTATAAACGTTGATGTAGTTGATGATTGATGAGGCCGATACTTGGAGAAAATTAATATCCATAATGAAATAATATTTAGAATTTTCTCATAACTTTCATACAAATACGCATGAGACGACGTTTCGAAGTACTACTTTTTTATCAAATGCTGGATTAATACTGATACTGCCGTATTAATCCAGCATTTGATAAAAAAGTAGTACTTCGAAATCAAAAAAATTTCGTCATTCATGTGCCTGGAAATGTAATAATACTAACAAACTGCTGTCCTAAATACATCAATAAGTATAGTGATAAAAAAACGAAGTCTATTCTTTTGACAATTGACGAAAAATTTGTAAACTGTTGTAACAGTACCAATGCAAAACTTTTTCATATTTGAAAAATATCATATTTTTCAAATTTGAAATATAATAATCAATTATATATACCTAATAATCATTCCGAATTACCATGACTGGGGTATTATACATATTAAATGATTAAGCAACTAAATTATTATCTCCAGGAATTGTCAAATTACTTTAATCAAGAGGTAGATATTTTTCCCAATTTCAACTAATCGCTAAATTCCTTGTTCAAAGTTCTTTTGCTGAATTGCTAATATCCGACACTTTCGTTGAATTCTCGACGTTTCGATAAAATATCAGTCATATCGAAAAAGAAAAATGAATAACAATTTGATTGTCCATGTTTTCGTAATAACCGTCGAATGAAAGTTCACAGTTTCAAACAACTTCATATCGTAAATTCAAAAATTATATTTCGTATAAGCGAATTTATTCTTCGGAGCTAAAAATGAAGAATGTTTTCGAAATTTATTCATTTCGATATTACCTTTATTGAAATAGTTTTTTTTTTGAAGAAAAACACAATGTTTAGGATGATGTATTTTGTTATTTCATTTCATTAATCCAAAAATATAAAATAATGACCATTTAATTAGTAATGCATCCATAACATTGAAGATTAATGAATTGTCAACTGATAAGCTTGTGATAGTCAAAGCAACTGCTAATGTTGGTCATTTGATGCCATTTTTTTGATAAACTTCGATGAATAGTTAAATACCACCAGTCATCACATTGTCTGTAACTGAATAACTCCAAAAACTAATTATACGCTTTTTACAATCAATGCACATTACTTGTGCTAATATAATAATTCTTATACTAATATAATAATTTCTTATCTAATGCGAAATTCAAAAAATAAGAACGACAATCAACAAAAAAAAACAAGAAGTATCTATTACAGGCCCGATTATGTAGAGATCAATTTAATTCCAGGACTAGTAAGTAAAGTATACATTACGCACAATTGAAAGGGGAAAAAGATTGCAATTTTAATTTTGAAAAACTCCTTTCAGCAGAGGCTGTACTTACCGGAATTGTTAATAAAATTCGGATGACAATGTAAATATTTGGGTAAATTTCTTTCAAGCTATTTTCTGTTATATATGACAGCAGCTGTTTTACATCTATAATGAAGTTGGGTAAATTTGGGATCATTGTATTTAATTCTTCATATAATTCGAAAGGTTGGAAGTCACTGCTCTCACCCACATGCAGGACGTTATGTAAATCGTTACAGTGTTTTAATATTTGCTCCTCTGGCATATTTTTTAGCTTGCTCAAATTATAGAGAAAACCGAAATTTTCAAAATGTTGATTTAAAGACGTAAATCTTAATTCCATATTGGTTATTATAGAATCAATCATGGCGTAAAAAAAATTTGTTTGATACCGGATTTTATTAGACTGTATAGGTTGATCGCTGCTTTCATATTCGAACATCCTTTTCTTTTTTAGCTACTCTTTTATTCTTAAACTCTTTTGGCAGATCATAACAGCTTCTCTCACTAAATTGCCGAACTTCAGACAGGGCTTTTTCGAATCCAGTTTCCCGATACTCTTTTATCCATTCACAAAATGTGTGTAAATGTTCAAGAGCAATGCTTAAATGAATTTGTACTGATTGCCATAATTTACTTATCATATTAACTCGCGATAATATCTCATACCACACATGTAAAGATACGATAAATTCTAAACTTAACATTTCATTTAGTACCGAATCGCAATCACTGAGAGTGTCTGATTGCTCCGTTTGATTTTTAAGCTTTCGATGCATTCAATCACTTCATCGAATTGCAATAATACGGCCTTTATCGCTTCGACTATACTTTCCCATCTTGTGTCTGATAAAGGTTTCATAGTTAGTTTTAATTTGCCTTTTATTAAATCCCAGCGTTTGCTTGAACTTGAAAATAGCAAATAAATTTTTTGGATGAAACCAAAAAAGTTTTTGCTGCCATAGATGAGTTTGCTGCATCTACCAACAGTAGATTCCAACTATGACAGCCACAAGGTGTGAAAAATGCCCTAGGGTTAATATTCAATATTCGAGTTTTAACTCCACTATTTACACCTACCATATTTGCTCCATTGTCGTATCCTTGGCCACGGCAGTCTTGAACATTTAAGTCGTATTTTTCTAGATGTTCCAGTATAGCATTGGCTAAATATTCTCCAGTTGTCTCACTAACAGCTAGAAATCCTATAAAATGTTCGACTATTGTGCCAGTTGACGTATCACAAAATCTTAAGATAACCGACATTTGTTCAACTCTACTACTGTCTCTAGTGCAATCCAGCAAAAAGAATAGTACTTAGCTTCTTTAACCTTACGAATAATTTCATCGACAACTGTTTTTGACATCAATATGATCAATTCATTTTGAATATCGTGACTTAAATAATGGTGTGAAAGTTGTTTGTCATTAATGCGTTTCATGTGTTCTCGTAAAGTAGGATCAAATTTCGATATCAGTTTAAATAAATCTATGAAATTACCGGAATTTTTAACAACGTCACCTGTCTTGAGAGATTCTCTGTGACCTCTAAATGCAAGATTATGAGAGGCCAAAAAATTAATTATGTCAATTATTCTCTCTAACAAGTTGTGCCAATGTTTTTGAGATTCACGTATTAGCCTTTCGTTTTCTTGGTCTATTGTTTTGCCTTGATTTATACCTTTCTCTGAAGTTAACCATTGGAACATATGTGCCATATGTTCTTTAGTATTCTCATGTCTATGTAAGATGCTACTTAAATGTTTCCAGTCACAACACCCTCCTTGCACCATCTGAGTTTGTGAATTGCCAAATAGTCTGCATGGAAAACAATAAACTTTATTCTGAGAATTGGAATAAACTAACCAGCGACGATGTTGATTTTCACCATTATTTAGTTTTCTCGAGAAATAAAAATTGGAAAAGTGTCTGTGATCATCACTTTTGGGATAACATTCATCACCCCTATTTAATTGCTGTGTGGGGCCGCTTTGAACTATGTCACGACGCTGTGAATCCGTTATGGGAAACGTCCACAATCCTGGATCCGAATTAACAAGCACTTGCTGAACTATGGTACTGGCGTCGTCGCTGCGAATTGGAGAATCTATGTCAATCTGTTCTTCTTGATTGCTTGATGACAGCACAATAGTTTCAGCGTCAACTTTTGATTGGCTAGAGCATGATCCAAACTCTACTTCTAACTGACGTTCGCACTCGGTAGTCTCGGTACTCAGTGCATCTGGAGTATTTCCTAACGGTATCTTGGACGTTTGTTGTGTAGAAGTCGAATATATAGATTCAGGTGGTTCTGTACTACCAGACGCAGTTTGGTTGAGGAACTTTATCATATTTAAACTCAAAGCCTGGTTGGATGCAGTTCTTTCAGCTTTTCTTTTTGCTGATCCGGACTCCCATTTTCTTCCAATATCTCTATCTCGGCCGGACATGTCGATAATATCGTATCTGTAACCTGTAAACAAAAGCTATAGTGTCAAAAATTTTTTGCAGTTTTATCTGCATAATATTGTAAAACCTAAATTGAAATTAATTTTCAAACAAAAATCTTAAAGAACGCTCTTACTACCTATAGACCAGGGTCGATAATTTTTGAAACCAAAAAAAATAATAGTAGGATGAAACCCGTTAAAAAGGGACAAGACCCTTTGAAAAAAATGAGAAAATAATTTAAGGGCGATCTGAGGTCGGGAAGTGGAAGGGGGTGAGTTTTTAAGGGTGAAAAACGGTGTACCTCGATTTCCGGCACAACTACAAGTCCTATGGAAAAAAATTGAATGACAAAGTTGTAGGTAATAAAGAGACCTACAACTTTTGTAATCACACTTTTTTCACATAACCTCAAAATTCATGTGAAAAATTCAAATAATCAAGTATTTGGTTTTTTATTTTTATCTTATGCAAAAAAAAATTTTTTTTCACGAAATTTGATGAAAACTTACCTTTCTATGTCCTAAAGACACTGTAATTTTTTTGATTTGAAATATTTATGTTTTCACCTTATTTTGACAAAAAATCGATAAAACACCCTAATTTTCAATCGAAAATTCTCGCGTCAAAATTTCAGTTTTTTGAAAAAAGTCGGGGAGTTTTTTGTTCGTTGAAATCTCTTCTTTCTGATAATGTGCAAATATATATACATTACTATGGTATATGTTCTCAGAAAATACAAAGAAAAGAAAAAAACTCGAATCCGAAATTTTTTCCCCCCTTTTAAAATGTTATATTTCGTGCAATCTTTATGATTTATTGATTTGTAATTTTTTTGTTTTTCAAGTAATTAAAGTGTAAATTTTACTAAATAGCTCAAAATTGTACATAGTGATTAAAAAAAATTTCGGATTCGAGTTCCTTCTTTGCATTTTCTGAGAATATTTACCATAGTAATGTATATATTTTTTCACATTATCAGAAAGAAGAGATTTCAACGAACAAAAAACTCTCCGACTTTTTTCAAAAAGCTGAAATTTTGACGCGAGAATTTTCGATTGAAAATTAGGGTGTTTTTTCGATATTAAGTCAAAATAAGGTGAAAAAATAAATATTTAAAATCAAAAAAATTACAGCGTGTTTAGGACCTAGAAAGCTAAGTTTTCACCAAATTTCGTGAAAAAAAAATTTTTTTTGCATAAGATAAAAATAAAAAACCAAAAACTTGATTATTTGAATTTTTCACATAAATTTTGAGGTTATGTGAAAAAAGCGTGATTACAAAAGTTGTAGGTCTCTTTATTACCTACAACTTTGTCATTTAATTTTTTCCCATAGGACTTGTAGTTGTGCCGGAAATCGAGGTACACCATTTTTTTACCTTAAAAACTCACCCCTTCCACTTCCCGACCTCAGATCGCCCGTAAATTATTTTTCCTTTCATTTTTGTTATATTCTCATCCTTTCTTAACGAGTTTCATCCTACTATTATTTTTTTTCACTTTTCATCATTTTCAAAATTATCGACCCTGGTCTACTACGAGTTTTTAAAACTTAAAAAGTCGATACGTTTTTTAACATTTAAGTTTAGTTTTCCCCCAAAAGATATTATAAAGCGTATAATTTAATTTAAAGTAATTACTGTGTTATTTATTTATTACAAATTAATTATTTCTTACCTTATGTAAAATAGACGAGTACAGGTACCGGTGTTATATTAAACGTATCACGAAGAAAACAAAAACCATTTATTTGTGTTGGAAGGTACGGTGGATCTAACTGAAACACGGTGATCGTCTCTTTATGAAATCATTTATTTAACTGCCGTAATATGGTTTGTTGTGCAGTCGAAGAATCTATTAAGACTAAATATGAAGAATATAATATAAACAGTCTCAAGTTCCGAAATTTAAGAGTTTCGGTGCTACATACTAAATCTGCTGATGACAGATATATCATATACGATAACATAAAATAGGGAGAGAGTGATAAATATCACTGAGTCATTTCTAGGAATGTTGAACATAAACAATTATAAAAGATTGCTCCAATAATTTGAAACTTGATAAGAAATAGATACTCATTTGTTAGACTCAATACATCATTGCTAATAAGAAGTGACAAAAATAAATATCAGGAAAATTTGGATAAGCAAAACTCAAAGATGTTTTTCTCTGGTCTCATATCCTCATAGTGACAGAAATTTTATGACAAACGAAACATAATTAATGAGATTGAATTCTCGCTTAACTCTTGGTGAAACATAATTGAATATTAAAATAAATTAAACTCCTAACGCTCGAAACATGTAGACTATATATATTGTTAAATAAATCGTGAAACATTAAGCCAAGAGTTTAATTTATTTTAATAAACGAAACATATATGGAAGTGAAGATTCAAAGTGGGAAAGACTCATTGCCTGAATATAAGAATAATGACGATGCCGTACCTAGTAATTAACTGGAAAATATGAAACATCTAAATTCTCCACCACAATGCACGAACATAATGACTCTCATATTGATTCTTAAAAGTGAGCAAGGATACAAATGATCCAATAAATATAGAAACCAACGTCTACAATAAGTAATAAAAGTTTTGGACAGACCAAGGATATAGTCCCAAATAGCATCTCAGATGCTTTTCACGTCAAATAAATAATTCTCATGTAAGGAAGATATAAGGTACAAGAGAAGATTCGAAGTAGGAGCCAAATAACATACATCAATTTCATTATTCACCATGTCCAAAGTAGTAAAGATATGAAATATTCAGATACAATCAAAAATAGAAGGCACCATCGTCAAAAAATAGTTGTTCTCCATTTTCTCATATGGTTCTAAGTACTGTACAATAAAATCTCAAAAATATGAACAAGGAGTATATATCGACTATCCACTATGCTACAAAAAGATTCACTAGAAAGACAAGAAATGTGCAAGGTAAAGTTGAAGATAAAAACTACAAGCTAGAGCTAGATCCTCATCACGATAGATGGTTCAAATTGAAGAAAGATGAAATTACAGACGTTGCAAACCAACTTGAGATCGGCAGAAAATGGTCAGTACTGATGACTACTAATTAACTCTTAGACAGACAGAAGATATGAAGACTTGACTAGGACAAGATACTACAGATAATTTTATTCATTTCGCCCAGTTCCCATCCACTTGGGAAGCCTCTGATTATGTACACTAATCGATTAAAAACCGAGGCACCTCAGTGAAATTATCGATCCAACCTCACCCTCGTTGGAGATTCGTGTCCTGCCCAGACCGGCTCTCTGTTTGATCCCTATCTCTCTTCCTCCGTTCCCTTCTCTTTTTCGTGAAACATAAAAGCGAATCTGATGTGGAGCGGATTCTGACACATCTCGTTTTATAGACCGCGTTTCGACCTCTGGAAAATGCAATTTCGCATTACTACCCTCAGAATATAACGCCATCGACACGGTACGAAACCAGCTGATCTCTTGAGGATTGACACACACTTGACACGGATTTCGGTATTAGTGTAGGTCGAGGTTATCAGCAGAAATTTGATTAGATGTTAGTTTAGCACGCTAATCGAAATAGTTCTAAAGGGAAAAAACATTTCTCTGATACTTTTTATAGAACTGATGAAAAATTGTTTGTCCACTTCAACTATTATTTTTTGTACAAACGAATACCTACATTTAATGAAATTAGGATTGATCTGGCGGATGTTAATATCTATAACGAAACAATAATTCAAAGTTCGAAGTACAACTTCTTCATCATATGCTAAATCAACACTGGTATAGTTTTACAAATACAGATGTTTAAACCTATTCTAGAGTCCCTGAACCCAGAAAAACAAAGAAAAAGAATAGAATCTGAAAATTCAATTGAACATAGAGAGCACGTAATGAAAGGAAGGTATAAAAATCATAATTTATACTTGAACATATAAAAAAAGATAATAAAAGATAGGTATAAAAAATGAAATTTAATGATATTAACGGTTTATGAAGTAAATCAATAAATATGTCGTTATATGTGTTTGAAAAATAAAGTGTTATTTATAGACATATGCCGAAAAAATAAAAACTCCGGAAAAACTCCTCAATTCAATTTTTTGCAATTGCAAAACGGGGTGTAATGCTAAATGCGACTGTAAAAAAGTTGGGTTGTTTTGTTCATTAGCATGCATCAGTTGCCAAGGCCAATCGTGCTCCAATGTTCGTTCAATCGCCAGTATCGTAAGAGGATTCTTACGATATATGCGAGGGGACATCTCATGCATCGCTCTTTAAACAATTTTCTTGTACCCAGCAGGAAGAAGAAGGAGAAGAAGAAGAACAAGACAGTATGGGCTATGTTCCATTAGAAGAGTATCAATCAGACGAATAATTTTTTCAATAATTATAATAATATAATAATAATAATTATTCATTACTTACACCGCTCTTGTCATTACAATAGTACCATTTCGATTTAATACAATAGCTTTTAACTCAACAGAACCACAGTAGATCGTGAAATAGGCCTACCGGGGAAACCACGTAAAAAAAACACGCCATGTACACTACCTCACGGGTGGCGCGGAAACGTGTACATATTATGAGTAACACAACTTTTTCATAATTTTGCATCGCTATATCTCAGAAATGGTGATTCTTAGTAAAAAAAGTGTATGCACAATTTTTATAGATAATTGTATGATAAATAATTTTTGTCTCACATATTTTTATAATAAAACTTACCGTTTAGCTGGAAAACTCAAAAAACCGATTTTTGCAACATTTGACCTTGAATAAATTTTTTTCCACACGTTGGATTGATGAGGATAATTGACAAATTGTGTGTAATAGGGTCCCCAATATTCATGCCAATTTTTAGCTGGGTGCGAATTAATGTAGCCTTGAATGTCTATTTTGACCGGACTATCCATAGTATAAGGTACGCTTCAACAATAAATATTAATTTGGACAAGAAATTGTGTGGTATATATTTCTCTTGATTCTGTAGTATTCGTAGTCTATAGATTCTATTCCAATTGTTCATATAAACAAAACTGGGTTCTAGAAACAACCACAACTGTAGAGTATAAAAGTACATTTCGTAATATTTTTTGTTTCTTTGTTTAGCATTGTTTTTGAATCTCCAAATAGATTCTACATAGACGAGTACATGATAAGAGTACAAAACTGAGTATGCACATTATAAAAAAATTTACAAATAAAAAAACACATACGAAAATGTTTTGACTATGGCCAATTTGGAAGGCAAAAGTTTTAATGATTAAACATTTTATTGATGTCTTTGTAGAGCGCCAATATAATAAAATCATCAACATCAACAAGCAGAACAAAACAAAAAAAACAGCTCCACCATGGAAAAAATTGCTGACGAGTGTAATGATGAGAGTAGACCAAGATTTGAACCTTTCAGAACTTCAATATCAACCGATGCATTTTTAAATAGAGGAAATATTCTTCTCTCATAAAAAACTAATAATAATTTTGTAGAATGCTTTCAGTTTTAAGCCTTGAAATGAATTTTTTGGAAATTATATTCAAGATTTTATTAAATAATTCATTAATATTTTGACTTCAGAATAATATTTTATTCGACCAACACAATAATTCTTTTCCTGAATCTAAAATTGCTAAAATTTCTACTACATTTTTGATATTCACATATAGAAACAAGGATTAATTTCCTTGCCAATTTGGGTATATCAAAGGAATAATTTATGACTGTTCAATCCAATGTTCAACCGACGCAAAATATTAGCTTCGTTACGAATGAGATCTCAGCTATAAATTTTGTAACAGAAAGGATCCACTTAATTTTCCTCATAAATAACCCCAAGGACGGAGAGGGTAGGTATCGTTGTCGAGCCTCCGTGTTTCTTATAAATAAATTACTTTCTAATGACGTAAAATGTTTTTTTCGTAGAAGGAAATGAATTGGAGCTGAGTAAAACATTTTTGAATTACAACAATATTACAGAAGTTATAGTTTCATAGTAAGAAGCGGGTGATACTTATTCACTTGATCAATTTATTAATTCTAATTTGCATATTGTAAATATTCTACAACCAATTACTTATTTGACATTATGACAACGTAGAAGATTAATATTTCCATCACTTAGGCGTGAAATAGTTTGTTTCTAGTAGTTATATCTAGCAGAGTTACTAAGACCGTCGACATTGCGGTCACCAATTGGCCTGATATGACTTTATTGAATTTGAGAGTAAAAAACCTTAAAGCAGCAGTTGTAAAAAATTCGAATATCAGAATAAAAAAATTCCTTGAATTCTCAAGTGAAGAAATTAAAATAGTTATGAGTGGCAGGCACTAAGGATTAGAATTATCACCATTGTAAGAAATCACTTTAGAAAATTTTTCTAGAGGAGATCCGAAATATTCGTTCCACCGACACGGGTACCTACGATCATTATAATACTATTATTATAAATGGTAATTGTTATTATTATTCTATCATATTAAATTAAATTAATATTTGGAATTGTTTAAAGAAATGGGACATGTATGAGAGAAAATCGAAAGTGATTTACGACTAACCCTCTCCCGATAGTTTCAATAATTATTCAACAAACTGTTCTCCACACGAGTCAATACCCAAAGATGCTACTGAATTTTACTCAACTCAGAAAAGTATGTTACCTAATTTCAAATTATCTAAGACCAATTCTTCTGAAGTTTTGCAGTGTCTAAATAGAATAAAAACGAATGCTGTAGGTCTCGACGAAATTTCTTTGAAGATGCTGAAACTATGTATTCCGGAATGTCTCGAAACTATTACCTATATAATCAACTTTTCACTTACAAACTCGGTTTTTCCCAAAATATGGAAGCAGTCGAAAATTTACCCTTTACCTAAAATTAAAAATCCTACAGAAGTATCTGACTTCAGTCCAATAGCCATTCTTCCGATTTTATCAAAAATTATTGAAAAAAATTGTCCATAGACAGCTATTAGATCTCTTAAATGTACATCAAATGTTATCTATACGCCAATCAGGTTTTAGATCAGGGTTTAGTACTTCCACCGTATTAGCGGAGGTAACGGACAGGATTTTGAACAACTGGGATGAAGGTTTAATCACCAGCCTGCTCTTACTAGATAAAAGAAAAGCATATGATAGCATTGTTCACTGGCTCTCGTTCTCCATAATGAGCTATCTTAACTTCGAAGCTGGAGCCATAAACTGGTTCAAAAGCTTCATTTTAAATAGATCACAAAGAGTTGAGTTGCATCGTAAAAATGAAATTGAATATTCACATATTGCCAATGTGACAAGGGGTATCCGACAGGGCACCATTATAGGTCCGATTATGTACCCTACATACACCTTTGATTTTCCATGCTTTCCTCTTGAAGTAATTATGCACTGTTACGCAGATGATACACAACTAATTCACAGATTCTGTCCCAATGATCCAAACATAAGCAAAGTATTGAATAAAGCTCTGAAACGAATAAATGTTTATGCTAAAAATCATGGTCTGAAATTTAACGTACACAAAACACAACACCTCTTCATTGGTTTCTCCTCAGTGTCAGTGGAGGACTGAAAAACTAAGTTGAGTTTCAAAGTGTATTCGTAATATAACTTTGAGCTGATGTGAACCTAAGCATTAAACAACATTTTTAATGTAGGTTATGCTACTGACCCCTGGGTCATTGAATATTATGTTAATCACAATGAGTTATACAAGACTCGATTTTATAAGGCCCTATAGATGGTGTTTGCTTAAAAACATAATGAATCAATTTGGTTTCATTGCAAAAATAACAAATTGTTATTATGGATGACAACAAAACAATCTTAGCTACCAAGGTCCTTCAGCAGACGAACAAAATAAAACATATACAGAACTGTTGTGAAGTAGTTAATTGTAACATTTCTCAGCGAAGTATGGAATGCAATTGTTCAAGATACATTAATACTCGAATGACTTGAAAGAATGATGAGATATAGGAAATTGTAGTGTCACTATGGAGTTAGCTACCTTTGCAGTATAAGAAGTGCAGGATGAACGATGTATATAAAGTATAGAATTTGCCAAATGTGATAGGAGAAACATCAAACTGATAGAGTTGGGAGGAGTATCTTCAGAGGAACAATAGCTTAATAATTATTGAAACAAGGTTTAAAAACGAAAGATTACTTACGCGGTTAACATTTTTGCGTATTGAGAACATCTATAAGGATATTCAAACTATGGATTCATCAACTGGAAAGAGATTTCTCAAGATATGAACAAGTTGAAAAGAATTTTGTCTGACAATGCCTTCGGCAACTTCAAATCAAGTGAAGTTGCTGCTTTCTCTGAGTTTGCAATTAAGCCAGATGATTTAAAATGTATTTTTAAAAATTTAATATTTAATAAAATCAATGGACGATGAATTAACTCTGTTCATATTTAAATTAGAGGTAATAAGAAATAATTGTCTAAAAATCACTGATAGAACAATTCTTTATTCGACTAGTTTCGCCTCTTACGGCATTATCATTCTTGATAATGCTGTAAAATACGAAACTAGTCGAATAAAGAAATGTTCAGTCAGTGATTTTTAGACAAGTATTTCTTATTACCTCTCATTTTTATAATTAATATTACAAAAACTGAAGATTTATAATATTTTATATTATGTTCCTTCTGGAAACTTAATAATTAATTCCAATCGAAAATTGTAAAACGTATATTCATCAAATTTTACGGAATTGAGTACTTTAACATATTTGTATGTAATTAAAGTTTCAGTTATTTTAGGTATATATGTTTTATTCATTTCCAATTAGTAGGTAGTATTTTCTTGGGAAATTTTGTTCAGAAAATTACCAGAAACAATGATTTCCATCGACTCATTTTACTGGCATCTTTTCAAATTAAGAAATGGAATTTATTTCATTTTATACCAACCCTGAAAATTCACTTGAAACAATTGTCTTCCTTAAAATATCAGATGCAAATCCTTCTTGTGGTTATAGTACAAACAGATTGATTGACGTAAATGATATCTGTTTGCGAAATCAGACAGCATTTTTGCAAACAATGGCACCGGAACCCTTGGACCGAAACTCCGGAACGTTTTTATATGCAGATCTATTTTCTCCAATCGGATAAGTCGATCTGAATAACCAAATGGAACAATGCACGGAACGGAAAACGTCACTTGAATGAAGGCGATGAAATAAAATGAAGGAACAATTGCTGGCGCATTGTTTAAGAATTATTGAAACTCTCTTCGCAGAAACGTGATGCAGGGATGATTAGGATAATTAATATTACAACTTCAAAGTCGACTCACTATTGCACCATTTTTCATTGTTTTATATGAAAATTTTCAATAAATTTTATGCGTATTTGGTTCTCACATATTTAGAGTTTTCTCTAGATGATTCTTCTTCTGTGACCACTTCTGTGCGTCAGAACGTATGAGTTCGAATAGAGAACAGTGCTATTCTTCTTCACTGTGGGGCCTCAAATGAGCAAATAAGTTGAACCCTGTGATGTTCTTTTTCACGCCACATTATTGGAAAACTAATATAGTTTTTTCTTAACCTTGATATTGGTAATAATCTATCCGACGTTTAGTGCTGAGCTGGAAATCTACAGTGGCGTTTTTATGAAATCTATAGAAGCGTTTTTTCTGTCGAGTCCACAGCGTTACGAATTTCAGGATCAGTTCTTTAAGTTGATGCGACAAAACATTGACACCGCTGAAGAAGCTCTTAACCTTGCTGCAGCCATTTCGGGAGTTTCTTTGTATCCGTATTATCTGAAGATAGCTGCCACAGCAGTAGTCAACAGTAGGTATTCAGGTCAACCTAGATCACGGTTTATAATTCGAAAAATATTATTACTCTGTATTTCGACAGGTAACCTTAGGAGAATATTTAGATCAATACATAGTTGGAAAATTTCGTGGAGTATATCTAGAGCAGTGCTTTCAAATACCTATTTCCTGTTTGGTAGAAAAGTTTATTTTGTTCCATTGCGTACCAATTTTCCTCCATAGTTGGAGATAATGAGCTGGTATGGGTGCGATGTACAACTACATAATTCAAGGAACTTTACGTAGGATACTCTGGCAATTTCATTCAGATTCAAATGTCCAATTCACATAACCAAGTACTTGAATATTTGAATTTATATACCTGTTCTATGGAGTATGTCTGTGGTTTGTTATACTTGAATTTGTATATGCTTCTGACTTGCTGAAAACTACCATGAATTTGGGGTATTTGTGTTGTTATCAAGATCTAAATTCTTGTAACTGTCATAAATGATATGAAATTCCTTCAAGTATTTCATGTTGTTTGTAATTGTAACTGAAGTCACATCATAATAAAGTAATTGTTACAAGTAATTGTTACAAGTAATTGTAACAACGTTATAAAAGTGTTCGAGTTTTATTAAACTCGAATTTGTTGTTTTTGCTGTTGCTCCACCCTTCATTTATCTTAGTACCTAGGTCGAGTTTGTGAAAGCCCCCCGAAAATGCTTCATGGTATAAACGGTTGCTATAATATATCATAAAATCTAACCTAAGACATTTTAAACCTTCATATTTTCGAATCCTTTATTTCCCCTCATTTCTTAATTGTTGTCATGCCATTGTTGTGGTGGCAATTAATTCAGCTTTTTGTGTACCTGTGGGGAAATTTTTCTGACAGACAATTTCGTTCTCAATTTGCTATCAAATAAAATTGTAATTGATATCGATATGTTTGGAACTTGTATAATTTACTCAGTTATTGGCTAATTGCTAAATGTACAGCTTTCATTTTCTTCAGCACAATTAAAGTAGGCCATTAACATCTTTTCAACAAGCATATTAAAATTGGTATGTTAACTAGTCATCAATAGAAATTTGTACCGAACCCGTTCAATATTTTCTCTAATTTTCGTTACTAATGCCAGAAACAAAAAGCGTATTACCTACTTGGCAATGTGATGAAGTATTGTGGACATCTTTAATCTTCTAAGATCCCATTTCGTGCCGCTGTAACATAATCTATCTAAGCTATTCAACAAAAACAACTAATCCAAAATATTCAGCTCCCGTTGTTGCAATACATTTCACAATGAAAAACATCAAAAGCTTCAAATATTTGTGTGTAAAAATATGATTTTAATCCTGATATCTCTATGACGTGCACAATAAAATTCGAATGCAATATTCAAATATTGCGTTTTTTATAGCTCGTCAGTATTTATGACATTTGGCAACTGTCTAGAGATCATTAATTCGCCATGTTCAGACAAGAATAGAGTTCAAGGCCTTGTGACGAGAGTTACACCCGCACAGACGTGATTTATATACGCACAACTCTGCTGGCACCACGATCTCTCCGTAGCCAAGAGAACAACAGTTCAACAGTTCTATTTTCGTCGTCCACGTTGCAAAGCTGCGAACAGGAAGGAATATTTCCATTATTTTAGAACTGTTTTGAGAAGCGAGACGTTTTATTTGGATATATAGTAAATATTTTCTTTATTGAACTTCTGCGTTCTCTGTGACTTTGATACAACTTTATACGTAAATCGCAATATTAGAGTTTAATGATTGAACAATACTCAAGTGTAGATATAATTTAAGGCCAGCATACTCCAAAAAACGTGATTTTTTTAAATATATTTTATTTATAGTACAAAACATGTTGAGTAATGATTTTATTTACATATGAACGCAAATATATGAAATAACTTGAGAAAAAATTTTTTTTTCAAAATGGCGGTCGTGAAAATGGCTGCTGAAACTCATCTGAATCGGAGATGAATGACATCATTTCTTGGAAAAGAATTATCTGAAAGCAAAAAACAAAACGGTTTCATGTTCTCTATCAAATTGGCTATGACCTCAAGCAGAATGAAACATTTTCAATGAAAAAAAAAATGGCAGACTTTTGAATTTTTTTACCCTTTTTTTCACTTTTAATTGTTTATAACTTTGTTAAATAATAATGAATATTTCTGGTTCTGCTTGAGGCCATAGCCAGACATCTATAGAGTAAAATGCCGTTTGGTTCATATCGATAAGTGCAATAGTTTTGAAATGAGAGTTTTATTCATGCGAAAAAACGTGGTTCGGAGAATAATCAGTTCTAAGTTTTATTCGTGAAAAATCGTAAAAAAGTGAATTTTACTCACATATCCATTCCAGCTTCATACACAACTCCTTCCTGGTCTTCGTAAGCATCATTCTGAATCTGCATTTCTCAAAGCAGTTCAACAAAATAACAAGCCAATAACAATAAAACAAAGAACAAAACAATAAGACGACCCGAAGGCATGCAGCAGCTGCCGCAACCGAAGGCGTTCGAGCGGACGGATTTACTACAGCGCTCCCTAATCTTTTATACCTGCTTCTCGGTCTTGCTGACCTTCGGCACTAATTATATACTATTTCTACGAGTATATAGTAGCAATTTATGAAAAAAAAAATTTCGATTTTTTCAAAATTGTTTGGAGTAAGCTGGCCTTGAATCAGAGCTGTCCAAACCATGGCCCGGCTTGAATCAATGCGTTTCGCAGAATCATTTTATCTTCTTTGTTAAAATACATTAGTGAGCAAATAATAATTTTTCTCTCGACGAAACTCAAATGTGCGTCGTAATCGAACTAAAGGCAGTGATATATTTGAAGCAGTTAACAAAGCTAGAGAAGAGTATGGAGGATTTCGTAAGTGTTCTTGTATTGTGGCTGATGGGGAAAAGCTCTGACCGGGACAGTGACATGATTCACGGGACTTCTAAATCAAAATGGCATTGATTGCCGTTGTTCCACTGCATCATACATCTAGAAGCCTTATGCGGAAAATCTTTGCGTCAAATGAATGCTATGAAAGTTGTTGTCGGGATAACGAATTTGACTAGAGGTGGAAACAGGGCATTAACACTAGAAAATTTAGGAAATTTTTTAGTGGAATTGATGCAACCTATGGAGGTTTATTAGGCTTTTTCACTGGCAAAACCATTACTGTTCTCAAATGCAACCAGGAACCAACATCAGCCAGAAAATGGCTGATCTTGCGTTTTTAACTAATGTGACGCAACACTTTTTTTTCAATATTTTTTTGGGTTCGTCATCTTTGGACATTACACATTATATCATTTCTTTATATAACCGCTGAAACTCATTTTACCTACACAAACGTCCATGTCTCACCCGGGATTCGAACCCATATCTCCCTAGTGAGAGTCCGTCACTCTCTCACTACGCCATAGAGACGACTGACGCAACGTTTGAACGAATTGCAAGTTGCAAGGCAAAAACCATAATATAGCCAACTTGTAAGAACATGAGAATGGATTTAGAAGCAAACTGATATTATTCAAAACTTCTCTACAACAAAACGATTTTTCTTTTTTTCCAAGTTGTAAAGAACATTTAGAAATGGAAAATTTTGAAGAATGTTATTTTTTGGGCCATCTCAATTACATGGACGCAATAATCGTGGAAGTTGAGCAGCGTTTCACAGATTTTATAAAATTTGATAGTGATATAGCACTCTTCGCTCATCCATTAACGATCACTGTTGAGAGTGTGAAGATTGAATATCAACATGAACATGAATATAGCAATCAGATCCCTTTTACAAGGGCAGAACTGAAACAGGAATTCAATTTTTTAAGCTCCTTGGTGAAAATTTCCGAAACTGACGAATTTCTGCCTAAAATGGGCTCGATGATGGGCAGTACCTATCTTTGTGAAAGTGCATATTCAACAATGAAGTTATTTAATAGTAATGGTCTTCATTGACAGATACTTGATGTAAAATCCACTGCTTTAGCTACTTTAAATGATGTTAAACGTATACGATAAATTGAAAAAGTATTAAACACTTGAACTATTTTTGATTTACGCTGATTTAAATAAAACTAAGTAGTTTTTATTCACTATTATACTATGCATGACGCGTTTCGTCGTTACAAAAGAAGTCGTTTGTAACGACGAAACGCGTCATGCTATGTTGTCAATAAAGTGTAAATAAAAAGTTCAAGTGTTTGAATTTAAGTTTATATTCAAACTGATTTTGACGTAAAATGTGTATCTTGTCAACAACTTTATTTTATATGAATTGTCCCAATTCCTGCCTCAGGTCAAACAATCACTATTTTTGATATAGTCTCTAATGATGAAATTACTCTGTTGTATCGTATAACTCTCTATTTTTCGAACTCTAAATCCTCAACTGTCGAATGATCTCTCTCTTGTTGATGAAAGTCAGCGAAGCTCTTACCCCATTTCCATACCTACATAAACATTGATTATGCATTTTTCTTCCAATGTATTCTGTTTGTTTATCGATTAATGAGCAGCAGTTATAAGTCCAGAAATGACATAATAGGCTGGGTATGTCAAGATGTCATCAAAAATAAGCAGAGCAAAGACCCTCCGTTCCTCATGTAATGCTCAGTTACTAATATTGGATATGTTTCACAAGTTCTGATATTCAAACATTCATCATAATCATAAACAAGTGTCATTTCACAATTTTTATTTCGAAAAAAATGTGAAATATCTGAGAAAATCAACTTTTCATTAGATACATAATCATTTACATTCATTTTTTTGTACATTTTTTTGTCTTCAATGGGTATCCTTTATTTTCCTGTATGACCAATTTACGTCATTTTTCAAAAAATATGAATGTAAATGTTTGTGGAGCTTTCACAGCTGCTTTCTAGTGATTATCGGGAACAAGTCACGAGCACATTTACATATTTGATAATATCTGTTTTGCTGACATAAAATCACTTATAACTCATGTTTTTGGAAGTTAAAT
This sequence comes from Henosepilachna vigintioctopunctata, assembly GCA_030704895.1. Taxonomy (NCBI): domain Eukaryota; kingdom Metazoa; phylum Arthropoda; class Insecta; order Coleoptera; family Coccinellidae; genus Henosepilachna; species Henosepilachna vigintioctopunctata. Next base: position 2,932,490 of record JARQZJ010000129.1, read on the forward strand.
TCTCATAAAGATAAAGATGTTACTAGTGGATGAATCATATACATACTTGTTATATATATATACACAATATATATATATATATATATATATATATATATATATATATATATATATATATATATATATATGTAGTATACCGAGAAATCCGAAATTATCCTATAATATAACATGTAATCTCCATTAAATATTTAATAGTGTGGGCGTTTACTTGATGTAAATCCATTATAATTGAATATAAACTTAAATTCAAACACTTGAACTTATGATTTACATATTAACATAGCATGATCTACAAACGTCTTCCATGTAAGCATCTGAAGAAGTCGTTTTCTCCTGTAGTGAATAAAGTGTAAATCATAAGTTCATGTGTTTGAATTTAAGTTTATAGTCAATTTAATCTCCATTAGTTACATATTTCTCCTATGCGTTACTAGTGACAATTTTTTTTCATATAACAAACAATAACTAAAAAATTGTTTTCTAAGAAAAAACTCAATATTTTTTGATTTCTTCTAATATATTATTGAGCGTAGCTTTCTTTTCGAATATATTGTAACACATAGATCATAGAACATTAAGAAGAAAAATATCGCACCGTAGTTTTTCCTATGATGTTCGTTTCAATGCACCAAATATTCTGACTGAAGATAATGTTAAGTAAGATATCCGTCTGATTCATCAAAAGTTCGTTTGATTGGTTTCCAGATAATGTCATATAGACTCTAAAATTTGTGAAAAATTTAATTTGAAAGGTTTGTGACCGTCATTGATGCTTGTGAAGTCCGTTTTTCCACAATTAAAAGTGTTGCTGATATCTGGGGATAGTAATAGCTAATCGAACTTCATTAGAGGCCAGTTGAATTAATGAAAAATAAAAATTCTGTAGGCTGTACTGCATCGCTTTCAGAATGGTCCTGTATATGACATATATCTGTCAACATTTTATAAAATGCTGTGAGTATTTTATAAAATCCGTATAATTCTGCTTGTCTACAATTTTATAGGTGATGAAGAAATTTTGAAAAATTAACCTACTAATGAATACAACGAGATTCAAAGCATGCAAGTCGATGTACGATTTTACGGACCCTTTCTCTACATCCGCCTTAATCCACCAAAGAAACGGAAAAAACGACAAACTGGCGTATCGGCCTCACGTGTCCACTGATTATCTAACCTCGTCGGACGGGCGCCCGTAACAAACTTTCTAACATTCCTGAGCTGAGACCGAGCCTGACGTAACAGTAAAAACAACTCCTGCCTGCGTCGTCGTTTCGGTTTCACACGTAATCATTCAACGGTAACCCCAACGCGAACAGGTCGTACTACAGACCTCCTGGCTCTTATAATCAACACCGTATTCGAAAGAAGTCCACACGGCTACACAACAGGTGGTTTTTGGACTAGGTACGAGCTTTTTTTAGGTCAGGCAAATACGGACCTGCCGTATGACGAAATTTCAATTTATTTATACACGCGAAACGTTTATAATTTGGCGGTTTAATGGGCAGACTGGATTCCTTTGGATGTGGGATTGATACCTTTGGAATTTTATCGATTTTACAAAAATAAAAATGTAATTAAACTGAAATTCAATTTTTGTAATTGAAATTTTGTGATTCTGGCTAAATTTTAACCAAGAAACAATTTTACACTAAAGGTTTAATAAAATCCGAGTCTTTCACTTAGTACTGCTGACGTACGATACGAAGAAAAAAGCAAATTGATGAGTTATTAAGTGTATTCATTCTACTTCTATTTACGAAAATTCTTAAATGCTAGTTACCAAATATCAAAAATGGAAAAATAATTGTGAATAGGAGCAGGGTATTTGAAGATAAACAAAGTTTCGAAAGTGGAGAATCGAGAACATTTATCTTTTCTATACCATTTAATTTTCAAAATCCTTATTTTCTAAGTTATTTGGAATGGTTACTTTGAATATGTTGAGAAGCACACTTTATCAAATATTTCTAAGAAAATTATGAGTACAGTAAATGACGTAGTTTAAAAGACTGAAATAATTTTTGACTATTTTGCTAAATTGCACAAAAGCGTTATATAACTCTTGATAATGGTTAAGTAGCTCGAAAAATTTGTTTGGCCTATAGAAACATTTTCCTAGAGTATGGCCTATAGAGTTTTAAATTATACCAAACTTTTCTAATTTTTCCACTAAATGTTGTTCGAAAAATCATTTGATATTATTGCGCAAATGGTCGTTTGATTTTCGTGAAATAAAATGAAGAAAAATGGTAAATTAACATAATGAAAGAGCTATTTTCTGCAGATGATTAGTTACGAATATAACCCTCCAACACATTAAAAATATACAATATAATATAGACATAATATAGATATTTTATATACTATAACAATGTTTATTGGCAAACAAATTGCAATTATATACATACAAAAAGGTGTAGTTTCTTAACACAGCACCTTTCCTAATTTATTAATTGAATTATAAATGAACAAAATAAATAGGAAAAAAACAATAAAAACAACTCGAAACTTATTGAATACTACAAGCAAACAATTTGAAGTAAAACGAATTCTATCCGAAATAAATTTAAATAAAATTTAGAAATTGGGTGCATTTTTACTACTGTAAAAACACTCTTCAGAATAATGTATTGTTCAAGAGTATGAATCCGCAAATCTGCTAGTAGAATAGACTGAAAAACTTCTTCAACTTTTGAAAAAAGTATTGCTGCAATTGAATGCAATTTTTTTTTGTTTTTTGGAAATATTATATTAGCGCTTGAGTTTCCGTCATGTATAGTCTGCCTTTTTCTGATAGGCCAAAGAGGTATTTTGAACAATTACTAACAAGGGTCTTATAAAAGATAGTCATGAACTAGTATACCAATTTCTACCACACACACAACTTACCAGTCTTCCTTCTGTAGTGAGTTTATGAAAGTTGTGAAGATTTTCACATGCAAAACGCATAGGCATATTATGTATTGTCTATAAAAAGTCCCTACTATATTATGAAACAAGATACGAATTTATACTTGATTTAAAAAAAATGTTGAATACTAAATTGTTAAACATATTTTGTAATAAAGTCAAATTTCAATTGAACACTACATTGAAATATTTCCCCATTAAAAGAGAAGTAAATTGACATTAAGAATACAATATAGATTAATAAAACGTCCTTCCAAAATTTCTTGAAATTAAGTATAAGTGTCACGTATTTTCAGAGAAGACTTTTCGTGATCAACGTCCTTTTCTATCCGAGAGGTAGACATCAACTCTGGAGACCCTACCAGAATTGCAGCAATCCAGTCACGGACATTTCCCGTTCGAGTATTCTGAACGGGATTCGGGTTCCTTAAGGATCGTCCCTTATTATTTGGCGAAACGGATCCGGTGCATTTTCAAAACGTTTCATGGGCGACGGCGGGGAATAGAAATCACCTAATTTTCTACGGTTACCGACTCGGTGATGGCGATATATTGGACAGGGAGAGGATATAAACACCAATTTGTTACTACGAACGAAGAATTCTGTAAAATGTATAAATATGGTTGAGTACTCTTTCTGCATAATTCTTTTCTACTTTTCCAGTCTTTTCGATGTATTTTTGATGGCTTTTTGATAAATCATGTTTGTAAGTTTAGATAATAGGAACTTGAGTATCCCACACGAATTTTACCACTGGAAAATTGGAAAAACGTTGGTTTAGTTTACGCATGATTATATGTTCACCAAAATATTCAGCCTATGCTGCTATGTATACTTCGGTAAATATTATACGGAACTTTAGATTTTTCATTGAAAAAATGTCAATTCTATTTTCGGGGATATACCTACATAAATTCACAAATAATAATTGGTATTTTGTGATTTTCACTACATTTTGATGAACACAACAATATTCTCACACATATAAGTGGTTTCTTCTGATGTAAATAACACACGAAACTGAGATAATATGGAAAAAAGTAATTTATACCGAAAGAATTAAGAATGAGGGAAAAATGAAAATTTTATTGAATATTCGCTGATCTCTCAGTGAAACATGTTTTATTGTGAATTTAAAAAAAACACTTGGCATAGTTTTTTAGGATAATATTATTGCTTGACAATCATTTCGAGGTGTTCCCATATTTTCTAAGTAGAGTGTTTTTATTCAATTTGAATTACTCCTTGAACAAAATGATCGCTATGGTCGATTTACGGTGAATGATGGCTCTAGATGTATACGAATTGAAGGTATACAAGTCAATTGCTACAACGAATATATTAATAGATAATTTCATAGTTGAATAGTTTATTGAAATTTGGACATTTGGTGAATTATTAGATTTCTTTCTGTATTCAGTCTCCGATAGCTCATAACGAATTAAGTTTGTACCTTTCTCGTGACGCATGAATAAAACCCGTTTTTGTTCCGGCTAGCAGCATCTATGTGTAGATATTCCGCAGATCTTTTATGTGTAGAGTCTTTTTCAAGTGTAGATATCATGCACATACCTCAGTGGATGTGTAGAATCAATTTATAGATTACCCATTCATTTTTGGGGTGAAATTTAATCTTTCGCATTTTTAATTTGTTTCCTACGGTTTTTCTGGATTTTGAATGCTATTGTTAAATTTCACTTGGGTAAAATAACATTTTTAATGTTGTTCGTCATTCAAAATTCGTATCACTATTCGCTACTTTGGTATATCGTTTTTTCGCCAAAAGACAGACATCGTCCATTTAATAATATATCTCTTTTCTCTGGGGCAATGTTTTGTATGGTTGGAGCTTATAGAAATTGGGTTTAACTGTTGTTTATACTCTGAAACTCCTCCGATTGGATCAGTTATCTTTCGAGTGTTCGAATTGCGGAAGGAGCATGGCCTGAATCACATCACCAAAGACTTACCCGCTCTTGAGGTGGTCCATCTGAGGTAACTGTTGTACAATTTTACCCTAACTATACCACACATCCGAAACCAAATGAATAGTTGTTAGAGCAAAATAAGAAAACCGCGTCAAGATGATATTTTCACTAAATTTAGGCAAGAAAGTTTCATATCGATCACATGATGTGATATTTCAAGGCTCTAATATTCCTAAAAAATAAATGGAAAAAGTAAAATCGAGATTTATAAATTGAAAGCTTCATTTTGGGTATTTCTGCCTTATATTATTTACATCGTAACAATTTAGTAAGGAAAATATTTCAAATCATCTTGTTTCTACAAATGACATTTCGATGGTAACATTTCATTATTCGTGGTTTCATCTTGACTATTGTACTCCTTAACCTTTGCAACATTATCCACGCAGCAGGATGCTGAAAATTAACTAAGCGATCGTAAAAAATTCTTTGCAAATATTTCTTAACGATGAAGTGGTTTAACGACCTCATCCGTTCGTTAATGCTTGTAGTTCTGATGTCGTTTTGTTAGTTCAAATAAACATCATGCATTCCCATTATCGAGCCAATTCCAGTTTTTTCTTTATGCTGTGCAAATAAAATTTATGATTTTTGTTGCAAAATATTCTTGTTTATATTCCACCAGCTTGGTAGGTTACCTTTGAAAAACTAACCCCAATAAGTTTATTAACGGGGGAATCCATATATATATATATATATATATATATATATATATATATCAATCGACATTTAATTCTTGTTTATTACCTAGAAGAAGTTGTAGAAAAAATAAATAAGATACCTGAAACTCCATCTTTAGATATTCCAGAAATAATTAGAAAAATAGTGGAGACACTTAGTTCAAACAGGCCACAGTTAAGCTTTAATGACATTACTAAGAATTTCATTTTGGATAATTATAACGGTAGGAATGATAATGCTGAGTTATGGTTAGAAAATTTTGAGAATGAATGCATAAGGTTTGAAATTGCTGAGGAGAAAATGTTTGAAATATTAAGATTATTTTTAGATGGAAATGCAAAAGATTGGTATACGTCTGCTAGAATCAAATATGGTTTGGAAACACCATGGGTGGTATTTAAGGACTCTTTCAGGAAAACTTTCTCAGAAAAAGGTTGGTCAAGTGCACGTTTAGTTTACAATTTTAGACATATAAATGGATCAATGGTAGAATATGCTCTGAAAAAAGAGAGAATGTTATTATCACGAGATCCTAAGATGCCTGAGGCAATTAGAATTGACACTCTGAAACTCCTCCGATTGGATCAGTTATCTTTCGAGTGTTCGAATTGCGGAAGGAGCATGGCCTGAATCACATCACCAAAGACTTACCCGCTCTTGAGGTGGTCCATCTGAGGTAACTGTTGTACAATTTTACCCTAACTATACCACACATCCGAAACCAAATGAATAGTTGTTAGAGCAAAATAAGAAAACCGCGTCAAGATGATATTTTCACTAAATTTAGGCAAGAAAGTTTCATATCGATCACATGATGTGATATTTCAAGGCTCTAATATTCCTAAAAAATAAATGGAAAAAGTAAAATCGAGATTTATAAATTGAAAGCTTCATTTTGGGTATTTCTGCCTTATATTATTTACATCGTAACAATTTAGTAAGGAAAATATTTCAAATCATCTTGTTTCTACAAATGACATTTCGATGGTAACATTTCATTATTCGTGGTTTCATCTTGACTATTGTACTCCTTAACCTTTGCAACATTATCCACGCAGCAGGATGCTGAAAATTAACTAAGCGATCGTAAAAATTCTTTGCAAATATTTCTTAACGATGAAGTGGTTTAACGACCTCATCCGTTCGTTAATGCTTGTAGTTCTGATGTCGTTTTGTTAGTTCAAATAAACATCATGCATTCCCATTATCGAGCCAATTCCAGTTTTTTCTTTATGCTGTGCAAATAAAATTTATGATTTTTGTTGCAAAATATTCTTGTTTATTCTCCACCAGCTTGGTAGGTTACCTTTGAAAAACTAACCCCAATAAGTTTATTAAGGGGAATCCATATATATATATATATATATATATATATATATATATATTATCATTATTATTACGATTGTTCCCTATGAGGAGAACGACTGAACTTGAATTCGCAGTTATTAGGACTTTTGCTTCTTCTTTTTTGCCCCCAAAAAATGCTTCATCCTCTCTGAATGCTCTTTCTTTCATTCATCTTTCCATTTTACTCCAGGTTGACGATTTGACTTTTGCTCAAACTTCACATGTGCGATTTTGTACTGTTGTAGATCTTTTTGGACCTCTTTTGCATGGAACTTTGCTCGTCGTTTTCTGATTTCTTCCGTTATCGTATTTGTCTTTTGATACAGTTCATTCTGAGGTCTTTTCATCCCAATGACGTTTCTATTGATTGGCTCGTAAATCTTTTTGAAAATTTTTCGTTCTTGTTTTTCTATTTCTCTAATTCTTGAATGACCGCCAATAACCATTGTTTTAGATGCGTAGATTGCTTCTGGAAGAATCGTTGTGTTATAATACCTCAACTTGGCGCCTCTCGAAATGCACTTTTTGTTATAGTGAGCCCATGTTAGTTTGTAGGCCCTTTGGAGCTTGGTAATTCTCTGTTCATTAGCGATTCGGTTTAAACCTGAGGACTGTATAACTTCCTCGAGATATATAAAATGGCCGACTTGCAGAATTTCACCATGTTTTGTAAAAGAAAGGATTTATTTTTTGGTTTTCTTTTCATGTATTTGGTTTTTTCATAAGAAATTTGTAACCCGGTTTTCTGGGCAATATCATGTAGTTTTTCTACGGCGATAGTGGCTTCAGTTCTGTTATCTGTGATGATAGCAATATCGTCTGCAAAGGCAGACATTTGACATTTATTCTATTTTCTTTTTTGATACCCACTTGTATTCCTTGTACGTGAAGTTCCCATTCCCTAAAGATCTTTTCTAAAACAATATTGAAAAGGGTTGGCGAAAGTCCGCCCCCCTGCCGCACACCGGTTGTGATTTCAAAGGGATCTGGTACTTCGCCCATAAATTTTACCTTAGAAGTTGTACCTGTAAGTGTCTGTTCTATAATTTTTCGGGTCTTTCGATCGATTCCAAATTCTTTCATGATTTCAAAAAGGGTTACACGGTCTACCGTATCATGTGCTTTCTTGAAGTCAATGAATGTGATCACTGTATTTCTACATTTCATCATCTGTAATATCATCTTCAAAGTCAAGATCTGTTCAGCACATGATCGGCCTTTTCTGAATCCAGCTTGGTGTTCCCCAATTAGTGGATCCGCTTGGTGTTCTACTTTGTTTAGGAGTGCTTTAGAAATACGCAATCGGGAGTAAGGAAATTCCCCTTTTATTATTGATATCCATTTTGTCCCTCTTTTTGTGCAATGGATGTATCAGCGCACATTTCCAATCCTCTGGTATCTGTTCCGTTCTCCAGATTTCTGATATTAAATGATGAAGTTTTTGCGTCAAAGTAGTATCATTCAGTTTCCACAGTTCCGCTATAATTCCATCTTCCCCTGCTGCTTTATTGTTTAGTTTTTTGAGTTGCTGTGTGAGTTGAGTTTGAGTCGCCGTAGTTTTTGAGTTGCTTGATAATTGCCGTAATCTCGTCCATATCAGGGGCTTGCGAGTCTGGATGCGTAAACCCCGAAAAGTCGAACTTAAGTTTTTCTTGAGGTGGATTGCAGTTGAGACGGGCGCTAAAGTATTCGGCTAACATTTTGCAGTTATTTTTTGTGTTAGTTTCTAACGGGCCATCGGATTTTTTGAAGTAAAGACTGGGCGCTTGGTATCCTTGCAAGTTTTCTCTGAATGTTTTGTAAAAATCTTTAGTATTATTTTTGGGGAAATCCTTCTGTATACTCACTCAAGTATTTTTTCAAATAAGTTGTTCAATTTTCAATGATTGAACTTCGTTTTATCACGAAGAGGCGTTAATTTGATCAACGAGCATCCTGATATGGACCGAATTGACAATTTTGTTGTACTATCTTCAGAATGATATTTTTATGACCATCTCAAAAATGTGTAAAAGGAATTCATGGTCCTTAAGTCGAACTTAAGTTTTTCTTGAGGTGGATTGCAGTTGAGACGGGCGCTAAAGTATTCGGCTAACATTTTGCAGTTATTTTTGTGTTAGTTTTTAACGTGCCATCGGATTTTTTGAAGTAAAGACTGGGCGCTTGGTATCCTTGCAAGTTTTCTCTGAATGTTTTGTAAAAATCTTTTGTATTATTTTTGGTGATCCTTCTGTATACTCACTACAAGTATTTTTTCAAATAAGTTGTTCAATTTTCAATGATTGAACTTCGTTTTATCACGAAGAGGCGTTAATTTGATCAACGAGCATCCTGATATGGACCGAATTGACAATTTTGTTGTACTAACTTCAGAATGATATTTTTATGACCATCTCAAAAATGTGTAAAAGGAATTCATGGTCCTTTAGTTGATTTTTATGTTATTCAAACTAATGCGCATTTGAAATTGCTGTAAGCTCTAAGTCGTAGCCAATTTAGGATAACTTCAAGAGTAGAGAATATCCCAGAGAATTTATACTTGATTTTCATATAATCTGGAGGTAGAAAATGTGTTTAGATTCAATGATATTCCACTAGATTACAGCTTAATCCCAGATCCCTTAGATCCCAGTTGAGTTCGAAAACTTTTATTTGATCAGAAACTCACTTATGTACTTCATATAAATAAAACAATTTCAACAGCACTCAAATCTTATGGATTTATTGTGCGTAATGCTGGACACTTTTCGAATACAAAAACACTTATACAATTATTTAACGCGCTTGTAAAGAGCAAATTAGATTGCAGATGTATGATTTGGCTTCTTATTTATAATTCTCATAAAAATCATTTAGAGTCGATATAACGAAAATTTCTCAAATATGTAATTTGGAGGGAAGATCACGTTTATCCGGCCAGTGGGTATAGCTAAACTGATCTGTTTAACAGATTTGGAACTAAATCACTCGAAGTTGGCTGAGACTTGCCCTCTGAAATTTCTGTATAACCTCTTACATGGTTATATAGACCTTCCAATCCTTATTGGCTCTATTGATTTCCATGTTTCTACACATTGTTCACGTTCAAGTAAATTTTTTTCATTGGGTACTCCGAAAACTAATTCCCTCGTACAATCATCCATTAGATATATGTACTTGCTATTCGAGGATGGTCTGACAAATACGATATCAACAGTGACTCATTTGCTTTCATTTTTACTTGGACTCTTTTCATGTATAGGTAGTGAATTTTGAAGTATAGCTATATTCCCATTGTCTTTTAATCATTATAATTACTTCTTTTATTGATAATCATTTTTTAAACGTCTGCATTATATTATAAGGTGTTAATACTGTATATATATTTTTTGAATATTTCTTGTAACTGGATTTTTACCTGTAGGAAAATAAAGACTTTTTATTATTATTAGCGAACATATATCTTGATTGGTTCTCATTATAGAGTAATAAAATGTCCATTATTCTGCTAGTTTGTTATAAAAGATAATGCAATAAAAGTTGATTTCGTGATATTTCATAATGTATTGAATTCAATTGCATGGCAATATATCGTTTTGAGTGACATGTTACATTTTATTTTGCCTCGGAGCTACATTTTTGAATCAACTGCACATGTTCTTGTATCTCAGATAAAGATATCCTACTTCTTCCCAAGAAATAGGTTCTTGCCCAATTTATAATATTTAAGAATGCATATCAAATATTTAAATGAATGCCAGAAAGTCCATTCTTTTCCCTGAGATTCCTTAGAACTTCTTATTCGCTTTGATGTTTTGAGTAGTCAGAATGAAATTACCAATGTTTAAAGTGGACCACAGATACCCTATGACAATGCTAGATACACTTCTGCGGGAATTAGACATTTACTTATGAACTGATTAAAATTAAAAAGAAATACTAAACAATACAATGCTTAGAACTAAAAACATCACAATAAATTGTAATTTTGTCTCTAATTGTCTCCTTTTGCTGCTACATGGTTTCAAAACAAGTCGCATCGATAGCATTCTTGACTGGGGTCATTGATTAAGAACAAACTCAAAGATCCAAAGTTTTGAAGCATTTGTGCCTTCAATTGAACGAATTGGCCCTACGCTGATTGTCCCCACTTATAGTGCATAAATCTTCCAAATGAATATAGGAATTTCAATGCATGATTTTAAGAGATGGCCAGGCAACACTTAATGATCTCTTTGGATTTCAAACAGAACCACCTGAATAGAAGGTCGTTAAAATTTTTTTAAAAAGAATAAGAAGACGATTGCGTTCTAGTATATACCACTACAAAACCTTCCTTATGCAAAGCTGTCATGTCAACGGGGTGCAATATTGTATTGCGACTTTCCGTGAATCTTGCGCTAGGGAAAATATTTGTTTCTCCTCAGGTTAAAATTCAGCGTCATAAGTCAAATCTGTTTCATCAGCATTGTCTTCAGAAAAAGCAATTTGTGCCCACATATCCTCAATCTTTATTGCTAATATCCAACCCTCTAAGTATCAATGAATAGATGTGAAAAGGTGTTGATGCTCAGCCCATTTCAAATGACACCTTATCCTGATAACTCATTTTACAGTAATTCTTAGCACTACTAGCATGATTTATATTTTCGCTTCAGTTACCATGCGGCTGTTATTGTAATGTTTCCATCCGTGAAAATTATTCTTGTATACGTTCTTGGTTTCGTCTCTTACATACAATCAGTTTCGGAAGTCAGAAGGAAGACGAACCTATCCAACCGTCCAGTTCTGTTACGGTTAGATCACACAAAAACGACTACCATGTTTATTTATACTATGCTAAACCGGCTTTGGAAAAATTCAGCGTGTAGAACAATAGAATGCGTGGCATAGGTAGGACTGGTGGCCTTGACGTGTGTAAGCAGTATGACGATACAAAGGAAAATATTCGAATTTTCGATTTTCTCACCTGGAACGGCTGGTTCTGATGGTTCTCCTCATTATATACAACTTAATTGAATTTTATTTTCAAGTCAGTAGCGTACAAGTACAATTGAGCAACATACATTAGACTGAAATAAATTGTCCATTATTTACTTCAATATAACCACTGAACCTACAGGCACACACAAGCGTTCATACCTAGATTAGAATTCAAAACCATCGCATCTCTTCACAGAAGACACATAAGTCACCAAAGAAATAGATGATAGAACTTATAATCTTTAATGTATAGACTTTAGCATTGTAGGTTTATTGGTACCTTTGAATATTCATTTCCTATATTTATGAAATGGGAAACTGTGATTCCTATTGATTCAGATAGATCGAGTTGTGATTTATCGAATACTCGGAAGGACTTACTATAGAGTCTCATATTATAGGGAGATTTTTTAAGCCAAAGGTTTTTTAAAGGTTTTTTTTGAACCAAATAAAACAATCAATTTGCTTCATATATTAAAAATTTTTATTGAAATTGATAACTTGGCCTTTGCCATTTACATTTTAAAGATAACGTCATGTAAATGTTGTCCGCGGCTCCGTATCAAATGGTTCATTCGGAAGGTCCAGTTGTTGAGAACGGCGACGAATTGACATTTCATGATCCTCATTAACACTGTACGCTACGGCTACAATATTCTCTTCAGCACGCACTGTACGCATGCGAGACAATGGTTTAATGTACTACAAAGTAAACTTGGTGCGAAATTTGGTGACTACAGCACGATTTGTTGATTCACCAGGTCGAATATGGTCGTAACAAACGATACACATTTTTCACAGGGCACAAATTTTGATAGTAAATTGCAACGATTTGCAATCGTTTTTCGTTTGTAAGTCTTTCCATGATAAAATGGAATGAGTATACTGAAAAGTTTTCACTTCAACAGATGACGTTTGGATGCCATTAACAACCAGTGCCGCCAACCTGAAAACTTAACCCTTAAAAAATCACCCGTTATTTTAATTTTTCAATCTCCGCTGTGAGACGGTCCGCTTGGGGAGAACCTAGAGACCAACGGGAAGAACGGAGATTCATCGAGGACAAAGGTACCTATAGTGGAGGAGAAGAATCTGACAACGAAGAAAGAAAATGAAAAAGACATGAAGAATGCAGAAAGAATGGCACCGTGTAACGCGGGAGGTTGGCGACATCCTCAAACACCGTGTGAAAATTATCGTCGTAAAAGAAATCCTCAACGTTTTGTTTCAGACAATCAGTTTGTTGTGGAGGAAATTCCACATCTAGCAAAATCTCATAATCTTTGACAATGCCTGTAGTTACGTCTATACTAGTTCAAGATAGAAGAAGTTTCATTTAGTTCTATATCCCGTGAAGAGAACAGTGGTTTCTCTGCCAAAAAATTAGAGTTCAGCTTCAGGAAATATATAGTGCCCTAAAAGCATCAACACATTTTCCAAGATCCAGCGTTAGTCATGAAACTGCAAGATGGCACAGTTTCTCCGCCGCTGCTTTCGTTACGTCTGCATTCATTAAAAATCGTCATTGTGATCGGTAGACGGTTTTGTGTGGGAATCTTTGAAAAGGCGACCTTTTCAGGGTCGCCGGTGCGTTCAGTCGAGCAGGCTGTGCGCTGAAACGAGAACCCACTAGCGGGAACCAAAAGAAGGTCGGACAGTTCTGGTCATGGAAGAAGAAGTGCAAAAATGGAAAGTATAAGTTGTGCAATGCAAGAGTTACAACAATGTATATTTCCAATCATTGCACGATGTTTTTTCACGAGGGAAGGAAATTACAAATGTAACTATACTGGTGGTTCCAAAAATAGTCTATGTATACCCCTCGGAGGCAGATTTCAACTCGTAAGGAGTCGATTAGAGAAGATCAAGATATAAATGCGTACGTATTTGTATTCTTCACGTGGATTCGCCTTTGCGGAATATTACGATTACCTGTTACAGCGCAATACAAGCAATTGCCAAATATTTTTAACATTTTTTCATTCCAAGATTTTGGAGTGAGGATTTCAAAGTATAATTCGAAAAAAACTTTTATGCGAAAAATCTTTGACAATTGAAATGAATAGAAATAATTGAGATAGTAATTTGAGAGGGTGTCATCTGAAAACTATGCTAAGGCCTCAATTTTTTCAATTAACTCTTGAATGAAAATTATATAAGATTTTTCACAATTTCGTAAACATGAAATATCTCAAACAGTTAAACAACAGCAGGTTCATTCTTTGGTATCAATTAAGAGAAATTCTAACGATCAGGTAGTACCTACCTGAACCTGAAGTGTTAGTTAAAAGGTTAGACCTTTTAATAAAATAATAATAATAATAATAAGTTTATAAAAAATATAATTATAGTAACAATCAAACGAAATAACAATTGTATTCTACAACACAAAATCAAGAAATACAATGTATGAAAACATTGAAAGTGAAAAAGTATTGTATATAATAGAAAAATATAACAAATTTCGAAGAAATAGAGGAACCACACTATTCAAAAAAAAAATTAATAAAATATAACAGAAATAATGAGAAATAAATTGAGAAATAATAAATAATGAGAAAATTTTATTGGATTTGTTATGGATATTTCTAGTGGATTTCTTAATGGAAACTAAAAAAGTGCTAAATCTTCACGCTGTTTTTTAAAACCAATTTTCTTCAAGTCCTCTGTTGTTTCATTCAATTAATCCCTAGAAGTACACAAAAGAACCTGTAGATGCAAATTATATTTATGAATTCTTGGGCAAAATACTGTAAGATATATTTAGTACACTCAAATATGTCAAGATTACAAAAGGTACTATCGATTAGGCTATTTATCGATTGGTTGAAATATTTTATTCTTTTGCATACCGACTAAATCAGAACATATGTGGACTTAATATTTAATTCATAAGAAAGTTTCCTTTCATTTTTCGAATGAAAATCTAAAATATCTCCCTTTAAATAATTTGCTCCAATTTAGAAGAAAACATTCAAAAATTGATTTTTATGATGAAGAAAAAGTAGTTTGATATTTCTTTCAATTGTACACTTCTTCGATCTATAGATGTATTATATTTTCAAGCGAGTTGTGTGATGATGTGTTTGTTGTATTTCATTATTATTCATCAGCAATTGCAAGTATGCATTGTGAAAATGAGTACCTCATTTAGTTTATGAAGGTGCTATAAAGGTTATTGTTAAGGACATCATATTTAAGTACACAAAGAAGCTTTGTAAATTTTATCGATTAAATTTGCTATCCAATTTAACAGCGAGATTAAAATTAATTGTCACGTTATCATATCTAAAGTAATTATTAGCGTCGTAAGTTCGTCGAGTTCTATTAATATCTATCGAAATCTCCATGAGAGATAAACGAAAAGAGCATACGAAAACTACATCACAACTAGGACGTTAAATGCCGCATAGCAACAAAGATTATAAAGATAAAACAAATATTTTCAAACATGGGTAATTAAAAACGTTGGTAATTCTAATATTTATCTGAAAAATCAACGGATAAGATTAACCTATCTAACCGTACTTGGAGATAAGATAATCCAAACATTTACTCTTCTTGCACGTACCTACTTCCCACAGAAATACAAAAAGGAGGTTGTCGCACTGTTTTATCAGTTACTTTTTTTTTAACAGTATAGATAAGAGTGTTTGGAAATTTCATTACATATGCCCCTGTGTGATCAAATTTGTTCAATGATAGGGCCGATTAGATATCTCAAATTGTTACATCTGTCGTAGTTAAGCCGCGGAATAGAGAGAATGGAGAAACGTACCAATGCTAGATCGCCTCCAGTTCTGTAGATTATTGAGAGAACAATTTGCAGAGAAATTCAGTGAAAAATACCAGACTAATACTAAAGTATTTCAGAATATAGACCAGCCTTTCCCAAAGTGGGCGATAATACCTCCTTGTGGGCGCTGCAGGCTCAAAGGGGGGCGGTAAGAGACCCAGAAAAAAATGGGGCGTTGTGTATAGGCTTTTGGGGGCGATTTCATCTAGCTAGGAAGACTCTTAGTCACCGACTGACCTCTCAACTACAACTTGTGAACATCAACTAATATTAATTAAGATATTGCTCAAATTCGGTTCGATATTTCTCTCCGCGTAGTTCATGTATGTATATGTCCTGTTTTATTCAATGAATAAAAGAAAAATATTATTAATCGGTTGCTTCCTTCCGAAATGAAAGTAGACTCAAACGTACAAATAAAAAGGTAATAGAGACACTTTCGCATTTTAATAGTTATTAGTATTCCTAGATAGCTGATTTTCGTAGACAATAGACTGCGGGCAATCATGTTTTAACAAGTTTTGTTGAATAACCCGATTTGTGCATCCTGTATCAATCGGCTTCTTCATAGAGTACTTGTTCTTACTTGTTGAGTACGATTGAGCGTCGAATGAAATAAAAGAGTTTATGCATGTTTGTCATGTGGCGACTTTCGAGTGTTCTTTAGTAAATTGGAACGTGATATCAACAAACTTATTAAACAGCATCAGATTC
Source organism: Henosepilachna vigintioctopunctata (assembly GCA_030704895.1). NCBI lineage: Eukaryota > Metazoa > Arthropoda > Insecta > Coleoptera > Coccinellidae > Henosepilachna > Henosepilachna vigintioctopunctata. Next base: position 2,948,895 of record JARQZJ010000129.1, read on the forward strand.
ATCCTTCACATTAGTTTTTTTATAAGAATCAATTATGTTTGTTCTATTTTAAATGAAAAATCTCTGTCTGATAACTATAAATTTGCGTTTCAATAATCATTCTCATTGGTAGGTGTAGCCCGTAAAGTTAACTTGAGACCTGAGCGCCGTTGAGTACTACCAACTGTGCTCAGGTCTCAAGTTAACTCTTGCGGGTTTTAGTAACATTCTCGTTTAGAATGAATGTTTCACCTTTGCTAATGTAGCTCACGATAATTAATTAATTATAATTTGAAGTTTTAGTGGTTTTAAATTAGGTGAAAAAACGGGGCGCTAAAAATAATTCATTCTGAAAGTGGGCAGTAGACAAAATAAGTTTGGGAACCCCTGATATAGACATGCAAAAGACTGACAAGCTTCTCCAAGCTGAGCAAAAAAAGTTCTTTATTAAGACTTGTCAAGGCCTCCAACGTGTAAATAAATCATAATTATGACGACATTTCTTGTAATGTTTACACTTACGACATTATCTCCGAGAACTCCTTCTTTGAGATAATGCCCAAAATATAACGAGAAAGGTTAACATGGTCACTGGCACAATGAGGATGTATGCTTTTATATTTTTGCCTTAGGATTGTCGTGTTGAATAATTAGACACTTTGCATTTTTTTTTTTTTTCTTCTTCTTCTTCTTTGGTCCCGCCTTGTCCCGTTATACGGGGTTGGCTGTCTTGATCTTGAGGTGCCATTCCTTCCGCTGGTTAGTATCGTCATCCGATAGCCCCAACCTCCTCATGTCCCTCTGGACATTCGTCAACCAAGAAGTTGGTGGTCTACTTCTACCTCTCTTTTGTGTAGCAATGGAAAGACACTTTTTCATTATATGGTCTTCGGCACGTCGCTTAATATGACCATACCATCTCAGCCTGGACTCGGTGAGTTTGTCCGAGATCGGTGCAACTTTAAAACTACCCCGGATTAATTCATTTCTTATTTTTTCTTTCATTTAACTCCTCCTGTCCATCGCAACATACGCATTTCTGTAGTATAATTTTAAGTCGTGCATCTTCTTCACGGCCCCTGTTTCGCTACCAAAGAGCAAAACTGATCTGACAGCTGATTTATAGACCTTCCCTTTTGTCCTTATAGGCATTTTGGATCACATAAGACTCCGGTAAGCTCACGTAATTTACTGCACCCAGCGGCAATCCTGTGTGTTATGTCGCCAGATATAGACCTATCCTCTGTGAGAACCGTTGCAAGACAACTTTGCATTCAAGTTATATTTGAAGTGTATGCAAGGTCTCCGCCAGAACATTATTAATTAATTATGATTTAGCTACGTTGATGGAGTGGAATCATCAAATAGCTTTTCGTGTTGTCGATGATTTGAAAAAAAATTCACAACATGGGTTTCGACTTTAACTTGGGCTTCTCTGACACTGAAGAAAATCAAAGTTTTTCATCCATTAAAACATTTAACTCAATTGGGCGGAAAACCTAAACTGATGAACTGATGAAACTGATGAAGATTCATTTACGTTTTTGTATTGCACTTTTATATTGAGAGGTTTCAACCAATCATAAAATGTATATTCGAAACTCCTATAGTTTTCAATAACAACTTACTACAGTAGAATTACAAATATTTGAAAAATAAAAAAGAAGCCTCATTTGTATTTCATCTCAATAGAAGTAAATGTTCAAATTTGGTACATTTTCGAACAAATGTTAATATAAAAATTTTATATTCAATCATAAATAAGATCCCATATCAAGGAATATAATATTTTGAGTACTTATTTTTTGCGGCGAAGAAATTTATAATCCTATCGAAGGTATTTCCGTATAATTTTCAGAGGAACTGAAATACTTATATAATTTTATACATACGAAGTATTTACTGCAACATTTTTTAATATACATAAATATTTCTACTGCTACTACTACTTTTGACTTTTAATATTTTTCATCATCTTTATTCAATCAATTCGATGTCATTGTACAATTATTTATTTCATTTATTTTAACTGGTGATTAAGTTCAACACTACCTACTTCGTATTTTATTAACTTTACAATGAATATATATTTCATACTTTAGAAGGTACATAAATCTATATTAGCAAGTATAAGCATAATTTTTCAGGAATAATGTTCATCTTACTGTTATTTAAGTTGTAAATTTAATTTCAAATTAACTTTTATCATTTAATCTTTGAGTGTCAATTTTATCATTTGATCATCGTGTGTGTTAATCAATTGAAAATTGTACAATGCCCTCCACATATGTTTCGAGCAACTAACCCGTTATTAAAAATTCAACTAAATTTAAAACCAGTTAACTGAAGAGTCAACTAATTTCAAAAAAACTTGACTATAAAAAAGAATCATATTATCACTTGAAAAATTCATATCGAAACCGGGGTCGTGAAATTCTATGGTTTTTGTCCTAAAAATCTTTTCTTCATTTGGGAAATCAGGATGAATATATTGCAATAAGTGGATTGTGGTACGTTTTATCTGATATGAACCTGAAAGAGCATGTTGAGAAAAATAAGAGGACAAAAAATGGATCTTACCAAACGGCGAGAATTCAAAAAAAAGTTCAAGCGAAGTATTAGACCACCTTCTAAGAAATACATTTCATAGATATCAATGAATCAGAAATATTGTATTACTTAAACAAATGACGAAGATTGGATTCTTTTGAAATCATTAAATAGCGATAAAGAAAGCTATTCGGAATTCCAAAGGAATTATGAACTTCAGAATTTCTAATATAGTTCTCATATACTTAGTGATACAAAGAAGAAATATTTCACCTGCTTCGGAATCAGACACACGAACAAGAACAAGAAATGTTCATAAAATTGATGTTTCCGGTTTGAACCATAGAACGTGAGAGCCAATATTACACATAGTAAGATTTCAGTTTTTCGAAATTATAGTTGTACTAAACTCTTGATAACAATTTTTGTTATGCAAAACTTTTTATATACACTAATCTTAGAAACAAAGAAGTGAAGACAACTCACTTTGAAAATTGGTTCAGATAAGGTTTTATAATTGGCTTGGTCAGGAAAACACACCACTATGCTGCGGTGGAATTCGGGTTCGAGCCCCGGTAGAGGCATGGTTGTATGTGTTTGTCTATGATTTGAAGTAGTTTAAGGATTAAGTTTTCTGGGTAATGTACATTTATTACAAGCCCAATTGGCGTTCGGAACCGGCGTTACACTGTCGGTCCACTGAATTAAAAAAAATAAAAAGATTTTATAAGAAGTTTTTGGAAATGAAGTGAATTAAACGGTAATTTTTCATAGATCAATTGAAGTCTGACGTGTTATGTACTCTTTAGAGAGATTAATTTTACGTCTATGAAACGTACAAAGAATACTAAATTTATATGACTTCATAATTTTTTTCAGTGTAATTTAAAAATACTGTAGATTTAAACTTAATGAATATAATTTTCAAAAATTCAAAAGTCAGAGCATTTTGTATCATTGAAAATAACTTTTCTCCCAAAAGATTTGATCTTTTTCCATATTGAATTTTTGAATCCTCGAAATAATTGGAAAGAAATTTTAATTTAAATCAAAAATTCAAGTAGTTAATATTAATGATCAAAACAATGAAATTCATTTTGAAAAAATTATTTATCGGTCTGAACTTTGTTACTTTTATGTTTTTTCATTCATAATTACGAATTATATTCAAGTAAAATAAAGCTATTTCAACATGAAAACATTAGTTTGAAATTAATGAATGATACCTCTGTTCCCTTTCTGATCGTTTTATTTGAAATGTGTGCGCTTTAATGGGGAATAGGTCTGCATCAAACGTTTTTAATTTATTAAAAAGTATATTGACTTCCAACTTTTTGGGAACATCATCTTGAAAAACCCTAGGTAAGCGACAGACAATGATGAAGAAATTGCTGAAATGTTGATGAAACGACATTACGTCTGAAGTGAACTGATATAGTGACCTGTATTCTTTTAAAAGAATGACTAATTATAACTGCTGAAACAAATACCACTTCATGTAGCAGTCGATATTGAAAACATCCAATTAAATTACACAGAAATAGACGACTTTAAAAAATAGGTAGCAGCTATAAAATTTCAAACAACATTTATACACCTTCTCGTCTTCACACACATTCATAAAATTCTAGATTATGTGAATATTGGATAATAAGTAGAAAACAATGGCTTATTGTTATTTTCCATGCCGTTGCGTTTAATGGATCCACATCAACAGCTTCGTTGCCTTTGTCTTGCGTATAATTGAATTCATAGACACATTACTGAGAATTTTTTCGTCGTAGGTTATTGCACATATTATAATCGAGATGCAAGTAACAGTGAAATGCAGCTTTTAACTCGAGTTTTTTTCAATAGGATGTGTTCTTTCTTTTTCTGAAATCTGGAAGAAATTATTCCAAATTGAAAGGGAAACCCACAATTTACATAGAAACAGTAGTTCGGAAAACTCTTTTTGGATCCCTCAAGTTCTGTTTGAAACGTAACCAAGAAATAAAGAATACAATTTTAAAAAATAAATACAAATTAAACTGAGAATGAAAGTCTTACCGCTAGTAGATCAGAAATTGAAATTACCCGATATTCCGGTATTGTATCTCTAACCGTTTTTTGTTTCAAATCTATCATTCTAACACCATACTTAACATTTAATTTCTTATCCTTCTATTTCAGTTTCTTCGAAAGTTTTTTTTTCAGAATTCAAACAAAAATTCAGCCGATTAATAAATTGGCCACATTTTAAGAATTTTAAAAGTAGTATCTATTGAAGTTATAAAGATTTGGAAATGTTGACAAAAGTAGAAAAAAAAATCAACAAAATGAAGTAATGAGGAATGGTATGGTTGAAATTTTCGTGTTTATATTTTTTTGTTATTGTTAATTAGAAAATTGATGTAAAAAATATTTATTACAGCAATTTCGTCAATTACAAGTCAACGATGAAAAAACGTTTTCACAAATTTTATCTAATCCTTATATTATTCGATGTGCTGATTCAGAAAATAATAATGAAAAGTTTTACCACCCACAGATTTCCCACATTTCCATATTAAATAAATTCAAAAAAATATTCAAAATATAGGCAAACTACCTTTAATCATTTAAATACATCAAGTTGACAACATATTCTAGTGTTATAATGTTGGCAATAAAATTAAATTTTTGGTGGGTAGTTGTAAACTTCACAGATGTTAATGTTCTTTCGATTGACATAACCTCTCATTGCAGTGTTTAAACTAAGTGATTTTGTTCATACTCTAATATGGCAAATCGTGGCGTGGGTGTTAATATTCTCCCAATGTTTTTTGTTACTTATGTGTGACTTTGTAATTAAAAAACATCAAAGGAACTTTACTGATGAGTAAAAAAAAGTATATCTCGCATATTTTCCGTGTAGAAATCGGTAATCAAGACAAGTGTTGGGTTCCTCGCGAAGTTTGTTATGTTTGTGTTGAGGATCTTCTTAAGAAGGAGAAGAAAGCATTTAATTTTGAAATAACTATGGTATGGAGAGAGGAAAAAACGATTTAAACGACTGTTATTTTTGCAGCATAGATGTTTTTCGATATAATTCTAAAAATAATAAAGTAATTCTCTCTCCTAACCCTATTTCAGTTGATCGGCTGATAGGCCACGGACAGAGACTGTTTGTCTCTATGCCATAGACTCATCGATAGACTCAGGTCTATCGATGACGTTTTACAGTTTAGTCCCGAATCAAATGAAAGTGAAGCATGTGAATATGAATTTCAATGTTCTCCAGAAAATTTAAAAATACAATTATTTACACAAGCCGAGTTAAAATATTCAACTCGGAACTTGGGTTTGACTAAGGAAAAAGCAGAACTGCTTGCTTCTAGAGTGAAAAATAAATGATTGGAATCTAAAACATTACCACTTTAGGCCAAGAGAGGCCCAGTTTACTCAATTTTTTTAAGCAGGAAGAGGATTTGGTTTATTGTTATGATATTGAGAGTCTAATAAATTAATTTAGTATCAAGTACTAAAAGTACTGGAGACTTTTTATAGACTCATCAAAAACAAGTTTTAAAGGTGTACTATTACATTATGGAAATACTTATGCTTCTTTGCCTGTTGCAGTCCATATGAAGGAAACTTACGAAAACCTTAATAAAATTTCACAGCAAATTAACTACACATCCTATGATTGAACGCTGTGTGGAGATTTAAAAGATATTCTTATCTCCATGCTTCTTGGTCAACAGAAGCGATTTAGATAGTTTCCATGTTTTATATGTGAGTGGGAAGTAGAGCAAGAGATCATCATTGGTCCACGAAACAATGGCCCGTAAGAAAATTTTTGACAACCGACGAGAAGAACATATTGCATAAAAATTTATTAGATCCCTCAAAGACTCTTCTACCACCACTACACATAAAATTGGACTTGATGAAACAATTTGTGAAAGCCTTGCCTTGCCTTGATGGTGATTATTTTAAATATTTGTGTAAAATGTTTCCTCATTTATCGGCTGCTAAACTGATAGAAGGAATTTTCCTTGGGCCTCGTAAATCCAATTTCGAAGCAACAATAAGTACAAAAGAAAAAAAGCTTGGATATCATTTAAAGGAGTTGCGACTAAGTTTTTGTGTAATATGAGAGCTCCTAACTGAGACATTATCGTATCTAATATGATCGACAAAATCTTGCTTGTATGATGAGCCTTAAAATCCACTTCTTGCATAGCGCCCTTGATTTTTTCCTTGAAAACTTAGGCGATGTGAGTGAAGAGCAAGGGGAACGGTTTCATTAGGACATAGAAGAGATGGAGAAGCGATACCAAGGTCGGTGCAATGTCAATATGATGGGTGATTACTGTTGGTCTCTTCACGGAGAACAACAAAATGTATCACATTGGAGAAAAAGCTATGCAAGAAATTTTACAGAGAAAAGGGAGAGAAAATACAAAAAAATGAGCACATAATATTCGAATCTAAGAAGTTAACAAGTTGGAAAGTTAATTGCCTCCTGAAATACTGGAGAAATTGTGAGCGTACTACTATCAACTTATTGAAAAAAACATCATATAATACACGACTAATAGACGTTGCAATTCAGTATACGTTTATGGACGTGTGAACATGTGTTGCTTGGTATATCTATTATCTGAGAGATGTTTCCTATTGATTCCAACAGATGGAATAGTGACGTATTCATTACTTGACGGTTAAGAGGCTTTAGAATCATAATAAGGGGTTTCGAGATTTAAAAGAAGTCGTTGCCCCACTTGGCGATGGACGTGGCACAACTGATGGGTTATTTGTAGAACTAAACAGCATGCCTTGTGTTCTATGAAGTGTGGTATCAATTTTAATATTACCTATTGCATCCATTCATCCCTTGATGGATAATGAAAGCATCATTATGATATTCTTTTGATTCATCAAAATTTTTCGATTCGATATCCTGGTCAGATAAGCAATTACTGAATTCCTTATATAAAAAAATTACTAACACTGAATCGCATTAATGAATCATATATTTGTTTCTTATATCACTGACGAATGCTTTATCATTGAAATAATTCTTTATCACTTCAGAAGGATAGTTTTAGTCATATTCCATAATTAGGACGATCTAACGATTTATCACTATCATTTAGAAATATGTAGTGGTTTTACCAACTATGAATATAGGGTGTTGATCTAAGCTTCTAACATATGTTTAAGCTACTTTTCTTCTCCCCACGAGGGCAAAACATATTCTTCTTGTTTGAGCTGTTTTTGTATGAATAAAACTTAAAAGAACTCACAAATGAGGCAAGTGAAGAATTCATTTAAAGTATTGAATTCGTTTATTAACTAGCTGAATAAATCCAAGTAGAAAATCAACTGAAAAATTGTTTGTAACAATTGGAATGAGAAAATAATAATAAAAAATACTGCGGGCCAATTAATATGAATGGAAAAGCTGAAGTTTGAAAAGCTGAAAACAGAATAATAATCATCAGAACAACATTTATTAAACTGAAAAATACTAAGAAATTTATATTTCTGTATTACTTCAAATTCAGTTTTCGTATATAACAATTATTTATAGAGATATATATTGGTAGTTGTACTGATACGGTGTCAATTACCTTCCATATCAGTTATTGAAATCACAGATAATTCAAGTTGAATCGAATTGAACCATTCATGAAACATAATTGTTGCAATTCATAGTGAAATATATAACTTCAATTGATGATTCTTTTAGTATTTGATGAAATTACTAACATTATTTTGAGACGAAAGAACCAAAAGGTGTTGTAGATTAATTCTTTTGGTTCTTTTTTAATAATACTCCGTATTGGTAATAGTTCATAATAATCCAACTTTTAAAGAGATAATATTTAATTGTCGTATCGAAATAATAGTGTTTGCTTATTTATTTTCGATTCAAAATTGACGACTACAAAGAAAAACAATATTATGCTATATACAGACATAAACGTGTCCTCAACATAAAACATATTCAGCTATAATCACTAAAGCTTAAAATAATTCACAAAATACAACATAGTCACAGAAATAATATATTTTAGTACTAAATTATTTAGAACGGTCAATATACGTTTCGGATTTCTGACCCATCATCAAGGGTTTCAGATTGAAGGAGTATCAGAAACTTTTTTGAAGTAAAAACAAGAAATGAGTTTTGGTTTTTTTTTAATTGTAATATGGACTTCCAGGTAAAAATTCAGATCCTATACTATAAAATAAACAATCTTGAAACTACGTAAACTTAATATCGTCATACATTTCGATTGGTTTGGACTGGGCCATGGAACCTTCAATTTGCTGTTTTCAAATGAACACAATTTGGAAACTATCTCTATTCATCTACATTTACAAATAACACATGCGTACTGGCAGCTAGTAATGTTCCGTATCAGAAGTGAAAAACCAGTTCAAGAATTGAGACCGATAAAAGATGGTGTACCGCAGAGCACCTTTCGGGGTCCATATCTATGTTATACACCTTCGATATACCAGAAAGAGAATCAACTCCTACATCCACAATTGCAGATGACACATGTATACTAGCAATTATTGAAACTGAACAATAGGTTGATTAAATCCTACAAGAAGAGTTAAATTAAATCGAGCCATGGACGAAAAGCTAGCGTCTAAGACTTAATGGAAATAAATCAGTGATTGCGAATATGAACTGTAATGATCAAAACACACTGACCAAACGCCGATATTTATCAGTAATAACGTTGTTTTGTACACAACATGGCTGTAGATCTAACCATGAACCTAGACGCGGAGTAAGGACAGAAAAAACATGTTACCAAAATATAAACATAAAAGTTCTAAAGCTTGTTTGGGCATATGTCATACCACTTTGGGAATGTATCTGCCCAAGCAATATTGAAATAGTTCCAAGATTTCAAAATAAGATACTGGGAAGTACTGTCAAGGCCCCTTGGTCTGTAAGAAATAGCGATCTGCAAAGAGACCAAGGAGTGAAGATGGTAGCAGATGAGACACCAAATTCTGCAAAGAAACATGAAGGGCTGTTTCCTAATCACTTCGAGCAATCCAGCCAGTAGATCAACATTGTATAGTGCAACTCCAAAGAAACTCTTAAGTTAGTTTAGTGGGTGAAAAGCAAAGTTCAGTTCGTGTTTAATCGTTAATGTTGGTTCTACATTCGTTGTAACTGAATTAATTAAAAACAAATCTTGCCACAGCCTTTGAGACAACCTGATAATTTCGATCCAGGATGGTTTCATGGGAATATTGAAAAAAGGGGTGAAAAAAAGGAATACGGGTGGAAATATGTACCTAAACGTTGATTATTCTCGTAAAATATATCTGATGATATTTTAAGCTGTTTTTTTCGCGTGAGTGGTTACATAATCTGCAATAGCCTTCAATATATATTTTATCGTTAGTCCTTGAATATTATCATTAAGTATATCAGATAAGATACAAAGAAGTCACGAGGAAAGATTGTCGAACGTTGTTTCATCGAGTGGTACAAAACGAAGTAATACATAATACGATGAGCTTGTTGTGAAAGGATAATTTTGCAAATCAACAAAATAATATCGGAAAAAAATAATTTTTAAGCTTGTTGTGACTCAATTAAGATAAACAGTGTTAGTATCAAATCCTTTCTTATCTTGAAATTTGGCAACAATTTGATCGACTTCAATTCGATGTTGATACTGATGTATTCCTGTCATAAAAAACTAATTTCACTGATCCATAAATATTTAAGTCACTTGTATCACTGTCTATTGTCATATATGCCTTTCCTCTATCTTTTTTTGGCCCACAGACCAGTAAAATTTCTAGAAAAAATTTTTTTAACAAGAAAATATTTCTAGCTATTAAAGAACTACTAAATTAGTAATAATTTTTTTCTTATAAGTACATTTTTCTCGGGGATGGAAGAATTGTCCACAGACTAGTAACATTTTTCGCGGATCTGAAAAGTCCTGAGTACTGAAAGTTACTCAAAGTAGGGGATGCTCTGAATAGTGTCCTGATGTTTAAGGGCGTCATGGAATTCAGGGATATTGGGAAAACCTGAACCGTTAATTGAATAACTTTGCTCATTAAATAAACATTCCTTCAGATCTATAGGGAAACCATACATAAAATGATTATGTATTTACCAATTTATCAAGATTCAGGCTCCTTTCATGCATTAATTACGTAATGTTCAAAGAGGGGAACAGGGTTTGTTTAGGTTTTAAAATTTTAAGAGATACACGTGATTTTGAGTAGAAGGGGTTTAGTCTTTCACCCCGCGAAATTTGGCATAACTTTTTCAAGACTATTGGGGACTTTGATCTCTACAGATGGAAGGAAACGTCACAGATAAATGGCAAATTTTCAAGGGCGTTATAGTAAGAATAAATTTTGGATGCGTTCCTCTAATGACTCTCTCTGCATTTTTCAGTGGAAGTAGATGTGTGTACTCTCAAAAGTATGCTGAAGCAATGATATCTTTTACTAACTGAAAATAATTTTTCATTTAGTTTCACTTTAAAGTTTTCCTTTAGTTTAATTTTAGTTTACTTTCCATTTTCTGTTTCGCCATTTATCATTGAAGGGAATTAATACGCATGCTCAGTAAATATGCCAATAGAAAATTTTTGCTGTATAATTAACCATTATGTAACTGCTATTATAAATTTTATTGAAAATGTTATAATGTCGTACAAGATGTCATATGATACATTACAATGTATAGTGTCATCAATATGTATCATTGTCATACAAAACTTCAGTAACATTGAATAATAAAAAAATTCAATAACATTAAATAATAGTGACCCTATAACAGTACCCAAAGGGTAAAGTGACCCTCTAATGCTTACTGGTGCTTGTGGATTCGATTCACACCGTGTTCTTGGGCCGTTAAATACATAAGTACAAACTGTTTCAGAATAAGAATAACTAGCACAAGTACAGACTTCCAACAAGTACAAACTGCTTAGAATAACTAACATTCATTAGAATGCCATTAGAATAATCGTATCTCCACACAGTAAAGTACCTATACGTGATAGAAATCATTCAGAATGAACAATTTTTTATTGAAATATTGAGTACCTATATCCAATCAAACCCAGTTATAAAATTGGTAATCATTATTCTGTTAGCATCTGAAGAAGTCGTTTGTAACGACGAAACGCGTCATGCTATGTAGTCAATAAAATCAAATCATAAGTTCAATTGTTTGAATTTAAGTTTATATTCAATAATAATACCTAGCTAAACATACACATAAGTACACCCCTTCAACAGATAATATCGTAATATACCTATTTGTTCCATTTTTTTTCATTTAGCTCCTAGAATAATAAAGTAGTAGTGTTTCAAACGGCCTGGACATGTAAATACTTCTGACGCAGTGACTGTTTGAATGTAGCATCACCGAAGTAGTTCTCCGTATATACTTAGTTGCCGAAATAATTGACGTCACACATACTGCGATTAACTCTAGCGATTTAAATACTCGCACTGCTAATTTAGCTGCCTAATTTCTGGCTATCTACCACTGAACAGAATAATTACTTACAAGCACTACAAGTATTTTCCAAAAGGAAAATTTGTTGATTCACCATTGAAAATATTCCATAAATCCAATGAAATTATATAATATCTAATAATTTACATATCATAATGTTGATGTTTATTAAAATTGTTGAAAACTTGCAGTCGATTTTGAGATATTATTAATTGTTCTTTATAATTAGAAAATAGATAAACAGAAGGTCGGATATAAGTTAAACTCATCAGTTATATTCCGTATTTTTCGAATGATTCATCGATTTTTCAATTTTCGGAAACATAACTCATTCTTGAATTAATGTAATAACATAGAGATAATCGAACATTTGGTAAATCCGTTGTTATACTCGTAACTACAAACTACACGTAACGTGACGTAAACGTATCCGATTGGTCTGCAAACGTATGTGACATTGGGATCAATATTTGGGTTGTCGTGTCGCGATGTCGTCCGCCCTTTCTCTCAACGAATTACCCGAGTGGGTTACGTGTTAGTGTTATCGTCCCGGCGTTGCGCCACATCACTCGATACCACCACATCCCGGTTGTAGCGTTTTGGAAAATAGACCCTGTTATCAACTTATCAAGCATTCATGTATTCGTTTAACACACTGAAACCGACACGACAAAGCCAGTAGCTCATATTGAACTGTTAATAAAACATCTTCTTCAGTCGTAAATTTTTTAATACGCGGTAGATTTTCTTCTGGCTGTAACCTTTTGCTATGATATGACTATGATCTTATATTTGCAAGTAAATTAGTTATTGTTTGTTCGCAACTGCACCCAACAACTTTACTGTTGATGTCTCTTCTTGAAGTATAAGATGTAAAGGGTGTATTTTTCTGGCTGTCTCATGTTGAGTCCAATGTCCATCCCAAATTTTGGACGCTTTATGGTTGATTAGTTGAGTCGTTCTGTTGAGTTGCCATAGTACTTTTTCATTTCTTACCCTCATTAAAAATATATAACATTTTTGTTTCTATCACATCCAGTTTTCTTGCGACAGCTACATGTTCATTTCTGACCTCATATACGTTTCTTTGTTTACATAACTGCAATTAGACGACTGTGCCACGAAAGTGTTTGAAAACCCGAACAATTTTTGTTATGTATGAGTTTTTTATAAATTTATAAAAAATTTATAAAAAAATTTTTATTTATTTTTTATAAATTTTTGTTATATTTTTTTATTTTGAAAATATGAGATTTTTACTTGAAAAGATTGAATACAGTAAACACTCTTGGAAATTTTGTGGTGATTTTAAAGTCATAGCACTTTTACTTGGGCTACAGCTTGGTTATACGAAATTTTGTTGTTTCATTTGTGAATGGGACAGTAGAGACAGAAAAAGTCACTATACAAAAGTAGTGAGGCCCAAGCGTGAATCACTAACTCCAGGCCATAAAAATGTTAAAAATGATCCTCTAGTGAAGCCTGATGACATACTTTTACCACCGTTGCTCATAAAGCTTGGCCTGATAAAAAATTTTGTAAAAGCTATGCCTAAAGATGGAGATGGATTTTTATATCTGAAAGAGAAATTCCGTAAACTCAGCGAGGCGAAAATCAAAGAGGAAATGTTTGTGGGCCCACAAATACGGCAATTGGTGAAGGATAAGAGCTTTGAAGAAAAACTGAATGATCAGGAAAAACTCGCCTGAAAATGTTTTGTGAATGTTGTTCAAAATTTTCTAGGTAATCATAAAGCGGAAAATTACAAAGATTTAATAAATGAACTTATATCATTTAAAGCTTTGGGGTGTAATATGCCAAATTTGGGTGCTGTGAGTGACGAACAAGGTGAGAGGTTCCATCAAGACATTTCCTTAATGGAGAAGCGTTATCAAGGGAAATGGAGTCCATGCATGCTAGCAGACTATTGTTGCAGACTTAAAAGGGACTTACCGGAAGCCAAATATTCAAGAAAATCATAAGTATTCATTAGATATTAGGAAATAATTCTGTAAGTGTGGCTGAATTTTGTACTTTTTACGAAAATATATGTTTTGATGTCACAAGAAAAAATGATGTGTACATTTTTTTTCCATTGATATATTATTGTTTGGTGGCCCTAGTATATTCAAAATTTGATATAAATTTTCATGTGACAAAAAAAATTACAAATTTGTTGACCAGTGTTATTATTCATTATCATGTTACCCAGAAGATACATAGTCTAAATTAACTTATTAATAGGTTGGCCTCAAAGATAATTAGTAATGTGAATAAAAACTAGTATAAGCAAATACATACTAAGGATTTCTTAAGTAAATGCTACGTTTTGTGTGAATAAACACACTAGCACTTGACAGGGGTAATAAGTTCTAGAGTTTTCCCGGACAAAAAAATGGTGTGAATAAAACTTTTGAAGTAGATTGTTATGTAGCATATGCTTCGATATTTTCAAGCCTGGTCTGGGGCATGCTAGACTTTTTCCTAGCATTTACTACCTGTTTGCTCAGCCCACAGTTTGTTCTTGATCATGGCTGAGTTTATGCCTATTCGTCAACGTAATATTTATTCTGTTCGCTCAGGAATAAACGAACGTAATTGTAAAGAACTGTTAAGGTTTAACAGTGAGAGTGTTGATTTCCTTGCGGCACAGTTTATTGAAGAAAGTGATACTCGTGGCGGTGGTATCTCCAGAAGACAGCAAATGGAAATATTTCTGAGACTTGTGGGCGATGCTGGCTTTCAGTCTGGTGTAGCTCAATATGTGGGTGTACATCGTACTACTGCTAACAAGACTATAAGGTACGTGATGAGTAGAGTACTTGAACAATCACATAATTGGATACGGTTTCCAACTACAGATGAAGATATGACCGAGGCCAAAGTTTCGTGGCAGAGACATTTTCGTTCGCCATCTGCAATTGGTGCCCTTTATTGTACTCAAATTGATATACAAAAGCCTGGGCTGCAAGGTGAGTAGACTTTTCAACGGTTTGCTTCTTTATGGTTTCCAACAATATAGTTTCCTTCTCCAGTTTGATCTTATTCAGTTTGTATTATTGCAAGAAAACAACTGCGGTGTGGACAGGTCTTTAGTTTCATCTACTTCATGATTCGACACAAATTTTTTCACTTTTTTTGATCTTATTTTTCTGGTGGTCGGCATCAGATTTAGTGTTCATCGGCTTCTTTGTTTCTTGGCTCTTCGGTTCTCCATTTTTATTTGGTTTCCATTCAGTTTCTGTATTCGGCAAACTTTCTTTGATGTCATCACTGGTCGGTTGATGAACAGGGGGCCCAAGACTTGTGCCCACTGAAATATTACCCGGGATTTTATGGAATACTGGGTAATCATCTTCTATCAACTCCAAGAATATTTATCCCCGCGGTTGTAGTTTTATTTTCCTGTTTCCCGTCACTTTTACGTCAGTCTTCTTCTTGTCGGTAGATTTAACATTGTTCAATGCTTTTATGGGCTACAGTAACTTGTTTCCCCAATGCACCACAGTAGTCAGAACGTAAGGCTTTCCAAGCTTCTTTCTTAGCATTCATCACAGCAGGAATGTTAAAACCTAGCATTTAATTGGTCTAGCATGTACTACCCCGCGTGTGAGTGCTTGGGTTTTTCCGAATTCTACTAGACTTGCTCTAGTATTTTCTACAAATCTTTATTCACACTGATTTGACCAAATACTTACTAGAACTAGCATATGCTAGTTAGAAAGTACTAATTTTTATTCACATGACTGAATATGAGCCAGTGATATCATAAACCCAATTCTTAATAATACCTTACTGGGTTGCTAATTACAATAAGAAATACGTTAATTTAGCTCAACTGCGCATGCTCACTGTATCGTTAGACATTTGACATTGAATCTCTTGCTGAAAAATGTTTGATGATAAGCACTACTACTGGCATATTTCCTATTTTTTCAAAAGTTTGTGAAAGCGTTTTTATATTGGCATCATTAACGAGTGATTCAATATCCTAATAAAGGGATAGAAGTAGTGAAACATTTTTTTTTGATTGCACATTGATAACCAATCACATAAACATAGTTTCCTAACTATGGCTTACCATGATATTCAAAGAGGTTTTCACATGTTTGAGTAGAAAAATATACCTCAGAAGCGAATGGTGAACTAGTATTTTCCTGTGATATATCAGACGGACTGAACGGCTGAAGGTTATTTATTCCTTTGTTTCTGCTTCAGCCAGTGAAAATCATTTCTTTCAAAGTTTGACAAAGCTCCAATGCGTAGCAAAACGTTAACGTTTAATATAAATAACAAAGTAAAATAATTTTGAGTATATATGATAGATTATACCTATATTGTTTCGAGTTTCCCATTCTCTTTCGTGACTATAGCATCACTTAAACCAATATTGTGTAGTCGTTACTATCGAATACATCGAATAAATGAAGACCAGCTTTATAATTTAGTTTGACTTTTGTATACTCTACAATATTTGATAAACATCTACCATATAAACATATTGATGAATGTTTGTTGAGTATATCATAGAAAAGTGAACGTCTCAGAATTTCCAAAGTTCTACCTGAACGATAAAACTCTTAATATCATGAAAAACCTACATCCTTGTTTCTGTCGTAAACCACAAAAATCGATTGTATATCGACAAATGAAAGAAACGGATCGCCATGAGATTTAATTTTTCATTTTGTAGCAGCTAATTTGATTCTCGTGGTCGTTTATTAAATGGTCGTTGCCATCAGAAAGCAATTATATCTGGAACAGCTCAATTTGTCTCAGATGTGAATGCGTTCATTCATAAAAGCCCAATAGAATGAATTTTATTGAAACCGCAGAAAAATTTCCTTGATACTTTTATTTCCGAATAGTACATTTCACCTTCCCAATCGAATCGCCAAAAAGACAAAATTATTCTAATATGTATAAAATGAACATGAGCATAGAAATCACAAAACTAAAAAAAAACAATCATTACATGAACATATCCAAAAATTAGATATGAATATTATGTTGTATTCCAGTAACTATTGAACGAAATTTCAATGAGAATTATCGTTAAAATTGATGAGGCCGATACTTGATGTAAATCGATAAACATAATAAAACAATTGTTAAACTGATTTACACATATATTAAAAAGAATACTGCATGACGTACGTATTTATTGGTATAGATATGTAGATGATATTATATGTTGTTTCACTGGTACTCTTCGGCAACTCGACACTTTTCAGACATTCATTAATTCGTTACACCCTAAAATTACATTCACTTTGGAACTTGAGAAAGAAAACTCTATTAATTTTTTAGATCTTAAAATAATGAAACTGGATAACAAACATAGTTTTTCAATTTTCCATAAACCATCACATACAGATAGTATTATACATAATACTTCCATGCATCCATTTCAACACAAAATGGCAGCTTTCAATAGTTTGATACATCGATTAGTAAATACTCCTCATTCTAGAACCAATTTCAACACCGAGAAAAATTTAATCAAGCAAATAGCAGTAAATAATAATTATAATCCTGAAATAATAGATAATATGATATTAAAGAAAAACTTCAAAAAGACGATTAGTTTGGTTTATCCCCTAGTCATAAACAATATCAACTTTAACAGTCTTACATACATCGGTAAGTCCAGTGAAAAACTCAAATCTCTTCTTTTTAAGTATAACATCAACATTGCTTACCGTACTGGAAATAACTTAGGAAAACATATCAAAAATAACAAATCTAATGTCAACAAAAATAAAAAATCAGGTGTATATAAAATTAACTGTGGTAGTTTCATATGGTAGAACGTTTAGAAGTTTTCAAATAAGAATTTCGGAACATAAACGTAGCTTTGATAATCAGAAGACAGATTCACATTATGCAAATCATTTGATAAATGAAAATCGTATATTCAATTCCGATTTTGAAATTTTGAATACCGCAAACAATGGAATGAAGCTTAATTCGTTAGAATCACTTCAAATTAATAAATACAAATATTCTGGCAACCTTTTGAACAGCCAAATCGATCTTAGCTCAAGCCCCCTTCTCAATATTTTCAAAATTACTTAGTTTACTATATAGTAGTTCAGTTGAATTGATCCCTTCTACCTGTTATCTAACCTGTTTTCTCTGTATTCATAACTTAAGTTTATATATTGTATGTATTCCAGAAATTGTCATTAGTCTGCACGTAGCATTTGAAAAAGGTGAATCTCATCGAAACGTACGTCATGCAGTATTCTTTTTAATATATGTGTAAATCAGTTTAACAATTGTTTTATTAGAATTATCGTATAAATAACTATAAAAAAGTATAACCTTTAATTGTCTATGCAACAGTAAAAATATGAATAGTTTTCTCTTGAATGGTCAATTCTTCAGACAAAAATTATAATAAAAACACATAAAATAAGAAGCTCGAAATACCCAATTCTTCTTCTTCTTGAACATAAAATTTCGCGTTGGAATTCTAGAAATGGAACGAATAACTTCAATGTTCTAATGAAATTATCAACTTCTTGATATGAAAATTAATATACAACTCATTTATGTTGAACTGTTTATAATTGGTTAAAAGCTCGAAACATGTGTCTTATATAACATATCAAAGAATTTTGTGAATTTTAGTGAAACGTTTTTGATTATAGGATACTCAAAAAAAACCTGAAGTTTACTATAATAATGATACAAGCGGTATATTTTGAAAAACATATACCTAATTAACATTATTTTACCTATAGTGTTTAATTTATGTTGTTTCTATTTGAATTTGGTATCTTTATATCGCCCTTTATCAGTTAGTGATAAAATCTCTTCAAACAATGCGGCAAACAAGATAAGAACGGTCGATTGAATTCAGGACAATAGATTTACGTCAATACTCTTTTATGAGTAGATATCAATTAGAGTTTGATAATAAACAAATTGAAGTGGAGCCACAAATTATTAATGACTGAAACCGGTACCAAAAGTTTACTGGAAATTAACCATGTTTTTTTAAAATTATATCATACTATAACAAAAATGCTATTGTGCATTACATATTTTTTATCGAGAAAATATTATGAAATTGTTAGAATAGTTAACATAACTAAAACTTCGTTAGTCGATTTTCAATTTCATAATTGAAATTAAATTCGAATGAAACAAATTTAACATTCAACTTTTCATTCATCAATATTATTCGTTTCAGGTTTATCAAATTCGCAACTACATATTCAATAATTGAGAAAATATAACAAGTAAAAGTAGATATATTTATATGATACGGCATTTGAATGTATTGAATTCTTTTGCGGTAGGTAAAAAGAATGTAATTCAACAAAGAAGTGGGTATCGCTAATTACCTTATTTAGGTAAATTTATTGAGTTTATTTAGATTGACAATTGTAAATAATGGAGGGCGATATCCCAAATGTACCTTATATAACACAAAAGCTGTTACCAAGTATTTTTGTTCGCAGAACATTTTTAATCAAGTATCAATTTGATAAGTTTTTATCAATTTTAATCTCCCTTCCAAGTGCAAAAATATTTTTCATTTGATGATAATCAGTGAAAATAATAGTATATTTTTTGTTCGTTGCTGTACTTCTTATCAAGATGTATCTCAGTCTCTTGGATCTACGCATTTATACAGCTTGTTCATCAGTGGCTTTGGACGGATTTTAATATGCGAGCCAAATTTATTTTAATGCTGTCCAATGCTCTAAACGTTGAGTTGCTTCCACCTCTTCTCAACTTCTTCGCAATGTAATATTTCTTTCATACAACCTCTTTAGGTTTTTTGTATACGAACATGTTTAGTGGGAAGAATTATTATTTTGTCAAAATTGTGAGCCTTGTGTGTTAAAAGAGTAACTTTTTTCCGGCTAAATTTCTCATAACTTTTTGTTTTCAGTTGAAGTATTGCATATCTTTAAGTTTTCGTTAGGAATCTTTTTGTTGCACTCCTGTTTAGTTGTGATTTTGTATCTGATATTTTATAGGAATATATTATAATCATATTCTTAAGTATAATCATATTCAAGTGAAGGTTCAGGGTTGATTAATACTTCTGTTCCATGTTTTCAGTTGGTTTACCGAACTTTCACTCTTCGATATCCTCGTACCAACCCACAAAAGTTCATGATTATTGCGGTTTGTCAGTAATACAAATTGTCTGTAACATTCTTTCACCAGTTTCAGTGTTACCTTCATGTTCCCTGGATCCCGAAGGACAACTTTTTCTCTCAATTTTTTTTAAATCAAAGCAATATATATTTTTTAATTACCAAGGTGTATGTTCCAGCGAGAAATTATTTTTGAATCATTTTATTCATTATATAGAAAGTAAAGAAGAAAATCTTTGTTTTGTATCTTTTTCTAAGTATTTTTTCCTTATGGCATTTCAGAATCACTTCCTTCAAACCAGTATGATTATTTAGAAGTGGGATAAATATCATATAGTGATTTCTATAATAGGCATGATGACAGTAATTAAAAATCACTAAAATACTATTTATTGAATAAAACTTGAAACTTAGGATATAAAACACGCATTGCATTTTTTTAAGACTGTGATTAATATTCATTTCTATAAAATAAAACTACAAAATTAGGCAATCCGCCATATCTTGAACACCAATCAGAGCGCATGACGTCACCTTTGAGTAAACACGAACCAACGTCACATCTTGTATTGTTAACATCCACTACGACTGTGTTTATTTATTAATTGTCTTTATACCACTATTGGAGTGTGAATGTTATTAAAATAGAATATGAAATAACATGGGTCATGGATCAAGGATTTACTAAGGCAAATTAGCGCTTTTATTAAAAAGCGCTAATTTACCTAGAATCGACATAACAATGTTGGGAGAGTTATTGGTATCAAATAAAGACTTTTGTTCACTAGAATTTAAAAATGTTAGAACTTCCATGTAAGTTTATTAATAATAATCCAAAACATTTCAATTTACTTAATTTTTCTTCAATCAAATCTATTAAGTAGAATTTAATTGAATTCTATTAAGGAACCCCTATGTAAGAACGTGGATTATTCATTATTTTTAGCAATGTAAATTCCAGAATTTTCGAGTTATCTTGTTTTTTATCTTCTTCAATCAAAACAGCGCCTAGTGATCAGGTTACATACGTCTTGTTTACTCAAACGTCACAAACGACGTCATGACACTGACAAGCGTTTTGAAAAGAATTGTAAATTTATATTTGAAAATTGCATTTTTTTCCTACTAAACTCTTAATTTCTGCAGAAGTATCTTATTTATTGTAAATAGTATATATATTTGTAACATTATAGGTCCGTTTTTCAATTACTGTCATCATGCCTATTCTTAAAATAAGATGTAATTTCGTCGAAACTTTTAAGTAATTTTTGTCACCAGAAAACTTAGAATTAAGTAACATAATGAGAAATTAAAAATTTGTATCAAACGCTTGCCTTAATGTTTCACAAATATAAAGAAAGATTTATATTTGTGAAACATTAGCGAAGACTTTGATTCAAATTTTTATTTGATCATGTTTCACCAAAAGGTGAGCGGGAATTCAATCTCAACATAATAAAATATAAAAACTCACCCTTCAGGCACATTCTAAGTCTTCCCATTTTAATTATTATTTTCTTTGGTAAAAAATGCTACTCACTGGTATATAACTTCCAAACTATGATAAATTACGAATTGTGGTACAAATAGAATTAACATAAATCTAATACGAATGAGAATCTTTTTTTTAATATTCAACATATAGCGAAACATGGAAAAATGTTTTAATGGTAATCCCTGATATATTATCATTTGCAGTATTTAATCCACCGATGATTTTCACAAATATTTTCTTCTGTTATGTGTTTTTTATATTTCGAATATTTCTTCAATTGTAACGTATCCACTTTTTTGAAATCAACTACATTAATTCAGAAAGATTTAATCATGGAATGACTTTGAAAATTTTTTATGTGATCACCATAAAAAGGCTTAATAGACTTAATGGAATTTAGGTAACGGGAATAATCGGCTGGCGAGGTGTTTAAAAACTCATTTATTCATAACGATTCCCGATATTTCGACATTTTTTGTGTCTCCTTCTGGAGAAAAACAAGCTGCAAAGTAAAGACCACCAAGTCAACCAATGTCAATCTCAATCCAGTTAACATTAAATTCAAAAAATTAACTTATATTGAAAGTTTGTCTGATAACATAATAAAAAACCACATACATATAAGTACAATACAATAACTATAAAAACATTTTTCTCGAAAACCAAAGATCGCACTAGAGTGTTGTGGAATTGCAACGTAATTCACAAAATACCATGTCTCCAATATGAGAAATGTTACATCGGTCAAACTTAACAAAATTTAAAACAAAGAGTCACACAACTCAAAAATGATAGTTGTATTAGAAAAAGATCTTGTGCATTAGCGTGTCACGTCAAGACTGATCACAATTTTGATTACGAAAATATTAAAATTTTGGATAGGAAGAGTAATCACAAAAAGAGATTATTTTTGGAAATGACACATATACACGACACAGACAATAAGATTAACGCTAGGTCAGATATTGAAAAATTGAGCATCATCTATAACACTATTTTAAAATAGAATAAATCAAAACATTTTCCTACGCCAATGGCTAAATGGTTATTTTCCTAACCCATTTATTTAAATTGTTTATTTATTTTATAACTTTGCAGCTTATTTTTCTTCTAATATCGAGAATTTTTATGAATAAATAAGATATTAAACACTTCATCAGAACCGTTACCTAAATTCTATATAAGTATCACACTGTTGAGAAATTACCTATTTATATATATATATATATATATATATATATATATATATATATATATATATATATATATATATATATATATATATAGTTCAAAGATTCACAGGTAATTCAATACTAGTAAATACTGAGACTCTTATCTCGTTGACAACATTTGTGTAGACAGCTCCCTGAGAGTTTTATTTGAAATATTTCGATATTTCGATTAAGAGTCTATATTATATATATATATATATATATATATATATATATATATATATATATATATATATATATATATATTCCGTAAAATTGGTTAATTGACGTCACCAGATGTCCTTGATGTGCACTCCTGGAAGAAAAGTAGTGGTGTGCTAAGTTGTGGATTGTGAGTAACAATTTCAGACGAAGAAACTTCCGAAGAATATAATCCAATGCTATAAGCTTTTTTAAATTGGAAATATTGAAAAATAGCTGCTTCTTATTGTAAGTTAATCTGCAAACCGTATTAAGTTGCTAGGAAACCACTTTAGAAGAAAAAAGGAAATCATACTAATCGAAAGTTAATCGTCAAATAAAGGTCTTATGTGAGCAAACTGTACCAATATCGGTGCTATCGGACGGTCGAGTATTGATTCCGTGACGTCACGATTTTACAGAGATTCCATTACAGTAAGAGGCGTTAACCTCCCTTTAATCTAGGGGTCACACGACGATGTCACGTACACTCGGTCTGGTGAATTAAATCGTCATTTCTTCCCTCAAAGAGTCTTCTTCGTTCATTTCACGGATAAGAATGCAATGTAAAGAAGTTGAATACTTTTTTTTCCATGTCAACTAAGAGTGTTCGGGAAGGTTCAACTACCATAAAACTCTGATTCATAAACCAGAATCAAATCTGATACATCCAATTCACACTAGTAATAACGGCAGCACAGTCAGCAAATGGACAAGTGGGTACCAAACAAGGCGATTGCTACTCTATTCATAAGCAAAAAACATTTATATATGTGATGATCTTGTTTGGGATGCTGATAGTTCAATTGTGATTACTTATATCCAAAAGAAACAATACTTTCAATTAGCAGGATTCCAGTGATAAGAGAAAAAAATGTGATGTTATTTTCACGCCAGAAAAAGCAACAGTTAGCCATTTCTGCAACCTCGTCAATTTAGCACATTATTTAGCAATTATTTGCTACTTGTAACATCATACGCTCCACCCTCGTGAAAACTGAGTTTTTATCTCTAAGAAATTATTTATTGGAATGAAAAGTAGCCTAGTGTTGTACCAGACTAAAGTCTTCTTCTGTGTTTATAAATTCCATTGAAATCTTCCCAGTCGTTCGTGTGAGATTTAATAACAAACGTCTATACAAACATCGAAAATTTCACGTAATTATTACATGTAAAATTTAAAAAGACTTAAAATTTCAAAATTTTCCGAATTCCTTGTGAATTTGACAAACATGATAGGATGGACATTTCATTTGTTGGCTGTTTCAAAGAACTTAATCTTCATTACCAAGTTCATGGTCAGGGTGGGTATCGAAATAATAGTTAGAATTTATTTGTCATTTGACGTTCATTCCCAGACATGAATTGATGAATTTGGGTCAGTGAGCAATTATATGAACTTGTTATGATCACGTCATGGTATCAATTAATTTCTTGATGAATTTATTCCACTCAAATATAGCACATGAAGCGACTGAAATAATTCAAATATATTTTTTTCAGTGCAATGCTAATATGTACTTTTGAATTGTAGATCCAAACATTTTGGGACATCGTTTTTTGTAAGAATTATGGCAAGAATTCGAAAACCCCATAGTCACATAATTAAAAAGTTTTGTTAATCCTCACAATATTATTTCCTGTAATTATGTAATTTTATTTTCATTCCCAGTGGGAGAACTAGATATACATTTCTGAATGATTTAATTGACAGGTGAGCAGTTTACAATGTCTTAATAAAGTTTATTGTTTATTCGCTCATCTCTTGGTGAGACATAATGATAATATATCGAACAAAAAACACTTGACTTAGTCTCACAGAATTATCTTGTTGCTTGGCACATATTTCGAGTGATGCCCCATTTTCTGAATTTGAACTAATGTTTAAACTGACATTTTGAAATTTAGCTCAAGTCGGCAACTAGCCGACTTGAGTTTGCACATCTAATAGCTATCATTTTTAAAAACGAAATTTCACTGTAAATTAAAGAAAACTATGTATTCTTCTTTATATTCAAATATACTACGTGCTATGTAAGTAACGTGTATGTTAGTTTATTTCAACTTACCAAAATTTTATATTTAAAAGAAGTTTCAATATTAGTCGTGATAGCTCTAAACTAACTGAAATGTGTGATAAGATATTCACTTTTTTACATCCTCTTTTTGAGAATTAATAATTTAATTTTTTATTTACATAATATTAGTTAAGCATTCTTGAATTTTATGATTTTACACGCAATTTTTTTAAGTGAAATCGGTCCATCGGTTAACTCTACATTTTTATTTCAATCAAAATTTATATTTAAAAATTTATATTTAAATTCATTATTTAACTCTACAATTGAGTTAAACGTTTGTATGGGAAAAAGGAATGGGCTGTTTTTAAGGTTTTCCCGTCAGTTATTCGAATTTTTTTGCCGTAAAAACCATCCTTGGACTTCAACGAACATTTAAGAAAAAGAATTGCCAGAATTGGTCCAGGCGTTGTTGAGTATTGCGCTCACCAACACATTTTGCGATTCATTTTTATATTATAGATATAGTATAAAAAATAGCAATCGATAAAATCTATTTCAAATATCACAAAATAGTAGACAAAGCTCTTATAGCAAGGCTGTATTACTCTATCGTGTTCTTTCAAAAAACACCAGCCATTCTTTCGTTTGTCTTCTTATGAGGCAGGCATTTTGCAAAACTAACAAAAATAATGGCAAATATTAATGAAACAAAATTAATACATAAAAAGTTGAAATATAAATTGAAGAAATTCTTTGATGCTTATCGATTGCCAACTCAAATATTTTTTTTACTATGGTCTAATTACTTCCCAATTAGGTTTATTAATGAAACGATGAAATGCATTCAATCCATGAAATGCATGAAATCCATTTGAAACCAAAATTGGCACGAGTATTTCAAAAAATCAGTCAAAGCAAACCAATTCGAATAAATTGATTTAAAAGAATATCTCGTTTATATTTTCAGGTAATACCATATAAAGACCTTGAAATACAAGTTCTGCCATAATTATTTCAAATAATGACTTCCTTGATTTGTACCATTCATTTGTACGTGAGAGAATAATCCTTAACCTTACTTGTAATATGATATAAAAGCGTTCCTTGACTTCTATTGTTGAGTTCATCACAGCAATCATAACTGGTTTTCCTTTTCATTTGAGTGCTATTAAATATTACAATGTATCAAAATATACTGTCGTAAATTATCAATTATTTTACAAATAAATGTTCGACAGCATAGACTCCTTCACATTCTAGCTGACCATTATTATCATGTTAAAAATGAGTTCTTATATTCCAAGGCTAAATCTAACAGTAAAACCTCTCCTCTTGAGCTGGTGAAAGAGGACTAAAAAGAATGTAGCCTCATTGAACAAAAACTAAACATCGATAAGTATACTGAGAGATGAAAAACATTATACGAGAAAACAAAATGATGTTATGACTAGTGAAGAAAAAAGGACTTAAATGTTGTTTCACAAAAACATTAACATTTTCTTTGTGTTCTCTGTTCCTGGATATTCTAGACCCAATATAAAGGGTCCAAGAATCTTCGTTAACCCTCCTTCGCTGACATATTCCAATTTTTGCCATAAATAGGTGGATAGAGGAAACACCGAGCAAGTTCTTTTAGGACTGCTCCGAAAAAGTGGTTTATCGATGAGATTAATGTTTTCATTCAACTAAATGAAGATTAATTAAATCAAAAACTACATTAAACAAAAATTAACATTGACGAAAATTAACAAAAGAAAAATCATAATTAAATTATCAGAACTTTGTGAACTTTTCTCGTATAATAATATAGTTTAAAACATTTGGCTTGATTTACAAATTTGCCGCTGGTAGGCCATCCAATTTTTGCCTCCCCTACTGACTTTTGAAATTCAATACGTTAGTTTAATCCCGTTATTAGTATGATTGTGAACTTAATGATATTTCTGTCAGTTACTAGATTATTTTTGCAACCCCCTATGTACTGAAGAGTTTAATGTTGACCTAACAAGTTCATTTGACAGGCAAAACAAAAAACTCCCGACTTTAAAGCGTAAAACCTCTGTAACTTTTAAACGGCTCAATCGATTTAATCGGTCCATTCGTTCGGGTGCTATGATGGCACAGACAGACAGACAAGAAATTAAAAAAAAAATCTAATTCTACTCAGTTACTCATCTTAAGCCATCCTAGCTAATTTCTTTTCGAATATCTTCAATGTACAGACTACTTTAGGTTTACGATTTTATTATAGTATAGATTGTGTACACGTATAATTATAAAAAAAAATCTGTAAAAAAAAAAATTTGCTAAATTTGCCGCCCCTATAAATCTGCCGCCGTAGGCACCGGCCTACTTGGCCTATTGGTAAATCCGCCACTGATTCTACAAAAGTTGTTTAATTAACTCTACTATACTTTAGACTAGTATTCCATTGCCAAAGGTTGATATAACTGAATGAATCGTTTGAACCATTGACAATAGTTGAGTGACCCGAAACACTTGCCGAGTTAATGTAACAATTTTTGAGAAATATTGCAAATTGCCTTGAATTACAATATTCTTGTGTTCATTCCTGAAATGGATGATGCATTTCATGAAGGGAATGAGAAAAACTAATGGGTTCAAGATAAAATAACAAAATTCACAAATTTCAGCTTTGCAATAATCTTAGTGTTATGGAGTTTTATGTCAAAGCGGAGGAAATATGAGAATTAAGGAATAAAGAGAGAAAGCTGGTGTATATGAGGCACATACTGCCTGTCTAGAAGTATAATGTCTGGTAATCAAAATTGCAGGGAGAAATCCAAAACAAGAGAAGCATAAAAAGGAAACGTATATTTCATAGCTGAAGGATCTGAAAGAAAGAGTTTGGGTCAGCTCAAAACATCATTTTTGAAAAACCGCCTTAAGGTTACGATAGTTTTGATGATTGCCAACATCCACAACGGAAAAGGCTTTCGAAGAAGAACAAAAATGGGGAGCTCATTCAAATTATCTCTATTTTATAGAGTTGAGTGATCCTGAATTCGGTATTCTCTGAACAATAAAAAATGATGAATCATTTGGGATTCGAAATTTACGTTGACAAATTCAACTAACCATCAAAGATATCTCAACATTTCTCACTCATAATAGGTGTTTTAAAACAGCACTCAAACTGGTTAAAATCCAAATCGAGAGATTATAATGTGTTTTGGCGATATCAAGCGACAAGTTTTTCGCAATAGTTTTGATGGATATAGTTAAGGAACAAATCAATCGTCGTTGGAATAAGTTGCAATTCCTACTACATTCTTAATTTAGTAACGGTCGTAATCCGTGAACTTGTACGATGTTAAAATATTTTATCCGATAAAGTTCTGTAAATAGTCTGCCATGTTTTCATACAATTTTATTCACTCGTTAATCGCTGATCATTTCCTGGCCGCATGGTGGAATCTACCGCTTACTCAAGAGGTTCATAGTACTCCGTTTAGACAACATATCTACCAGATATATTGGTCAGCCTTTGATATGGTTAGTTGTTGTTTCGAATCAGTTTCTTGATAAGAGATAACATGCTGATGTCATCCAAATTCATGAATTTATATCTCAGTTATTATTGAAGAACAATTGGTTAAATCAATATTTGGAATGAATCTATAAATTAACATTACAACTTCTAGAGGAAAAAATGGTCACGCATTCTGATTTTGCCAAGGTCTCCTTAATTATTCCGAATTTTTCATAATTTCAATAGTGGTATTCATTAGGGTGGGTCGAAAAAAATCGATATTTTTTTTTCGGATCGTAATACCGCGGAAAAGTTGCTAAATGGTATGACTAAATAGGGGAAAAAATATAAAAATTATCGGATGTTATCTTCCGTTCGCGCATAAGCTCTAAAGTTTTGAAAAAAATAATTTTTTTTGAAAATTTGTAATAATTTTTTTTTACGATATTTAATATGTAATAGTGAAAAATTTCATCTACGACACACTAATAAAGTAATATAAAAATACCGGTATTGCACTTCAACATCTTCCGTTCGCGCATGGACATCCAAATATAGCCAAAATACAAGAAAATCGGATTTTTGTCCTATTTTACAAGCAATGACATTTCTTTGGACGAATTAGTCGTTATTGGCTGTGATGGCACCAATGTTAACACCGGATTGAAAAACGGTATAATACGCCGTATTGAAACACACTTAGGTAAGCCTCTGCAATGGGCAGTTTGTCTTCTTCATTTTAATGAACTACCCTTCCGCCATTTATTTCAGTATTTAGATGGTAAGTCGACCGGGCCAAATTCTTTGAAAGGACCGATTGGTGGGAAATTGATCAAATGTGAAACACTTCCAGTAGTGCAGTTTGAAAGTATTGATTGCCAAATCCCTGAGATAGACAAAAAAACTCTTAGTAAGGATCAGAAGTATTTGCTGGAAATATCAGAAGCGATTAAATCAGGTGAATGCCCAAAAGATTTATCAATCAGGGATCCAGGACCTTTGTCTCACTCCAGGTGGCTAACAACAGCTAACCGTGCTTTAAGACTCTACATTAGTCAAGAAAATCCAACTGCTGAGTTCCAGGAAATAGTAATATTCATTCTGAAGTCATATATGCCGATGTGGTTTTGTATTAAGAAGACCAAACTTTTTACTGATGGCCCTAAGCTCGTGCACCAATGTATTGAAACCTCAAGATATCTTAAAGATGAACTCAAAGCTGTAATTGACCCAGTTATAGAGAGAAATGGGTTCTTTGCGCATCCAGAACATGTTATGATTACTATGACTCAAGATCCCAGAAAACATATAAGAGAACTGGGCCTCCGCCGCATCATTAAGGCAAGAGAAAGAGACCAAAAGAGGAAAACAATTCGAACGTACGTGGCACCTAAGCTAAACTTTTCCGCAACAGACTACACGGAATTAAATTATTGGACAAACTGTGAATTTTCTTCGCCGCCTCTATTGAAAGATGTCACTGATGATGAACTGAAAACCTACATCAAAACAGAAGAAGTACCGAAGTGGGAAATCCTATCACAGAAGATGCCAGTCCATACTCAAGCAGTGGAGAGAAGCGTCAAGTTGGTGAGCGAGGCTTCTGCTAAGGTTTGCGGATCTGCAGCTCGAGACGGGTACATAAGAACGACACTCAAGTCAAGGTCCACGATGCCAGCCTTTGATAACAAAAGACAGTTCAAACTACCAGACATGTAATCTATTCGTAAGTGAAATATGTACTTTGTAATTATTGGATAATACATCAATAATATGTTGAAGCTTGTATATATTTATTTTTCCTAAGTCCACATTTTTGAGGTTTTCAACACTTTTTTGCTATTTTTACAGCCCATGCGCGAACGGAAGATGTTAAAACTCAATACCAGTATTTTTATATTAATTCATTAGTGTGTCGTAGATGACATTTTTCCCTATTACATATTAAATATCGTAATAAAAAAAATTATTAAAAATTTCCAAAAAACTTTAATTTTTTCAAAATTTAATCAAACTTTAGAGCTCATGCGCGAACAGAAGATAACATCCGATAATTTTTATATTTTTTCCCCTATTTAGTCATACCATTTAGCAACTTTTCCGCGGTATTACGATCCGAAAAAAAAATATCGATTTTTTTCGACCCACCCTAGTATTCATATTTTCGGTATTTTCTCTTGTATTTTTGGATTCAAACAGTTTTTATCGGCAAATTTTTTTAAAACACCTCAATTCCTTTTGTTATTTTGTACTTTGTTCTCGACTTTCAAATAGATAGATATTGTAATGTCAATTCCTCATGTTTGGTAAGGTAAGGTTGTTATATCATACCATATCATTTATTTGCATCTTCAATGAGTTTGTACAATTTATAATCAACAATTCAGTAGTAATTTATTGCTCTTAAAAGTAATAAGCGCGTTAGCAAATTTAGTTGAATTTTCTTGACACTTTTGTTTCTACGAATTACAAAAATTTAATAGGAAATACCTACTACTTGTTATGAAATGTAGATTAGGGTCATTATCAGCGAGAAGTTGCTTTTTCTTCTTCTTAGGACGCTGTGGCCCTTAAAGTTGACTATATAACTGGTATGATGAAGAACTAAACGGCACGTTTAATTATTTCTGTGAAGCAACGAGTTCTGCGATCTTTTCTCATAACGAGTAGTATTAATATATACATCTAATGATATATATGGAAAAAAAAAATTTTTCAGTGAGTCTGACAAATTTCACTGGTCGATCATAAAAATCATACAGCATTTCCAGGGCAATCTCGCTTGCAGCAGACCAGATAAATTTTCCAACTTACTGACCGTAAGATATACATTTCTCTGGTAGAATGTTGGGTTTATATGTATTATGTAGAAGCTTCAAAGTTTGTCACTAAACGAGAATTGAGCAAATGATAGTAAAGCCTCTCCTAAAGTTTTTGTTCTTTCGCTGGCACTCAATCAAGTATATACAAGAAACTGCTGATCTTTTGAATTATGGATGCCAGGAAATCTGGTTGTATTAATATTCTTGGAATTTGTTTTAATATTTTAATTTCGTATCAAAGCGAAGTAATTTTTGTTATTATGGTATGTTCACTGTTTTACTGTTTTTTCTCGAAAACTTCTTCTTTATATGCTTTTATCCAGGAGTCGAATTGGGTGCATGAATGCCGTGCCTTCGAACACCCATTTATTGCATTTCTTTCTATTCACGGACAGCCTTTCTATTTACTCTAATGTTTTTCTTTATTTGTTCGTATGGATCTCCATGCACTTCTTCTTTATCTTCTCATCATCCTAATGTCCATAATTTTTAAACTTTTCCTTATTGACCAATTTTTTTTGAATATTGACACAAACAAGTTTTTATAAAATTTTCTCAGTTGCTAATTTACCTACTGAGATGGATAGGTATTGTACTATACACAATACTATAGACATTTTATATTAAATTAAATTAAACTCTTGACTTAATGTTTCACGATTATATTTAACAATATGAATTTGTCAACATGTTTCGAGCGCATGTGAGCTCATTTTCAAGACCGACATGTTGACAAATTCGTATTGTTAAATATAATCGTGAAACATTAAGACAAGAGTTTAATTTAATTTAATATTTAATTATGTTTCATCAAGAGTTAAGGAGAATTCTATCTCAGTCATAGACATTTTACATCAAATTTATTAGTTTTATGTGTTTCTATTTCTATTTGGCAGTATAGATGGAATCATAATTTTTTTTTAGTTTACAACACATTCATTCTAGATTTAAACCTTGATTATTTTATTTCATTTCACAATTTATAATGAACAGAACTTGTTGAAAAAATAACAATATTACAAAGTTTCACAACATTGAATTGTTATTTTTTGTTGCAATTACTTAAATTTTTCTGTAGAATGTTTAATGTAGAAAATTGCATCTAATTTGATGCAATTTTTAAACTTTACAACGTGTTTTTTGCGAAATTGAAATTGAAATTTTTAGAACTACTATGTATTCTTATTTTGAGCATTTTGTCAAATAATTGATAAGGTTATGCAATCTGATAACCTAAACACACGTGCCAAATTCAACTTTTACTTCTCGGGAATTATAATTTTGGTTCTATTCATTTGATAACATTATATTCGGATACCGTTCACGTGTTAAATTGGGTTTATTTCTGTTCATTTTCAGCTGAATACAGTTTTACGCAGCATATCTCTCAACATTGAGGACATGTTAGAATAAATTACTCTCAGTATTATCTCTGATTGTGATAACTCATCATCAGATAGACTTTTGATCTCATGTTCCAAATAACGCTTTTTTATCGAATTAATCAATCAAATTGTTGGATATGATGAAAGGATGAAACTTACTGATTAATATCACTGATAAATGAGTAAAGTATTTATGGATTGCTCGAAGATTGTAGGTAACTAGCTTTCGTATGCTAATCTATATCGTATAATAAGAATAAGAGCTGTTTACTTGCAAAACCAACTTAAGTAACAATAAATACCAAATTACTGCATTCAATTGAAAAATATGGTAACTTGGGGGTTGCTCAGTCTACTTTCCATTTCTAGATTAGACATAATGTTTCCAAAACTGGAGACAACGTACAACTTGTTATCAATTTTTTCTTAGCTGCATAATAAAAAGAAATAGAAGAAGTAGTATCGGATATTTCAACTATAGATGACACTGTAGTAATTCCTCAGTTTTTCCGTTCTGGTATTTTGGCAATAAAATATTTTGTCAGTGTAATGGTTTTGCTGTCTTATTCGTTACTTTCTTTATTTTTTCGCCGTAATTTATCTATTTTATAGAAGGATGGTAGGCTTGGTAATATTTGCAAATTTTGTTAATTTGCTTATTGGTTTTTCTGCTCTTGTGTTTTCGCTCCTCAGAGCATCTCTAATCGTTACATGTAATATTTTGATGCCGTATATTGTATACTCAATTTATTAACTTCTATTTTTTGCAATTGCCTTATTTAAATTGTCGCCATAGTTATTTTTGCCTTTTGCATTTTAACATATTTCCATCGTAGTATATTTTCCTTATTTTTTGCCCAGATATCACAGATGCAAAGGGTGCAGGAATAAACATTGAACACCATGTCACTTTCGTTAGTATAAAGCGGAATTACGGCGAAGAAGTTCAGGTGAGAGTTTGCAACGAAGACATTTCTAAAACTTCTAAACTCCCTGTTTAAAAAAATTGAAGTTTCATTCATTCAAGTTGTATTGCCTTGGTCATTATCAGAGGAAGCTATATGTCGAAACATATCCATAGTAAATTAGAGGAGGTAGAGAAAATATGGAAAAAATAGTATAGTTAATTATAATAGAATACCAGATGTGGGGATAGTATTTCGAATGCTTGAAGAATTACCACAATCATATGACAAAGTATTCACTTGATCCCAAGGTACATCTTTTTTCCTTTTTTTATTAAAGCTTATATGTGCTTCGAAAACTTAGATCATTAGCACTACGGTACATTTTTATATTATATTTTAAATACATTTCACATATTTATTCATAAAAGAAAGAGTATTATATATGACATTCAAATTGATTTGAGAAGATTAATGCTTGCCAGAAATTTGACAGTTGATTCCAGTTTTTAAAATTCTTGTCCTGTAGAGGATCCTGTTAATCCTGTAGTAGATCCTCTAGGACAAATGTTGACCATTGCATTTTGTCAGTGTGGTATATTTCAGTCGTTTACTAGATTATAAATAACTTTTCATTTATTTAATCCTCATTTGTAAAAATGGGGCTATCAATCGCTGCAACTTCAGTCTCTATGTCATTTGATATTTCTTGAAATTAATGAATTGCATTTCAATTATATACCTCGACTGAATATTGGAACTAGTTATAATCCTTTTCATATCAAAATTCATAAATCAACCGTTTGAATTTTATTATACATATAGAGGTTTTTGAAGTATTATTAATTACTTTACAAAACATTTGGTCTTTGTTTATTTTTATCAGCAGAATCAATAAATTGTTATTAGATGTTAGATAATCCACTACCTGATGAATTTGTATTTCTTCAAAAAAAATGTCTTGAAAACCAAGATTTTTAGTCGAATTTCCGTTACTCCTTCAAAGCGCGTCGAACTTATTTTCAAAGAAACATACCGATCACCTCAGCACACTCATGAACTCTTAATTCTATTTCAATATTGTTGATCCAATAAGCTTCGACTATAGCATAGCTAATGGTAATATTACAACACCTACATCCTGTGATATATTTTTAGACGGGCAATTCTACAACCATAGTGATATGACCGCTCGCCTGTTTTAACGTGCTGGATATTTCGAGATTGATACGCCAAGCAGATTACTTTAACTCTCGGAACGAAAACTGAGGAAAAACTTATAATTGGTGTAACAAATTGGTCGCTTGGGTTTTTCATGCGTGAATGAATGCGACGTTTTGTAGCGCGGTAACGAAACAATGTAATGGTTTAAATGCGGACATCACGAAACATTCAACATTTTATGGTGATTTGAGGAAGAATAAGTATTATTAAACGAGTTTGGTGAAGTGAAATTTCACTTTGAGAATACAATTCAATAAAAATAATAACAAGTAGAAGAAAAATATCACTATGTAGTGAAGATTGTACGTCAAAGGTTGCACTGAACTCATATTTCTTACAGTAAACAACTTCAAACGGTACCAAACAATACCATGTTTGGTTGATGACAAAACTGTTCATTGCAGTATACCGGATAAAGCAAACAGAAATACCATATTGATTGAACCAATTCTAAATACCACTCACCTGATTCAGAAGAAGCATGCTGAGAAAACCGGCGACAAAAATTCAATTAATACCAGGCACTCGAAGTACTAAACTAAAGGCAGCGTCAAATTAAAGCCGTCAAAACAATGGCAATCATCCCCATTTGCAATGGCAATGGCCCTTTGGGGAAATTCAAGAAGCCTACTCAAATACTTCATTGAACTAGGCTGCATAAACCAGTCCACAGTAGGACCTAGCTGCTCTCTGCAGCTCTTACCGCATAGAATTCTGGGACGCAAAAATAGTTGTCGCCATGGAAACCACCGCCAGGGTCTTATTAACTAATTTTGGAGCTCCATGTACAGCTTAATCCCTTTGATATTTCATATCTGAGATATGTTAAAGTTTACCCTGGTGCTGTGCCAAAATCGGCAAGGTTTGATATCATTTCTACATTTTAATTTAACTTTCTCTATTGATATTAATTCATGGAATTAAAATAATACTATGGCCCTCCTACGATAGTTAACGAGTCCCTGGCAGTGCTTTCCATGGCGGAAACTCTCATGTCCCAGAATTTTTTCTGCGATACCAGCTGCATAGAGCAGCACAGATTTCTGTAGTTCCCATTGTGGTGTGGTTGTTGCAGTCTAGTTCTTTGATATATTTCTGTAGGCTTCTGGAATTTCCCCGCAGGAGCCTAATATGATTGGCATTGTTTTGACGACATTCATTTGCCGCTGCCTTTGATTAAGTACTTCGAGTGCTTTGAAATTATATCAATACATTGTTTTAATTGCCAAAAAAATTTCAGAGCAGAGCCTAGCTAATAATTTGTCTACTTAAAGTGGACTAACCTGTAACGGTAAGGTTGGGAAATGAAAGAAACATACAGAATAAGACAATAGATGAAAAGATAAAAGAAATAACACAAAAGACAGAATACAATATTAAGATAAAATAATTTGAAGATAAATTCAAATCTGACTGCTGAGTGATAGAACTCAGAGAAGTAGATAAGAAGAGTTACACAATAAGCCATAGAAAAAGTTAATCATAACTTCGAGATAGAATACGGATCAGTCACTTACGAGACAAAGCCTAGATAACAGATGTTCTAGAAGTCTTGGAGTGGCGTTGGATCGAGCATATTCGGACACAAGATTCGGAGTGATGGCCACACAGAACCACATTTTGGACGCCCAGAAGATGAGAATCGCCAAGCGAAAAGCTTAGCAAAACTGAATAAAAAAAGGATGAAAGAAATTTCCCCTCAACGCTCCTGGGAAATAAAGTTATAAGCATAAATATCATGAACAAAAAACGTTTACATTCAGTGTGCTTTATAACTGTTTTTCTCATTTTATAAATTCATTTTAGTAATTTAACAGTTACAAGTCAATAAATTGTTATTGATAAACTATATAGTTTTGATAGTATCAAAAATTTTATGTTTTATTAAATACATAGGAAATATTTCATTTCATTAGTTTAGGGTGTTTTCGCTAATTCTACTAGTAATACAATGACATGTCCTGTATATTATTGTAATATCTTAGGATTAAATATATTATTATTAATTATTGAAAGATATTTGCACGGGACTTTGTTAATTTACTAAATTATCATGGTTGGGTTTATTTACATGACACCTAACAGCTAACAATTTTGAGTGATGAGTGATGAATGATGATGTTACACTTTGGTTGAATTCCACAAAATTCTGATTACACTGAACAATTGAACATATGTTTCGGGCTAGTAACACATCATCATTATAACTGATATATTCGATACAAATAACGGACTCATTAGTCATTAAGTTGATTTGTCATTTTATACATCTGTTCTTTTTCATTCCTTTCCTAAACCGAGAAGATCACGACACTTTTGTGCTTAGATCGAATCCGTGCAATAACTTTAGGGCCGCCTTTGTTACCTACAGATTCTTTACAAAGAGGAATACTGAGGAAATCGTCAGCAGTTATTGAATTCGATCTAGCTTTCATGAAATGATAATATAAATATAAAGAAAATATTGAAATACTACTCAGTAATTCAATAAGTCTAAAATATGTTTCAGAATGTTCTACAAGTTTTGCCAACTAAATACCACAGTTATATTTCGTTTTAATTGCTATTCAATTCCAACCCACGCTTTCATTCAATATCGACCGTTATTAATATTTGTCATAAGTCATACTTCTCGAAAATGATATATCACCTTAGCCTCAGAAACCCATGGTAAAGAATCAATCTGCATTCTTTCGGAACTTCTCACTGAATGGAATTTTGAATCTTTCCATGACGACTTGGAAACGTATATTTGAACTAACTAGACAGCTGTGTATCTTCGCAGGATGTAAAGATGATCCAATTCAATAGATTACTAATGCCCAGTGTTTGGGTTTCATATATGTCTGATAAAGATTACCGAAATAAACACAGCGATAAAGAGCACGCGTTTTCATTAATTCTGACGAAACCTTAAATAATCGTGTACACGTCGTGATTGTCGCTTATTATTATGAAACTGGCATTCGGCGAAAGATCTTTGCAGAATGATTTGGCAGTGATGCGTCATCGTATCTGCTGTTGTTATTTTTAGTCTTATTTTCCACGAAAAAAATATAACTGCTACTAAAAAAAAGTGGAAGTAGATGAGTTTAATGGCATCTAGAAAAATTCTAATTATTTTGCAGTGAGGAATTGATTCAATTTTTTTTTAATCTGAGTTAAGTTGCTCAAAGCGCAATTAGTAAGACGTGTTGTTTATTGAGTCATCATATGTATATTCTCATACACAATGCAAAAGGTTCTAAACTCGAACTTCTGAAATTCTGTAAACAGGAAGATCTAATTCCATTAGTTCTCCATCCTCCTGTTTCATCTATCTCGAGTGATATGGCAAAATATTCAAATATTCTCAAATTAACCTTTTAATCTGCTTATCAACTTAACCTGTCTCTTTTTTCCTACTTGTAAAGACTTTGACCTTTGTTATTCCTATTTCAATTTCAGCTTTCCTAGTTACAACTATATCTCGAATACTTCGATGCAAAAAATTGTTAAAGGGGAAAACAAGCAAGGCACAAGACATGATCCCGGTTTTCTGGGGGTATAGAACACAATTCATATCTCGTTCAATCTTAATTCTTTTGCAAACGGCAGGTATCACTGTACCTGACTTTATGTACTGGCTGTAGAATTTCAGTATTCATCTGTTGAAAACATTTCCCTCGTCTTTATCTTTCTAAAAATGGCTCTAGCTGCTTTATTGTAATAATAATTCCAAGATATATTGAATTCGTAGTAATTCATAACTGATGCAAATAGTCGCCATTTTTGCTAGCAATGTGTCCTTGGAATCTCAAATTTGTTGACATTTTAAAATGATTCCTTTTCCGCTCTCATTAACTCAATCCCAATTCTCTAGCTTCCCAATTCTGATAGCTCCTACAATAATTCTCGGTCAAAATTTAGCTGTTCCAACCTTCGACAAAAAAAGTTTCAGACTTGTTACAAAAGTGTGATCAAAAAAAATTTATCCTGGTTCAACGCAGATAGATATTCATTATTAAAAAAAATGTGTTGGTACCAGCTTGTCTTAAATGAGGAAATAGGATCAATATTTGCTTACAAATGAAACTTCTTTTTCTACTTTCAGATGTATTATTATTCATTTTTTTTATATTTGATAGTGTTGGCGTTTACTTGATGTAAATCCATTATAATTGAATATGAACTTAAATTCAAACACTTGAACTTATGATTTACACTTTATTGACTACATAGCATGACGCGTATCGTCGTTACAAACGACTTTTTCAGATGCTTACAGAATAATAACTTGGTTATTATTATTATTATTATTATAAATATTGGAGTAAATCCATTATAATTGAATATAAACTTAAATTCAAACACTTGAACTTATGACTTACACTTTATTGACTACATAGCATGACGCGTTTCGTCGTTACAGACGACTTCTTCAGATGCTTACATAATAATAACTTAGTTATTATTATTATTATTATTATTAATATTGGAGTAAATCCATTATAATTGCATATAAACTTAAATTCAAACACTTGAACTTATGACTTACACTTTATTGACTACATAGCATGACGCGTTTCGTCGTTACAGACGACTTCTTCAGATGCTTACAGAATAACTTATTATTTTGTAAGCATCTGAAGAAGTCGTTTGTAACGACGAAACGCGTCATGCTATGTGGTCAATAAAGTGTAAGTCATAAGTTCAAGTGGTTGAATTTAAGTTTATATTCAAGTATTAATTATTATTCATTGTGCAAATCGAAAATAAATTCTAACACTATCTATATTATGCGTATCTTTGAAGCAAACATGATTTCTCATTTTTATTTTCTTGCCGAGTAAGATTGGATTTCCCGATAACTTTCACTTCGAAGAATCTCCTCCATAAATTCTGACGAAATAAAAAAACTACTGTTCTCGTTTGAACGAAAATGTGAGAAAATTGTGATCAAACTAATAGATCTTCTTACGTTTTTCATTTCAGGTGATTAGGATTCTATCCAATTTTAATTCAATAATTTGTCAAATTAATTGGAACCGTTTATTGTTTCAATTTGTAAAACAACGTGATACACTATCATTGCATATTAAATCATACAAATTTTGCGAAGGTGATATTTCGTATCAAGGATAATCGATTCGATTCTCAATTTCCTAAATATTGAGCAGCTGTAAATCATGGCCCAAATAAAATATGACGTCATGTAATCAGATATGAACCAACAGCCGATTGTATTCCACCGCCAACTTAGACGTAGTATCGATCCGTTTGGCTAGAAGTGTCCCGGCTGCATCCCAGCCTGAAGTATTATAAAGGATAGGAGAAAGAGGACAAGAAGAAACAAAGCTTCTAGAGGGCAGGCGCAAGCTTTAACGATTTTAGAGCAACATCAAGTACGAATTCCTGGCAGGGACAATGATTTGAATGAATAAGGATTTCAGGAGTGCGGTAGGAGGAGATGTTTACCGATGGGTTTCAGAATAAAGGTATCCTTATACCTTGTTCATAGGAATCATTAGCACAGCTTCTTCTGCTCTGAGTACCTTTTAGGCAGCTTTTGAGTAGGTGACTGTTTATATGCAGCTTGACTTCAGCCAATTCTTCAGTGAAGCACCATGTCAGAAAGTTTTTGACAAGAAAGAAGCTGGAATGTCCACTTGCTGAAGATATTTGCATCTAAGCGTAATGTTGCAGCTTAAAATTTGGTTTCCTTCAAAAGTTATGGTCTCTGGCTACTGCGAACAATAACCTCTACCAAGACGACATTATCCAA
The DNA here is from genome assembly GCA_030704895.1 of Henosepilachna vigintioctopunctata. Taxonomy (NCBI): domain Eukaryota; kingdom Metazoa; phylum Arthropoda; class Insecta; order Coleoptera; family Coccinellidae; genus Henosepilachna; species Henosepilachna vigintioctopunctata. Next base: position 2,989,561 of record JARQZJ010000129.1, read on the forward strand.
TCTGTTTTCTTTCTCTTCGTGAGTCGCTAGTTGCTATTCCGCTAGCATAAGTTTTAGCTCGCTCTTTGAAAGTTTTGAGAAGGATTGGACGTTCAGAAATTCAACCAATTTCTTTTGTTTCGAAACAAAAATAATTGTTCTTTTGTTCAATTATGCAGCGAAAGAGAAGAATCAACTTCTGCATATACTTACTAATATTACCTTTTTATATAACCAATATAAGTCTCATTCAAAATACTTATTCAGAAAAAATGCCAAGAGTGAGAAAAACTGTCAAAGTATACCGAATGAAAATGGGTAGTAACGTGAAGGTTACCAACACATTTCTACTCTGAGGATAATACTAATTTTTCTATCGCAAAACCCTTTTCTTTACTTGATGGCAATATAACTTCTTCTACAGCGATCAGGCGACAGAAGGCCAAACGAATCAAACGAACAAAAAAAAATTTGAAGAACTGGATTTGGTCACAGGCATCTGATCGCAGTAGTCAACTACTGCGACTTCAAGAAGAATCGTAAATTTTATCTCGATTTACGTGAATTCGTTTTTTCCTCAACTTCTACTGCCTACTATTTAATTCTTCATTTTTAATATAAGCACCATTTGACTCATAGCATTGAAAAATATTTACATATATTTTAAATGCAACGTGGTGGTATTTAATTATACTTAAACAAGTTCGTTGATTATCTTCCTAGGAAAATAAATGATGTATGAATCAGTGGAGTTAAAATTCATATAGATGAGATTAAGTTACATATTATAGTTACAATAACAATTGAAAAACAATTGAACAATTGTAACAATAATTACGTATTTTCCTACTTCCTACGAGGTTTTTAAGTAACTACCTACTTAAAGTTGAAGAGAAAAATAATGAGTTGATGATTGAAAAATTATGATCCATGCAAAATTCAGCTGTGTAATAATTATTACAATATTTAAGCAGTCATTAGGCTAGAATCTATAGTTTAATGGCAAATCCGAATATTATTACACCTATTACACCTTATAATAGGTGTACTTCTTCTTCTTCTTTCTTACGGCTCCACACAGTGCGTTCAAATCAATCATTTACTACATCAGATTGGTCCAGGCTTAACCTGTAAGTTTTACCCATACTGCTTCACACACTGTTGAATCCTTAGACAGACATCTAGTACACAAGGACTGTTCAATGCACAAAACTTTATATGAAAAATAATCCTTATTGTTTCTCTGATACATGCAAAATATCTGGATCGATCTAGATAATAAATCATGTGAAATCGCCTTGCGTAAACTTACACGTTATCTCTTATCTAAATCACCTTTATCATATAATAACAATTCAAAATGTTTGTTGTTTTAAACTTATCCAGATAACAGTTCTGAAGTAATATCTCCTAATTTGAGTGCAACGTTGCTCAGAATGTTATAGTATAAGTTAGGGAGAGGGATATTCTTACAAGCCTCTAAATCTTGCATCTGACGACAGATGGAAAATACTCGACTCTTTGGGGGCATTAGATATTTCTGCAGCAAGGAAAGTATACCTATAACAATAGCTCCAAATTTTAAATATGAATCAAAATGAAATTTTTCAAATTTATTTCGCTCTAGGAAATTGGTTTATTAGTATTTTAGGCACACACGAATACTCATTGTTGGTAACTTCCCATCTTATTGAGTCTTATATTTTGGTGAAGTTTTAATGTAAAAGAGCCCTTGAAGAAGAACTACTCACTTTCACAGGTGAGTGAAATTAGGTAAAGTCCTAAAAGGACAAAAAACCTAGAATGGCCAAATCACGTTGAAAATTCAATGGTGCAAGAAGGTATCAGCTTCAATTAAACTTCAACACTTTGTAGGTCAACTTTTTTCCCATTTTATTATTATCCTGTTTTTTCCCAGATTTTTTTTACTCTTTAGGCGCATACTGTCACGGCATGATAAGGAATTCTCTGTCTTGTGTGGCAGTTTCTTAAATCTGACGGGAAGTATTTTAGCTGTCATTTCGGCAGATGAATCTCTTCATCAAAGTGTCAAGATGATACAAGTCTGCATGGGTGAAACCAGAAACATGTTTTCTGATTCCTAAAATGTAGAGATGGAGGAGCTTAGAATAACTTTCTAATAATATAAGAATAATCAGTTGGGGAAATACTCCCACATAGAGCACCAGGTGCTCTAAAATCTCCAGTTTCACAAGAGGAATTTCTATCCCTAGTATACAGAGTGTAATCTTAGTTACGAATATTCCAAATGAACTTGCATATCATTGTATTGGTTGTAAGCTGATTCAACCAGCTTGCCAACCTAAAATAAACATTACAAAAACTCGTACAACATTTTCTCTAATCGCCTTCTGATACTAATTAATTAATTAAAATTACTAACTATTAAATATCTATTGAAAAATTAGCACTAATCTGTGTAGAAACCGACACAATTATAAAATTAATAGGCAAGAAATATAAAATCAATAATATCACCTAATCATTTGAATATTTCAACAAATAAATTTACTTTTATAGTGGCAATTTTTTATGCAGAAAATAAAAAGGAAAAAACAATTTTTATAACTCACAATTTGAAATCATATGAATATTTCTCGTAAATTTTGAATTTTTATAATTATATCGAACAACTGAAAGGTAAATATCGAAAGTATGGTTTTCTGTTAATAAATGGTAAGCATAATTCGAATTACTTTTATAATGGGCGAAGCTATATTTATGTTCCTGTATTCTAGTACCGAAATTTCTACTAGTTTTACTTATATATATATATATATATATATATATATATATATATATATATACCGGGACATGTTCCACAATTCAATTGGTAAACACCTGATTTGTCTTCTCTTTTAATTTTGTTTTTATTGTTCTTAATGTGTCTCGATAAATTGTTGTTCGTTGAACGAATTCAGGAACATAAATATAGCTTCGCCCATAATAAAAGTAATTCGAATTATGCTAACCATTTATTAACAGACTTTTGATACGAATTTCAAAATTCTACACAATATAGAGAGAAGTAGTCAATTAGATTATTGGGAAGTAGTGGAAATAAATCGGCTTAAAAATTCTGGAAACTTGCCCAATGAACAGATAGAATTAAATAATTCACCCTTGTTAAACCTTTTCAGGTAATAGAAATTATTTCTCAGAATGGAATATCTTAGGTAAAACCAAAACCATTGAATACCTGATATAGGAAAGGAAAATTTCCTGATATATATACCTGTGTTTTTCAAAGTGTTGTTATTATTCTGTAAGCATCTGAAGAAGTCGTTTGTAACGACGAAACGCGTCGTGCTATGTAGTCAATAAAGTGTAAATCATAAGTTCAAGTGTTTGAATTTAAGTTTATATTCTATTATTTAACAAATTGATTTTAACCTTCAAACAATTTCTTTGATATAACATGAACCAACTGAGTTTCGTTATTCAAGTACCTAATAGCAAATGAAATCATTGTTTGAACTGAACAATAACAACTTGCCGAGGGCTACGTTGTTGAACTCAAAAACAAGCAGTGCCTTTGTGACCACACAGAAAACGTTTCATCTGATGGTAATGCACAGTGAAACGTGTACATGGGATCGATAAACTAAAATGTAAACATTCCCTTTATTAGTCTATAGTAGGCGTATCTTTGACAGAAATTGGTGATCCCAAAGCCAATTTCACTTCCTGAGGTTTATAAAAAACAGCATTGCGTTAGATAATTCACAGCAGAATTATGTACCTGTATTCCAGACTGACAAATTTCTAATTTGAAAATACAACAATGTGTGACGTGATAATATAATAATTACTTTTTCTAGAAAGTTTCAATGAGTTTCAATGTGGAAGTTGATCTTCTAATTCATATCTGATATAAAGGTTGTCACAAAATTAACGCAATATTTGAATTTGTCGCTTATTTGATTAATGCAGTGAAGTAACCCTAGAAAAACAAATCGACAGCTGACAGTTTAGGGTTAGTAAAAATGGAGCGTTACACCATAGAACAAGTGTCGTTATTATTGAACAATATTTCAAAAATAATGGAAGATTGGCGGTCAGATTTCGAAAACATACGAATTATGGTCGGAATAGTGTTTCAATTTCGTCAACTGTGGTTATTGAGGATCAAGAAATGAATGCTGATTTTTCAGGCAAAATCATCCTAGGAGCCGAAGCTCATTTCCACCTTGATGGATTTGTAAATCGCCCAAACTGACGCTTTTGGGGTTCTGAGAACCCACATGTAATTATCGAAAAACAGTCAACAAAAAGTGCCACTGTTTTTTGTGAAGTTTGAGCTGGAGGCATAATCGGACCATACTTTTTTGAAAATGAGGCTGGTCAAGCAGTAACTGCTACTGGTGTTCGATATCGCGACATGATAGCTCAGTTCTTTTTGCCGAAATTGGATGATATTGATGTGGCCAATAAGTGGTTTCTACAAGACGCTGCCTCATGTCACACAGCCCGTGAAACACTTCATTTACTGCATTAGATATTCCCAGGTCGTGTACTCTTTCGTTTCGGTGATCAGAATTGGCCTCCTAGATCACGTGATTTAACAGCACTAGATTTCTTTTTTTATTATTTCATAATATTTGAAATCAAAGGTCTATGTCAACAAACCCACGACCTTGCATGCATTAAAGAAGGAAGAAGATTCAACGCTGCATCAACGAAATTCAGCCACATTTATGCAGAATGATCATGGAAAATTTCGACAAATAAGAGCATATGTGTATGCAAAGACATGCAGTCCATTTGCTCGATGTGTTATTCCATAAGTAACCTTATCCTATGTACATTATGATTCAGTAAAAAACGTACAATCAAAAGACGAAATCTGCATTTTCTGTTCAATTAAGTATTGCCTTAATTGAATAGAATTATTCTATGTGAATTAAAAATGTGATTGTAGTTCAATATTTCAACACTTTTAGAACATTTTTGGGAACCGCTGATCTAGATGAATTGATTCTACAGAAGGGTGACTTGGTGACATGCATTTTGAATTGAAGTATTCAAAAGGCTTCCAGAATCAGAATATTTTACAGATAATTACCGAGTCAATCAAATTCGCTCGACTCGTTCAACTTGCAGACGGAATCGTCCGGAAATATGCAAGCGCAATCTACCAGCGAGAAAATTTGTAAATAGAGGACAAGAGACATAAAAGGCAAGGATGGAGATTGAGCTCCCTTTCGGAGGAAGCTCAATAAACGCTCTCAAGGATAAGCTCCAGAACGAACTACGGACAAAATCGATCGTCGTAGGCGGTCGTTGACGACTGCCACTGCTGCACCCAGCCATTTTACCTCTGCCTCCACCCGGACAGAGTGAAATGAACTCGGCAACGAGAGAATATAATAGTAACCATGCAACTTGCGTTTCCAATTAATCACTTTCTGCTGTTGCCGATTGATACATCGATCCACTTGAAACTTCACACATTTCACTTAACGATCTCTAAAATCGCAATTGTATATTCATTCCAGATGACAACTTGTCAAAACTAATAAATAATAATTGAATCTTATAAATTGCTATGGTTATCAAACATCAAATTGTAATATTTCAAAAAAATCAACTTTGCTTTTTTGATTCTTCAATATTCACAGGAATGTCTCGGGTTCAGCATTCATTTTGGAAGTGTATTAATATTCTTCATCATGAGGAAACCTCAGACAAACTCATGGTAATCCATGTGATTCATATGAGGAGTGTTATATTCTTCTGAAAATTGAATTGTACATAGTTAACCTTTAATATATTTATCTAGAAAATTTATATTTCAATATTCATTTTGTGTTGGCATATTTGAAATTGTAGGTAGATCAGGAAAAAATTAGTTTTGAGATATGTTGTTCGATGATTGTTGTGTGTTGATTCTATTAGTGTCATTTGAAAGGTTTATTGAATCGTTATAGATCGAATTTGAGATGTTTTTTCATTTATAATATTCTAAATTTTGATGAATGTGTAATATTTCTAAAATTTCTCTACAATTTTGTATTTCTCAGTTGCTAAAATCTTTTTGTTATGGTAATTAAAATCGGTTTTTCAGTTATTCTGTGTTTATGTGGGCCGTGACTTGGGTGATTTTGTGATGTTTGACCTATATTACATTCATTGCATGGTATATTAAAATATATGAGTTCTTGTTCTTGACTTTTTAACTTTGTATCTATTTGTTTAACTCATTTTGTGCGACGTGTACTATCAAAAAGTTATGAGGTTCTATTATTTTCGGCATGTATGTCCTCAGTTTTTATATTCTAAAACTAAGTATTTTCTCCAGCGAAAAACCTATTATTTTCGCAAAATGAGATCAATTGACAATATAATATATGTATACAGTGATTTATACTCTAGGGGCAATTCCATATGTGACTGACTCTACATTTGACACAATTTCCGTTTTGTTTTGCCTTTTATTACGATTAGTACTATGTTTTTAGTTTCAATTTAAACATGTCTTTGTAGCAGCTTCAACAATTATCGTATAGAGACAAAATGGCAACCAATGATATTGTGAAATATCATTTATTCAGTAAAATATAAACGTGACTGACACTACATGCAAAAGGAAGTCATTTTCGAGAGGGTTTTGAAACATCAATAATCTTCCTCTGTACTGGCGTAATAACTTTAATTTGTGTTTTTATCGAAAGTGCATGAAACAAACTATTATAAAATGGTGAAATAAAAGCTTTAAGTTATTTAAAAAAATATATATTAGTAAAATAAATTGTGACTGACACTACAGGCCAAAACGTGACCGACACTACATTCACTTTTTATAGTGTAAAAGTCAGTATTTTTACATGAAACCTTAGTATTCAAATCACTGCACATGAAATAACAACTCTAAAATTATTTTAAAGAAAGACAGGTGTAATTAATGAACTCGTTAAAATTCTATTTATGAACAAAAACACCACCTAAACGAAATCATTAATAATATGTTAGAAACCAACATTGAAACTAAAATAATTCAAAACAAAATCTTTTTGGAAACAAGAAATATAAGTAATTAAAAAACTTAATCATTTTCAGGTGTTTGGCAGCTCAGGAGAACATGTTTTGGTCGTAGTTCAGCAAATTTACTTTTACCCAAAATCGTTCCGAATTCATCACAAAACAGAGCATATGTTTCTAGAACATTGCTGTACAAATGCCTGTTTTGCATTTTAACTTTTTTTCCATCTTCGAGATGGACTATTGTTGTGTCTTTAATGCCAGGATTTTGGCGACTAATATCATCACGGAGATAAAAAAATTTGACCTTTTCAACTGTGTCAGCAGAGATTGTTTTCTTCGGTTTTTTGTGTTTAGGCGTTACTATTTCAGGAGTTATTTGTCTTGCTAATGTATGCACAACTGCTCTACACTTCGATGGACTGAATGGCAGATTCCGTTTGACTTTTGCGACCGCTTTTCCATAAGAGCTTTTTGAGGCAAATGCCTTAGTAGGAGTCTCATATCTGTCAGGTGTATCAGTGGATTCTAACATTAGTTTTTTTTCTTTAATCTTTCTTCTGTATCTTCTCATATCTTCGGATTTTTTTTCACGTAAAGCTTTAAGCATATCAAGCGATGCTGTTTGTTTTATCAAACGCCGTTGGCGTTTTCTGTTCTCAGATTCCTTTTTTTCAAATTCTTCAAATAATCCTTTAGCTTTCAGATTCTCTCTCTGCTTGCGCTTCCTTTCTGCAGCTGTTTTCGCCATCTATGAGAAAAAAACAAACAAAAAGCTACATTTAATTATGATACAGGCTGTGACTGACTCTACCTACGACGTGACCGACTCTACAACGTGACTGACACTACAAAAATGATTCTTATAGAGTTTAGGCATTATAAAAAAGATAATAAATTTTTAACGTCGGCATCATTTGACTTATATCGTCAAGTAGGAAAATACTTATTCTCATGATAATTAAGTAATATTGCTGTAGTTAAAGCGAAATGTAATGTATATTCTGTGACCGACACTACAACAACACACTGTAAACTTATAAACCTAAAATCTCTTTGAAAAATTCAATTTCTATGAATTACGGACTCTTTATCGATGTGTCATCATTTGAACAGTCAGTATGTAAAAAAATATAACAATAATTCAAAAGACTTACCGTGAAAATTAATTAAAACTTCACCACAAAAAATCACTATCAGCTGAGCTCACGACGCCATCTCGTAAATGACAGTGTTGCCAGAAAAATAATATCAAAAAATTGTTGCCATTATAAAAACTTAAAAGTAATATAATGTTGCCACCATACTTAAGCATTTTTACTACCAAAATCAGATATTAATTTTTTTCATTTATGGTAGACTTATGCGTGGAATTGCCCCTAGATTCATGACGAAAAGGTTTCTGTATCAAGCTCTGAATCATTCATTATATGTTTTTGAAACAGTCAATTTTAAAAATTCAGTTTAGCAATAATAAATGAAAGTGACTATAGGGTTGCTATTTAAGAAATTGCCAATGTCAACTTCTAAGAAATGGTGAAAATTTTGGATGAAGATTTTTTGTCCAACATTCCTATTATGAGTTCGAATCTGTCGTCTAGGAAAAATTTGTTACGGTCCTTGGCAGATAGAGCATTAGAATAAGAAGAAATGCTGCATGAACACATTTTCACAACATAAAATAATGTGATTGTATTTATTCCTTAATTTTTATACAGTTTAATCGTCAATTCACATCCGTGGCTAAAATATTTGAGTCAGATGGTAGAAAATAGTAGCTACTCATTATTTAAATTTAGATTCTGAAAGCGATTTTCAATCTTTTATTTCTGATGTATATAATAAATCACTCTGGTGTTAATTGTTTACTAGTGATAGAAATCCCTTTGATAATATATTTTGAGCAATATACTTTATCCTTATACTTCTCTTCATTCGTTTATCCTTTATAGATGTATATGGGTGAACATATTTGTTTTGTCTAACGAATTCATAAAATTTGATGAACATAAATGGTTATTTACCTTTCGTTACTACAGCATTGCCCTTCAAAAGAGCACTATCCAAAAATAACGTGCTTAAGCGAGTTTATTGGTTGACAGAAGGGAAAGCCAGAAATACCAGAAAGCTAAATTTGTATAGACGAGCATGTCTACTTGCACCTGGTTACTGGATTTTTATAGCGTTCCTATTTCGAGGAGAAGAAGAAAGAGTTGTATTAATAAATAGACGTAGTATACTTTAAATGTTTCGAGACGATACTTCGGAGTTCTTAAGGATGTCTTACCTAATGTTGAGAATACAATTGGTTTGCAAAGATTTGTCCAATTTTCATATATTCCTTGAAAAGGAAAATAAGTTAAATTTTCTATATAAAAATTTTCCCAAGTTTCTGACGAATTGGTTACGATGAGTGCCGAAATATCGATAATAAACAGAAATATCTTTCAATAATCAAATGATTATTTGTTAAGAAACGGAATTTCGTAAATGATGAATAGTCGTCTCAAATTCACAGCAAGTATAAAATATCCCATATCCGGGGAGTTCATACAGAGGCCTGGAAGTGGTTACTTTATTTGCAGCAGTCTTTGGTTTCTTTCCATCTCGAAATATGTAAAGCTTGAAATTTGCTAAAGCCGTTCTGCTGAGGTCCAACAAGGTCGAAACACAATCTTGACTGGCTAAATGTTCTACTGAAATACTTTGTATTTATTATTTTATTTGTATAATTAATCAAGTCTTTTATCTTTGCCTACATCGAAACCTTCCGAATGAAAATTCAATATCACTTAAAAGCGCTCACCAAATCACAAAGAGGGTTTATTATTTATGTCCGTCCAATGATGATTAAAAAAGATTTTTAGGGCCTTCAATAATATTTTCAATATTTTTGTTATTTTCATGTCATTTTGGGAACTTCAGAGTCTACCAATGTACTTCCAATTTTCTATTATATGCCAATGTATTCCTGTGATATTATTTAAAACTTATTGGCAAATATTTCTTCCACTGTATCTCAACCAGTGAAGTTTATGCAGAATTGATAGGTACTTTTATTATATATATTTTCAAATATATTTTTTCTTCAGTTCGGAACTTCAGGGACTCCCCTCGTAATGCAACCAGAACAATCATCGATGGTATTAAAGTATACTCAAACATATTTATTAGGTATCAAATATATGAAGCTCAACAATAGTTTTTTCCGTTCGTTCCTATTTTTTCAATATAGAACCAATATACAATACTGAAAGCAGCAATTTCCGACCCTCTCCATCTCACTTTGCTTTACATTCGTAATACAGAAATATAGGTCAACCCAGATGATGTGGAATTCAGGTTAAGCTATCTACGGGTCGGGTACGACAGATGGTGACGTGACCCAGAAGATTTATCTGAAACACGATGATTACACCATCATTCCCACGATGCCTCTTAAAAGATAATGATCATTATGATACCCAAAACCAATTTTAGAGTTTCGATGGGCATTTAAAGCGACAGGAGCAGCGATATACGAAAAATAAGAAAGCCTACAAAACACTACAACATAAATAACGAATCAGCTGGTTGAATTGTTATTTATCAACGTTCTGAATATTTCAGACTGACGATTGAACATTGGACAATACCTTAATTAATAGTCAAAGAACTAATTTAAGATCATTTTCTCCTTTAAGGAATTTTGAGTTCTTGATGTATTTTGAAGAGCCAATGGTATGACTAAAAATACATTTGTCAAGACAATTGTAAATATATAGGTAGCTCTAAAATTTATAATCAATCATTAAAAATCAAAGTGGCGTAGTTGAAGGCCATTTCCAACTTTAGCTGTTGGTTCTTGTATTGGTTGAAATTGTAGATTCAAACCAAATTTTGCTGGTATTTATACCAATGCAATTTACTAGTGAGCAGTATCGTAATTTTTGGGAGACAAGTGTGAAGGATGTATGAATGGCTTATGCATCATAAGATGCTTTATCAAACGCATAGGTACTTGTTTCGAATTTTTCTACACAAATGTCTACCTGGACAACTTTCCGTTGTCGAGGTAGACATCAGTTATAGCCTAGCTCAATTACATAGATCGTTTTCTATGGATTTATATTAACCGTTTGAACGTTTTTCTTTGTCATACTTTAATTGTCAATTTGTCATACTGATGTTCAATAAAATCTGTATGAAATGATTTATATACACCAGAAAAGATTATTTTCTGTTGTCTATAAAAATGAAACTATTGAAATTGAAAACTGTAGAGAAAATTTTGAGAAAATTTTGAAATTGAATTGAACTATTTCCGAACATATCAGTTTACAATATATAAGTCGTATCTGGTAAAACCTAAAAGATATTGGCTAATAATTACATATCTTGATCAACTCGACGAACCAAGCTATTTTTGATCATTCGTCTACAGTTTTCTTTCAAGAAATAGGTTTGGTTGGTCTGCTTAACGATACGCTATTGGTCCACTAACTTTTTAACTTACCCCTGTACCTCCTACCTCGTAGTTATCACTACTCAGGCAGAAAAAGATTTAAAAAAAGATATATTTATATGAGGCTCAAACAAGAAAAGCATAAAAAAACATGAAATTTATATACTGCTTACTTCTCAAATTTGAAAACCAGTTCGTGTGGCCACATATTAAGCTTTACATTCCCAACATATTTTTAGGATCATCTCCAAGTCATTTCATAATTTCTACAAAGAATAATGATAATGATTCATTTCTACCCAATACAAAACGATAGAATTTCCAGAGAAAAATATTTTATATCATAGCATTGTTTTTTATTTATATTCAATTCATCAGTAAATTTTTCTTACATTACTTTAAATGAAATATGTATTTGCATTTTAAATATTCAAACCCAAATCAACTGAACACATATGACACTTATCACAACTGATCTACAATGTAATTGAAATTTACTTCATTAAGAAATAATGTTTTTTGTTCAACACGTTATCATTGCATACGTTCAAATAACAAGGATTAATCGTTTTAAATTGATATTTTCGTTAATTTTTATAACGAAGGAATTTATTTTTCGACAGAAAATATATATTTCTCTATGAATTTAAATGATTGTATGAAGTCATTGAAAATAGAACAATCAAAATCACACATGTCAAGATTATATGTCTTTTCATTTTCAATGAAAATGAAGAAAAGTTCAGTGTGTCAATATTTATAAGTATATCGAAGAAATTCCTTTAATTACGACAACGCTGCCGAGACGTAAACACCAAAACATTGGCAAACTGGAAGGACACACAGCCGGATTGCAGCGACCGCGCAATGACGTAGCGCTTCGCACCCATTGGTCGCGCCGATGTTGTGACGTCACCTACATTAACGATTGCCAGCTAGGTTCTGTTACCCCTCCGCGCGTCTCGTTACACTCCGTTACGCCAGCCTACACATAACACACACACTCTGTGCTCGAGACGTAGCATAGGGAAGAGAAAAGGTTAGAATCTGAAACGTAGGTAATCGACGCTTTTCATTTTCGTCCCGTCCGGCAGTCAGTATCGAATGCTCGTGTAGTGAAGTTCGTTATTATGGTGTAGTGATCCATCGGATTTTGAGTTTTATTAAAACTGTTATCAAAATTAGATGGTTAAAATGTCGGTCATGCAGATGCAGCAAGCGAAACGGCAACATTGCTATTTGTGTGATCTGCCGCGAATGCCGTGGGCAATGGTGCATGATTTTAGCGAAGCTGTTTGCAGAGGATGTGTTAATTATGAAGGTGCTGATAGAATTGAAATCGTCCTCGAAACTGCTAGGCAGATGAAAAGAGCTCATGGTTTCCAGGAACAGGCACGCCCAACTCACACAACCAAACCACACAGAAGTGCTGGTCATGAACATCAGAACGGTGAAGTGGTTGCTACGTCCAGCCGTCAGCAGTCTGGACACCATGCAAGTAACTATAATCTACACCATTCCAGATCTGGAATGCTAACAGAATATCAAACTGTTAATGCGCCACCTCCGCGTAATACGTCAATACCAAGACCCACACAACTTGAAGCAACTCCTGAACACGAAGCTCTGGTGGGACGTACCACGGTACGTCTTCCTGTTGCTGCACATCTAACAGCTCATCACCCAATACATCATCATTCTTCAAACGGAAGACCTACATCTATACCCCAACAGGGTCTAAAGCGTGGACTGTCTTCAGCAGAAGATGAAGACCATCACCACCACACACCCGCTCATCACTCGAATGGAGAAATTAACCCTTCCAAGAGGATGATGTCAGTTGAAGAACATACCAATGCAGTACGCCCACCTTTGACAAGAGGTGAATCTCTGCCAGCAGTTTCTATCGCTCAAAGTTTTGTTGTTTCAACCGATCGGAGTTTCAAACAGGAAAAGCATCCAATGAGAACTGCTTCATTCGACGCAGTTACTGCATTTAAGACAAATGGTGAGTGTCTTTGATGAATGATATACTTTTTCAGATGAAGCGTTTGGTGGTTTCGATTTTTTGGGAATAGTATGTTTCAGTTTTTGGTATACCCAGTTTTTAGACTCGTAAAACTGAAAATACAAAGCCAATCTAGTGAACAATTTCCTTTTATTTCCACGTGAAGTTTAATCGAACTTCTGATATTTGAACATCTCGCTTACAATGAAGAAATGTGTCTATGTCCCAAAGCATAAATTTTTTTTTTGTATTTTTTCAATTTTTCCATAACAATGGAGACAGAATTTGTGAATATGTCATCAAATCATAATATGCTTTACATTTGCGTATTGTTACAAGTGGTTTTGTTTGATAGTTATTTCTCATATTGGAAATTCGTTCGATTGAAAATTACGTTTACGATAGTTTTACAAATAAATTTTTTATGTGAGAAACCTTAATAGATTGCCGTTTTCATGTAATATCGGTTTTTATAATGAATGGTTGGAACTTAACCTCTAAGAACAAAATCATTAACTGCTTTAGAAATGTCAATGATTACTGATTAGCCAACTCATAGAAGAATGCATATATAATGTAATATAAATCAGCTCTGCAATACAACTACTACTATGTAGGACGCAAAATGATTGCTTAAAATAATTACGAAGAGAGAAAGTGCAAGTGAGAAATACCGGAATGAATCTTAATGCCAGCCGATATGACCTATACTTAGAATTAAATCGATTAATTCCTATCTGCTCTTATAACTAGAGAAATATGCTGATAAGCGAATAGTCGAAACAACTCTTAACACAAGAGTAACTGATTTTCATTATACTATTGTTGTATATGTAAAGGGGTGGAAATTAAACTAGCTAGAATTTTATGGTTTATTTTACGTCGCTACGAAATATGTAGTTCCAGTGAATTGTCATGTGCTACTCATAATAAATAATACTGAACCGTAAACAATTATTGTGAACTTATCGAGTAATTTTGAAAATAACTGAAAGCAAAGTATGAAATTATTCATTTCAAAATAATAGGATAACTATTCAATGATAAAAAGTTATAAAATATTTGTTACTAAGAAAAGGAATAAATATTTCCTAAATCCGTTCCAAAAATTTAAGTTTCAAAATATATCCACACTCTATTGGCAATTAATTGCAAGTCGTAGGTCTCAATGTCGGTAAACAAACTTTGAATGTCAGGTTTTTCTCTTGATTGAAAGGAATGTCGAATACCCTACGATTATGAAACAACGGTTGTCAAACAACGTTTCTCTATGGTTTCTACGGTCGACTGGACGGACGCAGCCTTAAATCAACAACATAATACAGTAGTATTTGATTACGTCACTTCGCGTATAATGTGTGTGACGTCACGAGACAAGGCAAGGTTCTTAAAATTCGAGCCAGAGAGAGAGAGAGAGATAAACGGAAAGAGATATTGCAGACGGATGATGAAATCCGAGCTTTCACAAACGGACGCGACGGTTTTAATTCTTGATAATAAAATGTACGATCAATTTATAGAACGTCTGTTTGACCTCTAGTTGTGTTTTGGAACTTTTTATCTCGGGGAAAAAAAACGTTGAGGTCGTTTTATACGTTTCGATTGCACAACTTATTCGAAGGTTGTCACTGCGGTCGGTGAGCGGTTATAAACTGTAAATAAGCTGGAGACGTTTATATCTTTATGGGGCCAAATTGGGCAAGGTTTGCTGCAAATTTTACCGCTTCATTTTTACAATGTTTGGTTCAGTTTCACATTTTAGGGTTATATTGATGCTGTAAAAATACCCTTTCGGAATTGTACAGTTACGAAAACCGTTAAATAACAATACTTCAGAAAGCAGTCGTATAACGGAGTTTATTTTTTGACACTACATTTGAAAGTGTGTCAGTATTTGATACCTGAGTTTCGGGTATTTTCATCAACTGCATTACTATTTATTTACTACATTTGGAAGAAAGTGTTTTTATGACTTTTTATGGAAGTTTTATGAAAATTCAATTTAAAAGGGTACTATGCAGCCACGGGGGAACATACTTTTTTCCATACTTCTCTCTCATGTTAAGGGTCTAATAGCAGTTTTTTTTTGATTAATTCAGAAAAAACACATGAAATTTCGAATTGCATGTATGTAAGTAGTTGTTAAATTTTTTTTTTACAATTTTATTTATTCATAAAATGTTTATTTATAGTCACTGAAACATACGAATATGATGTATCTATCGTTTACAAGAATACTTGAGCATCCATACAACACTTTTCTGTACCAAGTTGAATTAAATATCGACTTGTGCTCTTTCTTCAGTTCTGTTAGGCAGTGAATATGAAGTTTTCAATTCAGTCTTTCAATGAAATGTTGAATAAATTCATTTAATCTGATATAATGTGCGAAAACTTTCGTATCTGCGATTTCGGGAGTTTGAAGTCACTATAGAAGATGATCATCAGAAAGATTGCGTACCAGAGGTAGTGAGATAAATAACACTTGTTATAAAATAACCTCTTTGAAGTCAATCTTTGAAGATTCGTTATGAAAGATCATAAACTTAATCATAAGTTCAAGTGAAGTTATTTGTTTGTTTCATTTCTCCAGACAGCAACTAATAATTTATTTAATATAGATACTTTTCATTATAAAAATTTATTAGTAATTTAAGTTTCTTGAAGCTACATTTTCTTTGAAAATTCAAATCCTATGTAGCTATATTGCTTTGAAATATGAATTAATAAATTTTCTAAATGAAAATTGTACCAGTTATATTTTTGGTTGTTCGATATATCAATTCAGTAATAAGAACAATTTTACAATATTTTTCTTGAAAAACTTTAAGTTTTACTTAAAAACTGTAGCCAGTTTTACTAAGCTACCAGTATATGCCCAAATTTTATTCAAACTTCATTGTAATGGTATTTGAGATATTTATATACATGTTATTTTGTTTAAGTGAACTCTAGGAATTATTTTTCAAGTAATGTTTGTATAGTACTTCTTTCATTCATTTCTTGTGTTTGTATTAACTTGTTTTTTCTCCTTTATATTCATTTGCTTTAAGGAGGTTAGATGAAAGAATAGCTTATGTTAAATCTCGCCTTTATTGTAGCACAATATGTGTGGCAATAAAGACTTTCATTATTATTATTTCAGTTTCAAATTGAATGAATTTGAACCATATATTTTTCGTATAATTATTAACTCCTTTTCATAATGTAAATATTTCAAGTAAGGTTTCATCTTTTCAGTTTGGTAGATTGCTTATGACATCTTTGACTATCAACAGTTTTAGAACTGTTTATAGCAATAGGCAAAACGCAATTTCTATATGTTGCAGTGTATACGAAAATTAATGAATACGAAAAAAAATCAGCCAGACGATTTAATCAGGGTTTTAACATTGTCAGACGCGTGCAAAAATATTTTGCAGAAAATTGGAAAAAATGTATTTGGGGCAGCTTGAAATTTTTAATGGAGTATTATTTATAACTAAAAGATAAAATTCTCAAAAAGGCAGATCATTCTGGTGGGACTTTCCAGCTGCCTACCCTTAAAAATTTAGGGGTTGATTTAGCCCAGGTACTCACCAGTCAGGTCTGCAATTCCGAATTGGGTTATATCAGGAGAGGTAACCTAACAAAAAATTGGTGCCAGCTCTCCTACTATGGAAACAAAGTGAAAAGGAATATCAAAATATGAAAAGTTATGTTTTTCTATGCGTTTCTCAATCAATATCTAGAAATTTCTTTAAATTGTATTAACATGTTTTTGGACAAACTTTTTGGTAAAAAAGATATCACTGACGATACCTTTTTGCGTACTTGCTGAGTTTTTCAACTCCACATTTTAATAACCTGTTGCAAATTCCTTACACGTGAAGCAATGACTTGTACGTTGAATTTCAAATATCGAACTGAAATTCAAGTCGACGTAAGAGGTAACATTAACGAGCACGATAACTTCATACATGCTTAATCGATAATCAGGTTTGAGTTTCACGTTCATTTGGCGTGTCGCTTCGAGACACGCCATCCAGAGAAAGAACATATCATCGCGAAGACGATATACGCCAAATATGGCTGTTGTACGTATATCCAATTTTATATACGCTTTTTACATCATGCAACCTTGGTGTGACGTGTCCAACCGTGTGCATTCTGGTCGTTGAATTCGCCGGATTCGAGTAATTTATTAATGTACGACTGTTGCGGGGAAATGGGGGCGGCCGCTCTGTCGCTGATATGGCGTTCCTTGTTTATTTTTAACTTGAGCGTAGATTAGATTAGAATATCGGAGCCATTGAGACCGACGCTGGTGTTCAGCCAATTGTTGAGTTCACTTGAAATTCGCTATTCAATTACACTGCGAGTGGTCAGTTACACTAAACGGAATTTTACCCTTTGCTCCCTATGATATATCTATTTGTGGAATAATTGAGGACATCTTGCACGGTCCAATACGACGATCTGGTTTTCGAATTCTCCACAGAGATACACACAGAGAAATTCATTTTGCATACATTTGAATCGATTCATTTTAACGAATTGAAGCTGTTATTCTACTCGCTTGAGTAAATATTCAAAATTGAGGTTTTTAAAGAGTTCGTGGCATGTCATGTAGACTGGAACTTTGGACAACGTATTCTTAATTTTTTGAAAAATGAATGAGTCGTTTGGACGAAAGTAATTGTAGGATGGTTCAACGATTTTCTATTTTTAGGCAATTTCTAAAATTTTCGAAAACTTTGAAATCAAGTAATTGCATTTTTCAATCAACTCCACACCTCAACTTTGAAAGTTCAGTTTAGCTATAACTTTGAAAGCGATCTGAAACATTCAGGTTAAGTGAGCTAAGAATGACAGCTGACATTTGACAATTGCATACATGTACCACCTATTTCATCATATCGATAGAAGACTAGAACCATAACCCGCCTATATTCAATAATATATTATTGTCGCTCATTTGTCACGTACGTAGGTTTGATTTTTATTGAATCGTCATTATCATATTCTTCATTAAGCATCTACCTTACGTGTTCAAATGTCTTGATCGTGCCAAGTTTAGGAAAGTTATAAAGTCGATGCTCTTAACAGGCCATATTTATACTCGTCGGAATAACTAATACGAAGTCAATGGTTCAATCAGTTTATCGATTTTGTCATTACATCCATGCTTTATATATATATATATATATATATATATATATATATATATATATATTTTCAAAATTATATATATATATATATATATATATATATATATATATATATATCTCGTGAGACGTACAAAATATTGAATATATTGAAACTGTTAATAGTACTTTTATTGCATGGCAGCCATTTTAATATATATAAAGCAGATATATGGACTAATTTCAGTAGTGTTGTTTGAGTTTTGAATGAATTGCGACGTGCATATGTTGAAGCTTATTCCACAAAATAGATGCCATCATATAAAACATGTCTTCACAAATAAAATAAGTGTTATTTCGGTTTATATACTTGTGAAATAAGTTTTCATCAAGAATTCCGTATTTTTCAATACCTCTTAGTGCTAACTATTGAATATAAGCTAAAATTAAAACTCTCGAACTTTTTATATACACTTTTTCGGTTTCGTTGTTACAAACGACTTCTTCAGATGCCAATAGAATTAGCATTTGGAGAAGTCGTTTGTAACGAAGAAACGCGTCATGCTATGTTGTCAATAAAAGTGTAAATCAAAAGTTCTAGTGTTTGAATTTTAGCTTGACATTATGTTCCATTCTAGATTGTACGAAATAATTTTCCTAGCACTTTCCACAATACAAACTTCTCGAAGTAGTAATTTTTGTTCAGTTACTATCTGAGGTAGGTACCATTCTTCAGATACAAGATATTAAAACGCTTTAGGGTTTAATCCAATCTATTATATATAGTATACTGTGTACTATTATATTGTACTGAATAGAAACTAAACAAAATGGAAAAATTCAGTGTTGACGTCTCCTCTGTGATAGTATTGTTGAATTATGGAACTGAAATTTGATAATAATTTTAAATGATCAAAACAAAACATAAACGAATAAATATCAAAAAGGTTTAATTAAGTTATGATGGTTAATATTAAGTGATTGTTTTCAATTTTGAAGTGGAATAACATTCGATATTTCGAATTGATGATAGAAAAAACAGGCATACGTTGAACGATATGTTTTAAATTAATGTACGAAGATTGATAAAAGCAATTGGCACTAATAAAGGATTGAAACGTATTACTTATTATGTGGGAAAATTTAACAAGTATAATGAAATTCTATCAACCTTATTATTCCCAGTAATAACAAGATAAACAAGATATTTTTCTATACTTGATTATTCTGTTTCTTAATATAGTGATGACGTAATTTTATAACTACTATAAATTCTTTTGTATTGTTTGCCTGTTTTACGAGTATTATTTTGTAAACATAGTGATAAATTACGAGATGAAATGAAGTAAGTAGTTGTCATTCAAACGATTTGAAGACAGTTTGTTGCCAGTTGATTTTGCTGGTATGTATCATAAACTTTTTCTGTTCGTTAATGTTTTGAAAACTACAGTTAACAAATAACGAAATAGTTTTGGTTCTATCATCACGTGTTGTAACGGATTGCTGCAAATTTTATGTGATAAGTTTACATGAAGAAGGAGCTGGAAATTTGTGTGTTGGTAACTCGAGATAATAATATTCAGAATATGCTTGCTTTCCATTCAAATTATATGTAATTCAAAAAATGTTACAATCCTACTCCTTTGTTTCAGTTTTTACTTTAGTTCAGTTTTTTATAACACTTTCCACATTTCTGAGGATTTGAAATCTTCAAAACAATCAAATATTCTTTGGATGAGATTTGCAAGAGTTTGCGTGGTATGAGTCCGCGTAAAGGGGGCCAAACTTTAATAATTGAAGTTTGATAATTCGATAATTTGTCCAATAATATTTGCGAGTTTTTAGTTGTATTCATTAAAATAAATAGAATTTATTTTAAATCCATTCTATTTCCCGGCTAATCATAATCAAAGGACATTAAAAATATGTTCAATAATAATAAATAGATTAAAATCAATAACAAAACTTTTCAATATTATTTTCAACTAATACATTGTCAAGGACGCTTTCTTTGAATCGGTTCGAGATTTCTAGGTAACTCTATAAGCAGTTGGAAGTTCAAATTATTTGCTGGGATTATGTATAAATATGTGTAGCGATATATAAATCCTCAGACATAGTACAGTTAGGATACCGAAGTATTCAAAAACTTTCGGCCTAAAATAAATTTAGAAAATAAGTAGTGGAAATACGATGTTAATGACAGCTGTAATGCGCTAACAACAATGTTTTGCACTATTTACTGCTGATTTGCTAATGTACTGCTAATTTGAAAGAATAAATTTTTCAACCATTAGCAGTAGTTGTCCTTCAGAGTAGGCCATGAAATTGACGTTCGTATATATAAACATCATGACACAAAAGAAGACCTACAGAACATGAACGTGACATTAAAAATGACCTCAATTATTTTAACAAATGTCACTATGGTTTCAATATTTTGTTATTTACTATATTTAAGTTTTTGTTGTAAAAATATAAAATTCTTAGTGTTAAATAACAGTTATAAGACATACAGGAAGTACGTTAAATAAACAATCTACTACAATCTTTGCTCAGAAAGGTATGCTTCCTCCTATGCTATTTTGCCCTTAGATATTCCGGATAGACGTATTGTTTCATATATTTGAAGATTAAGAGTAAATCTAACGAAAACAATTTTCTTTCCAAAAGATACCGTAAATCCGACTACCGCAATGACAGTATCAAGCTTATTTTCGAATACCTCGTTCGCGTCGCTAAGAAATCTTGCACATTTCGTGGACTTCTTCGACCTCTCAACGCGACGCTAAAAATAAACGGGCAAGTGCATTGTGTGCATCCGACAATAAACACCCGAGTCAAGTTCTTCGTGTTCCACAACTCGATCCAGTCAACACACCGTCTGGTCACCAGTCTCTCTTATCTGAACCGGCCGGTTCTCGACATTTAATTCTACCTGTTTTCTGGGCTGGTTCTTGCAACGTCACGAGGCAGCTTTCACAGACTGCTGGGACGGCATTTTTCAGCCGGTTAAATTCCGACAGAGGCCAGCGCCATTGCCGCCGCAATGAAAATTGTCCTGTCTCGATCTAACAGACCATGAGTTGAAGAATAAGACGGTCGAAAACTTTCACCAATTTTCGAATAATTTCTATGAAATACGCAATTGTTAATGTCAACATTATCGGTGTATTAGCCATAGGTGATTAACATTGCTAGTTTATTATATTTCCATCGAGCCATGTATATTGTTTCGTTGAAAAACAAAATCAAATTTGAACTGATGATTTTTCTCTGTTTAATCCCTTTCTTTTTTCTTTATTGTAACTGATTTCATACGATGAAGTAATAATTTGCTTTTCAGTGATATTATGTGAGAAAGAAGTAGGTACCTACAAGTAGCGTTAATAATGGGGCATTAATATTGCTTATGAAATCAAACTTTCTAATCGGGAAATCTTCGATTTTTTCCACTGGGACTACCACTTTGTATATGTTTTGTGTATATTATCTAGATACGACGCTATGTCCTGATATTTTAAGTTTGTTGAATGTGCTGTCGCTAAGTATTGTATGAAAAATGTTGAGGTTACTGCTCGATCGCGGGTTAACGTAGTAACTAGTATTAATAACTATCATAAATAATATACAAATTATACTTCGAAATTATTAAAAATTCTTCTTGCTAATGAAAAGCTCAAAATTTGATGAAATTATGTGAAATTGAGATTCTGACATTTTATTTTGGACTAGTACTATCAACAAATGAATAATATAAATATTTTTTCTCGAGAAATTAGTACTAAAAATCGTTATGGGAGTGAGTATTGAAGTTTTTAGGACTTTAATTACACATTTTGATGTGGAATACGGTGAATATTATAATAGAAATGAAAAAATTGACACCAACGAATTAAAATTTACCAATATTTTTCTTTTAATATGTTCTTTTGATTGATCCTATAACGCAAAATAATTATTTGTTCTGTAACGTGTGAATTAATTTTGTTTTAACCCTTGAATCCAAAAATGTCTGAAAATAACAACATTATTTATTCGCCCATCGTAAAATCAAATTCTTATCCTATCAACAAATGAATAATATAAATATATATTTTTTTCAAAAAATTATTGCTAAAAATCGTTATGGGAGTGAGTATTGAAGTTTTTAGGACTTTAATTACACATTTTGATGTGGAATACGGTGAATATTATAATAGAATTTAAAAAATTTACACCAACGAATTAAAATTTACCAATATTTTACTTCTAATTTGTTCTTTTGATTGATCCTATAACGCAAAGTAATTATTTGTTCTGTAACGTGTGAATTAATTTCTGTTTTAACCCTTGAACCCGAAAATGTCTGAAAATACCTACATAATTTCTTCGCCCATCGTAAAATCAAATTCTTATCAACAAAACTTGATTCCATGCGTTATGTGTATCTGAAATTTCGTTTGAAACAACAATAAACAATTTTATTGGAACTATTTGGCACCGCCGCCGCGTTAATAAATGTTTTCACCGAGTCGTATGTTGGCAGTCCAACCGTACAATTTCCACCATTCCCTATCGGAGGCTACATTCATTCTTGTTTTGTTTACCGTTGCGTGACACCCATAGCAGCAGTATTTTTATTTCTTCAGTTCCAGAGAAGAATGATGTTATCATTCTACCTCCGGACACGTACGATGAAGATTTTCCGAGATATTGAGTCCCCATCTTATTATCTGTCTTGGCAATTACGTAACGTGCGAATAAATATCTCCTTGAAATATCATTGAAAATGAGGGTGGATTGATTTATTCGTAGATCGCATTTTGGATGTACGTTCGAAGTTTTTAAATATTCTCATTTGTGTTTTCTGAGAGTCTAAAATATACAGATTGTCCAGAATCTATATCATTGTTTCCCAATCTTTTTGTGCCATACCCACCTTAGCCTATCTAAAATTGTTATGTCCCTCTGGAGAAAGGTGAAAAAGTTGAAATCAAGAAGTGCGAAAGGGTTGAAATTGAACATTTTCGAATTGCCCCCCTCAACAATCAAGCTGTCCCTCTGTGGGGCTTAGGCCCCACGTTGGGAAACACTGATCTTTATCATGGGTGGCTGAGCTTTTTAACAGCCGGGCTAAATTTTATAAATGATTCTCTGGAAGTGGCGTACACTTGATTACATTAGCACAAACCTACATTGAAAATATCAAAAGAAAACAATGGCAATCTTTGCCATATCGTCGACCGAGTTTTGTGGCCACAATGTGACTTGCGATACGCATGTGGCCTGCGGACAGCTTCTTGGCCAGCCAGGAAGATACACGTAAACTTTGGTTGAAATACCAAACTGTTTTAAGCTCTGAGGTTTTCCTTGCAATTCAAAAAGTAGTTTCTGGAAATTATCGGAACAAATTTTTCGAATCAATTGAATATATGTTTTACTAATATTATGGTGTTTATTTCGTATCGCAAATACAAATTTTAATTGTATTCAAATGGATTCGATTAAAATCAAATATATGGAAATATTCATTTAGACTATAAAGTGTAAAATTTCTCAAATTATACGTTTCATTTTATCAAAAATAATTCCTGTAGTTTGTCTTGTAATTCTTGTAGAAAACTGTTATGAAAACTTGTAGTAGTTATGTGGTCATAAAAGATGTGAATATTTCCTATCATTTAATTGATTATCAAATTTCTGGTTATTTTTCCGACATCTTGGTTGGAAATTAATTCGTACAACGAATAAATTTAATAGAGAAACATTTTCTTTTATCATACAACTGGTATTGAAAGAAATCACCGTACACTCTGTATGAGACACTCGGTTCCGTTCCGGCAGTCGCAGGAAACCTATAGTGAATCCTAACGATAAAATTCAATGAATGTTGTATGTGTATCCGTTACTCTTATTATTAGTTTACGGTACTACCGTCTGCAATTGGTCAAATTAATAATGCTACTCGGCATTAGTGCGTGAAAATTGTAACACATCTGTATTAACTTCTACGTTTGTTTTTAATTGGTGGAGGAGGTTATACCCCTCGTTGGGCCTCCTAATGGGATAGATTGACTTGGCCCGATGCTCGACCGTTAAGCTGCTCGCACACGCTTCACTCGTCGTTAGGTACAGTTTTCCACAGTAGCCATTTCGTGGTATGTGTCCATTGGACAAACTGTTGTAACTTTGGAGATATGCCAATTACCCATACCACAAGCCTGCGCACTTGTATGGGCAGTAGTATTGCATTGATTCATATATTCTTGTCAACATTGTAAATCGGTCAGTTTCAATTTGAGAAAGAGCCCGAACTAAATGGAAAAATAAATTAATTTTTCATTTCATTTCGATAATGATTGAATGGCTCACGTTAGTACGTAAAAAATGTCTAAATTCTTTATATGTATTTCAACAAACTAATATTGACAAGCTTCAGTGCCATTAGAAATATTCCTCTAAGAAATAATAATAATAATACATGTATTCCCAACATTTATTCCCATACATCCAATTACAGAGAAAAAATTACAAAAAAATTACAATTTACAAAAAATTACAAATTTTACACAAATAATAATAAATAAGAAAAAATGAACGAGAAAAAAACAAAAATAGAGAGTATAAGCAAATATATACAACGAAAAAATTAATTTAAAATAAATTGAAATAGTATTGGACAATAACCAGATAACTGAAAATAAAATAAAATATTGTCTATTACAAAGTTACGTATGATCGAAATATGTAGCCATGTAGTAACGAAATATGTTTGATGAATAAAAATAAAATTAAAATCGATTGCAAAAGTACTATCTAGTAAACAAATGAAACAACTAAAATTAAAATAATATTTATAACTAAGTCATATGTAGACAACAGGAAATGCAAATGACAACAAAGAAATGCAACATAATGAAATTAATTAAATGTAAAATACTGGAAAACGTTATATCTAATTGCTATCAATATTCCAATGTTGAAGACTTGATATAATTCCATTTTAACAATAAATGACAAAGTAAACACTGCCGGTCTCCGTGGCTTAGTCGGGTGAAAAGCCCGACTATGGTAAGGTAGGATTCGGGTTCGAGCCCCGGTGAAGGCATGCGTGTATGTGTTTGTCTATGATTTAAGTATTTTCATGATAAATTGTTGGGTAATGTACATTAATTACAAGTCCATTGGTTGTTCGGAACCGGCATTAAACGGTAGATCCACTGAATTAAAAAAAAACATTTAAACAATGTTTTCTAGATTCAAACATTTTTGGGTATTCGAAAATTGTAACGTGAGTTTTTTTTTAATTCAGTGGACCTACAGTTTAACGCCGCTTCCGAACGGCATTGCGCTTGTATTCAAAATAAATCATTAAACTACTTAAATCATAGACAAACACAAACACCCCTGCCTTCAGCGGGGCTCGAACCCGAGTTCTATCGCACCATGGTGGGGTGTTTTACCGACTAAGCTACAGAGACCGCCGATAACGTAAGTTTGATCAATATTGAGATACATTTTATTTTGTAGAAAAAACCTTTGAAGTTAATAAATCGTTCAACATAAAAGTCAAAAAAAAGTATGAATAATTCTAACTTTATATTTTCGTATTTTTCGATAGGTCTCCAATGAAAGTCTCTAATATTGAATTTTTTTGATTCTTTACTTTACCTCGTGATATTTGTTTTGGTAGATATGTTTCTTCAGAAAAAAAATTGTGAATTACTTGTACAGGTTAATATTAAAATGATTACTAATGATTCAATAAATTCTCCAATATTTGTCTCTGATTATAATGGCTAAATTTATGGTGTTATCGACTATATTTAAAAAAGTTATGTATACCCAAAATTTATGGAATCGCATGGACCCTTAGCAAGTTGAAATTGATCTTTGTAGTCTGATTTGTTTTGGAAACTTTTCAGTTAACTTTTTATATATTTTACAATATTTAGACATATTTTATTTTGTAGTTATAGAATGGTCACTAAAGTCACTCAGATCATGTATGAAAATATTATGACATAAATTGCAATTTGAATGAATTTGAACGTTTAATGAACTAAATCAATAAGTTATGTCCTCAGTTAACGAGTTATCTTGGCGAATTAATTACAGACAAATTGTACAAGTCAATTTGTCGTTGTGCTAAGCTATAGTACTTCAACAAATTGAGAAATACAATTTCTGTCTGTATTATTGCACAAATGAATGAAGCTCTTCTAATTGAATATGAATGAGTACATTCTTTGTCAAGAATAATGAGTCATTCATCCATAATGAATTTTTAATTACGGTTCGAAATGACCGTGAATTTTAGAGTTTACTATCCATTGTTTTGATCTTAGAAATGACCGCATTTGGCATATCGATATAATTACCTCTCAAATAAAACCTCTTTGATTTATCCGACTATAACGAGAACTTTTCTAAATTATGGAATAAAATATGTGTTATATATGAATTCACAAATGTTATATATCTACATACAAATTTCAAATAAAAATGTAACACGTGGTATGTACAAACACGATCTACTATCTTACAATTAAAATTCAATGAGCGTTTATATTAGATTTTTTCAAAAATTATTACCTACTATTTAAGGGAGACGAGTAAATCCAAGTTTGTAAGAATATTGCCATCGCATGACAGGACGTCTTAGCGTTTGCTATCGAAGAAGTTTATAGTGACCAAGCTGGGGCAACCAGAACAACTACGACATAAAGAACAAGAAGGCGAGCTTGGTTTTTTTTGCAACAGATGTAGCGTGAGAACGTGGACCTTGTTCAAGGTTAAATGAAATACTTGCGTGTCACGACCATAGAATAGTATGAGTGAATAAGTATGGCTCTGCACCCGATCGACTGGTTCTCAGGCTCTTTCTTTTTCTTCGTTGATAGTTGTTTGAAAAGGGTCGGAGTTGTTTTTTTTCCTCCTCGTTTTATACTGGCCTTCGTAATCGTTTTATTTCGAATTATTATAGGTTCATTCCTACCATACTCTTTAATGTGCGAGAAAGGTGTACACATATATTTTAAAATTGGATTTCTAATGAATATTTCATTGAACAAAATGTATGTCTAATGAAATTTATCTTCAATATATGGCGATATTTTTAACGCAACTTGTAAGTTACAATATAAATGTATTTTCAATTAAATATCGAATGCTCTTGTTATGAAAACTGTCATCTTGTACAAGTTGAACATAATAACTTGATGAATTTGAGTTGTTGGTAGTTAATGTAATGCAACACAGCTTGTAACATGTAAGGAAAAGGTGTTTTACCTGATTCGATTTCCTGTATTTTCCCTTTTCCTTTCCTTTCTATTCAAGAAGATGAAATTTCATTTAATCAATGATTTCATGGAAAATTTATATAACATTTTTGCATTAAGAAAATGCCCATTTTCGAATTTGATTTCAAGTTATATTGGCAGTTAGGAAAACAGTTTCAGCGGTATTAAGCTAAATATCCTTCGTTTATTTTAAAATTAATCAACCGCAATCATATTTTCGTTGAAAAGCACCTGCGTTATTTCAAGCTTTACTCGCTTCTAAAAGGTAAACTGTTTCGTAACTCACGATAATATTATTTATTTATATCCCTTGACTCAACAACGAATACATTTGTGGACGAGAACACGCAAACTATTGAATTAGAAAATAAATTGATTGATGAATAAACATCAACGAAGGCCAGTTAATGTAAATTGCATTCTCATGCAGCATATCGCGGCACGTGTCTGGAAAATCAGACTTGCGGCTTGAACTTGCTCGTAAGAGATTTCTTCCTTGCAAGCCCTCTGTAATTCCCTGAACTTTCAGGAAGGAGGAACGGTTCTTACTTTGTCAGTTTACATGTTTAAAACAAAATTGCGAACGATTTTTTAACTTAGTTTTTATGTTAGGTTTAAAACTATTGTTTCTCCTAAATAATTATTCGTAAAGGTATTTTGTAATTAGGCTATTAAAGGTTATATCATCTGCCTTCACTGTTATATGATAACAATAATGAGTCATAGGTTTCAAGATTTTATTACAACGGTCTCATAAGATGCGTTCGATACAGCATCAAAACGTCCATAAAGACATGTTGGATTTATGCAGAAATTTGATAAAATGTCAAGTGTTAATTTACTACAATCTGGTGCTACAATATGCCACCTACGGTGGTATCGTCTTCGACATTATGATGAAGTCTCTTCGATTTGTCAAATTTCCAATGTTGGAAGATGCTCCCCAAGTCGTGTGGCAACGATTTAAACGAGTTTCACGTGATGCGTTCAACGTTTATAAACTTCAATGGTATCAAGAATATGACATGGGTCGAAATTTTGGCATACGATGTGTGCCAATTCGATTTGCCAAATGGACAAGCGAGCATCGTTCGAAGGTATTGATTGGCCATGTGAAATCGGTTTGACAAGAATGACTACAATTCATAAAATATTATAAGATTAGGTTAAGGTTGATATAAAAGATGAATTCTTCATAGGATAAAGAATGGCAATCCGTAACAAATTGAAAAAGTAAGGAATGATGGTTATTTATATTTTAGGAAATTGAAACATTGGACGTAAATATTTGGAACTAAACCTTGGAAAATTTTAAATGGTGTACATACATTTCTACCTGGAATACAGTTCAAATTTCACAATTTTCATGTTATTACATGATAGTACGGTAAATTTTTACGTAACATTACATGATTGTTTTAATCATTGTACATTGAGTCATAACAATTTACAGTCCACTGAGAGATCGTTTTTTGTGTTTTTCAAAGGTTATAAGAACGTAAGTCCTCATGATTGAGCAAAACGATCGTTTTTGGGTCATTTTGAATATGTGTCCTGGGTGACGTTTATCTTGTCATGAAGCGCAGAAGTATAAAAAACTTTGAATAAATAACTCCACGAATATTAACAAACGTCACTTGGCTTTTCAAAATGTATAAAGTTTGAAAAAATACAGAAAATTATATTCCATGCTATATTGTTTCACATTAAATAAATAAATTGTGTCAAATTCATGAGGAAAGAGTTTCTATAAAACTTACGATTTCAATATTGGGGGCGCAATGTTCTACAATAGTCCAATAGCAGAAGAATTACCAGGGGTGGTTTAACGCATCTATGTGGTTTTAAAATTTCACCAATGTATAATGTGGAATGTGAAAAAATTCAATAAAATTGTCAGTACTCGTTTTACCAACTGGTTTGAGCATGCATTCTGGTATAACTTAATGGAAATGTACTGTCTTCAAGTATATTGTATTCAATGTTTTTTTTATATAATTTTTTTGGTTTCTTCATCTTTGGACCGCTGAAAATCATTTACATACACAAACGTCCATGTCTTACCCGGGATTTGAACCAGATCTCCCTCGTTAGGGTCCGTCACTCTCCCACTACGCTACAGAGGCGACTAAACTTCATGCCCTCGAAAAAGCAAGTAGTTTCATGATATTCATCGTTCAAAACTTAATATAATTTTATCAAGAAGTTGAAATCCAGTTTTTATCTGGTCTTCATAACAAGATTATTCAGGAAAATTTCCTTGAGTCACCCTGAACACGTGTACAATACATTCTCAGATAACAAAATATAGAACACGTCATTTTACTATTGGAAGAAGTACCATTCGAGATTTATTTTTGCGTATATCCCTATATAAATGAACTCCTTTGTACTCAATAACAGTGAGAGCATTATACGAATAAAATTATTGAGTAATGCTATCTACACGTTCATACTTCAATAAGTAAATAATCGTCTAGAAATTGCTTTAGGGTCTCACATTCTGCGAGAAAATGACGTTAAAGCGGAAAACTTGACGACGTATGTATTATCTCAATTTACATTTGTTTCCTCTTTCACAAATCTTACAGATAACGAGCTGTGAAGGTCATTCCTATCTTATCACGAGTTTCTTCCGAGATTCGTATAATAATTTCAAACTGTGCAAGTCGCTTATTATTTCCTTTTGCTTCCTTATTGTTTAATGGTGTCGTTCATGTGCGATTTAGTTGTATTCTGCATTCTCACCCTTTGAGCGTGTGAATCGTTATTCAGATTTCCAGTCACAGAACAAAGAATCCATCCCATTTGCTAGACGGTGTCTTCTGCCTCCCTGGTCCCTATTTGGGTCTACCATTCGCCCTTGTCGACGGGCAGATGTCGCGGAGAACCATTTCAGCTGTTCTTCAGGAAGTCGATGAGAAAAGAATATCATGGATATGATTAAACAACATTTTACACCTGTGTTTTGAAACTATAAAATTCGTGTGAACGTTTTAGGATTCCACGATATAATTTACGTGTTTTAATGGCCTATTTGATAAGGATGAACACTCATATGCGTTAAATCCTGAAAATATTGTTTGTTCATTTCAGTGTTCAGTGATTACGTATCAACATAGAGCTTTCAGAAAGATCCTTATTCAAAAAAATTCTTATCTATTTTATCATTTTACAATTTAACAGTGGTATTTTAATTGTGTTTATGGGGCTAAAATATCTTGTTACATCTCTATGGAGTTAAATTATCTTGTTTTTTGCCTTTTGAAGGTGTATGTAATATCTTTAAATTATATGCATCTGGTAAAGCATACCCCGAGTCTAGCAAGTGTTCGGAAAAATTCGAGTTATCTTTATCTAAACTGTTGATGTTTTGTGAACCTTGCAACAAAGTTTCTGCCTTAACAAAGTTTATTTTTCTCTATTTAACACTATATACATTATCACAAAGTAACGATGAAACTACCAAATATTTGAAGATATGTTTTTCACTGAAATGGTACCATATATTAAAAATAAACCACTTTCAAATCGACACAAAGCATCAAAAAAAAATCTACTTACAAATAATAATTTTTATAGTAATACACAAAAAAAAATGATGAAATTTATAAGAAAAGGCGTTTTAGGTGTCTTTGTCAAAGACGACGTGAATAAAAAGTCAAGGAGAATGCTATTTTTGTACTATGTTATGGTAACCAGCGTATTATGTGCAACTAAATGATTGTAGTAGGTTTTTACAGTATTATTAATTATCGATAAAGATATTCGTCTATCGTTAACTTCAGTAAGTTGTTTCTCAAAAATAGATATTGATTTTGTTTGAAAATAGGATAAATGGAAACAAGTAAAGAGTGCCTTAAATTCGTACATTATTGAAACTGAAAGAGTATCAATTCAGTGATTGTCTGTGTTTTAGATTAATTCATTTCCTTTTTAGAAAACTGTGACATGGAATTGTATATTTTCTCAAACTTCAATCAGAATTTTAACTGATTAGCAATGTTAAGTAAGAATGGTTTTCAAAGTTGTTTATTATTTATAAACGTATAATTTTTACTAAATATTTTATCAGTTTAGTATTATTTAAATCTAAGTAAATTCAAAAATTATCTCTCTTAGTTTATCAAAATGTTGTTATAAGTTACTGTCAGTATTTCAAGTTGTATAATAACATCCAGTTATTATTAATATAATATCTTTGTTTATTCATTTTGCTCATCAAATGAAACAAACCATTAAATTAATGATGTAATTTGCCATATTATCAGTAACTTGTGAAGCAACCTTGGTAGAGTAGATAAATTTATTAATCAGCGGATATTTTCTTTCATTCGGTTAGCGCATACATTATCAATTTTAATTGTTAATTCGTATCTTCCTTCAGCTGTATGTCGCCTAGTAGTTTAGGTACACAATCAACAATCTCTATTTTCCGCGTGCCCTACATTCGTACACAATTTACATTTCACAAGTGCGCGTAGGTTAGTTTTGGTATAACGAAAACCGCTCTTTTTTTCAAACATCCCATCGACGAGTCGAACCGGTTAACCGAAAGTGGTGGGGCAAATGGCGAACAATTTATTGCCGGTGCCGGTCGCGTACGTGCCTACTCACGTGACCCGTTTTTACGTCGCATGACGTAAGTGCAGTGACAGACCTGTGTTCGTTTTCACCCGTTAGCGATCGTAAATGATCGATAAAACTCGGAGACTGGGAATGCCTGAGAAGCACGGTTGCCACCTTGTGGTAAACAATTATGAGTATATATTTTCAGATAAATAATTTTGTGAAATCTTTTGTTGTGATGATGTCGTTCGGGGTTTTCACCAGCATTAATTCAACAAATTTTTGTCATTATTGGAAGATTGCTTTCTTTTTTCACCGCCAATTCATGCTGTACTGTATTCTGTAGTTATAAACTCTACACTCTGTCTATAATTTTTCTTTGACTTGGAAAGTTATGTGTTTTAAACACAGTTATCGAACGTTGAATATTAATATTTTTTAAATGATTTTGCCTTTGTCTACATCAGTAATATCTATCATAACGGTATTGATAATCACATATTGCAATAGATAATCAAGATAATATTACAATATTTGGTTTGCGTTCGTTCTAAATTATTGAATAATTGGTAGATTTTCCATTTCCTGATTCTCATCCTCGTCAAAAGAGAACGTTTCATAGATTTAATGCGTTGTTTCGACGCTCTATGCTGGAAAACCGACAACGGCGGAAGTGTCGTCATTGCGCGACGTTGTCGGATCTTCAGCTCCGCTACGTGCAATCAATCGTTGTGTGACAAGCAAGAAACGCAGAACAGAATCAGCCGGTTTTCGACGAACTGTTAATCGGACTTGAATAGAAGCAGGTCTGTTCGGTTATCTAAGGTTCGGGAAATGGAATAGAAGAATTGGAACGCGGTTAGAGCCCACTTTGACAATGAGTATAAACGAAATACTGCAGCTGTCAATAATAATGCATTTATATTCAACTATAAAATAGAATACTGACATATTAATTAATAATGGAATTGTTTAGGGACTGAATTGAATTAATTATAAATATTTGAGGAATTTTGCTAATATTTTTTTATCTTAGCTTACGATATTTGTATGAAATTATTAGTTTTTAACTGCTAACTACGTTGACATTTTTATGCTCGATGTCAGTAAAACTCCTACATTCATAAACTACTACGTAGCGTGATAAAATTGTATCTAAAGTTAGCCGAAGCATAATGATTCATTGGGAATTTTTATGAATATTTGAATAAAAAAGTAATGGCTCTTATGTAAATATTCCAAACGTTTATACTCATTATAACTTCTTTATGCCGGTGTCCGTAGCTTGGTCGGTAAACACACGACTTTGGTGCGGTAGAACTCGAGTTCGAGTTCCGCTGAAGGCATGGGCACGGCCACCTACAATATTTCAGTATTAAAGGTGGCCATGGGGGTTTGTGTTTGTCTATGATTTAAGTAGTTAAGTGGTTTAATGAATGATATATGTATACTGGGTAATATACATTGATTACAAGCCCTATGGTCGTTAGGAATCGGCGTTAAACTGTAGGTCCACTGATTTAAAAAAAAACTTTATATCCTCGTCATCATAACTACTGCGAATTATAGGTTAAGTCTTATAAAACCGGAAATCAAATAATAATAACGAAATTACCAATTTACACGGATGTTACTTGAATTACATCTGTTCAAAACAAATTTCAAACAATAAATATTCTTTAAAGCGCAATTGTTTCATACGACAGAAATTGGTTGTTAACCGAATAGTAGTAGTTGATGATATAAAAGAAATCTTTATTTTTGGGCGTAAATAGTGATTCAGAAGTTTATCTAAATTTTCATCAAGAAATTTTCAAGTTTTTCAGTGAATTTCGTTAATATTCATTGTTTAATATTCTTAATATTTTAAATAAATACACAATAGTGTATTTATTTCAATATTTATATTGATACACAATAGCGATACGTAAGTGATACACAATATAAATTAACCTAGACCTTGCTGTTTCTACTCGAAACATTTATCGCTATCGAAATATTCGGGCTATTAGCTACTGTGTTCTTTTTGTTCGAATAATTTTAAAATTTTACAATGTCGTAAAACGAGGCCAAATAAATGGACATTTATGTTGTACCCACAAATTTTTTTTATGTTTAATTACCAAGGTTAACGCTCATCGTCGCAATTGAATAGGTATAACTGAAAATTATTTTCCCGTTGATCTTCGTATCATTTTTTCTGTTTCTTTTTCGAAAATTTCAGTTTTAGGTACAAAAATTTGAGTAATCTGAAATACCAGCTGGTCTGGCCACGTTATTATGAAAATATAAAGACATGTATACTGCCATACTTAACATAAGTATGGCAGTTTGGTTATTTACTACAATTGAACGAACGTTTATATTTATCGATATGTAAATATATCTTCTGACACGTTAATGTTAATAGTTTTGGATAGTGTTGTTCTCATTCATTTTAATAGTATTAATGAATAATTTGGGGAGAACTTTTCTGATACGGCTCAGGCATTTTCAAGTACCCAACGGTTTACCTTTAAATTTCTCTTTCCGACAAATGCCACCTACATTTCTGCACATAATGGCGCCACTTGCGCGTTCGGGCATCTTCGTGTCTACGTGTCCGACATGGGACTACGTCATGAATAACAATCTTATGCGATCGTTGCCGGGTTATGGAAACGCCGCTTAATTATGCTAAACAGAACGCTCGACAGTGGATTTGTTGAATAAATAAATGAATCATCCATCTCTGAAAACGCTAAGAGACATTTCCACGAACGATACGTACAGAAATACACCGGGAAAGATGAAGGTTAAGCGACGATAAAAATGCGCTATTTGACGCGTGCAGCTGAGCTTTAATATTGAAGAGATCACGTTTCTAATTTATATTCCCCGCAAAACGCCGGGCAAGGATATTGCCGCGTTGTGTCACGTATATTTGCTTGCTTGAATTTGAGTCCACTATTTTTGAATGTGTAAACGTTGACATAATGGTTTTGGCGTTATCTAAATTGGTTGTAGTATAATGTAGGTGAGTTTCAAGAGCGAGAAGTTTTAATTGTGTTGTAGATCAATTCTGAACGAGAATTGCTACATGGTATTTCTGCTATTGAGAAATACAAACGTGAAGGCCTCCAATGAGAGATTGAATATAATATTGCTCTATTTTTAATGATATTCTGGAAAAAATCCAGTCAGGGAGGAAAGAAGGGATCAGAAACACGATCTCTTAATAATGTTTGTTTCAAAAAGTGGCCACAACATAGGATTAAATAAGGGGACTCTAGTTTAGCGGGATATATAGTCTGAATCGTGGATAGAAATATAAATTCAATTTTATTTCTTTATAGTATTAACGTTTAAATTCAACTATTAAAATCATTTAATCATTCGGAGGATGTTATTTCGAACAATTTCTCAAATTTTCTTTATTCATCGGTATGTTATTTTAACAGTTTTACTTCAGAAGAAAAAGGGTTTGGAAAAAACACTGCTGAATTATAGTTTGAGCGGTGACAAGATTTTGAATCCGGCATTATTTTATAATAGATTTTTATAATAAAAAGTATACAACTTTATAATGAAATGCAACACAGATTTAATGTTCATTTTGATTGATTTATGTTGACGGAATATCGAATAAAGCTAAGAAATTATAACTCTTGAGCTATTATATTCATACGTTATGAAAAACTGTTCAAACTTTTTTGCTTTTTCATTACTTGATGTAAATGATGTCACTTTTAATAAGGCAACTAGGATGTCATACGTAACAGTAATTGAAGAATCATATCATATAGACCAATTCGGCCTGGCCAACGGCATTTCTTTTTCAATTTCCTTTCCTTTCTTGTTATAGAACAAGTAGGGTCAAACAAATTAGCCATCTTTATGCTCATGAATTCATAAATTCAAACGCGTCACTCAAAACAAAAGGGTAGGTTGTATTGCTCTTTATGTGCAACATTAGTGAAAGTCAGAAATTGAAGTTGAGCTTATTCACTAATTTTTTGGAATTTTGAATAGTGTAATAGGTTTAAAGTTAAAATATATGGTAGCGAAGAGAAATCAAAGCGGAAGAAACTTATTAATTTCAAAATGAGTACCAAACCATAACGTTTTACCAGCATTCTTATGAATCGGTTACTACTATATTCAGTTACCTCATTTCTTATGGTAACAAACTTCCATAATTTCATTCTATTTTATACATTGTGGAATCACACGAGTCATTGATGATGAAGCTTAATATCCTAGAAGTTGTAAAATCGTGGATGGATAACTGGATAATCAAGTTGACCGAGATGATTCGAAAGATTCGAAATTTACCGCTAACTTTCTAGCGACCCGGTATGACGTTTATCCTGTTCGTATATTTCAACATGTTATTATAGTGTTATTGGGTTTCAATTAGCGATTTCGTACGTATAATTATATATCCTGAATTGACATCATGTGCAATACTAATAATAATCATTACAGTGATACATTATTCTTCCTGCCATCTGACGACAGCTACAACAATTAATGAACACCGTCAACATAGAGGTTATCAACTACAGTGATTTTAATTTGCAAAATGCTTGAGTTAATAATTTTATATTGAACTTTTTTACTAGAAATTACAAACAAATATCGAATACGAAAATTGTTTTTATTACGCAACCTTGGATTACACTACAACACTACCTATACGATCAAAAAAGCATATTGACTCCGTAAAATTCGAAAACAATTTCATTTTGATAATATAATTCCTGAATTTTTTTGATTAACGTGAAAATTTGTAGGCATTGCTCGTTTTGTAAGAGGAAACCTGATTAGGTATTCTTCACTCTTCTATATAGATAGAACCTATACATTAGAATGTTGAATGAAATGTTGAAGCCAAAAACAAATTAGTTGGTATATTCATGTTGAACCGTTATTGAAATCGATATCTTTTAAAGGAACCACCAAATGTACTCCTTTGTCAAACATAAAAATCAACTTTATGGTAGCGATTGTCTCTACATTTTGAAATGAATTTCAGTACCAGTGTCAGTAGCAAACTCGAATAGCAGCAGTTCCGGCTCTCCTTTGACCAACCGAACAGGTTCACCTCCGGAAGCCATTTCCGCAGGTTCCACGCAACAAGCGCAGACTAACTCTGGATCGGGTCAAAGTCCCATGGCTGCCTTGATGTCCGTTGCCGACAATTTACCACCGGGAAGTCCTAGGTCGACTGGAGGCAGTCCTCCAACTAACGCCGTGCCAAGGTCCGCCAGCAGAGGATCGCAACACTCTCCTAATTCAACAGGTTGGTATTTCGTTTATACAGAATTACTGTATAAACTTATAATTAGAAGAAACGGTATCAGATCAAGCGAACGTATTTTTACCTATGAAGTCTTATCATGCAAGAGTTTTGAAATAAACGATCATGAATTTATTTTTATTCAGCAGCGCAATTTTATTATTTTATCTTGTTATTTTTGGGGTAAATATTGAAGGTTCTACGATCATTTCTAGGGGTACCCTGTACTAATATAAGAATATTTGATGAAGCCTTCGATGATATATTTGAAACTTTGTTTTGAATAAACGTACATAAATGCCAAAGTATCATTCTGCTTGTCAGAAATCTAATTGAACTGGTGTTTCTACCAGGATGGTTTACCACCTAGTGCGAGTACTGCAACTATTTGGATGATACTATGGATGATCTTTTTGGAGGATTAACTACAGTTTATAAACGATGATGAACCACCAAATATCACATGAATGGTTGTGTTTTCTCATCAATAATAGAAGCGAGATCGCTGTATTGAATGCAGCGATCATGCAATGATCACTCATTCAATACAGCGAATGAATCTAGTATGAGTGATCATTGCATTCAATGATCACTCATACTAGATCAATCGCAGGACTTAGGGACTTCATTTCTACCAGAGGAACTATTTGGATGACTAATTACCTGAGTTTTTGGAGGGTCTTCTTTTGACATCAGTTTATGGTAGATGGTAAACTGCCACATTTCTTGCAAATGCTTGTGATTTTTTCTGGAAGACCTTACATATCTCTCGATCTAGATTATCAATTGTTTGATGTGAATCAATCCTAAGTAATCCTGATATGTTTCAATAACTCTGCAGTGTATAATGATTAAATGTATTGCTCGTATCCTGTCAAAAGATAATTTTATTATCTTTATTCATTGAGATATTGTATGTAAGGAACTTTATATGGCTTCATAATAAAATGATACTGTGGTAAATTTTATCTGAACTGTATCTCAATACAAAGTGAGAAGTCAAAAATAATCTATGAAGGGACAACATATTCTTAAGTTGGGTTAGGCCTTTGTAATTTTAATAAGCCCCCGAATGCATCACGTCATTATTTTTAAACAAATTCAATGTTGACTGCAGATTAGTTGAATAGATAGTGCAGTATATATTGACTCACAAAAATAAACATCCATATATTCATTTGATTTCAATGCTTTCAATGCCAAGGTATCTTGATATAAACATTAATCGCACAATTTTCTGCGTTAAGTTGATTCCAGCAATTTTGTCAAGTTGGAACAATTTGAGACACAAGTAGGTTTTGATTATAAAATATTCACATGTCTCCAGCTTATAAACTTTGATGTAGGTTGAATTATGCAGTTGTATCAACCTGTCTCAAGTCTCCTGAAGAATCCCCAGATCTTGCATTCTGTATTGAACACCAAATGAGCCTAGATGCAAGAGATCTAAATTCTCAGGGACTGCACGTCATTGAGAAACCCAAGATTTCCAGTTGTGACTTATGGTGTCATCGCAATAAATACTTGGAAGTGTATGCTAACATGTTATATATAGCCAATAAATTAGCAGAACAATGGTATTTTTTTCATCAAACACATTGGAACTATTGAACATCTGAAAGTGGTTGTAATATTTTGCTTTTGATTCACAACCAGATAATTTATGTGAAAAGTCCCTCTGGTAAAGGCAGTTTATGAGCTGAGAACGAGAAAAACATTATCCTGAAAAAAGGACCATGTCTCAAACACAACATTTATTTGACAAGAGGTTGAGTCTTGAAACACCTCAGCAAACGTAAGCAATTTATTCTTATAAATTGGAGTTGTCAGTCATGAGTTATTCATGCCCACATCGATATCACCACATGCAAACCCAATGAAGATGTTTTGATGAGTGCATAAGAAATAGTATATAATCAGTTCATGAGCTGAGAAGGAGAAAAACATCCTGAAAAAAGGACCATGTCTCAAACTCAACATCTATTTGACAAGACGGTGAGTTTTGAGGAACCTCAACAAACGTAAGCAGTTTATTCTCATAAATTGGAGGAGTCGGTCATGAGTTATTCATGCCCACATCGATATCCCCACATCCAAAACCAATGAAGGTGTTTCGATGAGTGCATAAGAAATAGTATATAGTCAGCACTATTATGAAGTTGTCTAGTGAATCGCAACATCTGATCACTTACTAAGTAACCAATCAAAGTGATAAAATCCGATAAAGATATATGTTTGTTTACTCTTGTGTGTCGCTTGGTATTTTTACATACTTCTTAAGACGAAAACAATTAGACCGATATTATGGTTTTTTTGATTCGTTTTTTCAAATATTCCAGCAGGATCATCGAGTGGTCGAAGATCCTCTGGTTCTCGACATGTCTCATCAACAACAGTGACTTCTACTGATGCTACCGCAGGTCCTCTTGGCGCATCGGCGGTGGATTCTTTAACGGGAAACTCTGAGACAACTGTACCGCCAACATCTGCGACTACCGCCATTTTGAAATGTACGCTGTGCCAGGAAAGATTGGAAGATACACATTTCGTCCAATGCCCTTCGGTCCCCCATCATAAGTTCTGTTTTCCATGCAGCAGAGAAAGTATCAAGAGACAGGGAGCTGGATCGGAGGTAATTATTAGTTTTAATAAAAATATCAGTTATATATCCAAGTTTGTGACATATGTCTTTTAACGTGATATATTGTAAGATAATAACGACGAAGTTGATTATGCAGTTATAATTTTGATTTAACCCTTATGTAGGCGATCAACTTTTACCACGTTGTAGGGCAACCGGGTACCCATCTTTGCTTTTTTCAATATTTTGAGTAGACATGTTATTAAAATCATGGTCATACCGATTATTAATCATAAAAGAACATAAATAGCAACTCTTTGGGCTATTTCCATAGAGTTGCTATTAGATAGATATGGGCTATTTCATAGATCAGTAGAGAGGCTTTAAATGGAAATCGGAGCTGTGGTGTCGAGCGGAAAGCAGGAAGCGCACGGTCAGGTTTCATGTTCGGAGGTCGACAGCTGTTCGTAATGTTAGTGGTAGGGATAGTAGCGTACTCTACCTACGTTACTATAGTATACTGAGGCCCTTTGGGACAGCTGCGCAGTACATTCTTCGAAAGCGGCTAAAAACGGCATCACAATTTGGTGGATTTGCGACGCTGAGAATGCATATCCTTTGTTTGGAATTATTTATGCTGGTAAGATTGGCAATGTTCGTGAAAACACCAACGAGATAAGGTTGTAAAAGAACTTGTAGCTCAATTTAAAAACAGTGGAAAAAATATCACAATGGACGATTAATGACTGCTTCCTGAGAAGCATTTGCTATCTTGGAAATTGACACTCATCGGTACTTTGAAAAAAAATAAAGAATACATTCCTAAAGAAATGGTTGCTAATACTTTTCTCTCTTTGGTTTTCATGAAGTTATGTTATAATTTGCTCTTACGTACTGAAAAAGAAAAAAGCTGTAATATTACTTTCTACTATGCACGTTGATACTGCTGTAATTGACGACAAGCCAAAGAAACCGCATATGATTACACATCATAATAAATATAAAGCTGGCGTAGACACAATGTATCAAATAGTAGGCAGGTATACAACTCATAGAGGCACTTAAATGTGGCCGCTTGCTTTGTTTTGTAACATTTTGGACAATGCTGCATTTGCACCATACATCGTTTACTATGGAAACAACAATACGCTGAAGAAAAGGACTAATCAGCGTCGTGTTTTCTTACGTCAATTCAGTGAAGAATTATGTAAACCTTCAATTAAAGATCGATCTTCAAATAATTAAGTCATGTGCCACCTCTTAACAAAAAATGTGATACAAGACATTCTGGGAGTTCAAGTCGGTTCTGCTCCGCCTGCTGAAAGAGGTGATGTGCCTCGAGATCAGACTGGCAGATTGAAAGTAACAGGTTTTATCGTTGTTATAGATTAACAATAAAAAGATGTAGTAAAACTAGAAAGAGCTGCGCTAAGTGTCAAAAAAGGTTTATACTGATTGCGTCGAATGAATGTAAAATTATTTATTTTAAACATGTAAAATTGCCAATAGCTTTTCTAAAAAGACTTAATCATGGGGATCGGAGCCTCAGATTGTGAAAAAATTTGTTAAAGAATAATTGATGATTATGTGACCAGGTGGGTACCCGGTACCCGGTTGTCTACATAAGGGTTAAAAAGCATTTATTGTTTTCTGTTTTTGAATTCATATGTTTGCTATTTGATTTTTTGATTTAACCGAATCTTCTTAATAAGTCAATAACAACTTCATTATCTCATTAATTCTTTGTTTTCCTAGAACAAAACAAAACAATTATAAACAGTCTTTAGTGTAGTGGCAAAATTAACGATACCATTATAGTATTG
Organism: Henosepilachna vigintioctopunctata; assembly: GCA_030704895.1. Taxonomy (NCBI): domain Eukaryota; kingdom Metazoa; phylum Arthropoda; class Insecta; order Coleoptera; family Coccinellidae; genus Henosepilachna; species Henosepilachna vigintioctopunctata. The sequence continues at coordinate 3,031,658 of JARQZJ010000129.1, forward strand.
AAGTAAGACTATAAATAACCACAAACTTAATTTTGAAAACATAATTAATTTAGCAGTAAATCGTTCATTCAATATTTGTTTTGTATTAAGAACGTAAGAAATTTTATTGGAAACTACATGCATAGTGGTAGATTACTACATACATGGTTTCAGAAAACTTGTTGAATGAACAAAGAGTTAACATTACTTATTTCCCAACAATTGGCACATTGTCTAACGAAGTATAGAGTTAGAGTGCAAAGTGTAAATTTCCAATAGATGTGACTTTGTCTTAAAATGCATTACTAATCAGCATATACAACAAACTATTTTGAACATATAAGTTATTTGTGAATAATATTGAAAGGAATTTGCATGAGGTAATGCTGCATATATTTAACAATTTACGTCGGTTATCAGCTCAGTTAAGTAAATCAGCAATGCTGGACTTCGCCGAGGATTTTGGAAATGAAGAGCCTTCATTATTATTATTATCGATTGTTCATTTCACAACTTTCGGCAAATGAAATATCGGTATAAATCTGACCTATTTTTATATCCATTATGTCACATTTCATTGGGTTTGCAACAAATAACATCACATATTCAAAAACAAAATAATCTTTTTTTTATAGGTCACTAATTCCAATAAGTTCAGAATTAAGTTCGACAATAAGTCTAATTCTATTTCAATATTGACCCAATATGTCATTAAACTTTTGAATTGTCTTGTTTTAAAATAAAATCCGAGATCTTAATGTGTTACACGTTATGACAAATATACATACTTCGGATTCAAATACTCCTTCTAAATTGGCGTACTGACATTACCCATTGTAATTTACACAAACACAACATATTTTATTTTAACATTATTGCTTATTTGTTGCAAGTGTAACTAATTGAACATAGTATAATGTAATTGGACCATATTCATTATCATCATTCACAATTTCCAATATTTTTTCAGGTATACTGCCCTAGTGGTGAAAAATGTCCCCTAGCGAATTCAAACGTTCCTTGGGCATTTATGCAAGGCGAGATAGCCACAATCCTTGGCGAAGAATACAAGGTGAAAAAAGAAAGAGATACTTAATACACCCAGTATCAGAAAGAATGGATAAAATTGTACTAGACTTGAAGTCTGAAAAAATAATGTCTCAAGCCGCAGCTGAGACGATTGTTGAAAATTAGCGAATTTTCGAAAAGGAGATAATCTGTTGGAAAAATTTGCAGAGGAAGTAAACAGGCTGTGTCGATTTTTAGTGGATAAATAAGGACAGGGAATGTCCGACGATGTATAAAAATTACCGAATTTAATGGCTAAAATCGCCGAAATTGTACATATATATATATACATAAATATACCTTTTGTGATTCCTATTTTAAACAGGGCATTCTTGTGCGCTCTGTTTTTCGTGCATTCTCGCCTATCATTAACCGATAATTTATCTTTCTGTATATTGAATATTTTGTAAATAATGTAGATATAATTTTTTTTCATGAAATCGGCTTTCATCAATTCATCTTTTGTTAAATTTGAAAATATATTATGTTGAAGGTAAAATATAATTCTGTTCATTACAAATTACTAGTGTGAAACTTTTGTACCCTTTCAAATGCTCTATTATCAAGTAGAACATTCATACAGTTTTTGATAAACTGTATGTGAGATATTTTCAAGAGTTCTTTTATGTATAGATGCAGATTTTTAGTTTTTAGTAAGGCGCATTCCTAATGGTGAAAAAATGTGAGTTGCCTAGATATCTAGAAGTTCAAAATGATATATTTCAGACACATACATAATTCAGTTGAACTTGATGTATTTCGAAATTTTTGATAGTTTTGTTATATGCTGAATTTGAAAAAAAAATTTAATATCCTTTTCACCGCAGCTTGCCAAAATATATTTCTTACGAGAAACTGTTATCTATGTTATATAATTTATATAAATTTGAATAGTGGTGATAAGTTTGTGTTTTTTTTTTACCATTGGGAATGGTATGATGATGTTATTTATGAATTATTTCTGATTGTGGAAAGTAAAACTAGTCAAAACATGTGAAACATCTGTTTCACATATTAGGAACTCCGAAACTCGCTGGTATATTGTAAGAACGATTAAAAAATAATATCCACTTGTCAAAAACAAATTTATAGATTTTTTTAATTCATCAAATTCAGAATAGAATGTATAAATTTTGGTAATAGTTGATTCATTAAAGAAACTAGATGATCCAGTTACAGGACCTAAGAATAGTCTTATTATTCATAAACATAAAACAAACATAATCTATGCGCTTTTTTCCTGTCATCGCTGATTCTTTCCAGAAGTTTGAAATGGTTGTTCATGAAATGTGGAGGCGATTTATTTGGAAATGTAACCACTTTTTGGACTTATTTAATCTAAACATACTTTTAATAAATCTCCCCATTGCAGAGTGCTAGCGAATATTGTACAATAAATAATTCCTTCGCATTTTAAGGGCCCTTTTATGCATATACTATAATGGTTTGTAATTTGTGTTCACTTGTTCACAAATTTGTTTAGTAATGACAATGTCAATATATTGTAATTGTAGATTGTTTTTGGAACAAAAACAATCGGAATATTATTATTTGAAGCTTGTATGATCTATGGTATTAGTTGATGTCAATAAAAATATTCAGTGTAAAGTGAGAATTATTCCATTTTTTTGTACCATTGCTTTTCTTTCTAAGAAAATACTGACAACGATCATTTTAATATATGTGTGAACTTTTATTGGAGATATTAATTTATGATATTTGAGACAGTAACTAGTCTTTGACAATCTCAAGAGAAAAATATTTTTATTTCTTAACAAAATGCACAATTTTCAAAAAATTGATAATTTTTCCACTGAATTGGCATAAAATAATTTACTTTATATGTAACAAAATCTGAAATAATCGTAACGTTTCTCTTACTTTGTGGCCTTAGTGGAAATGGTATATTTTTGGCTAGACTCGTAGCAGTTTTGATTCAAAATTTTCGGCAGTGACCAACAGATATTGAAAATTTTATATCTCGTTTTTCTTGTCTCAAGTATCCCAGAAGGACTTCTTAAATTAAAAGCTCGCCTAGATAGACTAAATAGGAATCGAAACTCAAAATGACGTTTGCTGTTAATTAGTCGGAGTATAAATGTACGCTACCTAAAGATTTAATTTATTATAAAATTTTACGTCCCAGCGTTATGAAGCCATTTGCCGTTAATGAAATTAATCCCAATCGCCCTGGACGATTTGATTTCATTTCTAGTTGCAGCAAAAGAGGTTTACCGTTATCTATTTCAGGTGATATAATAAACAATTAAAAAAAAACCTAAATGTACCTTCAATCTTTGATCAAGTTTGCTTCATATTGAAAAAAACAAAGAGTTGTAATTGAATAACTTATTGGACATGAGGCTCAAAAGAGGAGCGTCTGTGGATCAAATGCTCAAATTAGGCCCACAAGGTCTAAGGTCACAAGGTATGTGAAAAACAGATATGCGGGGTTTAGTCTGGATATTTAAGCATGAGTTGTACGGTTCAGAAAATATTTCTTATGTTGGACGATGAATAAAATTACAAGCATATCGGCGTTAAACTATATATATATATATATATATATATATATATATATATATATATATATATATATATATATATATATATATATATATATATATATATATATAGAGTTTCAACATTGTTGTATATAAAAAAATTAAGCAAAAAGAAGAAACTTACGTTGTAAACCTACACACAGCTTTTTTTTTTTTATATAACAGCCGTTTACATATGTTTCAAGTTATTGCCTATCGTCAGAACGGCGTAGTTCAAGTTAAAGATGAAAGTACTTGAAGAGATATATAAAAAATTAATAAGGTTTACAACGTAAGTTTCTTCTTTTACTTAATTTTAGTTTGCCTGCATTAAATATAATTCTTAGAATAATTATTTTATTGTTAAGATTGTCTGGGTAGTTCCAGAAGCTATAAAAGTCTCATAATAGCCGGACGGTATTTCATTGTCGTCTGCAACGTTGTGTTGACTCTTCCCAAATGTTTTGGGTGTATAAAACGTGTACGAAACTGTGTTTCGTGTTTTTTATATTAATTTTTTATATATCTCTTCAAGTACTTTCATCTTTAACTTGAACTACGCCGTTCTGACGATAGGCAATAACCTTGAAACATATGCAAACGGCTGTTATATAAAAAAATGTGTAGGTTTTCAACGTAAGTTTCTTCTTTTACTTAATTTTTGTTTGCCTGCATTAAATATAATTCTTAGAATAATTATTTTATTGATAAAAAACAATGTTGAAATTAAAAAAGCAGGATGGAGAGAGGCATTCCAATGCGCCTTCTAATATTCAAATTCATTTTCAAATTTTCATTACTTAAAAATCTTTTTAAGTACTTTTTGCTTCGACATAAAAAAATAGGTTAATATGTAGGTTAAAATACAATTTATTGTTTCAGGAATGGACCAGCCTCATCCTCGAAGGTACAGGACTCTGACTCCCCTACACAAGAGCAGCAGCTAACAAAAATAATAACAGATGAAGACAGCGAAAAACCCAACACCGACGTAGAAGTGAATAAGTTAGAGATAACTTCTGCCGTTGACACTACTCCAAGTGAACCCGATGCAGCAAAGGAACCCGATACAGTCGAGGAACCCGATGTAGACAAGGAACCCGATGTAGATAAGGAACCCGATGTAGACAAGGAACCCGATACAGTCAAGGAAGATATCAAAAACAAGATAGAGTCCGACCTAATCAAGAGATTAGATATTATCGATGAATTAATCCCCAAGTTGTCCTCAGTTATTGAAACGAGTGAGAAAAATTTGAAGAAAACTTTCGAAGAAGTGTTTCAAGCAATCAAAGTCGGTTAGTACAGCTTAATGTTTTTCAATTGTCATTTCTAATATTCATATACAGTCTTCTATATGTCATAGAGGATTGCCCTGATACCGCATTGTATGATATCACATTATCCGCTATCATGAGAATAATACTACCACTTCCGTAGGTGAAATGCCTGGAGTTAGTATATTCTGTTTATTAAATTAAATTAAGCTCTTGGTTTAATTTAATTTAATATTTAATTCTGTTTCATCAAGAGTTGAGCGAGAATTCAATCTCAGTCATTTTCTCTTTAGACTAAGGCCAATAGGTGTAGAAAATCACGATAAACTACGTGGTGAAATTTTTCAGAAATATTGATGTTGTATTTATAGAAAATATTGGAATATTCAATAACAGTGTGTAATACAATCGGACGATCGATAGGTACTAATTTTCTCACAGACATATCAATCCTTGCCCAGAATCATTCAGTAAACTAAGGGGGTTACCATTAATTATATAAAATATTTAGGGAGGGAGGGAGTCAAGCCGAATACCGTACACTCATGCGGAGTAGATTGTAGTATCTGCCAATATCACATAATTTTTTTTCCTGAAAAAAGTAAGAAATAATAAGAAAATTTTGTTTAATTGAAATAAAACGTACAATATGGCAAAACCTGACACAATAATACTATCGTTGTTATATTGCCACAAAGAGCACAGAAATTCTTCAAAAGTGTAGGCGCATACCGTGTAACTTGAGTTGATGGTTTCCTCTTTTCTGTATTATCAAAAACATAATATAAAATTGATTGTTCTTTTCAATTCATCATTCCTTGTTGGATCATGCGCTCAATGCTTTCAACAGTTTCTTTGGCCCAATTTACATGGTGATTTAGAAAAGAGATACTGAGATGCCTAGGATTGATGCGTGATCTGGTGATCTGATCTCACCGATCTTCACATCTCAGTAGAAAAAGGTGTTCGAAAGTTGTCAAGAATTTATCTCGTTAATGCTCATTCCATAAGTAACATCATCAATCCAAAGCTCTTATTAAAAGCTTGATCTTTTACACTCACTTTAGTGCAATAAAAGAGTGTAATAAAAATGTTGTGGAATTTATCCAAATGTATGTATTTAATAATACGATTTTGTTCAAAATATTTCACCAAGCATTGTGGGAGGAAAAGATTGATATTATTAGAAGATGAAATAGTTGCTAATTTCACAACTTCTTTCATATCCAAATTTTCGTTATAACTTGCTACTCTGAAAAATTTAATTGCAAATTTATTAATATATTCACAATTTTCAGTGCAAGAGAGAGGAGTGAGTCCTATCGAGGAACTAGTAAAGCCCCTCCAGTTGAAGATGAAAACCTAGAGAAGCAAGACATATCTACAATACTAAAAGAACAATCCTCACAATCGCAGTCTTCTTATGTGCCAGAAGAAACAGTTGGAAAGAAGGATAAAAAAAAAGTTTCAAAAACAACGTTCAAAGAATATTCGGAAAAACCATTTATCGGAGATTTACTTATTAATATTGAAAATATCAGAGAAAGTAAATGTCTTCTGGAAGGTTTCCAAAAGGAACTATCCCAAATTAAAAGAGATATAAATGAATGCATTGAATGTGATTTTCATCAAAAACCTGAAGAAAATTCTATCAGTTTGGATGAGAAATACTGCGACAAACACGGAATTTATATTCCTCTCATCAAAATGAAATACATATGTCCAAAAAGTGATCAAATCAGAATATTCAACGCATTAAAAACCGAAATTACACTGAAAAAGGAGTTGGAAAATCAATTGCAAAAGATTTCTAAACTTGAGAGAGAATTGTCAAAAGTGAAAATGAGCCAAAATCAAGAAGAAATAAAAACTATAGAAGCAGCATTACAGTTCACCAAATCCTATTTCAAAAATCTTTTAGTGAAACAAGAAACTGAAAGATTACTAAACGAACAACAAAAAATATTGAAACAAGACTCGGCTCATAGATGTCAGGACACGAAGAAGTGCGACAAATGTTCTGTCGAAACACAAATTCACGAAATACTGCGTAAGGTTAGAGAAAGTATCAACAAAGATCTCGTAGAAGCGCGTCAAAGACTTAAAGTACAAAAAATGCCCGACATAAACATAAAACAACCTTTGCAAATTCAACATACATTGAGGTTAAACATTCCACCCACGTCACCTCCTCAAGAATGTGTCAGAAATAATGTCGCTTGTGAAACCGTTTTCGCAGACGACAAAAATGATAAGTCGTTTGCAGACAGGGAAGTTCAAACCAGAATTTTTGTTAATAAAACTACAAGCGTAGAGAGCCAACCTGAAACAAAATCGCCCAAAAATGACAAGAGTGACTCGAAAAAAAAATCACCTGGAAAAGAAGGGGTACGAATTTTGAAGTTTTTAGATAAAAGTACGTACTGCATGGAACTCACCGGAAAAAAGGGAAATAGTGTAAATGATATCCGTATACGACCAAAGAGAGAAAAATGTACACCTGAGGACACGTACTGTTGCAAATTACTGAAAGCCCGAGAAGCAATGAGGGAAAGCATTTTTGAAATATCTCACAAAACTCCTTCCGAATTGGGGTTTCGATGTACCGTGGGAACGCAATGCGACTCGGAGACAAGCTTGAGTGAGCCAAGAATCACGACAACAGTAAAAATGACGGAAAACCGATCAGTTGGTGTAGACGATAGCAGCAATTACCTCTTTGGATTCAAGGAATACCTAAGGGATAAGTCCGTGGATTGTTCGTCAGTCCGACGAAGTTCAAATAAGGTAGATGTCGTCTTGCAAGTGAATTTAGATCGAAGTTTTGACAGCGATCTGGACAGCATGGCCAAATCTACGCAAAGCGAATACAACAAACCTGTTTGGCCGCCAACGATACCAAAAAGAATAAGTGTCCTTCACGATAAAGATGAAGACGTCTCCAAGTCTACTACTTTAACTGATCCAGCATTAACTGAAGAAACCAATATGTATAGTCTCAGTAAAAAGCGACTCGATAGTAGAATCAAGAGTATTCCACGAATACCATCGTTAAAGAAGATGTTTTTTCCCCCTGAAGATCGAGAAGAAGTTCCAGTAGATGCCAAAACTGTGTCGAACAACTTACAAAATGAACTTACCGAAGTTAAATTAAAAACGAAACGAGTTTCAAATACTCAGGAAGAGGCGCTTGATTTGGAAATTGAAACAGGAGATGTGTTTTATAAATCACTGATTGGTACAACTGATCTGCCTGAACGAAAGACTATAGTTTCATTGGATCATTTGAAAATGAACACGTCTTCGTCATCACGCCAAACCTTAAGGACGTTAAGCACGGAAGATCATGATGAAGACGGGCAATCCTTGGTACATCCAGTTATATTGGAGCAGATGACAGAAAATCAAACGGTAGAAGATGTTCAGTCCATTGATGGAGAATATATAGAAGATGAAAACGGAGCAATTTCTCCAAAAGAATCAAACGAGAAGAAAGCCGACGAAAATCTATCAATTGATTACGATTTAACTATCAATAACAAAGAACAAGAGCAGCAAGTTGATCTTCCGATTTATATGAGTCAGAGTGAAATTGACAACGAAATTGTTAACGATATGTTCCTGCCATCTTCTCAGGCAGACAACGAAGTTCCAGACGAAACTAAATTCAGCTACAGTAACTATCTTCCCTCAGAAGATATCACTGGTGAATCTCCAGCTGAACTGCACTATGAAAATTTGGACAACGAGCTGGTATCCAAAGAGAATACGCAAATGCTGGAATCGATTGTAAGTAAAATAATGGACAATGCTAAAGATAAAATCACCGAACAATATGAAATGGTTCACCAGGAACCGGAAAATAAAACTGAGGAGGAAAAAATTTTAGAGGCAGATTTCAACATAAGTGACTTTGACTACACCCATTTTCCTAGAAATAAATCTGAAGAAAAACAAAAACACGATGAATCGAAAGAAGATACAGTTTTATCGCTGTTTTCGCCTAATTACACTTTGAATATCAATAAAACAAACAAAGATCATAAAGGAAATATCTTAGAAGCGGATTTTCTTCCCAACCTCCCTATCTTCTTGAAAAGTAATAAGACGTTTGAAAATTATAAATCTTTTCATGATTCTTTGCAGCTTTCAGATGACACCTCTCATATAGTAGAAAAGCCGTCTAAAATGACTGAACATTCAAAACAACATGAAACCAAAACGCTTCACTATATAAATCAGGTAACAAATGATCCATATGGCCGTAATGAAGAATCTTGCAAAATCGATCGTTTTGATTTCCCTCCAAGGCATATTGAGAGAAAAATGTTGGATAATTCAAATCCCAAGAATCGGCTTGAGGGTCTGAAAAAAATCGCCGAGGAACGTTTGGAATACGCGAAAAAATGCTCAAAAGAAGAACGATCTTTCGATTCGAGTATTTTATCGTCAGAAGGCGAAGTAAAATGTAAATGCCCCCATGTAAGTGTAGGGGAATACCATCATTGTCCTTACCAGAAACGGGTGAGATTAAAGAACCCTTATCCAAGTATTCAGTATAAGAACAAATTGAGTTCGCACATAGTTTTAGAAAATGAAAGGAAGCATTATAACCATTGGGTTACTTATTATTCAAACAAAAAGGAAGAAGAAAGTTCAACTTCAAATTCTATTGGCAGTAAAGGAACAAAGGATTAAATATGAATATTTCTTACTTTTGTTTCGTGTTATGTAATATTCTTTTGAGAATAAAAAATTCTCTGCTCAAGTTGTTTTTCATCAGAATTGAATCTTATATTCGATTGTTAAATAAAGTACACAATTATCTTTATAATCAAACGTTTTTTTGAATTTCTCTCACCTAGAAATTGGAGAAAAGTGCTCTTTAGTACGTAGCACGTAATTTTATCCGAACAATTAACGTTCCAAATCATATTTCACAAATAATTTCTCTAAAACCTATGAACAGTTCAGGAAACATTGCTTCATTTGGAATAACATTTTCATGTTCTTTTTGGACGACTCGAGAAGAGGAACTATATTTATATGTATATTTATAAGTGCGTTATGAAGAAATTTTAGATTTAAATTCGATTTGTGTAATAACGAATATCAAAACTCTCCAATATTCTCTAAATGAAATGATTGGAATGAAATATTGACATAAATGGAAATTTAAAAATACTGCACGTTTTGTTAAACAGAATTTTCCTCTAAAGTATTGAAATTCGAAATATTTCATATTTGTGAAAAAGTCTAAATTACACATGCGTTCAAAATCAAAAGGATAATCAGAATACGTTTATTAGTTTATACATTTTACACGTTATACCTATTACAACCCGTCTATGAAAAAGTTCCTAAGAATTATTATTTTCATAATTTTTTTATTCCGATGACAGCGCCATCTCAACAACCATTACAACAGCTTGGATTCTATATATGTTGAATTTTAGGAAGTCTCTCGTCCGATAACGGTAATAGTTTGCAATAATTGCCAGAAGGTGATGCTTGTGTTTTCGTGTTTTCATTTTAGTTGGTGTACTAAAAACATGGCCGCTAGTAGGATTTGCTGCTGACATTCAAAAACATCTCCACAAATATTGGAGGAAAGTTAAGAGGGAGAATGTGAATTAAGTTGATTGCGTGTTGTTTTTGAACCAAGGAATATTCATAGCAATTCGGTTGCTTACTTCGTTTTCAAGAATCCATATTTTTTAGTGTGTGAAGTGAATTCAATTTGGATATTGTGACCACCTGGTTTGAAAATATTAGAATTGTATATGTTCCATGGGATGATATGTGTACTACAACATTCTAGAAAGCAGTTTTTGAATATTGTATAGAAGTTAGTTCCATTTCGGCTCTTAATGCTGGAACGAGGTAAATATTTTGATCATTATTGTCTTATTTACTATCTTGGGAGCTGTAGAATGTAGTTTGACATTTAGCTCATCTAATCTTCTGCTAGTGTTTTCAAATAATTGAGCAAATAACAATTATTATCAATGTATTTTCCTGGAATATTGAAAGAAAATGATGATACTGAATTTTTCAATAATTATTGAGATGCATCTAAAGAAATATTTGTTTCATTTGAGTACTGACATATTAGGTACATGATAATGAAAATAAACAGTATATGTGAAATACTTTGGTAGAGGAGCATTTTATATACGTTAGGTAAATATATAAATTCATGACATACATTCACAGATGCTTTTTAAATTGTTCAATGAGAAAATTTTGATCAGTATATCAATTAGTGTAAAACTACTCTTCTATTAGATAATTTGGATCAATTTGATATTACAATAATACTTCTGTTAAATTTCATTTAATGTGTGATAGATGTAGAAAATGAAATTGCAATAACATTACTAGCTTTGTTCAGAACCATATCAAAGAATTAAGTTTTGTAAATTTAATTCATAAAGTAGGTACTTGATAAAAATTTCAGACTTTGTTTCAGTAAATCAGAGAATCATTCAGTAATTGCAATTGACAATATTCTAAAATATACCTGCCTATGATAAATAATAACATAAAATGAAGTAAGTTGCAAAACAATTTCAACAAATAACATTTCTTAAAGTTTTTATTTCACATTCATTTGTTATTTTCACTTGAATATCCTAACAATCATTATCATTACAAGTAATTAATTTTCATAGATTGATATTATAAATAGATAAAATTTTTATTAGAGAATGTCAGAATATTGTTTTTCTTGATTGTATTCTTTATTGATAAGTGTATTTTTAAATAAATATCAAGTAACTATGATCTCGGCTCAAAAGTTAGTATGTTGAAGTGTAAGTATTTATAGAATTATTAATAACTACTTAACATTCAATATAAAGTACCTATTTAAGTATATAATTTATTTATGTATTTGCATTATCCTTTTATAATGATGTTAATCAAAAAACCTACATCTAAATTTCTGGTTGATACCTATTTAATATATTTAATATATTTTCATAGATTTGCTAAATTTTTAGAAATCCTTTAGGCTTTGCTATGTTAGTTTGATGAATTATTTACTTGTTTGTACCTTGCAGCTAACATTATAAATAATTATGTTATTACTATCATTAATAGTGTTTATTATCATAACATCAAATTTGATGTAGGAAAATAAGAGCAAAATAGACAAGATCCTTTTAGATTATATAAATTTTTTAACATTTATGGAAAATATATCCATTCATTACAAGTCCAAACAGCCCCAAGGTTACTGTTTACAGTTGGTTTTCTCATTTAATAGTGTTGTGTTGAACCTTGATTGCCATTTAATAAAGTTAGTATCATTTTATTCTTCGAGATATTAGATAATTTTATAATGAAAAAAATTATTTTGTTATTTTGAATGAATGTTGCTGTGAATTCAGAGATTCACATTTTGAAGATATTTATTTTGAAGGAGGTATGTCTATTCAAGTTGTAGTTGTTTTTTTGATAATTCAAGTGAACAGTTTGTTTATATATAATATCAAGTGGCCCTTTTATTATTTATTGTTAAATTCCATCCATTACAAATTATTGATTTATCAGTGTAATTAGTGAATTTAGTAGTTTGGAGATAACTTTAGGATTCTTTATATTTTTCAGATTCACTTGGTTAGTTTGATCCCACTGTTTGCTCTGAATATTTCTTTTAAGGTTTATATGTTATATAACGTTCCTTATTGACTTCTGATTCAAACAATTTCAATTCAAAACTGTGGAGGTGGTTTCTATTTTAAGTTCCTGAGGTTTCTCATAATTCTACCTCAAATTCGTCTATTGTTTTTTGTCATGACTTAAGTAAATAAAATTCCAATTTTGTTGTGTTCTAGTTTAAATAATTTCTACTCAATGTGGTTCTAATATTGCATGGAAAATATTAGAATTGGAATATTGGAAAATTAAGTGCGCTCATTTTTTAGTAAGCCGGAATCTAATCCTGAGATTTGACGGATGCCTCCCGTAGACCCGTGCCTAGTGCCGCAGAGGTCCATGGAATCGTTCCATCGCAATGGGAGCAACATCAGTAGTACGGATACATCCACTGAGAGGCCACTTCGAGGTCCTCACATGTATAACTTGGGCACAGCCCTATATGACTATATTGCGCAAGGAGAGGATGAACTCACTCTCCGTAAGGGACAAATCGTCGAGGTAAAAATAACTCAATTTATAATTGAAGTGTAGAATTAATCTTTCATTACAAATACAAATTATAGAAATGTTCTACTGTATTGAGAAATGAAAAATTATTATGTACCTTCTCTATTTTTCAAGAAGAGATGAGTACTTAAATTCAATTTTTTTGTTTGTGTCAATTATATTTTCAAATGCAATTGGTTTCTAAACATCAACAAAGAAGCAATTTCTGATAAATTATATTTTGTTTACAATAATGAACACTTTTTTATATACATTTAATGTTTTTTATTTGAGATAGAAATAAAAGTGATGAATATTGGAAAACACCTGATCGCACATTAAGTTCTGATCAATATCACATATTTGAAATTCAACAGATACATTAATGACTGAGCACAGCTAATTTACAGAATGCTTTGTTTCCTAATTAATTAATATTCAATCTTCAAGGTGTTCTACTTGATTATGTTTGAATCATTGAAAAAATATGAAGCATTTTTTTAAATTTTATTTATATTTGTTCCAAGTATAATATTACAACCTGTCATTTCCTGTAATCTGAAATTGTAGATAGTTTAATGATGTGACAAGTGGTCAATGATATTTCATCTCAAATTTCTCTGTGAAAAATAAGGAATTAAATGTTACTTCATATGTTCAAATTACAGCAGAAAACTCATAAAAAAAAATTTACTATACTTACTTACACATACACATAATGTTGTGATACTTTATATTTTTTCTTTTTTGATTTAATGTGTGATTTATTTATTTTTTTTTTAGTTCATTTATGGTAGTGCATATATATTATGATATATATATTTGATGTTGCAAAATATACATTATGCTGTCTGAACATATATTTATTTAAGCCTTTCAGATGAAAATGAAAAAATTTTCAGATATTATATAAAAAATATATATTTGTTATTTTATTTATATGGTCACTTATCATGACAACATTTGATTTGATTTTATAGTTTATTACCGCAAAGTATCCAAACTATTTATTGGTTTGAGTACTATAATATTTACACTTTACTCTTAACGAATAGTGGGTTCTTTATGCTTATTAGTCAGGTATAGATTGTTTTTGTCAACATACATAATTTCTTCATCTTCCCATAAGTGCATTCTTGCCTTGTTCAATTGAATACAAGAATTTTAAATTTTTCAATGAAGACAATCCTTTGAAAGAAAAGCTTGATGAATAAGGCATAGTTTGTTTTAAACTCAAAATCAAGCTTTTTTTGAAAAAAATTGTACAGAATATTCTATAGCACATCTATTACCTGGAAACAGAAATGTTTGAAAATGAAGAAATTATCAATTTGGATTTGTTCTTCCAAAAATATTTGAAGTTCAAGTACTTAGAAAGCTTGGAAATCCACATACATTATCTGGTAACAAAAAAAAAGACCTTTTGAATCAACAGACGGACTTTTCTTTCTATCTTTTTTTAATGCATTTTGAGCACTACAACGCATACCCTGTGTTAAAGGCAAACTTCACGTTTTCTGGATGTAGACATATCTTACCAATGATATGATATTAACCTGATGATGAACTGAAGTCCCAAACCTGCTATTCATTAATAAAATCTATAAAATAAATGCTTGTGATAGTGAAATGTTATTTCCAATTTTCCTTCAGTATATTCTATTTTATTTTAAAATTGCAGGTTCTCTCAGAAGACGCCAAAATATCCGGTGATGAGGGCTGGTGGACCGGTAAGATCGACGATAAGGTGGGCATATTCCCCTCGAATTTCGTATCCTACGATGATCCGATAAACGCGGTCAATTCGATAATATCCGATATCCATCCGATCGAAATCGACTTCGCGGAACTCGAGCTGGAAGAGGTGATAGGCGTCGGCGGTTTCGGAAAAGTGTACAGGGGTATCTGGAAGGGTCGCGGTGAAGGACGCGAGGTCGCCGTCAAGGCTGCGAGGCAAGACTCCGACGCCGATATTAACGTAATCGTTGAAAATGTGCTAAAAGAGGCGAAACTGTTTTATTTGCTCGATCACGAGAACATCGTGTCGCTCGAAGGTGTTTGTTTGCAGGAACCGAATTTGTGTCTCGTACTGGAGTACTGTAAGGGTGGTTCGTTGAATAGGGTGTTGGCGGGTAGGACGATTCGGCCGGATGTTCTGGTCGATTGGGCAATACAAATCGCCAGAGGTATGGACTACCTTCATTGCGGCGCGCCAATTTCGTTGATTCACAGGGACCTGAAAAGTTCTAATGGTGAGTAATTCACAAAATTACTTTTGTTTATAAGTAAAACGTCTTTTTTGTCATATTTGTTTTAAAATGCAAGAAAATGGGGGTAATTGGACTGTTAGAAATAAAGGAAAGCCTTGAGCAGAGAGTGAGCATAAGATGTGTACTGTGTTAGAAAATAGTACAAATTGCATATATAACTTTCAAAAAACTAAAATAAATTGACAAATAACATTTACTACTAAACAAGTTACTTTTTTTCATGTAGGCGAGGC
The DNA here is from genome assembly GCA_030704895.1 of Henosepilachna vigintioctopunctata. Taxonomy (NCBI): domain Eukaryota; kingdom Metazoa; phylum Arthropoda; class Insecta; order Coleoptera; family Coccinellidae; genus Henosepilachna; species Henosepilachna vigintioctopunctata. The sequence continues at coordinate 3,047,179 of JARQZJ010000129.1, forward strand.
TTACATTAGTTGGCACTTAATGATATAATCAGGTTTGACTTGGAAATGTCAAAAAATCTGGAAGATTTTTTAAAGAATCGCGGTAATTACTTTCTATGCTTGTTTTATACGATTGGTGGTGCCCGATGAATAAAAAAAATGTTTTATCAGTGTCAAAATTTGAATTTGGAAGAATTCTTTCTAGCCAAATTTACGACATTCTTGTGATTAATTATTATGCTGTAGTTAATATGAATTAATAGTGGATTTTCGAATACTAAAAATAAAATGGTTCTCTTTATCCCTAATTCTTAAACTTCTATTAATGTCTTCTTTTCTTCATGACTTGAAAGACATTTTTTATTGACAATATTTCTTTGATGATTGATGAGGCGGATACTTGGAGAAAATTAATATCCATAATGAAACAATATTCAGAATTTTCTCATAATTTAATACAAATACGCATGACGACGTTTCGAAGTACTACTTCTTTACCAAATGCTGGATTAATACTTTTTTTTTTGCTGGATTAATTCTTTTACAATCAATGTAAAAGAGGGATTTTTAAAATTTTAGTTGATTTTTTTAGGGATTTTTTTTCAATTTAAAAGTTGAAGTTATTCTAGTTGCTCTTATTTTAATTTTGTGAGAACTTTTTGGAATGGCAAATGCTTAATATATGTTATTAATTTGATATTTGGAACGTATACAGACTGAAACAAAATATGTATTATTTTTTCAATATGTGAAATGCATTAAGTAATTGCATTATCTATTGACCGTATTATACAAATTTCTAAAGACAGTGTTTTTAAAATTATAGGTAAAAATTTTGTTTTGTCTGCATCCCTACATTTAACATAAACAGTTCTCAAGTATTATCAAAAGCTTGTGAATTAAGAAAAAAGAGTAAAATGATTTTTTCAAATACTTCAAACTGGAAAATAAACTTTTTGTTATATTTAATGCGATTAGAGTACAAAACTCAAATCACTTTAAGTGAATTTTTTTTTGATGCTTAGAATCAAGAGAATTTCATGGCTTTCTTAAGAAAAGAAGCAAGATACGCAAGATCAAAATAAAAGAGTTTAACTTTTAGAAGCTTCATGCAAAAAAATCAAGAATTGCAACAAATTTTTTTTGTCAAAAAGTTTGGTTAACATGACACCGGGCAACCATTGAGCTTTACAATTTTAGTCTTGTTAGGGTTAAAAGAGCCACTCCATTAAATTATATACCTAACACTGCCAATCGTTAACAGAAACCTGAGCTGAAATATTATTAAGACATTAATGAAACAAGATTATTTTCAAATAGTTTAACATGCTTTATCTTGCAAATCAAGCATTACCGAACCCATGTTTATTCAATCTTTTCGCCTTACTATCACACTTTTAAGTTTGGCCTCGTACATAAAATGACACCCTGTATGTATTTATATTTCGCCAAATACATTGAATATGTTACTAACTGTTCGAAATGAATTATCCGAAATATTGACATCGTATATCCATTGTCATTGCGTTTTCTTATCATTTGCACAATAAACACCATCACATGATATTTATCGCACATTCATTCGCCTAGCGAAATAATCATACAACATTTTTCCATAGATAACCTTCGAGTAGGAAATCCCTACTGCTGTACCTGTTACCGACCGAAGTTTAAAACATTCGGGAAGTCGAATCTGATGATGTTACTTTAATTTAAAACACTAACATCACTTCGCTTTGTACGCATTCTTCAATTGTCATTTGTAATCGTAAATTTCGATAGAATTAATCGTTGATGCAGTATGGATCTTTGGTCGATATAAATACATAAGACACAATCACACAGACAACAAAACATTTTTTTCGAAAACTTTTTTAACTTTAATAGCTGATCTTATAGATTTGTATGTCACTACATAGCATGACGCGTTTCGTCGTTACAAACGACTTCTTCCGAACGACGGTACTAAGTACCATCGTGCCAAAAAGCTGTTATCGGATTCTTTTAAATATTTAATAGTGTTGGCGTTTACTTGATGTAAATCCATTACAATTGAATATAAACTTGAATTCAAAACACTTGAACTTATGATTTAGACTTTATTGACTACATAGCATGACGCGTTCCTTCGTTACAAACGACTTCTTCAGATGCTTACATTATTCTGTAAGCATCTGTAGAAGTCTTTTGTAACGACGAAACGCGTCATGATATGTAGTGAATAAAGTGTAAATCATAATTTAAAGTGTTTGAATTTAAGTTTATATTCAGTTATAATGGATTTACATCAAATAAACGCCAACACTATTAAAATATTTGATGTGTTGAATCTAAATCTGGCTTTAATTTTTTGTATCGCCCATAGTTTTCAGCAATATGTATCTTATTATTAGTATAAACCCCTATTTAAAACCCTATACGGTATACAGGGGGATTAATGAAACTTCATGTTACATTATAAGTATGGTTTGTATTTACAGTGGCTACACAAAACAATCATATAATGTATTAATCAGGCTTGACTTCAACTGGAATTGGTCTATACAGCCCTTTTTACGATGAGTGGATTGTTGAACTTTTCGGTGAAGTGACCAATAGATGGGGGACTACTCCATCTTGTTGGTGTTCCATCGGCCCGGTAGCGTTCTCCATCACTTGAAAGTCCTGGTGAAAACGCTCACCTTGCTCGCCACTAACGTCTCCAAATTGCTCAGGAAGTAATCAATGATGGCTGTTCAAATAGTGCACTTTCAGGCTCATCAAACATCCTAACTTTTCAAACTTCTCTATCATGTTACAGATAATAGAAACATACTCTGGGTCTTTTTCATTCCTCGAGATTTTGTTACGACTTGCTTGAATGATGCCCATACTTTTTTCTCATTTAAGGTCATTGTGGATTCAAAGTTAACATCCAACATCATTTTCTAATGTCAGGTCCGACAAAGACGCATTCTCTTAGTTTAGAATCTGGAAGGCGTGGAAAACTTTGGTAGAGATACATCAAACATGGTACATCTTTAGACATAGCCTTTACATATTCTTTAATGAGGCTTAACTCTATATGTAGGTAGAAATTTTTTCTTAATCTACGAGGTTTTTGCCTAGAATGATGTTCTCCCCAGGTTTTGAAGACGTCCTCACAGGCCAGTTCCTCTGCACTAATGTTGACCCTTAGCCCTACTGTGCCCTTCACACAAGAAACATGGAAATTTGGTAAAACCACAATACTGACCAAGGACTATGCATGTCATTCTTAAACCACCACATATAATCTAACCACAAACAGAATAGTCTATTCCCTATTCGATTTAACACTTTTCCAAGGTTTTGTTAGTTTCTTTCATGTGTACAGAATCACCAACAAGAACAGATGCGCACATGTTACCATTGCAAAATAAAACAGCCTTTAAAATAGTTTCGATGAATCAATAAACAACCTCCAGTCTTCCTTCTTGTAATCAATACCAAATTACACCCGGAATGTCTGAGTAATACACTAAATCACCTTCTTGTTCTGAAAGCTTGGACAGTTGCTACTCTTTCTCTCTGTACCCATGAATACTGGTTCCAATTGCCAGCTAGTTCTTTTCTTCTAGTCTAGAGCCAAGCAATTCAGCTTTTTTTCGCTAAGCCAAGATCCCTAACTAAGTCGCTATGCTCAAGTTGAGTAAACAGATTAGACTCTACATTTTCTGTAACATGTTCATATTGTACATCAGAAAAAACTTTCGTTGGAATAGAATTCAAATCATCTGGTGGTTCAAGGACCGGTAAAACTAAAACGTGCCCAATTGGTCAGATCTCCGATGGAAGATTAAGGCAGCTTATTACCTTCTTGTTTTTTTGAGTTGTGACCATTAATATCGACATTGCAAAAGTAGTTATCATCACAATGATTTCTTGGCTCCCTTCATATCATGAGAACAGAAAATTGAAAGGTTTTTTCTCCTTATTTAACCATTTTCTTATGTATTCCTCACATACATAACAGACCTTATGCAGAGGCCAAGATTTATCCTGATCACCAAGTAGATGGATTAACCTTTCTGACAAAGTCTGTAATGTTCCTTTGTTGTTTTTTAATCACAAACTCACCACAAATATAACAAAAACTGTCACCTGAGTCTTTACAACCTCGATTTGACATTGCACTAAACACATACTTATACAGAAACGTGAAAGTGAGGTTAGATTAACAGTAAACAAAAGAACATCTGTTAACAAAAAAATGAATCAACCTTTTTGACCAGCAAATGTGTTTCAGGAGTGGTACCAACTTCATCCACACCAATAGACCTAGTTTTTCAGTTATTTATTTTGAATATTAAACCTGCTCAATTCCTTAAAAATTGCTAAATTTAATAAATTTAACTATAAAATGTGAAGGAATTATGTATAATACAGATTTTCTTATATCATATTTGGATTCAACGCCCTAAAAACTATAGGAATAATAGGTATATATTTTCAGTAAAATTGTTTTTTCATTGTCATTCACAAAATTAATTTCAAAATGTTTTTAATTAATGTGCTTTCGAGGGTCTATTTGAAAATCCATATAGAACCGGTTTTCCATTTTCACGGACCAGTGGTTGGAAACCAGTGATATATATGATAGACGTGATATTTTGTACATTCATGTGGTAACAGATTCTACTACGGATTGACTTGGAATTTTATCTTAAATAAACAATAATTCAGGGACAAAATTAACTATAAAGAATTTTTATCCGACCAAACATTTGTCGGATTGCCCAATATCGCCGTACAAGTTGTCATTGTTTCCTAGACCTTTATCATAAAGCTATAATAGGAGATCGTCGTGTTCGAACGGCGTCGATAAATCTCGACGATTAGCTGAATAAAATGTTGTTCGTAGTAGGAAAGCGACGTTTGGCATATATTTACCGTGTTATATTCTAATAAGCCAACGATTATGGCGATTCGGGTTATGTTTGTGTCGCCACCGGACTGAAATATAATGGGCGCGTTTAGTGCGTCCACTTCCTTTTCGGGATATACTAATTATCATGCGCTTTTATTGTGAGAAAGTTATTATTTACGTTCGCGATTAATTCGCCATTGAATGGATCGAAAGACGTATGGATGTTTTCCCTTCTGGTAGTAATGACTTGTTATAACATTACTTTATCTTGTATTAGCTTCTGACGTGCATTCATCTTCGTGTTCTCGTAATTTATCCTCGTGAATTTCTTTGAACTTTTGTGTTATAAAGAATATTCCCTTCGATTAGATTCTGAATTCATATTTTTTCTTGATTTCTACTTCCCATTAAAACTGTTTGAAGTCTCAGAAAAATGTGAATTCCTCGATTGACTTCCATTGCCTTTAAATTTTATTTGAGATCTGAAACCAACCATTTATTTTTTTATTTAATAGTGTTGGCGTTTACTTGATGTAAATCCATTATACTTAATTGAATATAAACTTGAATTCAAACACTTAAACTTATGATTTACACTTTAATGACTACATAGCATGATGCGTTTCGTATCCCGATTATTCTGTTACCATCTGAAGAAGTCTTGGAACGACAAAACGCTTCATGCTATGTAGTCAATAAAGTGTAAATCAAATGTTCAAGTGTTTGCACTTAAGTTTATATTCAACACAAACCATTTAGTTCGAAAAATGAAACAGAAAAACAAACATTAATATACAGTAGCAACAAACAATATATTTAATTTTTTAGCCTGAAACAAAAGCAGAAAAATTAGAAGTTGAAAAAATAATTTAATGTTGTAAATGAATGAAAAAATGCTCTGATTTATTTTTCTTCTTTACTACCAACTAGTTATTAATTCAGTTTTTATAACTAAGAATTTAGCGTTTCTCTTTTATTTGTCATTTAATTATTTTCATATATAAGTAATTTTTTGTCTTGTTTCTAATTTTTCTGGTTCTTTCGGGCTAAAAAATTATAATATTTCGTGGTGAATTGAAAAAAATAACTGTTTCCTCAACCTTTCATTTTTTTGTTTCACTCAATCAATCGACTGTTTCAGATTTCGAAAAAAAGTTTAGAGAATGGAAGTTCGATAGTCTATCGAAAAAGCCAAGCGTCATACTGGGCCTCTTGTATTTTCATGGTTTGTCCTTTTCCTAATTCGGGCCACTATGGTGTTGGATTTTGATGGCATTTGAAATTTGTTGGCAAATCGAAATATAACTTTTGGCAGTCGCTCTGTTTCTCCTTCGGTTGGTCCAAGTCTCGGTGGATCTGGAAATCTCCTTTCAGAATTAGCGTTTGGCTCTGCACCACCTGAAGTTTCCGAATGTTCTGTTTTTCGAGCTGTGTATCATCATACTGGTGTTGCGTAGCTCATTGACTCTTATATTCATATATTTGGTGGCTGCATTTGAATGGTTTTTAGGTTGGTCAGAGTATAAATTTGCTTGTCGTGCTTTTATTGGTGCTGTAATCTATGTGGTCTTTGTGGTTCTCCTGCCGAGGATCACGCCCAGGTACTTCGCCTTTTTCACTTCTATTTTCAGTTCAAACTACTCATGCAGGCTATCATGGCTTCTTGTTGTTTCCTGGTTACCAGTTATGGCTGACACGCTCTTGTATTAACGGCAATAGTATCGTTGGCATAGAGGCTAACGTAATTCGTAATTTCCTTGAATCATCTCCAGTAAAATATTGTAAAACATTGGGAACAGCACATATCCCTGTATACTCTAGCTTCCATTATTCTCTTCGAAGAATGTGTACATCCTAGTCGGACGCTTAGCCCAGGAACGAAGCCAGAGTCCAGACCGATCCTAGAAGGTATATTTGCCTCTTCTAATTCATACAAAAAAATTCAAACAGGATTATAACAGTTGATCTACTGCGGTTGAATCGTCAACTGGAAAATTGCAAAACTCTGAGAACTTGTTGCGGGTAGTTGGGATTTGAAACCGAAGACCAAGTACAAAGATAATTAACTACATTTACTTTTGGCAACCTATAAAGAATTAACATCCCTCATTCCCTAGAAAACCGTTAAATAAAATCATATAATAGATCAAATCATCAAATAATTTGTCTTGTATTCAACAAATTAGCAATTCTGTAACAGTCATTTTGTCCATATGTCATTACTCATTTTGTATATAAGAATCACGATATTAAACACAATAATTCGAGTGATCAGTTCTTCTAGATTGTGTTAGGATATGAATTTTCTCTTAAAAATTCAAAAATTTTAAAACTACAAAATTCATTTGTAGTTGGATTTTAAAGGAAAATCAATACTTCCCACCCAGAAAAGAAATTATGGAAACTGCCAGCGGACTTTTCATAGTGTTTTATACAGGAGCCAATATTGCGATCCCTCCTGTTATCTTCAGACTTCTTTGCTCCCTCTAAATTTCCTAACGTTCCGTATATGTTGGAGTAGTCATTGTATTGTTTGTCATTTAATTTTAATCAAAGTGGAATATATACTTTTTGATATATTATTATCAGATTCATTGTTTGTCTTAGGGACTTTTGGTAAGATTGTGAACCTGTCGCTTATTGAATTTTTCCGTATATGTTGGAGTAGTCATTGTATTGCTTGTCATTTAATTTTAATCAAAGTGGAATATATACTTTTTGATATATTATTACCAGATTCATTGTTTGTCTTAGGGACTTTTGGTAAGATTGTGAACCTGTCTCTTATTGAATTTTGTGTTTAATCTTGTAGACAACTACTCGATTATATGAGGTTTTCATACAAATCGAAGATATATTGACATTCGGTTGTTCTATATTTTCGCACATTTCGAATGAAAACAAATGTTTTTCTCGAAAGTATGTCCCTCCGAGATTGATAAGCTGGAAGTTTCAGCACAGTTCTTCACCCGAGTTTATCACACAAATATTTATAACTTTTATTTGTAAAAACAGGTAGTTACTTCAGTATTTGAAACATTAGCCACTTCTGTTGTTTGTTGCAGATGTATATCTAGTTTTATATTTCAAAATATTTTGAACAGATTGTTCATATAATATTTCTTGATATCTCTAAAATTCTAATTATTGATTCCATAAAACCAGTCCCAAAAATAGTATTTCCAAATAATTTTCCTATGAATTCCTATGTCAAAATATCTAAATAATAATTAAGTGGAAAGAATTCGTGAGCGATGTCATTTTACTTCATCCATCCGGTTTAGACTGTGGATACTCGTGTTGTGAAATGCGACTGAATTAATATTCTAGTCTCGCTAGTTTTTCGCCATAGAATTTATATTTTTCTCGTTCTAGGTGGTACTGACCAAGTTCAATGGCACTGGTAGTCTCGTGGAGACAAACAGCGTTATTTACAATTGCTGCTCAAGGTGTTGAACATTTCGATGAAGTTAGTACATTTCTATGTGCACACCTTGAGGAAAACGCATTTATTATATTATTTATTTCCATAGTAGACAAAAATAATAAAAGATAAAAATAATATAGAGTGAGAAATTTTAATTAATTCCAGATAAATTGATTTAGCTAGTAAGTTTTATTTTTGTTGATTAATACGTATAGTAGAGGACGGAATATTTGGCTCTAGACAACCAGAGATCGTTTTAGCGACGGGCAGTCCTTGAAGTAAGCTCATAATGGTTAGTAAACTCTAAGGTGTGCTTTCAGGGAGCACTAACAATTTTTCCCACAGTAAGATCTTTCATGGACTTCGAAATTTTGTCAAGTATTACGTAAAGAAATTTTTTGCACTTCAATCAGTGCTTATCCCCCTTCACCAACAAAAGAAAGCAAAGTGGTTCTCCCTCATTCATGCTGACGTAAACATTACTAAATTTATTATTCAATTCGTTCTAATTTCTTTGTTGATTTATGAGCGGATGTTATCGGGTTTAGAAATAAGGATTTTTTCGGTATAAAGGACTTTAGAACATTTAATTATTATTGACGCAAATTATTGACGTTTTCAAAAATTACAATCTTAACGATTGGGGGACAACGTGGGGTAGGTAAAACATAGAGTTCTCTGTAATGTCTTGGTGAGTTTAACTTTCGGAAATGAGTAACACCACGAAATAATTGTCAAGCAATTGAGTAAAATAGTTCTGTTGGCCTAAATTAATCGTTTTTCATTCATTTTTATTGCAATAAGAATATGTCAGACCTATAACTCAATTTAAGACATTTTAGTTTCGACATATTCATATAATTACGATCACAAAATGCCGAATACATTTTTAAGCAGATGTATTACTCCGAAATCAAAAAAATAATCATACATTTGAAAAGTTATATTTTGTTACCTGTTAACAGGAATAAAATGTCCAACATTTTTTCCTGTCACAGAAAAAAAAATACTTTATTTATGTAGAATTGAATATAAACTTAAATTCAAACACTTGAATTAAACTGTTCAAGTGTTTGAATTTAAGTTTATATTCAATTATAATGGATTTACATCAAGTAAACGCCAACATTATTAAATATTTATTTAAATAATTCATTTCGAGAGTGCTCTTTTGTAGAAAATTTTGAAGGAAAGAGTATGAATGTGAATTAATTCATTCTTGCCTGTTCGTAGATGTAGTGTTAAGTACTAATGTTAATAATGAACAATAAATAATGGATAGTAAGTAACTACATTTCTTCTGAAATCTTTCAAACGCTCGCAAATTCAAAAGTTATGGTCAAAAACTTCGACCACTGGGATATCACTAGTAATTGTTATTACTTTATTTGTAATATTATGCGTTACTATGGAGTTTTATAAAAAGAAAATTCTATATTTTCATTCTCACATTAATTCAATATTATCAGGGCCGGCGCTAGCAGTTTCGTCGCCTTGGCAAAAATATTGAATTCTGCCCATTCATACCCAAATTCAAAATATTTAAAGCCCATTGACGGCCTAGAGACGGACCGGGCTTGCTCATCCCTTACGCCGGTCCTGCTTGCACATTGAATTATGCTCCAATTTTCAAGCTACTGAAAAAGCTTTAGGGTTGGAAACCATTACTTGGCAGTTCATTAAATTTCACATAGTTAATAATTTTGAATATTCGTTATAATTGCTATAGAAGCAGAAATCTACATATTTGGTTTACGAATAAGAATCCATCTATTCATCAACGTAAGTAAGTACAATGGTCGTATAAAAAACTATATTCTAGTAATCTGCTTCAAGAAACACTAGACAAAAGGTGCGTCTCCATAACAACGTGCATTATGAACCAGGATACTAGATGTGACGACACGAGATCAAAGGTTTCATACCATTTGTTTAATGTAATATTACACTCATTATATTACCTAGATAAGCGATAATCAAACACATTATGTTACGTCACGTTACCTGTTTCCATTCCATTCAGTTTTTCAATAAATATAAATATTCAATATGTCCAGCTATCGTTACATATTTTTCTGAAAACCGATGGAAATTGTTCACGTATTATCATCAATCATGCGAATACGAATGCGGATTGTTAGCTACGAGTTCTAAATATAAACGTGAATTAATAATAACAGTCACTTTTTTATCTCTGCATCAAGTTTGTTCTCTATCTCGTCGTTGGTTCGAATTAAATAATTATTATCATCATTGTTCTCCCTAGAACGTTGTTTTAAAATAGTTACGTCAATTGAACTGTAGAAATTCGTAGAAATCTTTATCGAATGTCTCCATTATATTATAAATATTTGGAAATAATTTTGAAGAATAACAGAAATAGTCTGATTTAAAACTAACCTTCTATAATTTACATTTAATTATTGAGAAGATGGATGTTAACTTTTCATTTTCGTTATATATTTTTTACAAGGATTTCACAACAAGTAGTAGACCTAAGAAAGAAGAAGGACAAATTTTCAAATTTTGTCTCAGGGTGTTGACATTTTAGTTCCCAGTGATGTTCAAATATTTCACATAAAACTCCAATAAAAATTAAGGTTTTTTTGAGTTGTCAACTTTTACAACTTATTGTTATGCTATGCGATTTCAATAACTTTTTTCTTACTTTCCAATGAATAAAATTTGTGAGTTTTCTGTAATTTATGTAATGTAAAGTGAGTCCCATAGATCGACTGATATATGTATTTATTGATTCAATTTAAACTTAGAAAGAACAAAAAGAATAACAGTGAAAATAATAAAGGTAATTGGATCACAAGTACAGAATCTGTTGAAAATTCATCATATGAGCAGCAGCTCTTTCGCAATCAAAACCCCTAATATGTCTCTTAAATTTGGCTTGATCAGCATCGTTCCTCACATGAAGAGGTAACTTGTTATAAAATTCAAAACAACCGAAATTTTGACCATTTTGTGATTTGCCAGCCTGCATGTAGATCTCGTTTACTTCTGCTGTCATATGTGAAAACCTGCATTGATCTAACATTGCTAATTTTTTCATTTTATGACAATTAAGTTAGGCATTTGTAAAAATTGAGACAAGTCACAGTCAGGATTTCTAGCTGTCAAAAGGCATTTCTGGAGCTGGATCGATCGTCTAGATTTCCTAATAATCTAGTACACATTTCTAAAAAAAGTCCTAGAGAATTCTCTGCCAAATATACAGAAACATAGTTGGCGGCGTTGATTTCATATCATCTTCATAGTGAAAATCGTAGGTCATTTGAATGTATGACACATTCCTCAATTTTGAAAGGAAAAATAATTCTAGTTGGGCAAACATGACGAGTAGAGTGTTCAATTTATTTTGAACCAATTGACTTCGAAAAATATATGTGACAAGTGGTGTACATTCTTGTTGATACTTCAATGTATTTCTCTCCAAATGAAAGTTCCCCAAATTTTGTCATAAGTTGTATGATAATCCAAGTTAATTTTTCGAGTTTTTTCCAAGATAATTCTTCTATGGAAACTTCAGTTCTTCCTGCATATTTTTCTGTATAATGAACTATAATGTACTACTCGTATGCCGAAGCTACATGCTGTTATGTTATGTATGCTGTTAGCATATGCTAACATTCAAAACGTTAAAATTTTTTTCGATTCCAATTGTTCACTTTCATAAATTTACAATGTAATAAAATACTTTTCTTATTTCTACATTTTAAATTCACTTCCTTATGATTTAAAGGTAATTGAATTTCTTATCTTTCATGTTACCATAAATACTAATAAAGATAGATATTCGAATTTTAGAACGATTATTGCCTGAGGTATGGCACTGACATAAAATCAAAAATGTTCTTGAAAATATATAGGTAATAGTATCAATAATGAAACAATATTTAGAATTTTCTCATAATTTAATAAAAATACGTATGATGCGTCTCGAAGTACTACTTCTTTATCAAATGCTGAATAAAAATGATACAATGATATCGTTGTTATTTAGCATTTCATAAAGGAGTAGCACTTTGAAACGCGTCATGTGTATTTTTATTAAATTATGAGAAAATTCTAAATATTGTTTCATTATGTATATTAATTTCGTCCAAGTATCGGCCTCATCAATAATTAATAGTATCAACCATATGTAATAGAAATTTGAAAACACTAATAAGTAAGTAGCTTAGTTATCGAACACTTTGTTGTCGTTATCCAATCCATATCGAAGTGGAGGTAGATTTTGCCGTAGGGAGATATTTTTGTTTTTCATTAGATTTTTCTATCGTTTCGACCGTATTAGTAACCAAGACGAATACTTCGTTAGTCGACCACATGAGGTACCACGACACAAATGATAAAGATGATAAAATATGATAAAAATGTAAATAACATAAAATGGTCGTCTACTTGAAGTAAACACGAACGAAAGTGAGACCGAACACGATAGATATTCCATAAGGTAGCACATTAACTGACGATTTGAAAATAGTTAAGCCTTGCTCGCAAAGTAGCATTGAATCTATTGGCTTTCTATTGAGAGGCGATTATTTCGCCGATTGCTTCTGTTTTATTTGTTACGAAGACTACTTCTTCCTTCCTTTTATATCTGTGAAATCCTCTGTTGTTTAATATCTACACTAATTATATAAATCTAATCGAATCATTGTTAAATAGTCTAGTTGAATTACCTGCAGGATAAATTCCATACAGTAACAATATCCAAAATGAGTTCAGGTGAAATTTATCGCAAACATGCTTCGTTGCAGTAGATGCAGTACGTGAATGTATTCATCAGGGACCATCTTCAGCGTTCCACGATATACTCTGAAGTATAATGGGGCTCGGTTTCGTTCCAAACATTCCACGATTGGTTCCAGAAATCACTATCAAAACAATATATGACCCGTCTGCATTTTTCCCCGTAGTCTACCCTCAAATGGAGTACGAACTCTTTCGATGCCAATAAATGAGTGATAAATTATCTTCGGTATATGTTACCCACGTAATATAATATAACTATGAACCGTAATGCTCCAAACCATGAAATCGCCGCCTTACTTTTATGGCAACCCATGAGAAGTAATCTCTGTAAAATCGTTTGCGAAGAACTCTTTATTTCTGGATGACCATATAAAATTTAATGGATCGCGAAAAAAAATACGGAGAAATATTTACGATCAGGCGGTTGTCAGTTCAATCGCCGCTTAAATTTGAAAATGATGAGTAAAAGGGCCGATACTCTGATTATTGAGATGATTTGTTTTCGCAGACAATTGTACGAGATAATACTTTGCGAAAAAAACTAAACAGGTAATCATTTCTGTTATTTTCTTGAATCATTGGAGAATGTTCCATTACTCGAATTATTTCAAGAAGTTCGTTCAACATGAGAGGTTATGAAAATGAGTTTATTTCTTCACAATGCGTTTTAGCAGTCTGGCAAAAAGTTACTGACATGCAGCATAGGAGGAAATTCACCAGAGAATTATCAAAATCAAGGACGGAAAAACTGCAGAACTCGAGTTTGTAGCATTATAGGTTTTCACGATTTCAAAATGTGGTGTCGAAAAAGGTGCAACAGGATTATTTACTTGGATGAAATTGGCACCTTCAAGACAAAAATAACATTGGTTGATTATTCTACCTTTTCAAATAATTAAAAACTTTTTTGAACATGAAACCAAAAATTTTTTACAAGTAATTAACTAAACCTACGTAATCAATCTGATCTGCTAACATTCTTATTGAACATATTAAGTAAAGGGCTAGTGTTAACATCTAACTGGCTATTAAGTAAAAGTCCCGAATTTTTGAATTTATTAATCTGTAATGATTCTAAAAGATTTAGTTTGGAACCTTTATTCTCTCTATATAATATTTCAAACTCTGAACTAAATTTATGATTTTCATCTGTTAAATGGTTGGCATAATGAGAATCTGTTTTCTTTTTCTCAAAACTACGTTTATGTTCCGATAATCTAATTTGGAAATTTCTGAAAGTTCTTCCTATATAAAATTTTTCACAACTACCACATTTAATTTTGTATACCCCACACATTTGATTTTTAATAATTTTTGATTTATTATTTTTAATTATTTTACCAATATTATTAGTGGTCCTAAAAGAAATATTAAGCTTATAGCTTGCCAAAAATGATTTTAATTTTAAACTAGGTGTTCCCATATATGTTAAAACATTAAATATTGACTTTTCTTTAATGAGAGGATAAACTTCTGAAACCGCTCTTTTGTAAAGTTTTTTGTTTATTAAACTGTTTAACAAAGGAAAAGGATTTTAACAAAGAGAAAAACATAATTATGCAAATAGCCTCAAACAATGAATATAGACCAGAATTAATAAACAGTTTAATAAACAAAAAACTTTACAAAAGAGCGGTTTCAGAAGTTTATCCTCTCATTAAAGAAAAGTCAATATTTAATGTTTTAACATATATGGGAACACCTAGTTTAAAATTAAAATCATTTTTGGCAAGCTATAAGCTTAATATTTCTTTTAGGACCACTAATAATATTGGTAAAATAATTAAAAATAATAAATCAAAAATTAATAAAAATCAAATGTGTGGGCTATACAAAATTAAATGTGGTAGTTGTGAAAAATTTTATATAGGAAGAACTTTCAGAAATTTCCAAATTAGATTATCGGAACATAAACGTAGTTTTGAGAAAAAGAAAACAGATTCTCATTATGCCAACCATTTAACAGATGAAAATCATAAATTTAGTTCAGAGTTTGAAATATTATATAGAGAGAATAAAGGTTCCAAACTAAATCTTTTAGAATCATTACAGATTAATAAATTCAAAAATTCGGGACTTTTACTTAATAGCCAGTTAGATGTTAACACTAGCCCTTTACTTAATATGTTCAATAAGAATGTTAGCAGATCAGATTGATTACGTAGGTTTAGTTAATTACTTGTAAAAAATTTTTGGTTTCATGTTCAAAAAAGTTTTAACTTTCCTTTATTGGTTTCTTAGAAATCTTTACCGGATATTATTTATATCTTTAGTAGGCATACCGTAATTAAGAAAGTGATTTTCGTTGTTCATTTCCTGGTATAAGACCCTTTTGTTATGTATCAGTTGTTCTATTGTCCTCATTCCAAGTTGGTCATAATACATACCTGGAATGTTCTGTGAAAATAGCTATAAGTAGTGAATTTTGTAAAATTGTATCTAGTATCAATCCAGCATTTGATAAAGAAGTAGTACTTCGAAACGTCGTCATGCATATTTATATTAAAATTATGAGAAAATTCTAAATATTGTTTTCATTAATTAATATGTACCTGCACACTCCCAAATTTTCATCTAAGCTTGGGAGCTCGTGGAATATTTTCACTTGATTGACTATCACTATTATCCTAACTTTAATAATCTTTCAACTGGACTTGATGGCCTACTTCTACAAGGATAATGTCTTCCTATTTCCGAATCTTTCAAGTACCCATTAAGTATTATCAGCCTATGTGCATTGACTTGTCTTGGACAATTTAAAATTGATTGCAGATTCGAGCATTATATCAGTAACATTGGACTGAAGAGTAGACTTCCAATTCGGCTTTTAGCCTAGAAATAAGCCTCTGCTTTTGATTACAAGCTTATCCCTATGCCATTAGTGGAAATTGATATTGGAAATTGCTGTAACTATAATAGAGACTGCCAAACACTTGTTAATCTAGACTATAGAATATATGTACCTACCTAGCAGTGTTGAATATTGTCTTTGTCTGAATATTAGAGGTGGCTTTAATTTTCTTTTGTGCTAGTGTGTACGTATTAATTCTGTTCAATAGACACGTAATTGAGGGGTTAGATTTCCATTCTAAGGGAGTGTCTGTCTTCGAACTTACATCACCATCTGTCTGTCTCCATCACCTTGAACAGTTTTCAAGCTAACTGAAAGAAAAATGGTACGGGATGGGGTTAACAGATATGTTCTTCATAGGTATATCGATATGGATAGATAGATATTTATTGATGCAAATGAAATTGCTATATTTTAGCAAAGGTTATTCATATAGATATATGAATTTGTATATGGATTAATAACAATAGTGAAACAACATAAAAAGTTGAAATTAGAAAAAACAAAAAGAATAAACGTCAAAAATAAAAAACGGAATTGAATCCCCAGTAGAAAATCACACGGGTAGTACTGGCTGTTTCACATTAAAAACAGACTACTATGCCCCTTCAATTTGGCTCGTAAAGCGTTCCTGAAACAATCGAAATCCTAACAATTTTGTAATTTTCCCGTCTGTACCGTCCTGCACGTAGGTCTTGTTTGTTTCTTGTGTCATATATCTGAAAATCTGCATTCGATCATTGCTATTTTTTCAGTTTATGACAATAAAGTAAGCATTCGTAAATATAAGGACAAGGCAAAGTCGAGATTTCTAGCTGTGAACTGCTCAGCAGGATCGATAGTCAAGATTTCCTAATAATGAAATACACCCTATTTGAAATCCAAAATACTTATTATAAGGCAAGGTAAGTGTCCTCAAAGCATGGAGCGACACCGAGCCAGATGAAATGCGTTTCAAACATTCTTCAACAACAAAGCCTGTCAGACTCATATGTGTTTTCCATATTATACCAACATCAATAGAAACACGAAGTTATACATACTTAATCGTTGCGATCGATATTCATAATATTACGTCTCGAAGAAAATGATCGTGCGATCGTAAGGCTGCATTTAATGTTAATTTATTCGCCATTATGAGGAACGAAAGATTTAGGCTATGTTCCAATATGTAGAGTGTGACTGGGAAGCCGTTTTTTTATAGTTAGCTATAATAGTGGTTAATATTCAAAACGGGACGCAGTCCAGCATACTGCTATCCACGTTTTGGCGCTGTATGTCATATTTAAAAATTGAAAATTCTATATTCTATATTCTTTGTATATTCATACAAAGTATTGGTTTCCCACTGTAATAAACACAATTGATTTAAATTTTCCATGTTTGTTTTTAACAACCGGTATCTTTAAATAACAATATCCAATAATAATGATGATTATATAAATGGAGAACGTGATCATTGCACTGAGAGCAACCTATCTCTAAAATGCAAGTGCTCACAGTACAAATATGTCGGCGATTTGTGACGTCATTTATTTCCCTAGTATACTGCAGTAGTATATTTTCAGTCCATAACGGAGCGAATTTCTCCCCATGAAGAACACTGAATAGTGCTCGTAGTGTATATCGCAGGGGTCACCAATTAGTTTCGCTCGGGGTCCATTTTAAGATATGAAATGACCTTCGCGGTCCACACATTTAATAAAAAAAATAATAATTAAACAAAGGTAATTACGGAAATTACAAAGGTATTTATTTACATATCAAATTTTTGTTGCTGATTATCTGTCTGAACTTTGGGGTGAAATTGGTGCAAGCTATTGGCATTAAATCCTGGAGAACTTCATCAGTAATTCGAGATCGAAATTTCTTTAAAATGAAGTTCATCTTCGAAAATGCTGCTTCTCATAGAGGAAGAAGTTTATTTCAAAGCTAATTTTTGATGTTCTGGATATAATATAATACCACACACAAATTTCATCCAGAACTCTTCACTGGAAACTTCTGTATGTTTGTGTTTTAAAACTGTGTTTTCTTGGAAATCGATCATTTCGATCTGCAGAATAACTTTATCACTCCCGAAAACTTTTGCAACTTCGTTGCTCCATTCACCATCGGCATGCAGAGGGTAAAGCTGCTGAGGATTTCTACATTTTCAATTTTCTTCAAATCGGCGAACCTTGTTTGAAATTTCGATTTGAGATCTGAAATGAACGTCTAGTATTGCCCGACTTCAATCTCATTGTCACTGCCAATTATTTTATTTAAATTGGCAAGTGTAAATATTCATTACCAATATCATTAATGAAGAGATCTAGTTTCAGCGAAAAACTTCTCACTTCTAACATGCCCATATAAGCTTTCCCTTGCCTTGAAGTTTAAGGTTCATTGATATGTTTGAAAATCTCCGTCAAAAAAGCAATGGCAGCTACATTTTCTTTTTCGTTTAGAAAATTTAAGTAGGCGTTTGCTGAAGTCTGATCACTATTAGAAATATATGTCTTCAAGTGCTCTAAAAGGCTGAAGAACCTTTCTAATACGCAGCCTTTACTTAACCATCTCACATTGTTATATGCAACAGTAGATCGTGCATTGTGCATCGTTGCATATTGTGCATTAACTTCTTCAAGAAATGATTTTATTTCACGATGGTCTGAAATGTTGGAAAAATTCTGCGGGGGATATATTTTTTCGGTCCGCACACAATGGGTCGGAGGTCCTGATGCGGACCGCGGTCTGCCGTTAAGTGACCCCCTGGTATATCGGAACATACCCTGTATGTAAATTGAATCAGTTAATGCCAAACACTCATTTTGAAAGGTTAATTTTCCCCCAACCGCTGCCATTTTATGAAGTAGCTTCATGTTGTCTAGATCATTGGAAGTTTTACTTATCTATAGTGCCATCAAATTCAGTTATAAGGCTCATAAATTTCACTGAAGTGAATTGAGCGGGTGTTGAGAAGACGTTTTTGGATTTCAGTTTTCTTCTAAGAAAACCTTGTAGCGATATTTTTTTATTTTTTTACGGTTATCATTTATTTTATACTTTTATACATTCATTTTATATTTCAGATACTTAATCTCTCTCTTTCTCTATGCATAAATATTTATATCCTCAGAACTGTTTTCAACAAGTATTTACGTTGAAAATATTCTGAAATAACCTACAGGTATTTAGTTTTGTTAATTATCGATAATACGAATATAATACGTAAATAACAAATAATTACTGTCTTTTTCGCAAATTTCTAAAGAAAAAGCTACCTTTGTGACAGATCTCTGATACTCTCGAGATCATATCGTTTTAGGATGTCTTCCCGGGTTTTCTTCGGGGAGGTCAGTCTATTTATGGATTCCAAATTCCTCACATGATGTGCATTCGCGTTAACAAGTGTTTTTATTACTCATTCTTTCTTATCAACCGCTCATGGAATTAGATAAGTATTATTAGACAAAAGGCTTATTTGCATGATATGAATTGTATCTGATGATTCATGTTGATGTATTTTGAAAAATGTTAATCACTGGTTTCGTTTTATCCCATTTCATTTTTCGTTTCGTTTACAATGATTCAAAAAATATCTCCTTGTTTTTAATTTTGTGGAAGACTTATTTGAAAGCAATTCTTTTGATATTTTCAAGTGCCAGATTATTGTGATAATTGTTTTGATTGCCTGAACTGATAATTTTTCGGTTTCCATTGCTTTTATAGAAGTAGTATTTGAAATATTTATATCTTAAACTCTAAAGAAATATGAATCATGCACTAAAAATATTTTTATTTATATTTATTTGTTGAACTGATGAAAATGTTTCTATCACTCTTCTATTGAACTAACAATGAAAAAGAGCTTCGGCAATATTTACATGAAAATAAAATTCTTATGGAAAATTTTGTGAAAATCGCATGTTTTGAAGAAACTGTATAATTTTCGGATGAAGGAATACATTCTTTCAAAAGTGTGCAAATTTATTCACATAGTACCAATAAATTCTATAATATTATTATAGAGAAAAAATCGACTTTTATCAATATAGTTATTAATGATTTTAGAATTCCTACATTTTCCAGCACATATATATGACGAAACTACAATTATTTGAAAAGTTGTACTTACCAACCATAGAATTGACCAATCGTAGATATAGCATTTTTCTCTTCTTGTTCTAAATATGTCCTACGCTAAGGTAGAGCTTCATAGAGTGATGAAATTCATTCAACAAATTCACGGTGGTATTTTATTGTGTTAATAGATTTCTATGGATTCTAAAATATTGAGTTTTTTGCCATTTGAGGCTGTATGTTTGAATTATTATCTGTAACTGGAAAAGTATGCTCTGAATGTGGAAAGTGTTTGGCGCAATATACTTGTTTTGAAACTATTATCATGAAGTAACAGAGGAATCTATCCAATATTCTGATATTTTATTTGGCGGTTTATTGAAACTATTTCATTGGTTCATTAATCTCCGAATAATTTCCTGTGGGCAAGTCGATGGGAATAATGTTTCGCATAAAAGGCGTATATTAATTTTTTATACTGCAAAGTTGGGATAATTAATTTATGCGAAATAACAAAAAATCCAGAGGATGTTATAATTTCGTCGCGTCACACTCGAATCTTTCTTATAGCGGTGCTCGTAAATCAGAGTGTCAACGACATTCAGGGCGAAGCATAAACATTCGAAAAGGTGCACCAGGTGGGCAGCGTTTCGTAAAAAAAAAACGCACGGAGGTAGTTGTTGCAACGTTATTATTTACTGAATCGGTGGAAGGGTGTTTCGCCAAAAACAGATGATTTAGGTCGGATACCTGAGACCGAATCGGGCTTAATTTAGCATAAATTTTAATAATTTAATGATTTTAATAGGCAAGTAGGCAGTGTTTGTGAGCTGCCTTCGACTGAAAACAATTCACTTTTTTCCTGAAAGGATAATTAATGAAGAATGGGGTTCGCGTTCGAATAGTTTCGTGGTAATAAACGCAAATGATGGTTTTTCGCAGGAATTTCTTTGTTTTCGGTCAAATTTCGCGTTTTTCTTATTTTCAATTCGACGGAAATACGAGTTGGAATAATGTATTTACAAAATAATTGGCATATTTTCAAGTTTGTTTGAAGCAATGCAGAGAAGGAATAATTCATTCTGTTAGTTGTGTTATTACTGTTGGCATTTACCTATATATGTAACGAGTGTTTTTTTTAGAGGTATAGAAATTTACTAGAAGTTGACATTACTGTTGAAGATGGCGACCGATTTAACAGCTGAGAAATGATTTATTCTCAGTTTGTTTTGGCAATTCATTATGAATAGACTCACGCTTGAACAACGCTTGCAAATAGTGCAATTTTATTTCGAAAATAATGGTTCTGTGCGGAATACGTATCGCGCACTACGTCCATTTTATCCATATGCGCACTTCTGGTTGAATGGCTACGTCAACAGACAAAACTGCCGCATTTGGAGTGAAGATAATCCTCAGGTGTATGTCAAAACACCTTTACATCCACGAAAACTGACTGTTTGGTGCGCTTTATGGGCTGGTGGAATCATTGGTCCGTACTTCTTCAAAAACGATGATGGCCAGAACGTTACAGTCAATGGTGATTGGTATAGAGCCATGATTACTAACTTTTTCATTCCTGAATTGAACAACCATGATATCCAGGAGCTGTGGTTTCAACAAGACGGCGCAACATGTCACACAGCTCGTGCCACAATCGATTTATTGAAAGACACGTTTGGTGACTGCCTAATTTCATGTTTTGGACCTGTGATTTGGCCTTCAAGATCTTGTGATTTAACACCGCTAGACTACTTTCTGTGGGGCTATGTAGTCATTGGTCTATGCGGATAAGCCACAAACGCTCGACCATTTGGAAGACAATATTCGCCGTGTTATTGCCGATATACGGCCACAAATGTTGAGAAAAGTCATCGAAAATTGGACGTCCAGATTGGACTGCATCCGAGCCAGCCGTGGCGGTCATATGCCAGAAATCATATTTAAAATGTAATGCCATAAGATTATCTCTCGAAGAAAAGAAAATTCTTGTCAATCGAATGATCCATAGTTGTTTTATTGCAATTTAAAGTTCTATACCTCTAAAAAAAAACCTATATGTCCAATTTGTACGATAGACCTTGATTATACACCTCTGTATATATTTTTCAATCATTAGCTCAAAATCCATGCTGCTACCAAAACATGCTTCTTCTAGTAATCTGACCATCAACTGTTCTTTTGTTCTTCTATTTATTTGAATGTTTAGGACCATTAGACCCATGATTAGCACAATCGAGAATGTAAGAAATTGCTAAAAAATTTCTGATTAAATTTGATACTCAGAGGTTGAATGAAGTAATTCGATGCAAAGTTTAAGTTAAATTGTTTCCTAGGAAACCAATTTGAATTGACTATATTTGATTGATTGCTTGAGTTTCTAACTGCAAATTTGTTTAGTTTTAGGTTTAGTTTAGTTTACCCCTCTGATGATTTGTTCAGGTTACAGTCGCGGACTTTGTGGTTTAGGCGCTTCCATATTGGGGTTGGTACTGTCAATTTATAATTAATCAATTTAGGCAAGAAATGTGTATTGTTTTGTATTTTATTGTTTTTGTTTCATATTGTATTGTTTTAAATTAAGTATTAAGCACCGTACAGTTTCGTTGTCATAAGATATTTGAATTTTGCTAAATGACTTGTAGAATTATCGTTATGTATAGGCGTATAACTTATTCTTATTCTTATTGGAGTGGTTCCGCTGTAGAGCCCATTTGTGAACCAGCTTGGGGATATCTGACACATTTAGGTCTCTGGGTGTTATGCTGGACACTCATTTAGACTGGAAGCGAAATTTTTCCTCGTTGTGTAGGAAACTGTTGTGGCCATTTTTGGTCCGAGCTACTTTGTTAATTTGGAATAAAGAGTGAGCCTCTTGGTGTAACCGGCTGAAACCAACCCAAACGAAGTAATGTGTACTTAGTCTCTAAACTCAGAGATCAACATTCACATCTTAAGCAGGATTCTCCTATCTAGGGTCTTAGCCTGAACCGGCTTTTCCTAAAAGAAATCGACGCAATTAATTTGGACATCGTAGTTTTATTCTAGAGGAGTCGCGAATAACTTGAGCTTCGTTTCAAGACGTTCTACTCAAAAAAAGAACGGTTTTTTGGGTAACACCCAGTCGATGATGTCAAATAAATATATATGATCATTACATTTTCATTCATTTCAATGTTTTATGTTGAGTCGACTTTCAATAATTTGACATTCGTTAATTTGAATCTCTCGATGATTTGAATTTTCTCCGCTCCATTGAAACATACTCGATAAATTGAATAAAATCAATGCTAATTGATTCATTTCGCAATTTTTATTTAAATTAATGTTATTTTGACGTTGAAGAAAACGAGAAAAAAACAACCGTCAGTTACAGTCGCATAGAGCGGGACAAGGAGATCTCTTACGACACTTTGCTACTACGCCCTCAGAACCGACACAAGTGACTATACTCGTATCTTCACAACTTTCACAGCTACTGAAAATTCATTGGACAATGATAGACCGAAGTCAGTCGTTCAATCATCAGAAAATTACGTACTTCTTTAAAATGAACATTTGTGAATAATAGAACAAATGTATATAATAACGAATCAAGATTTCCATAAAAATTTTTTCACAAGAATTTTCATTCTTCCCCCTCTTAGTTATTGAAACTTCTGTTATTTTGAACTCTTAATATTACGGTAAAAGCTCTTTATTAAAAGCGCAGATTATAAGTTCAGAAAATATGCCGCAACTACAGAAACCGTGAATATGGAATGGTAATTTATAAGGGATGCGTTCCTGGATGACAAAATGAAAATAACTGTATAAAAAAATTATTTGAATGAAGCTTTTGATCATATTGATTGATTATTATGTTCAGACTATGGTGTAAAGAATGGTTCAAATAATTTTGTAATTTTTTATCGCTTTGCAGTTTTTAAAAGTTTCTTCTTTTCAGACTGATATTCAGCAATGACTTCATCAATTTGCCTTTTAAAAATAAGACTTCGTTCCATAGACGGATCAATAAATCGAATCACAATTCTCATCATCCTTTGTGAAAAATTCACTAAGAATTTTCAATTTAAATGTCTGGTCGAATCCATCTCGTCCTATTCCATTCGCGATTTCGGCTATGTTTGCAGTCAAAGTTTGAATGTGCTCAGGCTTTTCCTCAGTCAAAGTAGGCCACATTTTTTTTCAGCATGATTTCAATGTGTATGGATTCAGTTCATTCAATGATTCTTTTATGTTTACTATGCATTTTGCTTTGTCAAAATTTTTCCAGCATTCCAGAACACTCATATCAAGATCACATATCCAATATGATTTTGAAGGTTCTTCTGATGCAATAGATCTTAAGGGCCTGGATTATCCCTTGGTCCATAGGTTGAAGCAAGGCCGAATTTCTAGTTCGCGAGGATGACCTGGTGCATTATCGAAAACTAGATCTGCTTTCAAGTCTCAATCGTTTTTAAGCTATTGCATAGCTTTTATCGCGGGCTTTGAGCTCGGCGACCGAATAAAGAAATTCCGTAACGAAAATAAAACCTAACAATTTGCACTCCGCCTGTCATACCAATGTATAATACTCCGTATGTATAGCAAAACTTGCATGGCGCATTATAATCCGATTGAAATACCTAATTTCAATCGTATTGTTCAATTCAAACGAGATACTGTTCCAAAAAGTGGGGTAGCTATTTACCAAAATAATAATAATGGTATCAATATTATAACTCCGAATATTGAAATAAATATTGCACACGTTAGCGATGTTAATATTAGGCGCTGATTTGTTGAAGATATTTGTGCGTGCTTATGCAAACTTAGAAATGGCCTAGACTTAGTCATGGTGTATCTCGAATCCAAAATTGAACGAGGCAAAGCATTTTATTCATCACGCTTTACTGCAGTACACTGAAGAAGGGTCGAAAATACTTGGTATAAATGCTAATAAATTTCCACTTATCTTGGCTGGCGATTTCAACATCAACTTCGCTGATAAAAAATCAGAGCGGTTGACAACCTTTTTTTTCGGAAAAATTGAATTTGAAAATGAATAATGATCCACAAGAATCCACAACAAAATATGGGACTACCATTGACGCGGTGTTTTCCAGATATTTATAGTTTTTTATTTCAGTTACCGTAAAGCTATAGTTTCAGTGATAAGAATTCCTGAATGACTTACATGTATTGTATGATAATAAAAATATTTTAAACGATATTCTCATTTATTCAATAAAAAAAAATTTCGTTTTTTCATCGGTCACTACGCTCAAAAAGTGTAACTTGCTAACTAAGAACTAAACTAAGAAAAAAAATACAATATGAATGAAAAATAAATAAATAATTATAATTGCATAAGTTGATAAAAATGCTATGCAATAGCCCTACCGCGGCAGACCCCGAATGCCACACTTTTTTTTTCAAATAAGTTTCAACTTCCGAAACAAAATAATTCCGGAACCAGTCAAATAGCGATTAGATCCGCGAATAAAGAAATCTATTGCTGTGAATATAGGAATTGGGGCGCATTTTTTTTATTTCGCGATTAGTGAAAACTAGGATAATGGAAGCTGGAGTAAGAAGCTTTTACTGTACTTTTAATTATTTCATTACCGTTTTACTGGACGAGAACTGCACAGTGATATGTAGTTTTGTGCCACATAGGAGGGCGTCGCAATGTTGTCAGTCTCGAAGGCGTCGCATTAAAAATGAGTTTGAAAAGCCATCCATCACAATAAGTTGTTTTTATTTTGCCATGGAGTTCATTGCGATATTCGAAATTCTCGTTCGTCGACTCATAAAAAACACCATTGTAATTTATTTATGTTTCGCTATTAGGAATAACTCGTGGATGTGGATGCGCCCCTGATCCCTGTCCATATTTAGAGGTGCGGAGACTTGGCCAAGGCGAACGGGTCGGCAGCGTAAACAAGCGATCGTCATCTCGTTGAACAACCGATATTATGTTGACCGATGTGTCGTATGATTGTATTCGTGCATGTGCGATCTCCATCGCGGCATCTGATACTACGAGAAGGTCGGTGGCTCTAGTCCGTGTGCTCTGTCGTCTAGATGGATCGTTGGCGGCGGAGATTTCAGCACTCTCAGCTGATTCGCCTAAATAAAAGCTACCGACCTACGGTATGCAAATCTCGTGTGACCACACACTATGCATCTTACTTTACGTTAACTAGTACAATGCAAGTGTAGAAGTCGAACGAGAGCGAACTATTGATACGTGTTATATGTTACGGCTATTTTCGGAGAAAACGTATATTCTCCAAAAATACTTGACCAATTTGTCTTCATGGAATGTCGCAAAAAATGCGACAGTGCTTCCTGAATTCGTTTTAAACTTTTGGGCGAATTGGAGGAAATAACGTACTTTTTCAAAGAAAACTTAATTTTTTTACAGATTATTAGTAGTTTTCTTCTTCATTTTTGAAGCAATTGTTTTTACAGTTACCAGGCTTGCATCATCGAAATCAAATGATCTTTCAACTTTTATAATAATTTTAATGAAATTGTGAATTTCTCTAAAAACAAAATGCCGAAACAAATAATTCATCAGGAAAAAAAAGGGGATTTACATCTTTTTAAACTAAGTGTTCACATACATTATGTAAATGTAGAAACAGAAACAAATAATTACGAGTTCAGCGTAAGAAATTTTTTTAAATTCCAATCTTTGACATTTCCCATTTGATGATTTTATAACCATTCTAACTCATTCAGCATTCACAAACGTCTTTGTCTGGATTCGAACCCAGCTCTCCATAGTGGGGAACTTTTACTCTAGGCTATAAAGGCGATGACGTCAATATTCATAAAGTACCCTTAAAACTCATTCTTAGTTTACAAAAACACAATATGATTTCAAAAGGAAAAAAAAGAAACACGTAATCTAGGTATCTATAAAGAGACATAATCTCTATATCATCCTTCATTTGGGATTTTCTTTATGCTTTCAAAAAAGTTGTGTTACACATATGAATAATTATACAAATGAAAACATCAAAGAAAATTCAAGAACACCAAAGAGAAGATAATCGAAACAAATATTAACCTACAGATTGACTATAAAACTATTATGGTATATTATACGTCTGTATGTGTTATTTGTCATTCTTGTAATGGTGTGTGTTATGTTTATTTTAACGGATTCGATGTATTTCTAAGGCATTTTATATGAAAAAAATAGGTTTATGTACTTCTTCAACTGTGTCAAATTTCAATTTTGTCAATTCGCCCATTTTTGTTATAAATGAGCGCTCTAAGTTTTCGTTTCAAGTAGATAATGAACTTAATTGACATTAATGTGCATTATTTATAAAAAAAATCAGTATTAATTGATGGAAAATGAAAATAATGATATCATCAAAAATAGAATTTTGTCAAAAATAGAACCTCCACCTTTATCGTTATTATTTGTATCTGTCTAGATACTTCGGGGGTTAAATACTGAAAGGACCCTCTCACTATTGAAACGTGAAACAATTAATAAAAATATATAATTTACATTACCCTAATGTAGCAAATCGGTATCGAAATGGTGGATTTATAGTTTACAAATAAAATTATGACATGATTTGTTGATGTACGATTGGTATTCAGAACAGCGACACTGAATTAACACCATCTACATTCACGGGGAGTATTTGTAGTACGAGTAGTATTCTCTTAAATATCCAATGAATCTCCAATTTATTATTTTCATTCTAATTTCTTATTATATGTGACTTTCTTCATTTATTAATTTCAAGTATTAATGTTTCAGTCATTCATTTATTTAGTTTTGCTTTCACATTATTATTAGTTTTAAGAGTTTTTTGTTGTAAAACGGTTACGAAAACTTTGTAAGTGTATGAAAACTTTTTAAATTGTGAATTGAGAGGTAGAACACAGGAATCATTAGCATAACATTTGGACTTTGTTAAAAATATGTTTTTCTTCATAATTTTTTTTTAATTTGAAAAAAGTGATTTCAATCAATTCAATTCATTTTTGTTGAGTTGAATACTTACCCATGTACAATCGTATATCATATTACATGGGGTTCGATCTCAAATTAACTTATTATATGGCACTGCCCAATAAGGTCCTATCTCTTTATTCAATATCCATAGGAAAACGACAACTAACCTCGGAATTGAGGTTGATTCATTATTAAGTCTTATTTTTATGGTATATGTATGATAGTGAAGTAGTCTAACTCACCACGCCGAGTGTCAATATTCAAAAAGATTATCTTGCAGATAGTCGTAAGGTGTGTGGTATTAATTATGTATATGTTGAAATATCGTCGGATACTCGGAAAAACATAACATTGATTTCTCGTGTTTTGACGTGAATTGTTTATTACTTAGCATTAATTGACTTCCTGGTAGTGTTGAGGAGATACTTGGAATTACGTAGAATTACGATGGAAATTTATAAGGTTGTTTGTTTTGAAGTGTTTAGGTAAAAATTTGCTGTCTAGCAGTGGTTTAATTTTCGTGAGTTCGTACTGAGTACATAAAAACAAATCGATAACAATTAGGTTGTAGTTAAGGTGTTACTCTTATGTTGTATAATTTTATTTGATCGCATATGGTACTAGAACAATCATAGGAAATTGTAGGCGTACAATGAAGTTTTCTATAAAAAATAATGCGAACGGAAAAATCAGTATAAAAAAAAGTACAAAGCAATAATTGAATAATGCTGATAAATGTTCAAGTTGAGAAAAAATTAAAGAAATAACCTACAATAAGACGAAAAATCCCTTATTGAAAAAATAATCAGGAAATAAACTGTTCATAGCAATGTTCTCATAAAATGTAAGAAGATATAGAAGATGATATAGTTTGTATATTTTAACAAGATAAGAAAGTTGAAGTGATTCGTAGTGATATTTCCTCTATTTAAAACTATTCAGTTTACCATCGGTTAGATGAATCAGTCAACCTGTCAATTTACAGTTTCAAACGTTTAAATAAGTTATGAAGAAACTTCAGAAAGTCACGAAATTCAGAAAGAACTATCAAGACATTTCAGAGGGCTCAACCAAGATCGCGGAAGATGTACAAAAGCAATTGATGGCCGCCATTTGAAACCAGATATACTGAACTACGTGTACGAAAGGGTTGGTTAACGATGCACCCCTTGAAATCTCATATATCATATCACTTTTAGAAGCCGACATAAAGTGCTTTTGGAAGTATTTCTTGAGACGGACGAATCAAACTCGTAAGAGGCATTCTATGAACGTCAAAAAATACCTACATAAATAGTATAGCAAAATATGATTATATATGGGATTATGTTTTGCCATTATATCGTCTAGGTTGGGTATCAAAGATTTGTATTGATTATAATAGCAAATGCTGCATCTAAAGTCCTCTGAAATAAGCAAATGTACAGTGTTTCATGAATCGTCCAGGAAATATCTATATTGAACCATAACATGCAAAAGGTGCTGTACTTTTGCAACCAAAATTAAATGCAGCAGAGACATTCTTTCACGTCTTGACGAATAGGAAGCTTTATCTCGTAGCGGTCGTGACCTGTGTTTGTGTTCGGTGGAATCTTGCGATTGGATACAGTATGTATTAAATGCTTATTCAATTATTGCATTTGTTTCCTTATAGTCAGGCTACAAAAGACACAATTTTCGGTTTGCAGTTTAATACGAATTGAATGCAAGTGGAACTTATACAATACATCCCAACTCGGTAGCTTGCCGAGAAGACCAGTAATTGTAACAGGTAATCCCAATGAAAATATTCCCAATTTTCGTAATATTTCGGATTCTTTTTTTCGCAATGTTTATTTTATTGAAGATTAAGAATGTCCGTTCAAGATTTGTCAAATGAACTAGTTTTTCCGTTAAAATCCTTTACTAATTGGGTGCTTATACTCATCAAAATATTTATCTGTTTACAACGATTTTGCAAAAATTTCAAATTATTCCTTATTTATCCAAGATAATTGACCTATTATTGAGCACAGTAAATACCCGAGGTTCCCGAAATTTTTTCGCATAGAGTATTCAAAAATTGTCTGAACACTCGCCTACTACATTTTCACCATATTCCCAAAATTCGCCAAAAATGTGAATATTATATTTAACAATGAAAATATACAACCTAAGAGTTTTCCACCCTTAAATTCGTATCTTTAAAAATGCGAACAATTCAATATATCGTGCTCTCGTAATTGAAATACAAACAATAGCAAACAAAATAACAAAGAAAGTTCATTTTATCAAAAGAGTAAGACGTATATGAGATATGAATTCAGCATTCTTTTCATTTAAATCACTAAGCTCTTCCTCACGTTGAATATTATTCCTCAGCTATTGTTCAATCTGCAAAATATTGTGTTGATATGTTCCAAAAAATCCAATATTGAGGTACGAGAGTGATTCTGAAATGTTGTAAACGAACACCAATCAAAATCATTTTGTAAGTTGATGAGTGTTAATCAGAGAATTATATAGAGCATCAAGCTAAGTATATATTTAAAAAAAGAGAAAATATGAAAAATATATGAAAACGAATCCCATCAAACTAGACTTCGAAACGATTTTCGAGTGAATAGGCGTAATACACATTATATGTATAAATATAAAATGAAAATAGGTTTAACTAGGTTAATTGTATTTAATAATTTGCCAACGTCTATATAGTACTCTGCGATTGTAGGGTTTTATTTGTAAAGTTTTTCAGAAAAACTCTGATACATTATATTTTAGAAAATTTTATGCCTATGTGAATATTGTTTCATTATTAATATTTTTTATGGCTTATTGCTCATATTATATTATTATTATATAATATGAGTGAAGACTTATGAATGATTGTATACATAGTGATAATATGAATAGTAAGAACGTAGTTGATGGATTAGCAGCAAATTATCAATATTTGGCTTCACTTTTGTATGTTATAATCGCTAATGTTCTGTTTAAATTTTACTGTTCAAAATGCTTTTTCTTTGCAGACAGTCAAACATCTCCCAAAAATTATGTGTTTTTGTTTCCCCCAAGTTTTTGCCTACCTAATGTATCATCTAGCTTTTTTATATATAGCCAATATAAAACACAAGATAAATTTTCTTTGATCTTCATTTACAACTTGTGAACCCCTATTATCTATGTAAACGTCCATTAATCCCCAGTGTTCCCTTAGGGTCACCTGGACTTCTTTAGGTGATCACTGATTTGGACAATCACGCTTTGAACAAATATTTTCCGTTATAAATTTCATATCGTGCTTTCATACTCTTAATAAATCAATTAATTTACAATGAACAATGATACGTTTTTCAAAAGCATTGTACGATAATTTTAAACTAGATCTTTCGATTTATTATCAGGTGACATGCGTGTTCGTATTGTTATCCATATATGAACAGCATAACAATCTTTGTGAAAATTAGTAAATGCAAGTCGTAGTATAACGTAACAAACTTGGCATTGTATGATACAATCTACTTTAATCCATAGTAATTTTTATTGTCATTCGGTTTATTGACGAGTAGCCTCTACTTTCAACTGTTCATATGCTGTAAATGATTAATTAATTATTCCATTAAATTGCACTGATATATATTGCTCAATATCGATCAAATCAAAGAACTAAGTTCCGTAACTTATTGGGTAATTATTGGTTAATTAATGCAACTGAATTGACAGTTGACAATGTTAATAAATTTTCACTAAAAATAGTTTAATTTATTGGAACTCCATAAAGTTTAAAAGTCACAAAAATTGTTTCCAATGATAGAAGTCCTTGAATGAAGGGAAATATTGAATGATACTGTTGCAATTTTTCATATTCGAAACTATCGCTATAAATCATCGTAATGTTCGTTGTAATGTTGTAAAGTGTCGAAATATTGTAGGTGTCATATTTTTGCATGTTTTTCTTCACTCTGAGTTCTCTGTCTATTGGTTATTATAAGATAATAATGGTAATTGAAGCGAGAATTGTAGCTAAGTATGTAAAGCGGTGATGGTTTTTGAAATAGACAAACGCGAGTAAACATTTTTAGGAATTTGGATACAGTGACACATATCTGATATAAGATTCACCTCCAAGGTACTTTTTGTGTATCGTATAATTAAAAACACTGGGGTAAATTCTGCAAAATCCTTGAAAACACGACATTTCATGATAATAACCCATGATCAAGAGATCAATGGAATTATTGAATCAAACTCTTGATAAAAGGTCAGTTGCCCGAAATTATCTGTTATCGAGCGCCTTCAATAATTTTTTAGTATTTAGCCAATGATATTGAATAAGATACATTTCAACCAAAGCAAAAAGACCAAATGTTAACCAAATGAGAACAATTATTAAGTATTGTTCGATAGTTTTAAAATTCATAAATTTAACTATATCTTCTTGGTAAGTTTTGGATTTATAACTGTTCATATTAAATTAAATTAAACTCTTGGCTTAATGTTTCACGATTATATTTAACAATATGAATTTGTCAACATGTTTCGAGCGTGAGCTCATTTTCAAGACTAAAAAAAGTCTTTTTAAATCATTCAAATCTTAATCAATCAATTAATCAAAATATTAATCTTTAAGTCATTCAAATCTTAATCAATCAATTAATTAAAATATTAATATTAAAATTTTTTTTTCATTTTTTTCTTTTTTTTTTGTCTTGAAAATGAGCTCACGCTCGAAACATGTTGACAAATTCATATTGTTAAATATAATCGTGAAACATTAAGCCAAGAGTTCAATTTAAATTAATATTTAATTATGTTTCATCAAGAGTTAAGCGAGAATTCAATTTCAGTCAATAACTGTTCATATTTGATTATCAATATGAATGAGAGACTCGTTTTATTTTTATTCAATTTTGTAATACGACGAATTGATTCATTTCTAGAAAATACTTTCCTTGAAATAAATGTCAGTTTAATTTGACGACTGATTGATTGAAATATTTTCGCAAAGTGACGCATTGACTCCATCTGTAATATTCGTCTTAATAATCAAAAAGGAACTCAGTTGTAGTATTGAATACATTAGAGCTCCGCCCATCGGAAATTAATTGAATTACTCATAGTTCTATCATCTCTCGTAATTACAATCTTCGGTCATTTCTAAAATATCATCTTTATTTCCCACTTATACTACTTATACTACTTATCCGCGTATTTACTTTTATATTAAACGGATATTAAAAGTACTCGTCATTTCCGATGACTGTCGATACACTACACCTTTTTTTGGTTTTCTTGGTAAATCCGACAAAAATATTGTGGAATTCAGTTCATTAGAGACTCGGTATGTGTGTTACTGAACTCTGATATATTGTTGCATTGGCAGGTAACAACCTCAAACTACCTCAGGTATCGTTGACTCACTGAACTTTCTTCGCGATAGAAATTATAGATTAATATAACTGAAAGCTTCACTACATATTTGGTTATAAATCTGGAGATAAACAGTCGGTAATCGTTCTGAGAACGATGTTGACCTGGCCAAACAGGGTCTTCAATTGATTGGATCTTTATAATGCGATATTATAGAAGCTGACTGAATAGTGGAGTTTCACCTTATAGTCGCCGGTATTTGTTTATTTTTGATGTGGTGGACGTGGAAAACAAAGAAACTCTTTTTTTTAAAGGTTTTACACTTGAATGAAGGGCATTTTATAATAATATTTTCTAAAAAATTGGTTTTATACATCTATTTGTCCAGTTATAACCAGTATTTTCAAATGGGGGTGGAGTTTATCGGAAAATTAATTAATTTTAGTCACGGTGAGTCTAAAATACCCTTAGGAATTGAGGGCCCACTGATAATGGTAATTTTTTTGTGAACGAACTACTAATGCTTTTTTATTAGGCACAACATTATTTTGTTTTCACCTATAATTTTTTTTACTGTCAGTGAAGAAACCGATATTTTCGTTTTTTTTAGTGAGGCTGCGTTTGTTTTTGGGGCATTTTTCACAGGTTCGAGGCAAGGGTTTTATCCCGGAAGACCACATCTGTGGCTACGCTACTGTCTTTGTTGGATTCATTTTAACAATTCTCTAATATAGACAAAAGGAATGCGATTGCGTAATTTTAAAATAATTCCACATTGTACAACTTTACATTATGAAAATTCAACAATGGGTTACAGAGGGAATCATGTTTGTAACTTATCGCCGGTACATTTTCATTGACAATTTGCTACATCGCTTATTTGTGAAAACTTGAAAGTCCTAGTGTTATCGTAAAAATTTTCATTAAAAAATTAAATAATTCGCCACTAATAAATTTCAGATACAATTTTATATGAAATATCGGTTTTGTAAAAAAAACTACTGTTTTTTAGAAAATTTATGTATTTTCGAAGAACTGACACGAAATTTAGAGCAGCCGTTTCGTCATGTCGAAATAATTAAACAAACAGCACTATTTCTATGGGTGCATCTGGAGAGTAGGGGTGAGTTTAGTAGGGTCTCTTGCTGTATTTGGGCATCCACTAGCTCTTCAAAAAAAAAAACGGAAAGAGTGTCTTCAGGGCAATTTGAAATTTTCTATAATTGTAAATAATACATAAATAACACTCTCAGACTAGTTTTTAGAGTGTTTAAATATGAAGTGACCACCGATTTTATTTCATGTTTGCATTAGAGGGTTGTTGAAAACGTTGCAATTCGTCTGGCGATTTGAAAATGTAATTGTCTGTGATTTTGAAATTTCGCATTTAATATGCCATGAAAATTCTATGATGCCCAGGAATTAAATTTTTTGATTATATCCATTAAATAAATTCGTGGGGGTTCATTCAGGTCATACGTTTAAACTCGAGAACTAGTCTGAGAGTATTATTATTATCATCTACATCTGATGAAGCCACTTCGTTGGCAAAACGATATTGTTATGTTCAACAAAATTTTAGTGAAAATCAAGAAACTACTTACTTTTATTTAAATTATGAGAGTATTGTTTATGTTTTACAACTTCCTACCAAAATAATAAATTCAAAAATTCTCAAATTGCTCAAAAATATATTTTTAGACTTGAAAATTCTTCGAAGTTTTTCTTACAAATTTGGTACTTAGGTTACACAATGACCAAAATATTACCGCAACACCTCAACCAGACTCGCCATTTCAATTGCCAGTAGTAATGATGTTTTTTCATTATATTAAATTAATCGCTGGACGTGGTTAATGCTCCGTTTCGGGATGTTAATCATTTTCAGAATCTGGACTGAAAGAACACTTCAACTGATTTCAGTCTCTTTTAACTCTATCAGTCTCATTACTCGTTAGTAGCGGAGCCATGAAACGAAAATGAATGCGAAATTATATTCAAAACTTAAATTTCTGGTCTCCCAAAGACCTCGTTGAATGCCAATATTAATTTGAATTCGAATGGAGTTAGATTATCAATTGAATAGATTAATTTTGGAAATTCTTATAATTATTTGATATGTATCAAATTAAATTGAACAATTCTTGGCTTATAGTCAATAAAGTCGGGAAGATGTTATTTATCTTCATTGAAATTGAGAAAAACCCTGGCATTCTTTGTAATGTGAAACATTTTATGATTTATATTATGCTAGTAAAAGATGTACATATAATTAAAACTACAAGAAAACGTTTAGTTATCGCTGTTCATGCGAATGAAACCAAAAATAAATAATTTTTAGTTTTCTTCATTCACAATTTCGAATTTCAAATTAAGAAAGTATGTAGATATTTTCGATCAAAGCGTGAACTTATCAGCTCAAGTGACACGATTCACTTCATTGTTCAAAAATAATTTCAATTATTGAATTCAAACGGAAATATCATCTTCAGTGATGAACTGTATGAATCACCAGATACAAAATCAAAAATTGATATGGTGACGATATCATCGGTATTTCCTAGGTTTTTCAAGTAGACATGCTACTCTGTATTTAGATTTGCAAAATTTGCACAAACTAAATTGTGTTGTCATTTTCATCAAATTTTGAGAATATCCATCTGAATGTATGTCAATATAGTTCAATATGTGTATTACTATAAATTCTCTCATTCCCAATAGAAATTTGGAATACAGCGTGAAAAATTAATTTTACTGTCAACTAAAAATACAAATAAAATAATTGGAAATATAGAATATAGTTTAAAAATTAATGAAATAAGATTTTATTTCATTTATTTCTATTTATTTTATAATTGTTGAGTTTTCATGAATCTACTTTATTTTCTTTCTAGTATTATACCTAAATCATCGTTCTAAGTTCAAGTGTTCATTTCGAGTATTACTAATTTAGTTTTCATTATTTTGAATTCAAGTTTACATAAAATCCGATTGAAACTTGAAACGCACATGAAATGGCGAAAAATATGATATTTTGAATATTAAATTAATGATTATGGCATTCAACATAAAAACGTTTAAGGGTAAGCGTACTGTTTGATAAAAGTTGAGTAACTTGCATAATTTAATTGGCTACCCTTTAGCTGAAAGCTGAAATAACGCATCTGGTATCTTTTGTAATCGATTGAATATTGCTCGAAAGGAAGTTTAATTTTTCTCACGTATATAGACAGATTATCAGTTCTTTTATTTGACTTATATAAAAGTTACTACTCTTTAAAATTGATCTGATGTACTATCTGACAAGCTCTGTCAATCAAATCTAAATGACCTTAAAATACTGTTTATTCAACAGATGACGTGATGAAATCTCAGCTCCCCGCATGAAATGCACAAAATAGGTGATATTCGGCACGT
Source organism: Henosepilachna vigintioctopunctata (assembly GCA_030704895.1). Lineage (NCBI taxonomy): Eukaryota > Metazoa > Arthropoda > Insecta > Coleoptera > Coccinellidae > Henosepilachna > Henosepilachna vigintioctopunctata. The sequence goes on from JARQZJ010000129.1 coordinate 3,083,900, forward strand.
AGATCCTTCTAATTTGTCGAATCTTTGTCTAAAAGATTCCGACTTATGTAAGAATTTAAAACGCGATCGGAGCATCCGCTTTCTGGCTAACGGTCGGAGTTGTTTACCCGGATCTAAAAAGTAAAAGTGGTGATCCGCTTCAAAAGCAAACATAATTTGTTCATCTTTCCGTTTAATATTGAAAGAATTCTCGGGTGGATAAGGGGAAAGTTATACCGTATACACCAGAGGTTCTCAAACTTTTTTGTCACTTGTAGAATGTAGTGACTCAACCCCATTTTAACTTTTGAAAATGGGGTAATGCCTCGAAACAATGGACTGCCTTAGTCTGAAGTCATACTGACTCCAAACAAATGAGTTTATTTATGTAAAATTCCTTGAAAATATGTTAATGTGTTTTCTTATTTTTGGCGATAGAAAAAGAATTTGTGTATTTTGTTTAATGAACCTGCCTTTTAATGAAATCATATCCATTCTCATCGAATTTGAGTTAATGTAATTAATGATTCGGCTTAAAAACTGTTCATTCAGAACACGGAGTCCAAAATAAAATCTGAAAAGAAAAAGTGTTATTGTATCTCCAAAAATGAAAAATACTGAATAAAATATTTTATGGAAATTTTTTGGGATTTTTATGGTAATATTATGTATAACTAATTTTGTATAACTGTGTTTTTGTTTCTGATTCAGTGTAAGATAACATGATTGAAGATTCAGTACAGTTGGAATGAACATTTATAACTTCAAAAATGCAAATCAACAATTTATCAAAAAAAATATATATGTATATCAAGTAATATTATTAATATTACTTGATATATTTAATTACTAGTAATATTATTAATATAACACAGAGTTAATCGCAAATTTTTAATATTTGGCTTCAGTTTCATAAGTTGCAAATTTTCCTGTATGTGTTGTTTAATCTACTGTTTTGTTTGTTTGCGACTGTTTAAAACGTCCGAAAAATTTTACAATTGTTTGGCTCTCTTAATTTTTTGAGATGTGTATGGTATTAAGCCGACATTTTTGTTCTTTACTATCGAAACCAGATTCATTTTCTTTCAACTTGTAGACCTCCATTTTTTGCGCTGACGGAGACACCCACAAGATTCGGCCTTTTGAGAATCACTGGTATAAATGATATGACACATCTAAAGATTATCGAAACGCGGAGCAGGTTCATGTATTTCAAATTCGTAATGAACTTTACACTCATATGCGTTAATGTACAATATTCGAGTTGTTTTATTATATATTCATTTCATATTTTTTTGAGGATGTTGAATTTGAATAATTACTAGAATGTTTGCAGTGTACATTTGTTATTTTTTAGTTTAACCCGAGTTTTGGGTTAAAAATATTAAACGTTCTTATTTAAATATAATATTTATCTGGGAGGGAAAAATGAAATTTTTTTAAAAATATTTTAAAACATTCCGTGGTATGTTTCAAATTGTACCTCTATGTATCCCATTATTAATCGTTGCATCAGCGGCACAGTTGTTGAAGTGTTAACTTTTTATTGGTATATTATTTTATACCCTCATAACATTCGTCTAACGCTTATTGGAAAATTGCCTCGTTGTACATAGGAGGGGGGAGAATTTGCATCCCTGTGGAACTCCCGTATAATCTGAACTTAATATGAATATTGTTCGTCAAATTTGATTTTAGCATGTTAATTCTAATGAAGATTCAGTCATTATTCAGATGTTCTCAAGAGTCTTTGATGTTGGACCATGCCCTCAATAAAGGGTATCTAGACATCCTTATTTACATAAAAGTATCTCTCATATAATAATTGAATATATAGTTGATGATCCCAATGAGGTTTCCAACTATAGACCTATCTCGATTGTTCCTGTGTTTTCCAAGGTGATAGAGAAGTTGATGCGTTCCCAGCTGGTTGAGTTCTTTGAGTCAAATGGGCTATTTAGTGATAGGCAGTTCGGTTTCAGAAGAGATCTCGGAACTACAAAAGCAATTTTGAGTTTTGTGGAGGATACGTTGAGGTGTTTTGAGCGGGGATGGTACTCGGTCAGCCTTTTCCTGGATCTGACGAAGGCTTTCGATTGTGTATCTCATTCAGTTCTTATGTCGAAGTTCCGAAAATATGGTTTTGTTGAGGACAGCATTGCATTGATTTCGTCGTTTTTGTCTGATGATTTTCAGTCGGTGGTCTCCGGTGGACATTGGTCAGATAGGATAGCCCTATCCGTAGGAGTCCCACAGGGATCCATTGCGGGTCCAATTTTATTTTTGGTCTTTATAAACGACCTACCAGACTATCTAACTTCAAGAGTGATTTTTTGAGTCAATTTTATTTGCGGACGACAGCAATATTTCTGTTGGTGGGTCTGATTTGAGTGAGGTTCGAATTGTTTGTAACAGGGAGCGCATGAAGGCCGAACTGTGTATGAATGGTGACAAGTCAAAGAGCATGATTTTCAGCTTGAACCATCATGATAGTGCGGCTGATTTTACCAAGTGCCTTGTCTTTACCATGTGTTGATTCTCGCCTTACATGGAAACCACACATCGCGTCAGTTGCCGCCGGGCTGAGTAGAAGCATATTTGTGCTTCGCAGTTTGATCGCATCTGTGTCGAACGGGGTACTCAGGTTGGCGTATTTCTCTTTGTTTGAGTCTCTTCTCCAATATGGCTTGTTAGTGTGGAGTCATTGTTGTGGGGCTAGGGAGACCATTTTTAGACTTCAGAGGAAGGCAATCAGAATTATCTCGGGTTCAGACTATAGAGCCTGTTGCAAAATTAAATATAGAAAATTGCAAATACTATCGTTCCCAGGTTTATATATCTTTGTTTCCTTATTATACGCTTACGAAACTAAAGATTCTATGTCTGTGGGTAGTGGTTTTCATCAGTTTGCTACCAGATTTAGATCTGACATTAGAATTGATTTCTCTAGATTGAGCAGGTCGCATAATGGTCCGAATTACTGGTGTTGGAAATTTTTCAATGGATTGCCTCATAGAATCCGCACCTTATCTATTAATAAGTTCAAATCATTACTGAGGGCTATTTTAATTGAAAATGTTATCTACTGTTTCACCGAGTTCTCTCGTATAGATTTCTCCTTATACATGTCTTGATAACATTTTATTTGTGAATGTATGTATGCAGATATTTGTGATTGTTTATGCTTTTTATTTATATTTTTGACTTGTGTAAAAACAACTGTATGATGTTTTATTGCACCAATAAACTACTACTACTATAAAAAAAATGTGTTGCGCCTAATCCTTCTTCTTCGAAACTGTAATTTCTTAAACATTGTTATTTCCAGTCGATATGCGCAGATAAAATCGTGATAGTGATTCGTATGAATAATACAGATTATTAAGAACTTCATAAAGAAAACCAAACTCTATATCCGACAGATTTATCATTCAGATAAATTAAATTGTTTTCGTGTAACCTTCAACATATAAATCCAACAAATTACGACCAAACAGTTGGGACACTCTTTGAAACTCATACAAAAGTATCGGTGATAGTAAATTAAGTAGTTCATACACTTAATAATACTTTTCCTATTTCCATTCATTCAGACCTTCTAATCTTGTCGAAATTAAACGCTAAATTAGTAGAAGGACCATTTCTAACGCGATTTGCTTCTGGCATCGAACAGAAGAGGAGCGCTACAAATAAGGCAAAAGTTAATCAAGTAGTCTACGTATCCAACTATATATAGGCACGTATCTTTAACGACAAAACGTAAATTTCGCAATATACCGCTGGTTAAATGGACTTCCGTTACATTAATTGAAATCCTAATTAATTGAGCAGGTGCCGAGCAGCTTAACTGGAATCCTCGCATATTTGTATACAATGTGGGCAATGTTAATAGATCGTTAGATTGAGACAATAATTAAGAATCATTGGGGAGTGTCGTTTTTGAAAAAATATTAGTTTTCTGATTTCAATGGAATGGTGATGAAAGGATGTAAAAGACATCAAGGGACATTTCGAAAATTGAACGAATAAATAACATCGATATACAATATATCCAAGGATTAGGTACGTCAGGGAAGAAATTATTTATTTTTAGTCCTGATGGAAATGTGATTTGCTCAAAAATCCTAGATTGAAAAAAAATATTTCATCATTTTGTTCTCAGAAGCTGCTTCATTTTATTTTCAATTTTATGCGAATCCCTATGAATTTTTGCAAATAATCTTGTAGTTTTTTTACCTCAAATTATCTGAGCAATATATTTAAAATTGTCATACGCCAGTTTTTTTTTCAGTCAAATAGACATATTTTGTTTATATATTCGATAGTGTTGGCGTTTACTTGATGTAAATCCATTATAATTGAATATAAACTTAAATTCAAACACTTGAATTTATGATTTACACTTTATTGACTACATAGCATGACGCGTTTCGTCATGCTATGTAGTTAACTATTAATTAATAACTTACAGAATAATAACTATTATTAATAATGGTTATTATTCTGTAAGCATCTGAAGAAGTCATTTGTAACAACGAAACGCGTCATGCTATGTAGTGAATAAAGTGTAAATCATAAATTCAAGTGTTTGAATTTAAGTTTATATTCAATCATATTTTGTTTATAGTCAATAACAATAATAATAATTGAAAGTTTTGTTGAAAAATTAAGTATAATGGAAAATACACCTGTTTCACTACATCCTCCACCAACGTCAAGATTTCTCCATTCTTTTTCTGAATTTTTTTGAGCGTTTGTTGCCAAGTTTGGGGTAAATGCATTGACGACATTAATTATTCATATCTTCGATAATATGGTTTAAATTTTGTTCTTAAACTTGCTTTTTTAGATTGCACCATATAAAATCAAAAATTGTGAAAATTTGTCTTTTACTGGTCCATGTGGTCTTATTCGTCGTTTAGGAAAATATTTGTTCATCAATTATCGTATCGATAGAGCCATATCACTTATTTCTTAGAAAGATTGATTATTTTTAACATATCTTTGTCATTTTTTAGACATCAAAATGAATGTTCGCGTACCAAGCATTGTCTGAGGTGGAATCATACAATTTATGTCAATTACAGCAAATGAAATGTTATACGTTCTCCTATAAACTTTATATGAAATCGTTATGATGGGTGTTGTGATCGATGTGATGTCTATTTTGATCATCTATCAGTGATTTTGACATGCCTCTCAGAACAGCGAAATGGGTTGTCGTGAGATTTTCATCAACTTCTGTTTACTACATATTTTCTTATTTATTATTTTTTCTTTAATTGGAGATCTATCTACTGAGAATAAATATATATTTTTTCATTTTAACGAAATTTTAACAGTAAAGCAAGAGACATCATTCTAAATAGTGCTAAGAAACTGATATTAGGAATGTAGGTACCTTATAAACTTTCGTGGATATATTTTTATTGCGCATTGGTAAAGCCTCAACTACTACTTGTATCCTCTTTATGTTCATTACCTCACTAAATCTAGAATAACTGTTCTTTTTAAATAATTCAGCTCGCTTAAAAGCTAATTCACCTATCATCTTCTCTTGGCCCGGACGGTTTCTGTGTTATCATCTCCAAAAGAGTTCTCTCATTGTCTTGAGAGGGTTGAATATCATACGTTTCTTTCGATTCTGTAATTTTAGGAATTCTCTGAAAACTTATGGAAACATCTGTGTTTCGCAAATACTAGAGACATGAAGGCATAAAATGAGTATAGTCTTGATGAGAAATGAGAGTATGAGTCCCGAAACATTATTGAAAGCAGTATAGTTTAGACTCGTACGTATGTTTAGAAAGAAAAATAGGTAAATATGCCTAATTATCTAGGTTAAAGTAGAATGAACAAGAAAATAGGACAGTGAATGAATACTGAAACCTTAACAACAAATGTTGGCAAAAGAAAAGCTGCTTTTGGGAGATTGGAACAATTTGGTGAATCTCAATCACAGTCTTTAGACCTTAATTTCGAAGAAGTGTCTGTACTTGTAGAGATAATTAGTGAAGAAAAGTTTGACATTACATTAACATATCGTTCAGTTACTTTTAAAATATGTGAATATTTTCTTTTATGAAAATATTCACATATTTTATATTTTCTTTTTATTTTACGTTTATTTTATAAATAAACGTTATTTCCCTTTGCTACTTATTTACTATTTTATGTTATACTTCCAATAATAACTTCAGTACATTATTTGCTTTTCCCTTTTTTTTTCATTATTTATATTTCCCTTTGCTACTCATTTACTATTTTATGTTATACTTCCAATAATAACTTCAGTACATTATGTGCTTTCATATACTGTATAACTATATAAATATTTTTTCTTTCAGTCCTCATCGATGAAGACATTGAGAACGGCGAATTCCAATTCAAAACGCTCAAAATCACCGATTTCGGCCTCGCCAGGGAGGTTTACAAAACGACAAGAATGTCCCAGGCCGGCACCTACGCGTGGATGGCGCCCGAGGTCATCAAGAACTCGACGTTTTCGAAAGCGAGCGACGTGTGGAGTTACGGGGTCTTACTGTGGGAGCTGCTCACTGGCGAGACGCCCTACAGGGGAATCGACACGTTGGCGGTAGCTTACGGGGTGGCGGTTAACAAGTTGACGCTTCCGATTCCGAGCACGTGCCCCAAGCCGTGGGGTGAACTTATGGAGAGTAAGTATATTGCAGTTTGGGAGCATACGTTGTTTAGATATATGCTATGCTGTTCGAATTAATTGGGACAAACATTTTTTTCTTCGTTTGAGTTACTGTAGTAAGTATGTGAGTACCAGGGTGGCCCAAACACCCTCACACCTGCTTGTTTACTACCTGAGGTGACGTGAGGGTTCGACTTTGACCATCATTTACATTCTGACCGGTTTTACCTCGCCAGCAATTCATTCAGTTGTGAGCCTACCGGTGCGACAGTTGGTGGTTTCAATTTTGATAAGTGCTGTATTGTCTTGCCCAAAGATGGATATCACTCCGAGGAAGCGTTCCAAAATTATCGCGCTTAATGAACTGTAAGAGATATAGCAGAAGCTGATGGTGTGGGAAAGTTCAGCGTTTCGAGAATTTTAAAAACATTTGAAGCAAGTGGCAAGTGAAAAAAAAAAAGGAAAGTTTGTGGCCGCAAACGCAAAACTACTCAAGAACAGATAAATTGTTGAAAAGAAATAGCAAAATTAATCCGAGAAAGACAAGCACTGATCTTCGAAGGTATTTAATGGTTTCTGGTGTGGAGGTGAGCACCTCAACTGTGCGAAAACGACTGCTCGAGGTTGACCGTAAGGCAAGAAGACCAAGAGAAAGCAACTGCTTACCTAGAAAATGATGAAGAAACGTTTGGCATGGGCCAAAAAGTACCGTGCGTGGACTGTGGACGACTGGAAGAAGGTGTTTTTTAGTGATGAGACACATTTGTTTGTTCAGGAGTACAAATCAAGTGTTGTTAGACGAAGTGATGGGGAAACTTTGCGTCCTGATCACATCCAGCAAACAGTAAAACATCCTTCGAAATGTTGTGGGGTTTTTTCACAACCAATGGCACTGGACGATTAGCTCCTATAACATGGATGATGAAATCAGTTAAATATATGGAAATATTGCGCACCAGGATTGTCCCATTCATGGAAACGTTTGATGGAACATTTCAGCACGACCTGGCTCCCTGCCACAATTCCAAACAAGTGCAGGTCTTTATGCGTGAGAATGAAATAAAAGTACTCGATTGACCGGGGAATTCACCTGATCTCAATCCCATTGAGAATTTATGGAATATTTTGAAGAAACGACTGGCAAAAATGGATTGCACTACAAAAGAAAAAAATGATTGTAAGTGCTATTCATGTGTGGTTTCATGATGACGAATTGAAGAAAATCTGCGCTACGGTAGTGGGATCGATGCCTAGACGAGTTCAAGAAGTTATTTTTTGCGAAAGGAGGAGATACTTCATATTAATATGAAGAATTTACGCTATTTTGTATGTATTTACTTCATTAAAAGGTGAGATTTTACGAAAACATTGTTTTTCATCCTTTGCCCTATTTAATTTGGACAGCATAGTAAAATATTATCGAGAAATTTTTCATCAGAGGACATGTTAGACATTAATTGACTCTAGAGTTTAGAAGTCTGAAGTAAAATGTAATTCAAAGTGTATTTCATGAGAAAACAGATTAAAAGTTGCATACACCAAAGACGAAGGTCAATGTATGTTTAGTGAATCTTTAAAGTCTTCTGATTATGTGGCATTATGTAGTGATACATGTCATTAGCAGTTGCTTAATGACATATGCAACAAGCAATTCTATCATAACACCGATATCGTGGTATATTGACGTCGATTATGTGCAGGCATGAAAAACTTACTACATGTATCTATCACCTATTCATCTCAATCTTACCAAGTCCTTCGAATGCGAGTCACATGATATTCCTTAAAGAAGCTTTGAGGCTGTTGGTATTAAGGGGAGTCACTTGGCTGGATTGCTGCATAACTTGATAACCGTGAGAAGTTTATCGCAATACCATATAACAATGGAAAAAAGATTTTTTTGCAAAATCAAGGAAAAATGAGTTTAAATGTGGTCTTCCACAGGGAATAGTACTTGGTCAGATGCTTCATAATATACATAAAGGATTTAAACAATATGGTTGGCGAAAGCATTTGCGATACCTGTATTGTTTCAGGGACTAGTAATGTACTCAGAAGCAGGTATGGAAATGATATGTGTAGAAATTTGAGCGGGTTCGGGTAACACCAACTATTACTCAATGTTTTCAAAATAAACGTTATTCAGTACAAAAGTGTACAAAAATGGCAAATGAATTGTCATAATTAAAGAGTTACTTCAAGTGTGTCGCATGCCAAGTTCCTCGGAGTATCGATTGATGAAAATTTTAACTAATAGAAATAGATTTGCCTCTATTTTGATTGTTTCTTATGGAATTGGGTACATATATTCAACATAGTAGGAAAATTTTCCTCGAAAACATCAACATGAGAAAAACACACACCAGAAATGATATACGCATTCCATTCAAGCGGCTGAACACGGGCAGACAAAATTGCTTGGGTTCAAGACTACAATCATCTGACCGCAGAAATTAGGGAGGCAGGGATTGCTTCAAACTTAGCATAAAGTATCTTGGAAAGCGCTTGAATCTTGAAACCTTCTGTCTTGAAACTGGCTGTTTAATATGGTCTATTCCTCGGAAGAGTATTTTCTTAACGCTTTTTCAAACTAAAATGATTATTTTATATAATTAGCACAATGAAGAAGTTCTCATCATGCAAATAATTTGTTTGGTTAATTAATGAAGGATTAGACATTGAGAATTGTGGACAGTAACATCTTCTTTGGGCGAAAACATCAACTATTTGTATTTCACTACATATTAGCAAATTTATAAATTAACCAAACACTATGACATTACAGTGTATTTTTTAGATATACTGATTTTCCAAAGTTGATGTCGAACAACTTTATGTTAAATTGAGGATTGATGAGGCCGATACTTGGAGAAAATTAATATCCATAATGAAACAATATTTAGAATTTTCTCATAATCTAATAAATACGCATGACGCGTTTCGAAGTACTACTTCTTTATCAAATGCTGAATTAACAATGAATTAACTTTATGTTCATATTATTTTTAATTTTACTCAACCACCAAGAGTATTTTTGAAACTTTTGGTATTTATCAATGCTACCCGGGTTGTACCCATTTAGTCAAAGAGAGTAGTCTATTAGGGAAGGAGGTTTTAAACATAATTGAAGCCCTCTTTGCTTGCCAAGAAGCAATGGGTTCTCGTATTTCTGGATAGGAAAATATCTACACCATAGGCAATATCCTATATTGCCTATGGTGTCAGGATAGTATCAAGAGAATTAGAAAGTCCAAATGATCTAGAAGTTAAGGTGCAAACGATTTGTTGCTATCTCAAAGGAGGTGTAGAGTTTGTTTATAGTTTATATCGATACAGCAAAAATGTCACAGCAATTATGGAATGCCGTTCATGGGGGCGATGAAATGATTGGAAGTTCGACATCTGCTGTTGATACTGGGGTGCAACATTTTCACTGAAGTCAAATCTAAACTTCGGTGGAGATATATACGAAAACAGAAATCGTTGCTACAGGTGAGGCTACCATCGAATTTGTTTGGTTAAACCACATAGGACTATGCAAAAAAGTATTTGACTTCAATGAAACTATGTTTCTATGTAGACAATGAAGTTGCCACAATAATAGCTTTGTTCGCGGTAAGGATTCTGAACCGATTCAGAACTAATTCATAACTAATTCGGGATTGATTTAATACGCATGCTTGGTTATGAACTGGTTTGGAATTATTTCGACCCGCGAACGATTTTAGAACTAGTTTAGGGAATTTTCATGTCACGGTTGTTCTCATTGAATAATATGCGGGTCATTCCACGTCAATTCAACCAGAAAATAATGATTTTTTCACCAACCACCTCAGATTTTTATGAAAATTGGTAAATATGTTCTATTTATGAACATGAAAAACACAACTAAATTTTAATTTTTTATCACACATAGTTTTTGAGTTATGGCACTTCAAAGTTTTGGCGTTTTTAAATTTCCGAGCCTCGGATAAGGCCAGATAAAACGTGTATTGGACTAGAAAATAATTTCTCATCCACTTATTTAACCTCCTATCTTGTTGAAATTTTTAAGGCATGTTCTTATAACTATGAGGAATTGTAAAAAAAATGTGACAGAACCCCAAGTAAAACACAAAATATTCAAAAAAAATTATGTGTTGGACATTATGAAGTTTTTAAATTACAAACAAGGTTTAGCGTAAAATGTAATATCTCGACAAGGGAATGAGATAATCAAGAACTTTTTTTTTCCTAAATTATCTACATGAAATGGGCTTTAATTTAATAATATAAAAGTTTTGTGTATTTGCCTCCTTCTATTTATTAAGAACATTATAAGTTACAATATAATACTTACGCATATTATGAGGTTCTCCTGCTTACAGTTAATGGGCACAGCTGTTTAATTATGAATAAACTACACTTAAATATGTGGAAAACATAGTTCTCTGTGAAGGCATTGTTAATGAATCATCAGCTTTTCAATTAATACTACACACCCCTTTGAAAATTGATATGTCCTTCCCGTTGAGGTATGAGGTTGCTCTACTACTGCAAGGATGTGAGGAATCGGCACATCACAGATATCATCTCGTTTTGGCCAGTAAAATGAGGAGGATGGTCCTGCTAAACGAAGAAACTTCACTGTTACGTCCCTATCTTCTTTGGAAACATTCGTTATTATTCCAAAGTACCAGAGATTATTGTATTTGCAAGCGATATAGCGAGAGGGGTACAAATCTTCTTTTACATTTGAAGTCAACCCTCTTCTTAAATTGTATGTTAGACTAGGCTCTTCATCAGTACTGATTCTCCTTGCTTCTAATGTTCCAGAAGAGCTCAGTGGTCTATAGTTGTGAAAACTTCTTGTACCTGGAAGTGTATTCAATTTTTCAAAGCGTTTTTCAAGCTGGCGGCGAATGAGATCTGTTGAATCTTTAGAGATGAAGTGGAAATTTATTTTTCAAATGGTGGATATGCAGAACTGATAAAAGGTAGTTGCAGTCAGTATTTGATCTTGAAGAGGCCTTTGGAGACTTGCTTTTCTCGCCAACCTTTTAACAGTTCCTCCAATACCATCACATTCCGTTTTCCCATGGCTTGTAGCGAAGAATGACCACTAGGCTTTGATTTTAAAGTCTTTTTCATGAAGTGAAAGATTCATAAAGTTACATTCATTTTTGTACTGTCCTGCGCATCCGTCACTGAAATAGTGAACATCCGTGACATTGAAAATTAGAAAATGTTCCTTAACAAATTCTAACAAGGTTTCTTGAATCTTATAAACCATACAAACATCATGATTTAAGTCATCGGAAATTATACAATGTGATGAGACTATTTTTTTGTCATCAACATACATGTTAATTATAACTGGGTGAACAGTGCAGGAGTCTGAGGTCCAATGATAACCCTGTACCTCATCTTGAATCACAAAAGAGAAATTCTCGCTGAAGTCCATTGAAATTATGGCTTGATTTGGGGCGAAGTTATCCTTTAGACTTTGAAATAGCTCGACTGACTTTTTGCAATATAAGAATGTGGGATCAATTTTTCTATTTTTGTTGTTAGTTCATCAATAAATTAATCAATGGTTGAAGTTTGAGTTATCATCTGTGTCCTGTCTGTAGCTACCTACTGTTTGAATTCGATCCTATCTTCTTCCACATATTTAACATAAGTTAATTTCTGACATTCTGTCTGTTTTAAAATCCCTACACAGCACTTATTGTCCATTTCTGTAGTATTTTTATTGTATTTCAAAGGAAGATAAATTTTTCTTCTTTTACAAGTGCATAATTCATACACACACACCAACACAATATATAAAGAATATCTTAAAAAAAGTTCCACACTAATGACACTGTTAACTCAAGCTACACTTGTAACTGACTGGCTCATATTCAGTCTCTGATAGATACACACTGCATGGCAAAGCAGTTGCCTGTCAAGACATGAAAATCTCATGATACAACTTGTTCAGAATAGGAGGCAGAGTTTCTGCCTGTCTATTTCTGATTCCTAATCCATTACAACATGATTGTTGACTTTTGACAAGTTCAACTAAGCTTATATGGGATCATTTAATATTGAACTAAATTAAAAGATATAATTGTTTTTAATAAAATGTTTTTTCTGTTAAATTTTAGACATTATTAATTTATGCTTTTCATGCACAGTTTCTTAGGTAAAAATATTTTATTTGATATTAAAATGTCTAATTATTAAACAATATGACCCATGCCGTATACCAAAACTATCGTGAATGCGCAAGTCAAAAAAAGTCAAAAAGCAAAAGTTGCCAAACTATCGTGAATGCGCAAGTCCCGAACTTAGAGTTCCAGATTGATCCTTTGAACCGGTAGAACCAATTCCGAATCGATTCCGAACCAGTTCCAGTTTATCCGCGAACACAGAACTGTAACTAAAAGTTCGGAACTAGGTGATCCGCGAACGCCAAAATTCAAACTACGCATGCGAATAGTTCTGAATCGGTTCAGAATCCTTACCGCGAACAAAGCTATTGTCTCAAAACTCGGAATTCCATCGTCAAGCCAAGGCATATACATCAAAAATTTTTTCATCAGACTGTTTGTTGCTCCTGGAAGAAATCTTTTATGATATAAAAGGAAAAAGTATGTCAACAGGCCTTGTCCCATTGAAAACTTCGTGTTCTCACTATTTATCTTTATTTGAAACGTTCTTTAAGATATGTCACGAATTCGCTTTGTTTTGTTGTCTCCCATTGTATATTGAAAATAATGGTTCAAAGTGGTGTTTTTGATAGTGAAAATGATTGAAACCTTGGAAAATAACACTAAAATTGTATTTCGTTTGCTAATTGCTCCACCGTTAGCTTTTCTTTCAAACTGTTCATATGTGCATTTATAATTGTAATTACCTACTGCTATCGAAACAATTAAATAATTTTTTCGTTAAATAATAGTTTTGTATGAATTTCAATTACAGTTTCACATGAATAACAATGAATTAGTCAACATTTGAATTAATTTCACGTTCAGCGATAATGGACAAATGTTAAAAAGTACTTTGTGTAATTATAATGTAAATTTCTCATTCGTAAAAGTATTTGTAAGAATTATGTGAAATAATAATAGGAAAAAGGCTGTAGAAATTGTAGACTCCACCTGAATTTTCTAAATAAATGTCGAGGCATAAATTTGTACCGACAATTTTTGATAATTGTCCATTATTTTTGAACGGGTAGGTTTGCGAAACTTAGACAGGTTGAATTATTTATGACCACTTCTTCTCATGAACTACAAGACGTTTTTCCGGAGTTAAGGAAAAACACCATAATGTGCTCGAAATCGAAGAATAATAAAGGAATATAATAAAAACATAAAACAAACAATGAACATTTTCATTTGCAACTCGTTATTGCTATAATGTAATTGTTAAGTTACTATACTTTACTTCAACAGTGAAATTGTTTAATTTCCTCCGATAGTAGTGAATTATATTGCAAAATGCGAGGGATGTTTCTAATGTTCTGGGGATTGTGCTATAATTAAATTACGCAAGATTACAGTAGCTATTGGTGCCAGACGAGTTGTGTTATGTTTGCGTTTTCGTACCATTGGTTTTGTATCTCTGGAAGACGCAGCAACATCAGTGGATCGGTCGCTTTAAAATAGGTCTATAACATCACTAGAAGACGGAATAGGTACACTAAAAGTTCAATGTCTTACATAATTGTTTGGTTAGCAAGGTTTTGGTGCGCTGGGTGCCAAGACTGTTAATACCAGAACAGACACTAAGTAGCTCTGATACTATCAACTTCAAGAACTGCTAGCACGTTACGGTGATGAATTTTGGCAACTTATTTCAATCTTGAATGGCGAAAAGCTGAAGAAGAACCTCTAGTTAAGGTGCCTGCCTACAGTTCCGTCATTTAGGAAGGTAATGCTTAATGTATTCTGGGATTGCGAAGCTATAACTTTTATGGATTATCTGGGGAAAGTTACTACAAAACGCAGAACATTATTCGAAGTTATTATCGGTACCACTGCGACAGGCACTTATCAAAAAACACCACGCAAAGTTTTTCAACCGTTATTGCAACAGGATGATGGTAAACCGCATACCTTAAGAAAATTGAAGGATGTTTTGAACGATTTCCGGTGGGAATTGTTTTCGCGCCTACCTTATTATCCTGGTCTTGAACCCAGAGATCATAATTTGAATCCAAATTTGAAAAAAAAACCGTTGATGTGGTCGATTTGAAAATTTAACTGACGTAAAACATGCCATAAATAAGTGGATTGGATATATGAAGGAAAAAATATGTTTTAATGGTGATGAACGTATTCAGTTAAACGGAGATGTTGATTGAAAACTGCATTATAATATAAACGAAAATTAACAAAATAGCTCAATTCCCAGAACTTCAGAAATATTGCTCGTTATAACTAGTTATAATCAAAAATTGTTAAATTATTTCATGGAATAAAGGTAAAATATGACACTCTCCGACACTACAACTAGCGTGCTATTTTCTAAGGCAATCCAAAGCTTCTCCTTCTCATACATAAACTTCACATTTCATCATAACACCATCACGGTCGCGCCTACCGTCCTAATTGAGATGCAAGACGCACAGAGGGAGCTGTCGTAGCGCGCGCTATAAAATGAAAGACGATCGAGGAAGCACACAATGGAGCTTTCTCACGCATAACAATGAGAAACTATGGGTATTTTTTGATGTCTGCAGGGCGGACTTCGGTTTTTTTTTATCAAAACCTCAATTGAGTTATCTGCTCCTTCTGTTATCGAACATATAATTATCTTAAAGAATACGTTTACTTCATCCTTACTCTACTTATCTTTTTCTTTCATACTAGGTATTTTTGCTTGTTTTTTTTTATATAGTCTCTTACGTCATATTCCTTGGGAGTTCTACATTTCTTTGACTGGTTGGTGTCTTGCTTCGGGCAATATACGTGGATTGTATTTATACGTTGGTTCCACCTTGTTTACTTTCTTCCATCCTGTCCCAGTATTTTCGACATGATATTGAGTCTTTTGTTTCGAATAGTTTTTCCATCTATGCTTCTGTCTGATTTTTCACTTTTTACTAATATTTTCTACATAATGTGTGCGTCTTATGTTTTGATCAGTTTTCTACATCTACTAGATTCTCTATATTTCTGTTCTTTGCTCAAAGTTATAAGTTAAAAACACGATTTCTTGCAGATTTCATTGTATTTATACTTCTAGGTGATTTATTACTTCATACCACATTCTGGGACATGTCGATATTCTACTGACTTATCTATAGTATGTGTGCCCTTAATTTTTCTATGTTCTTGTCATAATATTAGAATTCTATGATATTGTTATATACATTAGCTGTTCTAATGATAATTTATTGATTGTTTCTTTTTTCTGAAACGGAAAATTTTCTTTCGTCATAAGTCGATGTAGTAATTTTGTATATCTTTAATGCCATTTTATAATCTTTCTTCGTTATAATCTTACACTAAGTGAGCAAATTAATTTTCAATTTGTCAATTTTTACTGATGGACTGAAGAATGAAAGCAAATATTCATAATTTAACTACCAATCGAAAACTAAAAATACGTGTTTGGATTTTCGCTCACTGCAATATAAACTTAGAATATACAAGAAATGATCTATCATCATAAAACAATGAACAATAAAATGAAACAGATTTATTAACTACGTACTAAATATAAGTCAAAAATTTCAAAACTCTTTGAATTTCTCTCCATTGAAACAGATCTTTAAATATAAAGTGATAAAAGAGCAAGAAGTATCGTAACAGTTGACCCAAAATACAGTTAAAACTGTATAGTTTTAACGAAACGATTTTATTTTCGGATTCATAATTTCTTCATTAAATTAAATTAAACGCTTGGCTTAATGTTTCACGATTATATTTAACAATATCAATTCGTCAACATGTTTCGAGCGTGAGCTCATCTTCAAGACTTGATCGCGTTCATATTGTTGAATATAATCGTGAAACATTAAGCCAAGTGTTTAATTTAATTCAATATTTAAATATGTTTCACCCAGAGTTAAGCGAGAATTCAATCTCAGACATAATTTATTCATATAATTTGAATATTCGAAATACATATGAGGATAATCGAGTATTTAAAAAATTAATTGCATGATATGTCGAAACTATTTGCATTATTGTTAATTCTAAAGCTGCTAATAACATTTAAGCTTTATTATATAAGAGAATAAGAAATACACTATAAAGCTTTCTTATGAAAAAAATAAATAAATAAATTTTTCCCCTTACTGTATATCGTTTGTTTATTTTCTTGTTAATTGTTCAATTCAGTCGATATATTATCGAACTACTCAATGTCAAAAGTTTATTACAAATGATTTATTAATGGTATTAAAATCTTGATAATGAGTTAGTAGTCCGAGAAATATGTTGAGAATATTAAACAATTTGAATATTGTGAATTAATCGATACATTTTAATAATGTTCCATTTATTTTGGAATAACATAAATATTAAGAGGACTAGCATTTTTCACTTAGAAATAGAGCAAGTAAAAATAATTTTTATTTGTTTTTTAAACATTTTTGTGATTATATAATCTGTAAAATCCTTTTTTACTCATTTCACATTGCGAATACAATCTGAAATAAGAACCTGGGTCCGCCTCTGATAGGGAATTACAATAGCGAGACAAAGCGAGAACACATTACGATTCTGGGGAAAACCAAATGTCCCTAAACAAACACTGCGTTATCGAACTCCAATCATACTTACGTCGTTTGCAGACTAAACAGTTATAATGGATCTGTATCCTCGATTAGTTACATATAAGTTTTATTTCTTCTGAAACGGACCCTAATAAATTTACTTTGCGGGTTTGAACGAAAACAAATCCGAAATAAGGATTGCTCTTTCAATATATCATAACCAGATCGAGAAAAATAAATTTTCATTTAGTTTCGAACTAAAAATTATTACTTAAGATATTTATTTTTGGTCAGTATTGATATAAATTCTTGGTTTCCTTGATTCAGAATTTGATGTTTGGGTATGAAATATATAATGTTCAAATTGTTTCAATAATAATTTCATTTCTAATGAATGATCGTCATTTTTTTTATTTTAATCTGTTATTTACTCATTTCATCAGTTGTGCATTACGTCTACAATAAAATTTCGCACAAACTTTTATTTTCCCATTATCTTTTTCAATGATCTATGCGGGAAATACCAATTACGTTTGTTATAAGTGAATATTTAGCAAATAGGTTAGTTGATTTTCTTCCTCCTAAAATAATATCTTAATCACTATTGAGGCTTTTTGATGTCAGTTCTAAAATATTCTTAATTATGAAGAATGTTCTAGGACTGATTGATTAGTTGGGAAAAATTCTAGAAGAGTTATTTGTAGTTTAATAAATCGATGTTATCGGAATTTTTTGACATGTATGAATGTGAATTTTTTAAATCTTTATCTTCAAATATTTGGCTTATTTACAATTTTTTTGAATATTTAATATCTCTTAGATAGGATAAGAACTATTTTTTCCTAAAAAGAAGAATATTCAGTTAATAGTGCAGAATTTTATTTCATTTGCAATTAGATCTTTATCAACTAAGAGGCCTTTAATAAACAAATATTATAATATATATATATATATATATATATATATATATATATATATATATATATATATATATATATATATATATATATATATATATATATATATATAAATATATATATATATATATATATATATATATATATATATATATATATATATATATATATATATATATATATATATATATATATATATATATATATTATATATATATATATATATATATATATATATATATATATATATATATATATATAATAATATAATAATATAGAAAAGTTTAATGTAGTTAAATTTAGAACTTTAACTTTGATATGTCTTTCTATTTGATGGTATCTTCAAAAAGAAATCTCGTGTGTTTTCGTTCATATTTTGTTATTTAATACGTATAATCGTTTAATAACTATTAATAACTAGTATATTTAATGTACATCATCTTCTGAAGTTACTAGAACATGTCTCTGGCACTATTGATTATAAAGGACCTTACACCCACTACTCACCACTCTGTTATAGGATTATTATTTTTAAATATTAATAGATCAAATGGAAAATAAAATTACTGCAATATTGTTGTGAATATTTTCATAAGATGAAAAAGTAAACATATGTGGAAGGACAAACTTAATCTAAGTTAAATGTTTGTTTCGGTATTTATTTATGGTATTACATCAGTTATTTTCTCTTCCATTTACTGAGCAGGTTCAATAATGTTTCATATGAGCTTTAACAAAAGTATGTAATGAAGGTTGAATAATATTAATATAAGTATGTCTTTAATTTATTGTTTCCTTGTTTTGCAGAATGCTGGGAATCAGATCCACATCGGAGGCCTTCTTTTGAGCAAATCTTAGAGTCTCTAGATTCGATTGTACATTCTTCCTTCACTCAGACACCTCATGAAAGCTTTCACATAATGCAAGACGACTGGCGACAGGAAATAGAAGAGGTTCTCTTAGAACTACGCAGAAAAGAAAAGGTAAAAATTTATGTTAATCTTCAAGCAATAATTGTTGAAATTATGTCATACATGTATGATTAAAATTCCATTTCAATTCTTTTACCTGCTTCTTTTTGAACATAGGAATGCAAAACATTTGAAGAGGTAAATTTCTCCAACTAAGAGTGAAATATGTAACTTAACAGTTTAATATTTGTTTAGGAGTTGCGTTGCAGAGAAGAGGATCTCCAAAAGGCCCAACTGCAACAGAAAATGCAGGAGGAACAGTTACGAATGAAAGAAAAAGAACTGCAAAATCGAGAATTCGACCTGTTGAGAAGGGAACTCAATCTCATTATTAGTCAACAAACAACCCCAACACCGATAAAACGGAAAGGTGAATAATATTGAATTTTTCAGTAATTTATATAAGTGTTAGGGTGTAAAAACGGTTTGAAATAGCTATATTCAACTTGCAGCTTTCTGCTGCTGCTGTATGAGTAGGTTGATAAAGTAAAAAATCACATCCAAACTGAACGAACTTTTGTAAAGGTTCATATGCTACTTATTTGTTTTTTTATATTTGACAAATGATATATTCAAGGATTGACTTTTTCTTATGGTGTCTTTAAAATATATATTAAAGCAGTTGACCTCACAGCAGATGTCTCCTTCCACCATTTTACATTCGAGAATTGTAAAATTGTTTTTTTATAAGATGTAATTTTTTGGAGAATTTTGGTAAATATATATTGATCTTTTTTTCAATAGTTATGCCATTGAATACTTTCAATTTTTCATTTTAAAATTAAACCATCATTATTTTTTAATAATTGAATGCAGATGTAAGTCGGACATAAAATTATATAAAATAGTCTCTTCAGTATTACACTACTACCTAATCCCACAATGCATGTACCCTTCACTCATTATTTTCATTATTATTATTAAAAAATCCACAGTAAGCGGTATCACCGATAATCTGTCGATTATTTACGTCCTGCTGTAATACTAGTATGCTTAGTTTATGTTCACTCGACTGCGATGATAACTATCCAATCTGTTTGAAGTGTTAGATAGCCACTGTTCGCACCAAGATACGTAAGGGCATCAGTAAGAAGTAAGGGTATCAAACCACAAATTCATATTCAATAATGGCCGTATATTTGTTTTATAGGCCTCCAAGAAGAGTGTACAAGAAGACCCAAAAGCACTTCCATACCATATATGCGATGGTATTAGCTTGTTTTACAATCTTTTGAATAAAATGCTTCCAAATTAAAACTCATGCAGACCCCCAGATCACCAGATCATTCAGTGTCCTCAGATGTCTACCTCCAGACACATCAACTTGTACATTTCCACCTTAACATATATTCTTTAAATATTCTCAATTTTGCCAAGATTTTTGGTATAAAAATAACAATAAGCTGTAACGGATATTCGAAACAGTTACTCCTGCCATTCGATTTCTACGAATTTTTTATTGCAATCATGCAAAATATGCAAAAATCACATGAATACACATAACAATCACACATAAATAAATGAGGAAAAAAATTTTGAACACACAAAATTTTAGTCTAGTCCTTTAAGAGATATTTAGTCACATTCACACAACACAAAAATATGACTCCACGATGTATATACATCATTTTGTACATGTTCAGTTCTAGTGGCATATTTTTCCGTAATTTTTAATTAATCATTTATCTTTAATGAATTTATTAGTTCTTCTAATTATGTGTTTTTTCAGGCAAACTCAATAAGTCTAGATTAAAACAAGTTAAAAAGGGACCTGGCACAACTATAAGTTACCCATCAGACTTCAGGCATACAATCACAGTACAACACACAGTGGACACCAAGACAATATCTGGAGCCATAACTCCTCATAGTCCTCCAGGGAGCCCTGCAATACCTAGATTAAGAGCAATAGCACGTAAGTACATCTTCTAGTTAAAGTATTTTCTCGCACAGCAAATATGAATGTGGATCAATTGAGTACAAGAAAACAAAATGAAATCATTATTATATTTAAATTAATTTAAAGTGTTATGAAAAATAACTAATGAGAGTACATATCAAATGAACCAATAATTAAAACATTTGGTCATTATCCTAATGTAATTTACTATGCATTATCAAAATATTTTCAATTTTTTTGGTAGTATCTATCAAAATTTTATTTCTTATCTTTTACAAATACATCACTCGTATTCAATTAAAAATATTATATAACATCAAATGGATTCTATCTAATTAAACTTTTTTCTATGTGTTTACTCTTATGTGTATGTATACTGATTTTGTAGAGTCAAAAATACATTTTGAGGCTTATTTATGTTAATAATGTTAATATGAATTACATATACACTATCTACCATACCATATTATGTAATAGTATGAATTTACATAATACTCGTATAATCTTTAAATTAGTACTTGGAAAATTGAAAAAAAGAATAAATCTTGCTGTTTCTCTGCTGAATAATTGAAGTGATCTTTCTTCTAGTTTTGAATTTTTGTACAGTAGACAACCTACCTCACCCTGAATTGAAGTCATATTTTAGGTACTGTTGTTGTACCTTTTTCATTGTATTTACCTTCCACTTTCATATTTGCTATCTCACTTGAAAAAGTACATCTTTCTATTTTTTTTATCATTTATAAAACAATTAGATTGCAATTTTGTGGTCGTTTTTATTTTTCAATTGGCATGGTTTTTGTTATTTTTGAGAACTGCATGGAAAATTGCCATGTAGGTAGACAGAAGTGTGTGTTTTCCATTTTAATTTGGATTGTGTAAATTAGATGCCCGTAAAATACACATGTTTTTCTTTCAATTTTTTTTAACGAAATTATTGTACTCTTTTTTTTTGTCTGTTAATACCCAGAATTATTTGTCCATTAGATTTAGGAAATTTCTCAACAAAAATGAAGAGTGTTTTGAGAACATTTTCAAAAATGTTCTGGCTTGATGTATACTGGATTGATGGTTAAATTATTTTTAGATGATGAATATCTAAATTTTAATGTTATTAAGATGGAGTTTAATTTTGAAACTTTGAATATATCACAATCAATTCAAAATGAAAAAAAAATAAAGAACTCAAAAATGTTCATTCAACATTCTCTGTAATTTTTGCATACAAAAGGAAAATTGTTTTATATCTCATTTTTAAAATTTAGTTATTTCATTTTTATACTTGATGAATATTAAATATAGTTAATAAAACTATATTCTTAGCAAAACAATGATAACTGAAAAGTTATAAAATAATTAATTCTAAACTAAAGTAACCACTGTATGAGTGTTGAGTATGTCAAATACAAAAACTATGGGCCCTATAAGAATAAGTATATAATCAGTGATGTTAATCTTTTTAATTAAATGATCTCTTGCCTTTCATGATAAGGTCCTGAGAATCAATTATTTTATATTCATTTATGAACACGTTGCAAAACATACACTTCATTAATAAACAAAAACTATTTTCAATTAAAAAATCCGGCTATTCTCAAATCCACAAACCAAACATCATGGACAAAGAGCATTAAATTTTCAGTACCAGCAGATGGAGTCAAGGGTAAAACCTGGGGTCCTTCCACTTGTCACCAAAGAGAAAGGGGTCAGATCACTATGCTTAGACCCGCTCAAAACCGTAGCATATTCTCAAAGAGCGCCCCCAACTTGGACAAGACGCGAGCACTGTTAGGTGGCAAATCGGTCCACGAAATAGGTAATAGTTCACCCCCTAGAAACAGTAACAATTCGCCGACAGATAGCGTTAAAAGTTCCGGCTTTCAAGTATTCCTAAGTAAGGCTCTGACGCCACTGAGCGAAATTAAGAGGTTTGGGCTTAACACCAGAAATAACAGCCTTCCGGTGGGCAATAACACTTCGATGATGGCTAAAAAAGGTCTGGGTAGCAATAATCGACTGAGTAGGTCTATAGGTAACATTGCCGACTCGCACTACGAGTCTATCTTTTCAACAGATAGCTTCGTAGTAGCAAAGGGTGTTAGTAATTCAATGGATTTCAGTGATAGAGATGACCTGTGAAAAGGAAAATAACAGTTAGGACCTGAAAAAGTTGAAAGTGTGAGTTTTTTAGTCGATGAACTTTCGCTTACACTATAATAATGCATTTTAGGCATTTCTGACAAAACAACTTGTCAAAACAAATGATATTCAGAAATCTAGACCGATGGTCAAAGATATAGGTTAGCGTAAAGTTTTTATTGGATTAGATAATATAATGCTTCGTAAAAGTTTTAGCTTATACAACTTTTGATTTTCTAAAATTCTGTTTTAAGTTTATGGGCATGTACAAAAAATCGCGTGTTCCAAATGATGCCTTGGAAATATTTAGTGAAGGTAATCTGTTATCGTTGATAGGAGCCGAATTCAGGAGCATGTAAATGGCAACAGAAACTATCTAAGGAATATTCCACTTGTTTACCTATTACATACAATGTGATGTAGTACTTGTCATCTCTTTTTCAAATCAATATTAACATGCCTTTTATGGAAGGTGTATCTCGATTTGTTTAGCTTGGCACTTGAATGTACGACCTATTGATAAGACAAAAAGCAAATTGCATTTACGGTATCAATATCGGTAAAATTATGTTGAATCTAATTTAATGCAGATTTCTTTAGATGAAATCATTCAGAGAACGAAAAATACGCGGTATAAAAAAAGCTTGAAAGGATAAATTGTAATATGAACCGAATAACCAACGCACCGCAAATATGGATTATAACTGGCCCAAGAATCTGTTTGACATCTTTTGAACAGTATATTAGAAAATACCTTTAAAATTTGAAAGTCGAATAATCATGTTTTCGTAAGAATATCACTTCATTAGATATGACTACAAGAACATATATAATGGCAAAAAGCAATGAATATAACGGTTGTCTACAAGAACATATATAATGGCAACAAACAATGAATATAACGGTTGTAATTTTATGGGTTTTAAATGCATCTGATACTGAATAATCTGTGACAGAGTGGAAGAAAGAAAAAGGATGAAATTTGCGTGTAATGATCAAGTTTTCAGAAACAAATAAAGCCTGTAAATAGCTTGTCCTTAAGTTTTTGCCATTGACCATTTTGAAACAATCATATTTCAAAATGAACAATGACAATTATTTATAGATGATACATTAATAATCAAATTGACGAGGCCTATTCCGAATGCAATTTAATAAAAATTCTAAGAGATACAAATAATGCACATTTCCACCAACCGAAATATTGTATCAAACGTTTTGCTACACTTTTGTAGATTTTTAAAATACCACATTGTATTGAAACACATCATGAAAGGTATTATATTTTTTATATTCGATACGATTATTCATTACATAAATAATTCATGGTGAGTATTTATAACTACATGAATCGCTAAATATTCGTTTGATATTTCAATTCAGAAGTTGTATTCAGTTTGAAAAAAAATTCGTAATACATAACTTGTTAGAAGTAAGTATTTACTAATGCTAGTCACAAAAATATTGTACTAGAAATTTCTAGAGATATAGTTTATTTTTATCTTGTCAATACAAAAAAAATCATATATTTTCTAAGTTTTAGTGAAAATGAGGAATAGAGCAATAATGGTGGAGACTTAAGTTTATGTTATAAATTCGTAAATGATATGGACAATGTAAACCAATTATCTTAAAAGTGAGAAATATAATTCATCTCATTTCATATTTGTTAATTTGAAGGTTGTTTTGTCAGATATGTAGAAGCGAAGTTCTATAGATTGATAAAATTATGGAAATTGTCAATATCTAATAAAAACTCTTGCCATCTCTTTATTATAAGATTGAAAAGACAAAGTAATAGACCATCATTTTCAAACAAATACAAGTAGAACACTAGCATATGTTATCCAAAGGTTTTAGGTTAAATTTAGAAGTGGAATGTTTATTCATATGAATTAAAGTACTTGTCTTTTCTTTCAGTATATATAGAATTATAAGATCAAAAATTGAAAAAACAATGTCTATTTTTGTTCATAATTATATATTAAAATAAAAATTTTTCCCTAAAGGCATATCTGTGGAAAATTTACCACACAGCATTTGTAAGTTTCCTATTTTTATTTCCTTATTCAAACGTGTTTATTACTCCTAATGTGATAATTTTGTTTTTAGAATTTATTTATTTTTACATTTTCTTTAATTCATTATTTCAATCATCGGTTTTTGTACAAGCATTTTCATTGAATCATTATTTTTATTGACTTTGCATTTTTAGTACTCGGTATATTTAAAAAAAATTATTGTAGTATTATTTAATTTTTTTAAGTTTGCTTGTCAATCACATCAGTTATATAAGTAATATTATGCACTATCGATTTAAGTTTTTTTATACTAGCATAAATATATTTTCATTTTCATCTATTTTGTCGAATGTATTTCAGATGGGTTTGCTATTATGGTGATGGTTTTAATTTGGTGTAAACTTGATTTTGAATAAATTCTGTATTAATGTTTTTTACTTGCTGTATTATTTTCAACACGCATGTCCTCTTATGGCACGTTCTTTTGCTAATTGGTAATGTCTATTTGTAGATTATTTTAGTTTCGACATAATCCTGCATAGTTCTCATCTAATGATCTCAATAATTTTTGTTGCTGTTTATATAATATTTTGAATTTTAAGAAATTAACTTAACATACATATTATTTTGCCTGCTCTAACGTGATAATAGTTCTATTTTAAGCTTATTATTGTAAATTAACAATTTTAACATTGATTGGAACAAATTTTTAATTTTCATAAGAATTTGTATATTGATGTTTTGTATCGATGAAGGTGGGTATTAGACTCAAAAACAATAAGATCCTTTTTCGATTGTGAAGTCATTGGTTGTGGATAGATATTATTAAATTGCAAAGGTAGAGTTAGATGAGGACGTGGCAATATATCTCAACACATCACACATTAGGTTGAGGAACCTAATAGTAGTTGCCTTTAGTTGCTTCAATTCAACGAGAATATTCTAAGAGCTGGTATTAACAAGTCCATTTGAAGTGATAAATTACTTCATTTAATATAAACAGGGCTTAAATTTTCTGCTATGATTATCATTTTGAATGAATATAATATAATATGGATTATTTTCTAGGGTATTTTTAAATATTTATATGTTTATGTTTATATCGTTTTTAAATCTGGAGATTTGAAATCTTATTACGCAAAAGTTGTATATTTTACACTTGTAAAAGTTTTATCATTTTAGTTGTATCTAATTTAAACATTTAAAACAGGTATGAATTTAATTTTCGGTTAACTACTCGTATCATTATGTGCTTAAAAAAAAGAGACAATCATAAATTATATCCGTAGGTTAAATGAATATTGATGAAAAAAATACTTGGATATTTATACTATAGTGATTGCCATCTTCATTTTTAATTCTTATATAATGAAAATATAATTCTTTTTTATTGAATAGGTCCAAGAAATGAGTCATTACATTTTCTTTTAATTTAAGGATGATGAAATAAAGTAGCACAAAAAAATTGAATTGTAAAAAATATTAATGAAGTTGATGTTTCAATAGAAAACTAATATTGAAGACTTACTTATTTCATAATAATCTATATTTGTAGGTAATAGAATAAAACTATAGGCAATATTTAATCAAGTATGGAAAAGTTTCAATGTTTCAAAGGTTAAAGTAGTACATATATACTAATACATAAATTAACATAAAGTATAGTTATCTATCATAGGTGTCTCCAACCAATGACTTCCTCACTCTTCAATTTAAGAGCGATCCAAATTAACAAGGTTGAGGAAGTAAAAGAAGAAATATTTGATTAAAAGTAGCTTATTAGCTTTTATAGGTTTATGTCGCTTAGATTTGATAAATTAGTGTTTTTGTTTTAATTACATAACGACTGGATCGATTTTGTGTTTCCACCGACAGATTTTGTGCCACCTGAAGATTGGGGACCTGAGTATCCTATACCAGGGACGATAAGGCATAATGTGCCTTTTCCTACGTTATACAGTGCAGAAGGTAAGTGTAATGAATTCCATAACATTCAAAATATTTAATTTAAAAAATATTTATAATTTTGTTTACGGCAACTTATGAAATATTAACAACAGGTTATCATGGGATTGAATTTTATATATTTAAATTATAGTTAGTTTGAAATAACTACTTTGTAGTTTTAAATTGAAACATATTCCTAATTTTTTCAATCGTTTACTTAAACATGAGAGAAGATAAAGAAAAAATTTACATGAATATACTGTTATATGTATTTTTTTGAACAATTTTATAATATTTCAGTTAAATTAATTTTTTAAGTATAAGTGTTTAAAGAGATAATATTGTACTGCTTTTATTTTTACTGATATTGACTTGATATTGAAAATGTCTATATCATGAGCATATAAAAGCTTATTTTTAATGTTTTAATAAATCAAAAAATCATTTTAGGTCAAAGATCAAAGCCAAAGTTAGGTATAGTTGAACTTGTACTGTACAACATTGCTGCCATGCTAGCAGGAGTAGCTTCAGGTTATGACGTCAGATTATCGAATGTAGCACCATTTCATCCTAATTTACAGCCTAATAGGTAAGGAAAAATATTTCTTTTCTCTAAAGTTGTATGTATTCAATTGCACTTGTTCAAATTTCTGGATATTACTATAGAAGATGATTCACAAACAAAATTATAACAAATTCCAATAAGGAATCTTGTTTGCTTCACTCTATTGAAATATGGGTTTGAATTGTGTATGTAAAACTAAGTCAGAATAAAGTTATGATTATAATTTCAGATTTTAAACTGAAAGTTCATTTTTAACTCAAATAACAACTATAAGAAACAATTATAAAGTTGATCATATATTGTAATGAACTTTATAAGTAAAAAGCTTTCCTCAATCAAACTTTCAAGTATAAATTGAGAAAATGCGCTATATATTTGGTGGTTCGAATCAGTTTAGACTGAAAACATGTGAAATATTTCTAAAATTAGAAAGTTTTAATTTTTTAAACTAGAAAAGTTGTTTTGTAATCTCACTAATTCATTGATTAGAAACAAGTAGAAATTTGTTGACTTCTGACTTTGCAGTAAAACATTTTATCATATTATTTATATATTCCGTGGTTATAAAAGATTTTATTTCAGATCTGAATTTTCGGATCTTCCCGCGTGGAGACCCGTGGAAAGTCAAGATTATGAATATTCAACCACTTCAGGCTACAACCACAACACGTATCATGGTCCCACAAAGCATTACCGTCCTATGTTGACTGGCTCACAACTCATTAACCTTCATCAGGAAGATCAGAGGCCACTTCGGTTTACCGACTCACCCCAACATCACCCACCAAACCCTTCGCCAAGAAGAAAATCCAGTTCAACAAGTAATGACGGCTCGGAAATGTATGGACCATATGAAAGGAACGCCACTATTTATATTCCTGGTTAGTAGTGTATTTCAATATATATTGATAGGGAAAACATCCGATTTGTACTTGAGTAATTGGGATGTGTCTAAACTGTAGCTCAATTTTAATGGTATACAGGATATTACATAAACATGCGACAAAAACTCAAGAGCTCATTATTAGTCCTATTCTAACAATATTTTGTCCCATGATGAATTTTTATAAATCCATTTGTTTCAAAGATACATGGCGAACAACATTTGCGACAGAAACAATATTTCATTATAAAAAAATAACTTTGAGAGATGTTATTTGCTCAATATAAGATAAATATTCGAAATTACTTTCTCCAACCTGGATACAAGCATTCAATCTTGTCACTGATTCAAAATCTTCATTGACATTCTTGTTATTGAATTCAAACGCCAAAGGTCATTTCTATTGAGAGACAGTCAACAATTATTCAATTTCGCAAATCGTTTATATTCCCCTCGTTGTTGC
This sequence comes from Henosepilachna vigintioctopunctata, assembly GCA_030704895.1. NCBI lineage: Eukaryota > Metazoa > Arthropoda > Insecta > Coleoptera > Coccinellidae > Henosepilachna > Henosepilachna vigintioctopunctata. Next base: position 3,113,045 of record JARQZJ010000129.1, read on the forward strand.
TGTACTCTAAGTCTACTTACTCTATGTTGAATATAATGGATTGGTTTACCTCGATGAGTCTAACGGTGACTTTCAATAACAATTTCTTTTTACCTTTTCTAAATATAGTAACAAACTGCTCAATTCTGAGTATATAATATTCGTTCAAAACAACGAATCAATTGAAATACAAAGGAAGGACAAACTGATATCTTTAGGAGTGACACTAGATGCCATTTGCGATGGAATTAGCTCGTCACTGATGTTACGAGCTCAAATTCAATGGAGTTACAAATTCAAATATTGGAAAAAAATCTTGGGCATGTCCTACGTACGTGTACACATTGCATCCTCGCAGGGGTGCAGCAGCAAATAACCACCTTAATAAGCTTGAAATTGTTCAGCAAACATAGAGCAGAGTATTTACAAAAGGAACTTGCGGTGAACTTCAGATTTGGTATTCAAGAGAAGTGGGATATTCGTTGTTAGACACATCTGCGTGTACACTTATTTATTGTTTACTAACCAGCTTACCATAAGGAAAAAATTAATTCACTAAAATGTGGTGGTGCAACATCTTACATAAACAATATACTGCAATTATTGTCGCGTATGGTATATCCTCCAGAATGTTACGATACACTTCGTCAGTAAGCCTTTGTAGCAGAAATACCACAAAGACTTACTAGTTTAGAGAGTCAACTGAAACTCGCTCACAGTTCCATATATATACTGCATAGATGTATTAGGTTCAGAACAACGTGTTCAGTGACAGACACACAATATCAGTTATGAGAAATTGCGAATATGTTTGTCAAAAATTTTGTTCGCGCTGAAGGAGTTTTCAAAACTAGGACAAAATGTTCTTAAAACAGCTCAAGTTAAATCCCTTAAAGTTTTGCCACATGAATAAATAACATCTTTAATAAGTATTCTATTTTCTATTCTTACTTAAACAAGCAATAACTTGATCAGTGATATTCGTGAGATATGACTAAACACTAGTATTCTATAACAGCTCTACTAGTTTAGGTTCTCTTGAAGACTCTAACTCTAATTCATTTCAGGGGATTATCAACAGGAAACTGTTCCTTATCGACCAGAGAATTTCGCCTATACTCACTTTGTAGATCAGACCTATGGGGGATACAGCTCCGAATACTCTGGAACGAATACAACAATGTATGGATATGGTACGGACTACGCATATGACAACCCATCTAGTATTAGTAGCCATAGCGGATCCAGAACTCCACAAAGGTTACCAATTCACAACCACAAAAGAACGCCATCTAACGTTTCCAACGCAAGTTCCACAAATATTAGTGGATCAAATGTGAATCCTAATTTTAGGTTAGAGGATGAACTCACACATGCTCCCTCTAATTTAATTCGCAGGCCGGTTTACGATTACGATTATAATCATTTTCCTAGGCAAAACTCGCATGAAGTTAGTTTTGAGCGTCCTAGCAATTTTGAACGCCCTACAACTTTGGACACAACTACAGGTTATACTAAATTACGTTCCAGTTTGAAACGTAATAATTTTCAAGCTAGTCAAGGCCATTCTGGAGGTAATACGCCTACCAACCCTACTCCCCCTGATAGTTTGACCTCTGATGATAGTTCATACGTTTCGGCAAAAGATAGTAATAGTTCCGTAACCAGAGTTAGATTTTCACCTACAACATTAATAGATTTACCTTTACCTGGTCAGGCTCAAGATAATACTCCTCCTTTGCAGATTAGACGAACTAGACCAAGGCCTAGTTTAGCAGAAATGGAAAGGGAATTTTTGTCATAATACAATAATAAACGAATTAATATATTGCATAGTATTATAATTTGTAAATATCAATTTTCTGCTTATCTCTGTTATGAGAGTTTTATTCAGGTTTCCAAGTAATTGTCGCAAACATTGTTCACACACACACACACATATAAATCATTTTAAAATCTGAGATTAATGAAGCGAACATATTAGAAGATTATATCAACGAGTATATGATATATAGTCGCAACCTTGTGCATTGCTGGTAGAATAAAAGTGTCTTTATATTGTCAGGTCATATATATTGATATAACCTACCTGGTTAATGACCTCATCAACTGATCTCTATTTTTCCAATGAATATCCTCTTTATATTGTATATAAAGCGTGAATGTTCAACTCGAAAAAGACTTATGTATGTGCTGTTACATAAGATTGGGATTACATATTTCAGCACATTAATTAATCTGCCAAAATAAAGCCTTACTTTAGAAGCACTTCATTAGAATAATGATTTTTTGTATATATTAATACAATTTTTTAATTTATCTTAAATGTTCTTTACTTACATACTTTACAAAGTATTTAAATTTTATTAATATGTGAAAAAGAAATCTGCAATCAAAAAAATTGTGATTCTACTAAAAAATCCCTCAGTTATGGGCTTTATTGAATTACTTGAGCTAAAATGATTTTAATCACTTTAACTCATCGTAAAGTTGAATTGAAGAAAATTTTTTTTTGGCTTATTATTAGTACATTGTTTATTCTACTTTTACTATGTGTATAGATGTTTATAGTTTGTTGCATTTTAATATACAAGGAAAAAGTGTTATATTTCCTGTTTTTACTATTTAGTGATAGAATACTAGTCAAATGAAATATTTTTGCGATATAGGAATGGAATATACTCTCATTTCACAGAGATAAAGTAGTTAGAATATTTATTGTCGGCAAAATTCAACAGGAAAGATTACTATTATGTTTATCAAATGGGGAGGCTTATCTGGAAATCACTAGACTTAATAATTTTTGATGAAGAAGCTACGCATATTTCTGAAAAATGTTTGTATAATTTTAAACCGTCAAATTTTGGTTTCTATTTATTACTTGGATCATGAGTTGATATGATCAACTAACACATTATACAGGTAATACTGATTATCATTATATTTGAATTTGAATTCTTATCTACTTAATAACAATCATTGTAAATGACTTTTTTCAATATGTGTACTTATTTTTTTCTTGCAGAGTTCCTAATTAAAAATTCGCAATATTAAGGTTGGATATAGGTTTTTACTGAACCAGAAATTATATTGGTGTAATAAGTTTTAACAATGCTCAATATTAACTCAATGTGATGTTTGAAACTTGCATCATTTAAAATATCAATTAATTTCTATGCTTCAAAAAAAGAATTTAGCTGTGATTCTGTGGATGATCACATAATTTTATTCACAATCCATAGTGCCTCATAAAATATCCAAATTTTTGGGGGTGATATGTAATCTTGTATAGTCATTTTGTGCAATTATAAAATTATAGTACATATTTTAAGTTATAAAATGCTTAGAAACATGCAGGTGATGCCTTAAATTTTTGTGGATAATTTTAAAATTTTGTAAAATGAAATACACACAGAGAACGTTACCTTCATTATAATCTTATGAAATTTTCACAATTGAATCAGATTTAATTCGCTGGATAAGAATCCGTTTAATGTGAACGCTAACAAAAGTGTTCATATTATTGTTGAAATTCAAATTCATGAACTTATATATTTCTGATTCATGAATTGTTGGAAAAAGTGAATATTTCTGAGAAAAATTTGCTAAAAAGGGATTTTCAGCTAATTTGAACATATTGCATGAAAACGAGTGATATTTTTTCTCATTTATATTCTCAGTTAATTTAATGTAGAGTTCTCCATGGAATAGATTCAACATTTTTAACTTAATTTCAGAACTCAGTGGTAATATGAGAAAGATATTTTCAGTCCCAAAATAGATGTCTTCACCTTTTATAAAATTGAGAAGTGAAATAGTTCAAAAAAATTAAAATTCATGAAATTGAAACTTCATATGGTTCCAGAATAATGAAGTTTAGAATCTGGAAAGAGTTGAAAAAGTAAATTCCAATACCAATATAGAAATTATTGTTAAACTTATGTAAACTGTGTACTTTACTAACCGAGAATGGAAAATGAAGAAATATTCACTCAACATTTACAATGTGCACATACTAAAATTATGATGCTAATGATATCTTTTCAAATTCACTATTAAAAGTAGGTTTTGTAAGTTTATACTCATGGGCTTATCAAAAGCTCTAGTATTAAAATTCCATAACATGCTTTCTGCGCATAAGAATAAATAAAGAAGACTTCATGATTTTCAAATTTAATAATAGTTATGTATTTCCAATTGTTTCACTACATTCCAATTTTTATTTATATTATACCTTACAGCCAGAACTTTTCAACAAAAATTGACAAAGAAAAGTATCCAAAGACTTTTTTATGCAATTTTTTTACATAGAATTTTTATGCAAAATTTACAGCAAATTCATTAATTTAATAAAATATTTTAACGAATTTGATTAACGGTTATGTAATCATGTAGTTTAGTAAGTTATTTGTGAATAAAACGCTGCTAAATCCAGTTTGTCTCCATGAAAATGTTTTTCGTGTCATATTAGTTTCTATATTTCAAAATTAAGGATCAATAAATAATTGTTTTTTATCAAATATTTGAAAATATACATTTTTGTCGACACCAACTGATTCAGTATTTAATGAATGTATGTATATATTTATAAATATTGAGTATATATTGATTAAACTTGTAATATTGGCTTCCATCAAAAAATCATGTAATGTTCTATTTATTTTAGGTTGACTAGTGTACATACATTCCTTTTATCATGAAAAATGATGCTTAAAATACTCTTGTAATTGTACCAAACTGAATAGATAAATATCAAGTATGCCTTTCATTCATTATTAAGACAGTAATATACTTAACTCAAACAAAAACTTAGACCTATGAAGTGAAAATTGTTATTAAAAATAAATAATTGATTATTAAAATTCCTTTTGGTGAACTGAATTTTATATGCAATAATTTTGGAGAAAATTCAGAGAAACGTTCGCACTTACTCATTTGCAAATGTTAGTTAAGCAAAAATACTTAGCAGTATTCTTGATGGCTATCAGATTTAAAAAAAAAACTAACGTAGTTTTTCCCAGGGAAGACAAGCCAGCAACTAACAGCAAATGTCTAAGGTTTTATTAATATAATCAAGAAAACACAATTTCCAATTTTATTTCGTAAAAACAAAAATATTATAATAAAACAAAAAAATTTACAACTGAATAATGATGTAAAAGTTGTACAACAATTCAAAATTTCAATTACAAGCCTGAAAGAGATGATAACCATTCTGTTTAAAACAATACTGTACAATTTTTGTATTGGAATTATATTTTGCATAGAGGTCTATTAAAAAATGTTATGATATATAAAGTAATATTTGAGTGAAATATTCCATAGAAAAAAAAATGTCAAATAAATTAATTTAAAACATTTGTCCAAGAGCAAGAACTTCAAACTGCTTCAACATGAAGCAATTTAGTTCTATTACAAAATTCATATTTTATTTATTCAAAGTTGGAAGAAAATTTTAATAAACTCTTCTCTTCCAAAAGAATTTGTATACCTGAATTTATTCCACTATCTACTTAACCAATCAGAATACAACCTCGGACAAAAACAGCCTTCTTTTCTTCAAAGACTAAATTTTGTAGGATTAAATTCCCTGGAGAAAAATTTATTCATCAGTCCTGAGCCACTTTGTCAACACCAAATCAAATAAAAAGTAACATCAGTATCTGAGAAAAGTTCACAAACGATTTCAAACCACTTCTGGGCAACAAGAGAAACGAACACTTTCGCGTTGAAATATGCGTCCTAGAAATCAACAGCGCAATACAAAATGCAAATTTTCTTTGGTAAAACAGAATGAAGTATTTAATTTGTATCAGATAATAGAAATGATAGTGAATGTAAGTATGATGCAAACACGAGATAATAACGTTCTTCATTTAGGATGAAAACTTTCCAATAAATTGCACCCTATCAAACACCAAATTTGATTCCCCAGTTGCGAAGAAAACCGTAAAGCTGGTCCAAGGACAGAATGATCCGCAAACAAAAATCGTAAGGCTCCGAGACGCACGTTGTTGCAGTACTTAACATCTGATCGATGTTAGCCGATGGTAAATTGGCCTTGACGAACATCAATTGCTATTGCTGTTTTCATCTAGCGACATGTGATTGCTGTCTAGAGCGGCTGGCTGGGTGGTAGATTCTACGACTGGTGGTTTAAAGGTGGCAGCATACGGAAACCGCTTCTGGCATTCGTTAACATATTCCTCTATCTGAGCATCGCAACTGCCGAACGCGCCTTTTCGAAGTGCTTGTAAAACATTTGTACAATTCTGCAAAAAATTAATATTGTTCAATGTGTTTATAGCAAAATAATAGCAAATATATTTTTGAAAAGTTTTGGAGTAATAGAAAAAATTTTCAAAGAGAAAACTGAATATCCAAACCTAATCTTTCAATACAAAATGGTGTATTGATATTGCTGAATTTGTTGCTAATTGCATAGTGAGCCTCTTCAATAATGACGTCATTATCGACATAATTCAAAGTTATATTTTCCAATTTTCCAGTTTTTGATACAATTGTAATAAATGAAAACGTTATACATATTGATGTTTTCATTATATTCTAAATAAATATTCCAAAAATGACGGTTAATTTCGTCTTTTGAGGATCTTTTGTTCTTTCTCCTTTATTTGATGAAAATGATGATACTCTGGGAATGTAGAGAATATTTACCTTTTCTTAAGATTCTACACTAACTTAATTATGAGTATTCGAATACCGTTGTTATGTAGTCTATTTACCTTTAAATTGATATCATTATATTTATTATTGTCCAAACTAGTGACCAGATTTATTGCGGCGTTTTGGCTCTCCTTATCTAAGTGAAACATCATGGATGCACCTTCTAGCGTTGCCTCCAAACAATTACAGCGTTCTTCTAAAAACTCCTTGTTCAGCGTTTTAGCATCCCGGTTCCTGAAGAACTCTTTGGTTTCTTTTTCAACCACCTTGACAACTGAGGGGTCCCATCCGCCTTTATTCTTTGTGCAAACCTCATGGAATCGGATCATGCAGCTGTGAAGCCGAGGATTGCGTGGGTCAAGTCGATGGCACCGTTTTAAAGATTGAAGCATTAATAAGACTTTACCTAAAATATCATATAACGTAACAGCATTGTACCAATAAAACAAAGCATAATGTTATTGTTTTTTCAATAGAATTTGACAGAATACATGAACTTATTAGAACTTATGTCAGAAATAATGAAACTTCCAACTTTATGGGAACGAAAATGCAAATGTTTGAAAATTCAGAAAAAGATTAACGCTTTAGTAATCACAAGAGCATAAAACACTAACCTTTTCTGTAATATACTTCAAATGCCATTAAATGTGTTTCTATTCTGTCTTTTGCTAATGTTTGTAAAGGATGTAGAAATTTGATAGCTTGCTCTAGTGGTTTCTCTGTCTGAAAAAAAATTAGATTATTTTCAAAAGTTCTCTTGAATATTGAAAAAAAAAATTTTCATGGATATTAGTAATTTCAAAGAATACAACACGCTTGCTAATTAAATTTATTATTTTTATTATCAAATTAATATTTGTTTCAATATAAATGAAATAGTCAAGTTAAAGGGAGGGACTAATTCAGCCGAATCATATTTTGAGTGAGAGAGCACTCAAAATATGATCCGGCTGAATTGAATATGAAAGTTATAGGATACACAAGTACGATGATAACTACAGAATCTTTTTCTTATAGTCGATGTCTTTTATATATATATATATATATATATATATATATATATATATATATATATATATATATATATAAAATGAATTCTTGATTGAGGACAGCAGGCAGAAAAATAATTATTTGCCAATGTTTCGTCAAATTTTATTGACATTCTCAAGGCTTCAATTAGTTAATCTTAAAGAAGCGAAACCTCTACGTACTCGAAATGAAATCGACAATAACAATAATTAATGATTTACGTTCTATGAGAATGTCAAGAAAACTCGACGAAACGTTTGCAAACAATTAGTTCTATACCTGCTGTCATCCTCAATCAAGAAAAATATTTATAATAAAATTGAAGAAATATATATATATATATATATATATATATATATATATATATATATATATATATATATATATATATATATATAAGAAAATGAACACTAAAACATTCATTTGAAAAATTCAAATTATAGTAGTAGTTCATGGTGAGTTATTGTTCAGAAATGCTGCCGAGATAATATAATTAAACTCATTATTATAAAACTAGCCCTTAATACTCAGTAGTTTCTGGAGCCAAACTACAGTTCATAATCTAACATACGGTTATTATATACAACATTAGCAAAATATATTCAGATGATGACAGGTACCAAAAACTCTTTCGCCAGCTACTGTAAATAGGTTGTAGAATTAATAATGACATTAAAGATTAAAATAGATGTAGGCTTGCACTAGTACCTAAAATTCCTTGAAATAATAAATGCTGATAGTACTTGACTGTCTACAAGAAATAACTACATTCTACTAAAATTCACTCATAAAAGTACGTTCAACTAAACAAACACTAGTGGTAAGGCTGCTATTGATTGTGATTATGTAGATATAGAACCTTCAAGTCTAGAAGAATGTTATACTTATTAATTTTCAATATACAATTGAAATGTTCCTTCTGTTAGTTAATTAACCATGAATAATTATCTTGTTACAATTTTCAACAGCTATTTACCCTCTCCAACTTTTCTGGAACCAATTCGTCTAACTGAGGCGCATCTGCTTCTACGTCTCCTTGCTGTCTGGATTTATGGTGTTGGTCCCTCTTAATTTGGGCCTCTTTGGCTTGAGCACTTTCCTGTTCCGCCTTTCGTTTAGCCTTTCTCTGTTTGTTTCTTAATTTCTTCAGTTCAGATGGAGCCAGATTTTCTACAATAAAAAAAGAACATGAGTGATACCAATTTTAACAACAATAAATCATAAAAAGAATTGTATAGTAAATGAACAGCAAATATTAAAAATTCTATGCCAATACATGTAATTTAAAACATCAGTTACATATTTTATCAATTAACTTGAAAAATTTTCACCGTTTATATATAGACTTGTAATGTGCATGTAATGAATGTATAGAAAAAGTCAGAAATTCTACAAGAAATTTGAAAAAATAATATACAACAGAGAAAAGATTTATACTTCTGATACCTTATACAAAGAGCCAAATGTACTTGATATAATACAAAACTTTGTTAAGACTTGAAGTTATAACAAATAATCAGCAAAATAGGAATAAGCATTCTTTAGTAGATAATGAGCATGAGCACCAGCATTCTAGAGGCATTTTTTACTAAACACCCCTCTGTGAGAAATCTTTAGGGCAGAATAGTGCCAACTACATGGGTTCAGGATTGTACAATATGATGCCAGACCCATTAACTGAATTGAAAAATTAATGAAAAGTTCACACACTCGTGAAAAAATTATGAAGAGATTACTACACATACTACTGATAATGCACCAAATGATCAATATCAGTTTTTTGACTTTGTTATATGATGAAGAGGTTTTATGGTATTATAAATTGTTTTACTTTATTATCATTTTGTTTGATTTCTTCTTTGCAATAGCTGTACTTATGGTAAATGTTCTTTAGGTTAAGGTATATTAATTTCTTCATTACTCTCTTTCTTACCAATTAGTACAATTAAAGTGCTATACAAAAGAAAAAAGATAATTCAATAATGTTAATTACCAATGGTAATAAACTATTATTATAATTATTAACATTATATAATTACTATAAAATATTGTAGTTTTCTTAGGGTTTGATGAATTAATTTTTAAAATGATAAATTGTCATTACCTTTACACACTTTCGTAGGTATAATTTTTTCACATAAAAATATTGATATAATATGAATATTTTCATGTGAAAAATTGAATTGAAAGAAAATTGCTATAAAAATTGATTATACAGATTGCTGTAATTAACGTGAGTATTTAGTGCGAATGTGATAAAACAAAACTATTATTAACCATATTCAATTTACGGTTGATGAAGTATAAAGAAGTCATTATGTTGCTCAATTTTATCAAAGGAAACGCCCAAAGTTTCCGAGTTTTCTCACTCAGGATACTTCGAAATATCTTAGTAATTCCACAAGAAAGGCAATCTGCCGGTGATATTTGAATGCAAGGGTGTGGCACGTATTTGCCATGCCATCGGGCACTGGGTCAGCTAGTGGACGTGCATATAATTTTATATCAATTTTTTTTTCGAGAAAAGTGTTTTACCGTGCATGTAAAGAGAATGTCGGATCGCTGATGAGGTTCCATATCAAAGTGACTAATCGTTCTCAATACTGTTCAAAAGAGTTGTATTTTGCAGCCTTTTAGTAGTGGCTCCTTTAACTGTTCTGTCGAACAGCTTTCATTTTAACACTTGGAAATGAACAATTAAATGTTTTTTGCAGCTGTCATAATTAATTTTTTTATTATTCGCTCAGAAATCACTACCTTGTTTTGTTCTTTGCATTTCAAAATTTTTCGAACTTGAAGTTTTTGAATGTTTGAATAAAAACATAATCCTTCAAGTTTCAAACCCTTGGCTTGATTCCTTGTTTTGTCCATGTGTTGTCTTCTATGAAATGTAAAGGACGACGTGTGGTTATTTTATTTCATCTTATATATAGATAATCCTGCCATAGAGATTCATTTTTATAGCTGTAAATCTTAAGTTTACTTCATTTTTATTTTAACGAATGCCTAATTTATAATCATAAATTAATGCCGATTTTCACGTATAAAACATAAGGAACAAACAAGACCTACGTGCCGTACCGGCTGATGCAGAGTGGCAATCACAGAATGGTCAGAATTTCCATTGTTTTGAATTTTATAACCAGTTACCTTTTCATGTGAGGAATCACATGATATACCTCTTTGTTTTGATGACAAATTCAAGAGGTATATCGGTAAATACTACTTACGTGATGAATTTTTAACAAATAATTATTTTATCCTCATTTCTGACTTTTCTTTGTTTTTGTTTGTTCAATTTTGAAGCTTTTTGTTGTATGACTTTGACATGATCTAATGTGATATACTATTTAATACAATTTGAATTGCATGAATAAATATCTATGTACATTTTCTGTTTTTTTCTGTAGCAATTTCAACTCTTAGCGCTGTAATAAAATTTTCTTTTTCCTCGTATTTGAATCGAGTTGTTGAAGCGATCACGTTCAGCTAATACTTTATGGATGGATCGAAGATCACATCGGGTGCTTACAAAGACCTCCAATGGTTCGTGAAACATCAATTAAGAACCAATGATTTGCATGCTGTAAAAATGATAACGCTTTTATTTAAATTTTATTTCAGGTAGAATCAGCGAAATGCCTATGGAAATAGTTTTTTGTATAAAATAATCAACATTAGATCAACATCTTTTATGTTCAAGCACCCCACTGGTCGAATAAAATTCGGGAAAAAAGAAAAACTCAATGGACATATTTTGTCTTCGTAGTATGTTTGGTATTTGTTGGTCGTGGCAAGTCCAAAGGAGTGGCTAACGTTCGCCCATTTCCTTATCGGTTCGATTTATTTGCGACTGAATGATTTGTCTGAATGCTAAAAACACGAAACTAGCGTTTTCATTGAAGCCGTAAGTATCAATCGAAATAATTGATAATTGTTTCAACTGACAGAATTATAAGTTCAACGTTAATGAGTGAAGGCGGAGTACGGTAAGGTATGGCAAAACAATCTATTCGGAACATTCATTCCCAATTCGGAGTATTGATTCGTGAGTCACTTTTCTATCTATTTTAGCAAAAAAATGTTCATGTCCCATTGCCAAAAATTGGTTTTCCCGAAAATTTTCCATTTATTACATTAAAAAAATAATTACATTCAACTTGCGTCGTATACATTGATAAGAGCTTACTTTGTTTCGAAGTACTTCATCTTCAAGTGCAAATTCAGTTATCATCTGAGATGAAAGAAAAAATGAGCACTTACTTCGAAACGTGTTTTATGACGTAATTTTCAATATATTGTCGAAATATAATATGAATAAAATTTGCACCAAGTATCGGTCTTTTATTCAATAATTATTGCGAAATGTATGTGGTCATAACGTCACAAAATACGAAGAACGAAATAACAAATCAAAAATCTATTTCAACAGAAAAAAATCTACAGCTGATTCATAATATGTGCAAAATTTTTAACGTATGAACGTACGAAATAATAATATACAATGTACAAGTTCGTACATTGTACATTGTGTGAAATCACTTTCAGACAATTTATAGTCGAACCTAACATAAATTTAACACTAACAAATTTATTAGTAAAAAAAACGATATCTTGAAAAGCAATCGTGAAATAACTAAGATTGATTAGCAAATTTCAATATTTCATTCAAGTTTCTTTCATATTATTATCGATCTTAGAATCAATGATCAATTGAGATTTGTAAAAAATTTCCAGTCCTATTTAATTTAGACGACCTAACAATATTTTTATACTAAGTAAAACTACAACGTAATAGAATCAAATAAATTTGGAACAACCTTTTGGAATTTCCATTTTTACTCACAATTATAAATTTGATAACTAAAATATTTATTATTTCCATATGATCAACAAATTTTTGATCAAACACTGAAAAATATTCATCAAAATTAACAAATGATATGAAAGCATTATTTCATTCACGAATATAAAATATACTTCGAATAACTTCATATTCATAACTAATATACAATTTTAGGTATTATGTAAGTCAAGAACATTTTCAGTTTTTTCTTTAGTTTCAAGCATTTTAATTCATTGCTTTATACGTGTATATTAATGCTAAGAATGCAATAAATTAATAAATAAATATATGCATACGTAATGCGAGTTATTACGGACTATAATTTCCATTTGGAACTGATTCCCACGCTTATCGAACTATGTTGAAATAAAAAAAAATTAAAAAATCAATACAGGAGTTCTCGATAGAGGAAAAATTATACATTTTAGTCACTGTCGTAGCTACAGATGTTAACAAGGACGAATGGCTGTCCAGATAAATTAACCAACATATTACGAATTAATCAACAGATCTGCTTGTATGTAAACTAAACAAAGACTGAAGATTTTTATAACGACGGAAACAGTTGTGTCAACTCATAAAATTTTCTGATTCCAATAATGTTCTTGAAACCTGGTAATCTAGCTTTCGTCCCATGCATTTATTCGTTCGAGATTGACAATAGAAATATGATTTGGATGGTATTTTAACTTGGAAACGTTTGAAACTATTAATGATCATTCGTCATTAGAACTCAGAAGAAGTGGTATGAAGGAAAGTTTCTAGTTGGTTTTGTTATTATGATTCATAACAAATGTTATCATTACAAGGGGTACCACAAGAAAATGTCTTTTGACCCCTTTTGTTTCATTTATACATGAATGAAATAGCGAATTATCTAAAAACTTCGAATTATTCCTTTTGCGGACCTCTGTGTTATATGTTACTGGAGAAGAGTGGTTAAAGAAGTCCTGAAAAGTTAAATTTGTTTATTAAATTAAATTAAACTCTTGGCTTAATGTTTCACGATTTATTTAACAATATGAAATAGTCAACACGTTTCGAGCTAAAATAAGGTCCAGCAAAATGTCAAGAAATATCATCTTCCTTGCGAGTCTTGGTAATGACATTGATATGAATACGAGCATATTTTTTTTCAAAACAATGATAATGCTGCATATTGAATCCTTGTGTATAGTAAAAGTAATAAGAGAACATAAGAATGTTAGACGTACTAAATATTAGAATATAAATAACGGAATCGTTTTTATAACCACGGATTTCATTCATAGAATACATCATCATGATCCTTCTGCTCATAGTTCTGACAGTTAAAATATGATAATAAAATATAAATAATAGTTGAGAATGCCAATAGTTGGGGACGTATTATTACGTTTTATAGTTATGAAACTTCCCCATAAGTAATTCTACTTTCAATGTGGATCTCAAATTGAATAACAAATTTTTTATGTATATCAAGTATTCTGAAAATTATAAGAGTTTCAGAAGATCTTTGATATAATACAAGTCAAAAATTTTTTCAAGCTATTACTGCAGAATAACAAGTGTTAAAGTAGTTGTTTATTCTTGGAAAATTGTCTTATTAACATAATTTTTATTGGTAATATTGACATTCGGCTATAAACTACGTATTTATTCTTATTATTTAGGTAGATTGGATAAGAAACGACATATTCAAAATAATCTACAATTATTCACAAAATGAATGTCGATTATTTTTTTATGTAATGTTTCTAATTCGCGCTTCAAATTTCGCCACAGTTAACAACTCAAAAAGCAACGAATAAAAAATATAATTAAAAGACGTCCCTTTGGAGAAGTAATTCTGTTTTAATCCACTCTGTTGCTCGTACTACCAACATATTCGCATGAATTTTTTGGTAGCAATTTACGAAACTATTCGAGACCACAATGAAATAACGTAATTGAGTAATGAGAATAGCCTTGTTGTATGCAGCAAATGAATGGAATTACTGTACGAAAACATTCCCACGTTTAATTTTCGGACATTCTGTCAAATAAAGATTCGAATTAACTAAATACTATATTCGACTCGTCAGGATGAAACCGTTACACAATGAATGAATATTTAACCTAAGATTATTCATGAACAATCAAACGTCTTTCAGAAGAACTAAGTTCATCTAGAGAATTTGATAATTTCAAATTACAAATCAATTTTTAATCAAAGATCTGTAACCCGTAAAAACACAGTTGGTATCATGTCCTTGACAAAAAACATTAACTGGAAAATACGATAATTAATGTTTAAGAAACGCCTAATATTTAAAGATATGAAAAATTAAACTATCATCAAAGCGAAGTTCAAATTTTTTTTAACACTTCTTAGCTTAAATTTGATTAGGTGAGGTGAAAGAATAGTTTCAAAATTATGCAGTAACTTGACATTAAATTTATCATTAATCGATTGGGCCGATACTTGATGAAAATCTAAATATATAAATTAAATAAAACTATCATCAGCATCTGATGAAGCCACTGTGCTGGCGAAACAATATTGTAATGTTAAATGGCAATAATTGTCACGTAATGAAATTAATTATAGTGAAAATCAGAAACCTACTTAGTTTTAATTAAATTATCATTATATTTGTCTTTGAGTTTGGATAGGATAACCTTATGTAAGATGGCATTTGGTAAGTCTTCTTAAGCACCAATTCTATTATATATATTCTTTTTTAATTCTCTTTTTGGTTCAATAGTCGTCTTCAGAAAGTAGAGGCTGTATTGGGGTCATCGTTTTATCGTAGAATCTGGGTTAGACTCCCTCGTGAAACTTTGATTTTTACGTACATTCTGGGCTTACCAATTATGATGAAATATTAATGATGGGTAATGGTACGCCTTTTTTGTTCAACGGTGCACTAACGTATATATTAGTATTTATAATTTATATATTTACAATTTATATTATAATTTTTACAAATTTGCGTCACTACATATATATCTTATACAGTTCATTTTAGTGATTAATTCAATTGGAACAAATGAAAATAGAAGAAAGCAATGACATATTTTCGATTAGTTCTTCAGGGAACCGAAATAAACGCAATTACTTCGAAGAATAACACAATTTTCGTTTCGAATGCCCAACTCAATCTCAAATCTTTGGCCTGACGGCCTCGAGTGGTATGGGGTTCGTCGTCTTATCAATGGATATTCAAATTAATAAATATATGCCAACAAATCTCATAAACGATTACTCAGCACGGCGAGAAAAAGAGCAGTAGCTACCTCCACATTTATAATTTTTATGAAAAAGTGAATCTTTTGAAGTATTAAAATAAATTGTCCAGAATTTGTTCTAGTGTTGTTTAAGCAAGGGGGTCTTTCAAATTGTGCTCGGTTTTTTTTTACTGCTCTGTGGACAGAAAAAGGAAAGAAATGCTTAGAAAATGCGAATATTATACGACTATTGGATTTGTTACCGTCTGGTTTGAATTCTACCAAAGAACATTTTACAATACCTGAAACGACTCGAATATTAGTTTCCCTGATATCTTTGAAAACAAAACTTTATGTCAAAAAACGATGAGAAATTTTTGTCTTACCTCACTTGATCCTTTTATTTATACTTGACGTTAAATACAGTTGAATCTCTATAAATAGAACCTTGTTGAGTTGCAATTCGCAGTAAATCAAAAAGATGCCATTCCCTTCCGACGCACCAGTAAATAAGCGTTATCTGAAATTATTTGGACTAGTCCTCCAAGTACGACGTCATACAATGACGGTCTTTTATAAACAATTAAACAATGAACGTGCCAGATAGTTTCGGGTTTGGGTTTCTAATCTATTGTTTTTACACAGTTACTTCACTGATATGTAAAAAATATATACTAACACTTAAATATATTATAACACTTAAGTTGAATTGTTAATCTGAACTCTACAATTCGAAAAATATCATAGAAATGGCTCTTTATAAGTCGATAGTTTTAGTAGTCAAATGATTTGCCTCGAAGTTCAGTCTAAAACTCGTTAAGAATTCTTTTGCATTTTCGGGTTATCGAAATTGTACTCTACAACCAAAACTAAAAAAACTCTTTCAAGCTCTACAAACCCCGTAACTAACTGTATCGATTTTATCATTATTATCAATGTATCAACATTAATTATATTTTTTAATCGACAAGCGCCATCTATACGTCACGCCGTGTACTTTTGTTTTCATATTCTTACACGCATTCTTTCGTAACAGAAGTCCACGACGTATGTTTTTAGATACATTCAAGACACTAATCGATTATGAAATAGGAACGCAGCTCGGGGCGTGTTACATTGATCTTCGCAGATCTTCGTACCGACAACATCGTCTAGGAAGGTTGTTTCAAGTTCATTACCTCGCTCTTCACGACCACATCTCCAATGACGTGACTAATAAATAATTACATTAAGAGAACACGGATGACACCGAGGCGCCGACCATCTGGTTTTCATTGGTAGGAAAACAGTTAACGCGGCGTCTGCATAATCGACGATAATGATGTTACCCGCATTGGAAAAATTCTAATGAAATACGATTTACAAATTGACTAACATATATCAACGATCAATGAAAAGTTTCCGATGAATCAATACGCCAGGAATGTGAAAAAAACAAAATACCACGTATTCAAATGTTTTGCTCACTGAAGTAAATATTCTGAAAAAAGTTTTTCGTATGTAATGAAACTTTGATGTAGGTATATTACCAATCTATGGATGCATATTTGTACTTTTATGTCAGAAGTGGCGATAATTCAACAACCGTGCTTAGTAGGAAACCAAGTATTCATACTTTTTCAGTACATAATTTAACGATTTACAAATTTTGACATGTTTTTTGAAATTTTTAAGGCCACTTTCAACGATTCAGAGATCTACGCACAATTGGAATTGATTGGACATTTGACATATAATTGAAATAAAGTATTCAATGCCTGTACAAAGATCCAGATTGTTAAAATTTATACAAACTGGATTACACTTTTGTAATTCCATCCATTTTATATGTAAATCCATTTTGTATTGAGTTTCAATTATTAACTTGAACTGTATTAGGGTTTTCTTTGTAAAAGACAATACACCTCCATATCATCACCCCTTTATAATACCCTTTATGCTTTCTGAGCAAAAACAATTTCGAAATTTGATTCTTTTTTTTCTTATAACAGATTCAATAAGACTAGATTAATAAAAAATAGTCATTGGAGACTATAAACAATTCTACCATACAGTATGTATGGTATGTATGTGTGTCTTGTTATAAAAGTAACAATTAATGCGTGCAATGTTTATATTAATCAATTATCATTTATATAAGAAATAATAATTAATGAATTAGTATTTTTATTAAAAATAGATTAATGCACATTTCGTTCAAACTTCAGACAAGTAATACCAATTTTCAAGCGTATCCCTCCGCCCAATTCCTTTAAAAAGGGATACATAGGTTTCGCTTAACGCATTATATATATATATATATATATATATATATATATATATATATATATATATATATATATATATATATATATATATATATATATATATATTACGGTTTCTTCATGATAATATGGGGAAACATGTCGAAAACATGTATGTATTCCAATTTACAACAGAGATTTCAACTCTTAAACATGGAGTGATTGCACTTCAGAATCATAATTTGGTGCATCATATAAGTTACAGCATGACAATGTTAACACCTTCACAGCCAATGTCCAAAGCTGAACTAGGGATGGTCGATGATCATCGATGTTCGATGATCATCGATGTCGAAAGCAAAAACATCGATGTTTTAATATCGATGTTCGCTTTTCGATAAATATCGAACATCGATGTTAACGGAATCGATATCGATGTTAACTCACGGCCTCACGCACGACCAATAGGGATGCTCGATGATCATTGAAAATCGATGTTCAAAGCAAGAACATCGATGTTCGGTATTCGATAAATATCGAACATCGGTGTTGGGCTTTCGATTATGACATCGATGTCAACATCGATGTTTTTCTAACATCGATCATCCCTAAGCTGAACTAGGTGCTTCCACATTCATTTAAGATTTCAGTCTACCACTGAACCTGATGCCGACTGACCAATCAGGATGTCTCTCCGCAGTCAACGTCGGCAAGATTGTGGCTGCTTCACCTTAATTATCCAAAATATTTTATCTTGATTGACCATTACAGGTTTTTTCAACCTAAGACTCTCATCCAAGTTATGGCGAAGCACGCTGGCTTAGCATTTGGGAACTCCAAGCTTCAAATCCCAAGGTCGCCATGAGCTTTCAGAGGAATGGCATGGCGAATATATACACCACTACTTGCAAACCTATAAGGTAAATTCTGAGCCATTATTTTCTAGGAATGCTATCTCTTTTCCCATGATCCGTTACTATACCCACCGCATATTATATCATATTATTCTTGTTAAATATGCTCTGGCAAAATGAGTTAATCCCAAACCCAATAACTGCCCGACTCTTTACGACATACTTTAGAGATTAATGAAAATATGTGTCTTTTTTGCGATTCTCGTATAGAAACGAAACTATAATCTAATGGAAACAATCAAATTTCAAAAATACCGAAAGGTCACTACATTATGACATATTTGGCAGGAACACTCCAGTCAGTAGTTTGGTCCATTTTCGGTTGGCAAACATTTTCACAACTGCGCATGAGCGAGACTGTCCAGTTTTCAGGGGGATTGGAACAAATCTTTATTATCTTGAAAACAAATACTCAACAACCTAATGATGATTTTTTAATTCTAAATAAATGTCCAATTCAGTAGCAACATTCATTTTGTGTAATAAATATTTCAAACAACAACAGATCTAATCACAATCCAATCTACTATGAATACAATAGAACTCGAAAAATACTAGAGGTATTTACCATATGCCCCTACGCAATATGTAATCGAAGCTCGCTTAGATATTCAAAGATCCGCAAGAGATTCGAATGATAGGTCGGGCGACAAACTCCGTGATCGGCATATGGGCACGCTCAGGTGATTTGAATACGGGAATATTATTATGATATCGACAATTGATGCATGTATGCGTTGATGAATATGCGAATCGAACGACAGGCGGTCGTCATAAATAATTCACGCGGTGAACGGCACATAATCGGCCGATCTGACCTATTTGTTGCGAAAAAAATTATGGCAATAGCGGAGAGTATGCAGAAACCAGTCGCAAGATTTATTCGGAGATAAGTGAGGGGTGGACATAACTAACGATAATGAAGTAAGCCCACTCGGATAGGGAGTGTAGAATGTGTTAGATTTACGTTTAATATTTGCATTGTCTTAGAAGACAAGGGTATTATTATTGAAATAGCAGAAATACACTGAATTCCGCCCTCAATAGATTAATATATATTTTAACATATTATCAATGTTAGGAGTCAATTTGGTAAGATGAGTTTTATGCTTTAGGTAGGTACAATATAGGATAGCCACCAATTTCTATTGAAATAATAATATAACTTTAAGTATATTTAATTTAATAATATAATAATAGTTCTTTATTATACGAAAAATTCATACTAGGTTTTGGGTTTTATCTCTGAACTTAATTTATCTAAAACTAATGTTGATATAATGTTGACTATATCGTTTTGAACGTATGGTTTTGTTATTACTTATATTCGCGATTTCAGAAAGTTCAATCGTATCCATTCGGATATCACTGGAGTTCATTTAGGGGTACCTCAAGGAAGGGTCTTAGGTCCACTGGTATATATCAATGATTCGTTTCCCATGTAAACAGCTGTATACAATTATTCTCAGATAGATCAGTAGTAAAAAATATTGAGACTACGACAGAGTGGAGCAATGTTGAGTTATCTAAGTATATAGTTTTGCGTAGAAGTAAAATTCTGAAGGTAACAAAAGAGGAAATAAATATAAAAACTAAAAACACAACATTGAAAAGGCGAACGTTGTCGTTTATTTGGGAATTATGTGAAATGAGGATTCGAGATTCAATGATCACATTGATTTCATTTGTATCCAAAACTTAGAAAACTGTAGAACAGTTCCAAACGGTCTGCTGAGTGAGCCCTTGTATATAAAAAAATAAAATGAAATAACGCCTGAAATCTCCCAGATAGAATTAACTCTCTGAAAATAATGGAAAAAATATTACGACGAATGTACGAGGTATGCTACCTAAGTAAATGCTAGTTAAGCCATAATAGTAAATAATACTGCCAGCAAGTAAATATTGCCAGTCTTTGCTAATTGTTCTACTCTAATATTCGCTAAGTTTTTCAGGCAGTAGTTATTAACTTCAAGAATATTGACAGTATGGATAGACTGACATCATTTCATATAGGTACAATTACATTTTTTCAGCTACCTCAAAAGGATACTTACTATGTGTTGATGTGTATTTAGATGTTTAGAACGCCATGTTGTTTATTGTTACTGATATGAAAGATGCATCAAGTATGATACTATGACGAAGAAAAATCTATTCTCCTTATATTTTCAAAAGACCAAGTTCAGGCTTTCAACGAAATTTCGGACTTACGAAGTTTTCGATCTGCCAGTTCAACTATAGAATTGACAGGTAAATCTAAGAAATATTGATAATACAACTTATACGAAATTATTAGAAGTGTTAGATTTCCTACTCCATAGGTGCCCCACGGTCCACACTAGAGTGAGAAGTGAAAACATAAAAAAGTAGAACAGTAGAACACGTCTTTCAAGATTTTCGAAAATATTCACGAAAAAATATTTGATCAAAATATTTCTGATCAAAAATTAGAGCTGAACCAACTTACTTGTTCTTTTCCAGAAGTTTTCGTTTGTTTTTCAATGTCTCCAAGTTTGTACAGTTTAAACTATGCTACGTTGTTCTCATCAGCGCCAAAAAGTCAAAGCGAAAATATATATATATATATATATATATATATATATATATATATATATATATAGCATCCTATATATAAAATATATATATGCATCCTCAAAATACATATTGCATACTCAATTGAAATGCACCAGGCATTCCAGCATATCTCATTAGAATTTCAGTAATATGAAAATCACTTTCGCCGTTATTTTTTTCACGCTTCGTACCTCTTTCGGTGTCATAACATCGATCCATTTTCGCGATACGGCGAACGATCACCGCTGATTATTTGGGCAACAACAGCGTTGGGTGGATATGATGAATAAGCAATAAGATCATTTGTTAACACGAATTTACTTTTACATATTTCACATAGTCCGCGGTATATGAATAAAAATTACTTATTCAAAACGAATGCGTTTGTACACTGAAAGTGGAACGGTTTTTAATAGTCCGATACATATTTTACTTTAGATGAATTTCAACATTACATTTTAATATTCGAAACTATTATTTAATCTCGAAACTCCTTTAGCTGTGGCATCATTCAAGGAACAGATAACACGAACAATATGAATAAATGGAAATAATTCTACATCAAGTAACAATACGGAACGGTAATTTTTCGGAGCAATATAATGGATGGTATTCATAATTTTTAGATTAACTCTATCGACTACGTTTAGAATATTACTCGAGTTCATTTTACGTACATACCAATTCAACTAACCTCATTAGTGACATCGTTTATAGTTCGCTGTTAAACTTCGAATAATGCCTAGAATTAAAGAGTAAAGCATTCATAATATCGAGTAGATTACTAACGAGAAAATTTGGAAATTGTTTGAAGTTGATACCTCACTTTCAGCACGAGAACATTGAACACAAGTACCAACATATTCACAGGTGCTTTGTTGTTTTTCTCAGCACAAACTCAATCCAAAGATAGCATTATTACCAAAGAAAAAGATAAAACAACAACAGCTGCTGTTAAACAGCTGTTGTTGTTTAGCAAAAGACAGAAATATCAGTCAAACTTCATGGTATGTGTGATCCGTTGAACATTGCTTGAAATAATGAGGAGAGGAGTCCACTGTATCACAAATAATCCAAATCCAGAAAGAAAAATTCACAGTGGGATTGAGCCACCCAGTCCAACCATATAGATGATAATAGGAATCTATCTGAACTGAAATCTGGAGAAAAAATACAATCTTGACAAAACCAAGGATCCAATAATAGAGAAACAAAGTTCAAGCATATCATCAATATAGGTAAGAATGACGATTTCACCAAAGCCAAAAATGAGAATGACTCGGATTGAGGAAAGCAGAATAAAGATTCAATTGAACTATCAATTTGAATTGTTGAAATGGTAGCGATGGGTTCATCTGGACGAGAAATTGGAATATATCTATATCAGAAAGAGAAAATCAAAGTTCAATCACACCACGAAATTGCCGTTGGAAAGGGATCATAACGAGATTTTCATCAGGACCAAAAATAAGAATAAATCAAACATAGAAAGCCACAAACAAAAGAAGCTAAAATATCACGCTCCAGTTTGACAATGAGAAAGAGAACCTCATCTGTAGGAGTTATGAAAATCCATCAGACAGATTTCATTACAATTAAGCCATTAAGTTCCAAGAGGAAACTTGAATACAGAAGAAAAATTAAAGGATGCAAGCAAAATGAAGATATACCAGACAGAAAGAATTTTAATTTCAACAAACGGTCAACTCAAATCAGCCTCAATTAATCAGCAAAAATGGTACAGATGACTTTTCAGAAGTGATTGATCTACATAGGAAATTTATCGAAATATTGAACAGAAGACCTAAGGTACAGGTACACAATTGAAAAGAATGCAATCACTCAACACCAGTCCCTCCACTACATTATAGTAGTGGAGGAACTGGTATAGTATTTTACTGCTATTATTTAGCGAAAAATAACTTCTACCATTATGTGACTGTCTCTAACAGTGTCTCACATCATCTGTGATTGCACAGAATATGGAGACTATGTGCAGCAACAAAGACATGAACACCTCACTGACTTTGAAATGAAGTCAGTGAGGTGTTCCAACTGATTCGTCACCGCTAATAACCCTTCATGAGTGGATTGGTGCTAATCAATTATAATGGTAAAAAAGGTCCGAGTATACAGAGATTAACCAATAAGATTTTGCTCTGAGTGAAAATACATCACAATTCCTTAAAAGCCTCCTATTCCTTAAAACTCCTTAAAGAAAAACAAAACAATCCAGGTGTCTACCGATTTGCAATGGTACTTCACCCGGCGTCTGCTAGGTTGGGTCATAATGACCTGTGATGTTTTTAAATGCGGGTATTTAAGAAAATTATAGTGTAACGTTACCACGCTTCTCAGTAGTTGCAGTTAGTTTTGTAGTAAGTTTGGCCCCGGTTTTCTCGTTTCTTATGATTACTAGGACGGTGTGCGCCTGCATAGGAAGATAGACGCGGTCAAACAACAAAAAGGTAAATATGATCCAACTATAGTTAAACTCGATGAAACCATTTCGTGTCAACTACGTTGAGTGTATTATTTGATTATTTCGATCATTTATTTCTGCCGTCATTACGTATTTCATTATATTTTGTTATTTTTATATTATATTTGAATAATGGATAAAAAAAGAACGCAAAACTGTGAGAAGAAAGCCACTCGGAAGAAGGAGAAAATTCTTCGGAAAACGAGGAAGCTGATCACGTTCTCAAGAGAGTGATACAGAGCAAGAGGCATCAGACAGTGATGATGATGAGTTGAGTGGCATTCAACGTCAAATGTATTCCTCCGTACGTAGATCTAATCAGCACAGTTCATCGGATGCAGAAACATCGGATCATGAGTTACTGATTTCAACGTATTCTGGTAAAGATGGTACAATATGGCGCAAACAACATTTTAGACAAAATGTTCGCATCCGATCAGAAAACATTATTAATTTTGCGCCAGGAGTTCAGTCTGGAGCCAGATGTGCTAAATCTGAAAAGGAGTGCTAGAACATTTCTTTCGACAAGGAAATGTTGGACGCTATTCTCAGTTATACAAATTCACGAATCAGAATAAATATAGCAGACTGTCAAGACCCTACAAAAAACAGCTACATGAAAGAATGTGATGATAATGAACTGATGGCATTCTCTGGACTTCTTTTTATAGCTGGAGTGCAGAGATCAGGCCGACAGAACTTGAGCGATCTTTGGGCTTGACACGGCACGGGAATAAAAATTTTTCGTTAGAATATGCTTCGATGATCTCGTTACTCGGGATGTCGGGATGTTTTTTTATTAGTAAGCTGCTAGAAGTTGAATTTTTTGTTGTAATTTTTATATTGATTTCTTAAATACATAAAAAGATTTTCACATAACTTAATTTTTTTATCTCCAAAATATTAATTATAATTTGAGAACTACGAGTATTCTTCAAGTTAAACAAAAATTTGCTCGAAATGTCGTTGAAATGGTAAAAATTAGCTACGGTTTAAAATCCGGGTAAATTATGACCCACCATGCAGTTGTTGTACCTATTTTTAACCAGACTGACATCGGGTTAATATGCTCACAAACTCCCACCTTACCTCAAAATTCTTCGATGTATTCAGAATTTTGTGGACTTGGGTAATCGATGTATCAACATTTAGATACTCGTAAATAATAAATTTTTTTTCACTTTCAAGTCGAAAAATTATTCTGTGTTAATGAGATAATTTAGCATAAAATAAATCAATAAAGACAACGTAACGAAACATATTGTACGATTGCAATTAAGAGAACGAACACTGTGACTTCTGCAGAAATTCTGAAACCGCAAGCGATTAACATACTTCCATAATAATAATTTTGATGATTTTTATTGCAGACTATAAAATATTACCCAATATCTTGATAACGTAGATCTATATCTCCACGAAAGCGTGCGTTTTTTCAAGGTACTTTCGCAACCTTCACGAGAATCAATATATTATTATTAATTTTTTATTACAATATGACGTCCAAGGATTGTTGTACTTATATAGTACAACCTGTCGAAAATGCTATGGTTACCTATAAAATACAGCATGGCATTCACCTACGTTAGATGATAAAATTTCGATTTTTCCAATCCGAATAAGGTGTTCAATTTTACCACACGACAAGAGCTATACATTATATGAGCAGTAACAGGTATTAGATTTTTGAACAAACATTTACTAATACAAACAAATTACTCAACTGAAGAATTGATGTTCGAGAAATTCTGAGTACTGGACATTGTTCATGCAAACGTCAATGACAAATTATTTAATTCCTTTTGTACGAATAAAATTTTTTATTAATGCACTGGTTTCAATTTAATGAATATTTTTATGAAAATTTAAACCGAACCTTGAAGTTCTTCATTTCATTTATCTTTTCACGGTTACGATTTCAAAGATATCAGAAGGTTTAATATTCCACTATTAATTGAATTCGTGTTCTTTTCTCTTTTTTTTTCTTTCTTCTAACAGGTTCTGATGAAATTGACATCTAAAATTGAGATAAATTTCAAATTATTGGAATGTGAAAAAACTATGTCTACGTTCTATTAGTGTGAAAGACATTTTTATATAATTTTTTTCGTCGAAAAGGTTTCGAATGTATAAAACCTCTCTTCACGTTATCTTTGTATTTTGATAATAAAATAATTAAATTGATAATTTACGAATTACTTAAGGAATTTGTGGAGTATTCGTATCCAAATGAGGAAAGGATTTCAATCTCCAAACATTTCTTACGACTCCAAATGAAAAACCGACAAGTAATGAATACTTCACAAATTCTTCTATAAGAATCAATAGAAAACATATCTCAAATTATATATACACCAAACACCGAACGTGGATGGACGTGGCACAACTGACGAGTTTCTGGTAGAACGAAACAGCTGTCTTGGGCTTTAATCAAGTGTACACGTCGATTTCAATATTTTTCTTAACTGTTATACCTTGAAGGATAATGGAGGCATCACTCTACTATAACATTCTTCGGATTAATTCAAATTTTTCGAATGAATGTCCTAGTATTCATTTCCTCAAATATTGCATTAAGTGCCATTAGCACACATACTACATGTATGTTTGTGCATATATACAAATACATACATATATATATATATATATATATATATATATATATATATATATATATATATATATATATATATATATATATATATATATATATATATATATATATATATATAACGACTGTCAAAATTACAATTTTAATATCCTGTGCAATGTGGAGAGATTCGAAGATGATCAAATAAAACAGTTTGGAAAATGAAATATAGATAACATTAAAATGATTATTTTAAAAATAACAAAAATGGAAATAAATAAGAATAGTTAACTTTTGTTCCGTTATTTAATTGAATTCGGACTTAAAAAAATACCACCACGAGATGAGATTATCTCAATTGAAAAGTTTGTTAATCTTGCAAGCTTACAAGAAGGTTGAAATACATAATACATGTAGTATAATATATACTTCACGTGTTGCGCAATGTTATAGCTTATTACCACAGCGAGGATTTGTACTCATCGTATCACCAACAGATAGCGCTGCAATCTTTAAAACAAATAACGTGTTTTTCGAATGGAAGAACAGTCGACACTAGATAATATGACACTCATTAATTTGAATTTTCTGATAAATTGAAACTCTTACCCGATTTCTTGAAAATTACTCGATAAATTGAATGAAATCTACGTTAATTGGTCCCTTCGGTAATTTTGAGTTGAAGAATAGTATTTTGTCCGCCACCAGGCAATGATTCGAATTCCAGACTTCCCAGCTTTCTATAATTTGAGGCGTTTTTCAAACCAATTGCTTGTTTTCATAAATGTGTTAAGAGTAAGCTTTAGACTAGGCATCAGTGCCTTAACTGATGCCGAACTATTGCTTTTGGGCCCTCTGAAGAAGGAATAGGAAGAAAACGTAGAACAACCGCCAATTCCAGTCACAATAAGCGAGGCAAGATCTACTACTACCCTTCACTTCTACGCCCCCTACACCGACACAACTGACGACTTCTTCAAAGCTCTCACAACTGTTTAAAATTCATCGGACAATGATAGACTGAAGTCGCCCACTCATCGAAAAATGACAGACTTCTTTACAAAATAAACATTTGTGAATAAATGGTCAAATGTACAGTAATACCCCGGACTTACGCGATAGGTGGGTGTGAGCGATTGCTTTGTGAGTGGAATTCGCGTAAGTCGGAGTTTAACTTTGCATATAAATACATATAAAGTATGTGTAATCGGGACCAGAGTTGAAAGAAAACAATGATTCAGAAGTAAAATATTTAATAAAAAGTAAGATAATAAAACAATTTACATTGTTCTGAATAAAGTAACCTAAACCGAAGTTATTTTGATGTCGAAGGCTTCATATATTCTAACAATGTTGCCTGACGAGTTAAGTTTTTCTTCTTCTCACAAAATTTCCTGGTAGCACAGCAGTAATTTTTTAACTCCCCGTTTTGTAGTAGAAACGCGTTCTACATTAGAATGTATTTTTTCAAAAATTTGTAACCCCTTTTCAATTGAATTGAGTCCTTCTGTTAAGTTTGCAATTGTGATTTAATATGGCGATTCAACTAAGTCTAGTGAAACAGTTTGTTCAATGTCTTGCTCATGCTTACGCATTTCTATAACCTCGTGGAATGTTTGCTCTTGATTGTGTGAATCTAGCAATTCCTGAACATCATCATGATCGACCTCTAAATTCAATTGTTTGGATATATCGACCACTTCTTCTATTATTCTATCGATTTGTTCAGGATCTGAAACTGATTCTACTTGAGTTTCAGTGGTGAAAAAAAATTACATAGTTTTTTCCAGACACCATTCAAAGCTTTTTGTGAAACCTCATTCCAAGATTGTTCAATAATTCTAACAGTATTATAACATTGACTTGCTCAAAAAGTCTTCAACAGAAAGCTCATTGTTCGGTTTCATAGCTTCATGTAGATGAGCAAATGATCGCCTTTTATGTTTTAGCTTTAAATGTTTCAATGGCTTCCTGGTCTATTGGTTGAAGCAAGCTGGTAGTGTTTGGTGGCAAAAATACAACTTCCACTCGTGAATCGAAATTAATTAGAGTTGCGGGAGGGTGACCTAGTGCGTTGTCAATTAGTAGCATCACTTTAGGATTTGAATTAGGATTTGTTTCAATTGGCAGTAACGTTCTAGTTCAAGAATAAAATGATGGCCAAACAAAAAAAAACAAAGTCTTCAAAAAGAGAAGCTGTCTCCCAAGCTTTCGCATTAGACTTTCAAATAACATGCAAACCAGCATTGTATTTATTTTTTAAGGCTCTTGAATGGAGCGATAAACTAAGAGAGGATTCTCAAAATGAAAAACCGCGTATCTCCGAATTCGCATAAAACGAGGTAGCGCAATTCGGGGCACCACTGTATATAATAATAAATTATGTTTTTTGATCAAACTTCCGTTGAAATGATTTCATTCTTTCCGTTCTTAGTCATTCAAACTCCTGTTGTTTTGAACCTCTGGTAATTAGAAATTTTTCTCTACTCATTTCAGTTTCAAATTATCTCTATAACTACTTGTGTATTTTGTTATGCAATACGTAATTTGACCACTAAAATTTTTAATCCGACAAGCAGACACCGTATTACTTATTTACCACCCAGTTTTCAGTGGTTAATCGGTATAAATATCTTTGTGAAGAAAAAACCCACCGTTATTGTATGAATTGCATTTAAAAATTTGCCCAGAAACGCCAATTTCTGATCCGTGAATCATGCGTAGCCTTGATCGGACACGCTTTCTTCGTCCAACATTTACGAGTGCAATCTGGAATACGTTCGAAATGCATTACTACAAAATATAGATTTGATATCAATTGCACGTAGATTCGTTCTCCCTCGATAATTTATTATTTCTAGGCGTTGCACCATTTCGAATCGTTTTAAATGTATCACGATTTCTTTACTTTTTTCCTGCTCCCATTGTATTATAACATTTCGTTAAAATGCCTCGGATGCCTTTCTTTTTCTGTCCGGTGAGGTCAGTAAGTCATGACTTGCACAACAATTGCGGATTCGTATAATGCGGACCGCCCGCTTGTGAACAGCTTCTGACATAATTAGGCTCTCCCAAAGCACACTTTATATATATATATATATATATATCGGACGTCCAGAATGGAAAAGGCACAACTCAAAAAGTGATGTTTTCAGGAAATCCTGTTCAAAATTTCATACTTTCTTGAACTCATTATTTAGCATGCTTTGAACGTTTTTTTACGAATTTGTTATTTTTTATTTTGTTTCTTAATAACTCTAGTTTAGTATGCGATATATATATATATATATATATATTTCACTTTCTATAATTTATGTGAATCATACAATGATACTATCTCAAAAATGGCACTTTTTGAGTTGTGTCTTTTTCATTCTGGACGTGCGATATATATATATATATATATATATATATATATATATATATATATATTCTGTGATCCCTCTTATATTATTTAAAGCACGAAATAATATTTTACCTCCTTTTTATTTGCTCATTTTGTGGGCGCAGAGCTCAATATTAATATTCAATCGACATTAAATTTTTTATTCTTGTTTCAGGTTTGTTCTATTCTATAATGTTGATATTGTATTGATGGAATTAATTCTTGTTTCAGTTCTAAAACATTTATCGAGTGTCATTGACTATTAAATATAAGTGAAAAATAATTAAATTATATATATATATATATATATATATATATATATATATAATATAATTATTTATATATATTTAATAGTCAATATATAAAAATAGAGTTAGGTTTTGAAACATATATATATATATATATATATATATATATATATATATATATATATATTCATATATATATAAAAAAATATTAAAATGCCTCGAAGAAGTTATACAGCCTTGATGATTGAACCTCATCGCCAGCGAATAAAGAGGATTAGCAAGCTCCAAAGGGCCTAAAAAATAACATGGGCGTACTATAATAGGAAGTGCATTACGTCGGCTACAAATTGAGGTATTATAATAACAACGATTTTGCCAGAAGCAATCTACGCAGCCTATACAATGTTGATTGACGGTCATTCAAAATTGAGAAACAGAAGAACTAAAAATTCTCAGGAAAATTTACGGATCAATCAATAAAAGAGGTGTTCGGATGAAAAGGTGTTTGGATACCGAACGAAGGGTATCGAAATACAAATACAATAACGGAAGAAATAAGTAAATGATGAGCAAAGTTTTATGCACATACCTAAAGGATAAAGCACTCCAAAATAGCAACAAAAAAAATGCTCGAAATAATAACAAAAAGTAAATGCAGAAAAGAATTACTAAAAGAGGTCCCAAAGGATCTGCAACATACATATAAAACATCTGGAAGATCCCCATCTGAAGTTTGAGCAAGAATCGTCGCGCCAACCTAAAATGAAATGGGCAGATGAACGAAAGAAGAAGCATACCGAGAGTATGAAGAGTTTTTGGGGGCCAAAAAGCCCTAAAACATTATGATTTCAAGTTCAACTGACTTAATAAGTCGTGACTTTGGCTTTTTTCCCTCATAATAACAATTAGAACGATGAGAAAATTATTTCTCATTTTGAAAAATAAAGATTCTATCATCACAATAATCATTCAAATCTGCCAATTGAGATATTTCCTGGAGCTTCGAAGCTATTAGGGATTAATCATTATCCCGAGTTTATCAGCTTTATTATTATATGTAATATAATAATACATTCACTCCCAACAGATTTCCACCCAAGTACAGGCAAAAATCAACAATCGATCGAATTTTAAAAAATGAGGAAGAAGTACGAAAGAAGGTGCCGATGTAAATAATATACAAATCAAAAACAAAATAAAATTGCATATATGGGCAAATAAAATGAAAATGAATTAGCAATTGTAGCTCAATCTCATGTAAACAGAAACAAATTAATAACCACGATACCCCAACGTGACGTGAAATTTGAATGGCATGTCAAAATCACTGACAGTTTATCAAATATTTTATCTGCTGTAATCGACCAGTATCACTCCACGGATATTCATTTTACTTAGAAGAAGTGATAAGTCAACTACAATTTTTTATACAGAAACGTCAGTGCGAACCATTCACTAACTTGGTTTCAAAAAAGATGTCCCACCATAAATGATAAACGAGATCATCTGCCTAATTCAATAAGGTCAACTTGCTTGATTATAAAAATGATAAAGGGTCCTCATATGCTATTCTGTGGTACTCCTTTCGGTACAATTTTTGTAATATTCAGGGTGGGTGCGTTCAAAAGAATTTTAGAGTTCCAACGATACATCTCAACAGTCATTCGTCTTTCTTGTAAGTGAATGAAAATATTAATGAGGTAATTCATTCAATGCTATACTTGCTGCGGAACGGTTATTACTTATGTAGAGCAGGTTACTGAAACGCTTACGCAAACTGAATTGCAACGACATAAATTAATGTGCATAATTAAATAAAAATATGGATATATTTGTGAAAAGTGAAGCGTAGAGAAACTGATATGCGGCTAAGGTTTTTATTATAAGCGCATATATACTGGTTTCTCTCGGCGCAGTAAATAACTCGTTTCAATGTACGAGATGACATTTCAATTTTTTATCGCGCCACCTAGAAAAGGAAATATAATAGTTTAAAGAAAACTCGTTCATTTTAAATTCAATTCATATAATCTACAGAGTGATCCATTATTGATAGTTTATTATTTGACCATTATTTGTTCGAAGATATATCTCATGTGTGCATATTCTGAGGAAATATTCCTTTTACAGTTTTACTAATGCTAAAAACACAAATTACACTAGTCCTACTTAGGAGAAAGCACAATTATCAAACAACAGGCAAATTCCGTTATAAATCATTAGTTCCTAATCAAAAGTGGTGTTAATAAAGTTTATTTTATAAATATTCTTGAATTGTTAAAAATGTGCTTTATATTTAATAATGATCTTCGAAAATATTCCTGCGTTTCTAGACATAAGGCATGTGTAGAATTCCACTTTCACAACAAAATATGTTTAGCCATAAATTTCCAACACTTTTTTATTGAAGGCATAGATATATGTTAATATGTGTAAAATCCAAACATATATTCCTTCGAATCCTCAAAACAGCCAAATCATTTTCGACGTTCATTGATTATATATTCCTTACGAATCCTCAGTAAACAGCCAAATATATCGAATCCTCAAAACAGTCAAATCGATTTCGACGTTCATTGATTACATAAACAATTAGATCATTATTATTCTAGTGCAAGATGGTTTCGTACTGAAGAAGTTGAAATCCTTAAAATTGTGAGAGAAGTTTTCAAGGAAATACAGAAAACTATAGGCAAATAAGAACTAAACATATAATAAAATTAAAGCACTCAAATCGTTAATTCGATTATATGAAGAAGATTAAACCCAACATAAGCATTTTTTGAGGAATATATAATTATTATCAGCTTTTCGTAAATTCAAATTGTTCCAAGTTTCACGAAACTTAGAACAATGCTTAAAATCTGCGAATATTTGAGGAAATGTGTTAGGTATTGCAGCTTTCGGTTGCATTCTGGAAGAAAAGAGGAAAAACAGAGGAGCCAGATTAATTTTCTTCTGGAAGATGAATCTTATGATGAAACCAAATTCTGAAATTGAAAGTTAACACACGATATTAGTGTTGGCGTTTACTTGATGTAAGTAAATCCATTATAATTGACTATAACTTTATGGACTACATAGCATGACGCTTTTCGTCGTTACAAACGACTTCTTCAGATGCTAACAGAATAATGAACCATTATGGATGCTAACAGAATAATGAACCATTATTCTGTTAGCATCTGAAGAAGTCGTTAACAGAATAATGATTCATTATTCTGTTAACGACTGCATCTGAAGAAGCTGTTTGTAACGACGAAACGCGTCATGCTATTTAGTCAATAAAATGTAAATCATAAGTTCAAGTGTTTAAATTTAAGTTATATTCAATTAACTCAAGATGCCTATGAACGAGCAAAATATTAGCATATATAACTTGTAGGTCAACCATTTTCAATTCAGAAATCAAGTGGAACATATCATAGGATCTGGGGAAGAAAAATTATTTACCACACAAAGCAAAATAATTAGCCATTATAACATTTTCCTGTATCAACTGTAAAAAGGTTTGATTAGGTGTCCAGACGAAAGAAGGAAACAGTCTCGGTTTTCCACAATACAAAGACGCTTACTGTTTTGATTTTGTGAATGATCAATGACACTTTGCAAGACTAGAATCGTGAATCTGATGTGCACTGGTATAGAGTACAGGAAGATAACCGTTCTGCGTCCCAACCACTCAGAAATTTCAACGACGAAATTTTTCCATGAATTGACTACAGAGATCGATGCATGTAGAAATTTGTCAATGCTGCATGTTTGAATGGCATTATATTTCAATAAGAGACGAATATATGTGCAAAATGAGAAGGTTTTGTGTAGTTCGAGAATGCTTGAAAGATGATTGACGGGTTCCACACGACAGAAAGTGTCGGAATGAGATTGGGAGCTGTCAAGCGATCATCACAAATTACCCACAATTTTTTACACTATGTTCAAGATATTTGAATCAGAAATTGAAAGGTTTGGAGGTACGAAGGCTTTCAAATAAGTTAAAAGAGGCTTAAAAAGAAGAAAGAGCATTTTCATGTCGGATCCTCATCCACCTGTGACGAAAAATAGATCATTATTATATTCAGGAATACAACCAAGCCAGTAACGTGTAGCAGAAGAAGACAGGCAGTACCAGTAGAGGCCGCAAAGATTCGACTTTCAGCTGGCAAGATCCCTTTGCCTATGAATTGTTGGTAAAGACACGAAAAATTATTCTACTTACTACAGCGGGACAATGAAAAAGTGTGTGATGCACATCGCCGCAAAAAAAAACAGATTTGAAGAGAACGACTTGAAAAATATATGGAAGCATTCATGGGCAATTGGTTTCTGATAAATTCAGGTTCATTCTTCGATGCTGCGTTAACAAACCTCTCTCTCGATGGAGAACTATAATTCCAAGATAGGAAACTGTAGAAAATAATATAAAATTTTTCGTTTTCAATAAACGCATTTTCAAAAATAAACTAATAAATATTTCGTCTCAGATTTGATTCACTTTCGTATATTAGGGTTCAACGATCAGAATTTCACTATCGTTCCCAGACCACAACCTTGCCAGTATGTATCGCTATATGTGGTCGTTCTAATTAAACTAGACCTATACTAAACATTACCATCTTGGACAGAAACAATAACCAGTTGTAATTTTTTACTCGTTTTTAGTGTCAGCGTATCAAAACACGTCATACAATCGGTTAATTGAATCAGAGAAAAATTAATAATTCATCTGTATTATTCAT
The DNA here is from genome assembly GCA_030704895.1 of Henosepilachna vigintioctopunctata. Taxonomy (NCBI): domain Eukaryota; kingdom Metazoa; phylum Arthropoda; class Insecta; order Coleoptera; family Coccinellidae; genus Henosepilachna; species Henosepilachna vigintioctopunctata. The sequence goes on from JARQZJ010000129.1 coordinate 3,147,956, forward strand.
TACGACACAATATGTATGTGGAAAATATTGAGTTGAAAAACTATTTCTATGTTTGTGCGAGTATTAATTTTTATTGGCATTGATGATGGTTAGTTGAAATTAACGAAAGTTCGTTAATCGACCCGAATGAGCCTTTTCAAATGCATGAACTTGGCCTCAATTAAAGAAATCAATATTATTTTTGTAATGAAAGTTAGCAAGACCGACTCTTTTTTTAATTGACATATATGACCTTGAAAACATTTTACACACTATTGTTGTTCTAATAAGAAAAAGCAAATATTTATCTTCATAGTATAAACACAAAATATTTACTCGAATGAATGAATTTACATGAATGTATTCCTAGCTGCTAGAAAATTGTTACTCAAGAGTTCGATGGGCGATAAAACGAAAACTGGCTTTGGTTAATATAGTAATTTGTTGTACGTTCAAAGTATAATACCAAAGTATTATACATTGCACTTCAAAATACCAATCAATAGTAGTTTTAATAATTAACTGTATTGATTTTTTTTCTTTCAATTCAGCAGTCAGTAGACTTATATTTCTACACTTTACTCAGTTACACTTTATATTTCAGTAAGATTAGAAAGATTCAGTACGGTTTATGTGAAATTAAGGGATTTATGGCCAACGCAGGTTCTAAACGCGATTGGGCATCTACCCATTATTAATCGTTTAATAAAACCACCAAATTAACATGTAAAAGCGTCATCGTTTATTCTGAGATTCGAAACCAGCACTTTATAAAAGGCATTTAAATTATCCAAACCTGAATTCCACAGATGGGTGTATATTTAATAATGTTTGTAAAATGAATCATGTTTATGGAATAACCCTAATAAAATATCGAAATATACTGTATGCCTCCAAAAGTTTCGTAAGCTCATCTACAAAAATGTTTTACTAAATTGATGATATTTGTGATATGAGTTCATTCAAATACACAATTTGAAGCATCATTCCTGCAATTATTTGTTATTGAAATTCTTACACACATCTCTCATTTTTTTTTAGAAATCAAAGATGTCCCTATACTACAATTATTATAAATATAATAATTATATTAATTAATCATATTCAATTTTTCCAAGCCCATGAATCACTATTGCAAGTTGTTCACCATATTTAGGATATATGTAATTAAAAATATAAAAGAGCCAATACACTACAAATAGACCAATACCCCGCAAACAAAAAGGTTGACATTAAGTTTAAATTGTTAAAATACACCAAAAGAGCAGAGCTAATCTGAGATCCAGCTGTAATATACAAGAAACAAGATCTGTTTCGTTCTTTGGAATTGTTCTCAAATAAGTACAAGTTTCTTCGATAAGATCTTCTTGAAGGTGACGTATACCCTCTACATTACTACTGATTGTCACATAAACCGCCTGGAAGCACTGCAGAAGAAGTTCTTGAAATGTCTCTCATTTCGAGAAGATGGTGTATATCCACCTAGGGGTTGTGATCACGCTTGTTTGCTATCGAGGTTTGACACTAGGAGCCTCCACACCAGGAGAAGTTTCATTAATTGAAATTTTCATTCAATTTGCTCAATGATAATCTCGACTGTCCTGAGCTTCTGGGTAAACTTAATTTCTTCGTTCCTCCGAGGTGTACTAGAATAAGCCAGACATTTTACTCAAAAACCCACAGAACCAATCTTCTCTCGCAATCGCCGCTAAGCTTTGCATGTTCTACTGCAAACCAGGTATCAAGCTGCTGTGATTTGTTCTGGGACTCACTTGTTTCTATCATTAATGTGTATTTAAATCTTAACCAGTGAGGTATCTTGATTTCATCCGGTTTGAGTCCTTTCTTTGTCTTCTTAATTATTATTATGATTGAATATGTCGATATTCACATTATAGATTTAGATTATTATATTTGATAATGTTTTTTATTATTATAATTATTTTTTAATATTGTATATCTAGGTTGTTATTTATATTTTAGTAACCATATTTATTCATTATGTATTTGCCTGTAATTGGGTAGTTACCTGTTGGAAATATATGCTTATTATTATTAATACTATCAAGGTGGCAAGATCGAAACATGTGTCTTCGACAATTTTATGTACCTTTTTTCTCCATGATTTCATGTACGCATCATGTTTTCTCACCGTGTACCTACTTTTTTAAGAATTAGCTTTTTCATTCATTTGGTTGTAGGTTTTTGCTTCATGAAGAAATTTTAATTTATTTGAAAATCTACAATATCGATTACGAATATGATCGACTCGTGCTATTGATCCTACCTTGATTCCTTTCAAGATTGAAACCAAATTTGTTTTAATTGCAATTTGTAATTGTAATTTGTTTTCTTTGCTTCAGAATTATGATTTGAAAAATGTGTACTGACGAAGTTTGTTTTATCAAATATTCAAATTCTCCCCATTTATGAAGCAGGTCTGCAACTGATAAATTTCTTGAAATCCTAATTATAACCTCACATTCAGCCTTGATACAATTACGGCCCCTCAAAACGAGAATGACGTAATTAGCGGAACAAACTGAATAAATTACAGGGTGCCGCTAACGACACCTGAATTCGCGGTTTCATAATCAGAGCAATTAGGATGCGATACCTCTTTATGACCCTGTATGGTGTATGGCGTTAAGTTATTGAACTATTTCCGTAAGCTAGTTTTGAATACCTTTTTTTTATGGCTCGCTTGAAGGATTAGGTGTGGACAATGTTATGGCGTAGTGAACAATTTGCCGCTTTAATTCACTAATTTAATCCATTTTTTTTGGAGAACCTTCACTTGACTAATATTGATATTTTAATATCGACTCGGTAATATGTAATCATAAAACTGTAACACTTTTACGAGTTTTGTATCTAATGAGGAATTGGAATTCTGAATAATATAATTAAATGAGTAGCAAGTAAAAGTTTGTTTAATATACGAACAATACACTAATAGGAATAATAAATATCAATGTAGTATAAAAAAGTACACTGCAAGGTTTGTAAAAAAGAAATTTGCATTCTATTATATACTCGTATAATACATTCCAAAAATTTTAATTAATCTGTCTATGGCTGAGAGGATATGTAAACACGATAATTGGGTGCCTACATTGAACTTTAGGGGATAAATGTTTGAGAATATCGAAATCGATGCCACAATTGATGAAAGCATAAGACTGTTTTGTTCTACAAGGAACTTATCAGTTGTGTCACGTCCATCGCCAATTGAGACAACTTTACTATAATATATATGGGTGTAATATTCGTATTTCGTAACCTCGTTTCGTGTAATAAACTTGTTTGTTTGCGTGTGTTTCTCCATTATTGGCTCTCAAGAGAACAGGGTAGCCGAGTTAAAAATGGCTGATATTTGAGGAAATTCTCAACTACAAAGCTGCATCTTCTAAGCAAGCGAACAATCACACATTTGAAATAGTGTGGTAACGTTTTTTGATATGGAAATGGACGTAACACAGTTTCTAGAAAAACTAAAACTTTTCATGAAGAGTGGGTCCGCTATGGTAAGTCTAATTTAATGAGCTCCAAAAAGGCTGAAAAGTTCACAAATCGTTTTGAAGTTTTGGGCTTAATGAATGAATCTATAATTCAAACGATAATTAGGTCCAAACTACAATCAGAATCTACGGTTCATTCATATTTGCATCGACTTATTATACTTATTTTATATTTGATTGATACAGTGGTATCAAACGTATGACTTTGAAGATCTACCTTGATTCAAACAAATATCTTTCTAGTTTCAGTACCCGTTCGAATTGTTATCAATAATAAATTAAAAAAATTTTGAAATTCCATGATTTCGTGCAGAAAAGTACTTGACCTTAGATGACACCTATACCAAATTGAAATGAAATATGGGGAAGTTGAAGACATTAACTGAAAATATTACATTTGAAAAAATAGCTCTCTAATTGAATGACGATATCAAGATAATTGTTAACAAATCTCAAATGGTTCCGGTTATCCAGGACTTGTAATTATCTACGTATGGTTTCTATATATAGACCTCAAAAAAGATATTTCCATAATCCGTATTTCCCTTATATAAATACAAATTAATCGAACAATAATTACATGTTTAATTTTCGGTATTCCCTCGTCTGTGTCACGAAAAAACTCGACAAAACGGAACTGGGCAAGCTTGGAACGTAAATAAAACAATAAACAATAATTAGATGGGATGAGCATGCTGAATCTGGCGCGTGATCACTATCGATAGGTACAGGTTCCCAGAATGGAAATTCCCAGGTGATGTGTCGGTACCGTCGGCTGCGGGTGATCCGTTCGTTAGTCACGGAGACGATCTCCTACATCATTGAACTTGGCATCCGCAGATGCGAAGGTCGTCGCTAGTAGCATCGTCGTGACGAGGAGCTTCCATCGTGCACCGGATGTATTGCCGGTAGTAATTGAACGAAGAAGCTCGAAGAAGAAATTCGATGCAGGAAACGACGACGTCTTCCAACTCCGCGTTAAGTAATTTTTTTTGAATATTACTAAATCAATTTTTGGACCAAATTACGCTAGTTCAAGGGAACTATACAATAAAAATAATAATGATAAATGAATTTATGGCGTAAAGTTCGAATTACATATGAATACACAAAAGGAAAGGGTTTTGTGTATTCACCCTACCATGAATTAAAATACATAACATTAAGTCGAAATCAATACAATCCGATATACAAAGGTGAAAAAGAATAGAAAGAGAAGATAAGATTGCAAAATGCAAAGTAATTTTCACTCGATATTGTTCTTGAAGGAGCTTCCACAGTGGAAAACGGCATAACATCTGGTTCACCAGAGGATCAAACACTCCATTAAGTACAATTTATGTTTGTGAACAGATAAATTAGTAGTTCTGTAATCTCAAATAAAATCATATCCGAATAAAATCGAAGACATAGTTTGTTTATCATTTTAAGACTTTTCTAAATCAATTCTTATATAACAATTTGATATATACAATTAAATTGAGCTTAAGGAAGGACGGAAGAAAAAAATTTCTTTTCACCATATCATAACACATGAAGTTGAAAAAAATTATAAACTACCGGAAATTAAAGTGTGTCCTAAAATTAACGCAAGAAAAAAATTAAGAGTTTTCGTAAAGCGATCGATCCATCTATAATCTGTAAATCTATAAAAATGGTATGTTCCTCAGTGAATGGAAGTGCATTGTCGTCATTTACAATTAGGAATAAAACAATTTTGAAAATTTTTAAATAATTTCAAATCAATCTGGCTGCAAATTCAAATTTTGCGTTAAGTTTGGGACACTATATAAACTACGCACAGAAAGAACCTAGGCTACTATAAAATGAAAATGTTTCATTTCAAGAATTCATTATTCTGGTGTTTTCGGTATTTGCAAATAAATGCGAATTTTTCTATATTTGTTTTTGCGAAATTCCAATATATCAAATAAATTAACGTACAGAGATATAACTCACATATAAAATTGACACTCAACTTGTAACCTCAAAGCGCTTAATCAACTATACTAATCACATTGACTAATAGTCTAAGATAATTTGCAACTATAATAATTAGTTTTCCATCAAGCAGAACTCAATTATCACAAAGAATAACATCGAGAATTTTTTGATACCTATAGGTGATTATAGTGAAATTCTTATTTAAAATATATGAAATTATGTCGAGTTTGTCTACATGTTGAAATGTGCAATTAGCTCGATTCATTCATTAACTGCATTGTTTCTTGCAATCATTACGTTTTGAATTGCCAATATCGCGTTATTAGATAACAAATGCATTTTCAACGTCCACCTTCACGTCTACGGAGGATTTGGTACTAGTAACACTTTGCTAATATTTATTTCCGTAGAATTGAAAATATTAGTATTATAGGTATATTTCGGGACAGTTTGGAACAGGTTATTGTGTACTATTCGAACACTTTCTCACAGTTTATTACCATCTGGTATCTTATCAGTTGAACTATAACGCAGCTATTGGACTGTTCACGTAATTTTTTTGTTTGAAACCTCAGGAATCATGTGGGCCGCTATTCAGCCAATATAAAATTGTTTCATTATTTTGTATCACAATCTGAATTGTCTGTTATTTATATATTGTAAATTGGGATCGATCCTTCGGTGAATATATCTGTATAACGGTACATACGACAAAAAATATTTCAATTTTCAGGAACTTATATGAGAGTTGAGTTGTTCAACCACCTACCAAACAGCTGGGTTGAAAAAACCAGGATGCTAATATCGAATCGAGAGAAATTCAAGAACGGGATGAAAAATTGTGTTACTACATTATTCCTTTCAGAGCTAAAGTGATTGTATACCGGCACATACGACAAAGAATATTTCAATTTTCAGCCACTTATATGAGAGTTGAGTTGTTCAACCACCTACCAAACAGCTGGGTTGAAAAAACCAGGATGCTAATATCGAATCGAGAGAAATTCAAGAACGGGATGAAAAATTGTGTTACTACATTATTCCTTTCAGAGCTAAAGTGATTGTATACCGGCACATACGACAAAGAATATTTCAATTTTCAGCCACTTATATGAGAGTTGAGTTGTTCAACCACCTACCAAACAGCTGGGTTGAAAAAACCAGGATGCTAATATCGAATCGAGAGAAATTCAAGAACGGGATGAAAAATTGTGTTACTACATTATTCCTTTCAGAGCTAAAGTGATTGTATACCGGCACATACGACAAAGAATATTTCAATTTTCAGCCACTTATATGAGAGTTGAGTTGTTCAACCACCTACCAAACAGCTGGGTTGAAAAAACCAGGATGCTAATATCGAATCGAGAGAAATTCAAGAACGGGATGAAAAATTGTGTTACTACATTATTCCTTTCAGAGCTAAAGTGATTGTATACCGGCACATACGACAAAGAATATTTCAATTTTCAGCCACTTATATGAGAGTTGAGTTGTTCAACCACCTACCAAACAGCTGGGTTGAAAAAACCAGGATGCTAATATCGAATCGAGAGAAATTCAAGAACGGGATGAAAAATTGTGTTACTACATTATTCCTTTCAGAGCTAAAGTGATTGTATACCGGCACATACGACAAAGAATATTTCAATTTTCAGCCACTTATATGAGAGTTGAGTTGTTCAACCACCTACCAAACAGCTGGGTTGAAAAAACCAGGATGCTAATATCGAATCGAGAGAAATTCAAGAACGGGATGAAAAATTGTGTTACTACATTATTCCTTTCAGAGCTAAAGTGATTGTATACCGGCACATACGACAAAGAATATTTCAATTTTCAGCCACTTATATGAGAGTTGAGTTGTTCAACCACCTACCAAACAGCTGGGTTGAAAAAACCAGGATGCTAATATCGAATCGAGAGAAATTCAAGAACGGGATGAAAAATTGTGTTACTACATTATTCCTTTCAGAGCTAAAGTGATTGTATACCGGCACATACGACAAAGAATATTTCAATTTTCAGCCACTTATATGAGAGTTGAGTTGTTCAACCACCTACCAAACAGCTGGGTTGAAAAAACCAGGATGCTAATATCGAATCGAGAGAAATTCAAGAACGGGATGAAAAATTGTGTTACTACATTATTCCTTTCAGAGCTAAAGTGATTGTATACCGGCACATACGACAAAGAATATTTCAATTTTCAGCCACTTATATGAGAGTTGAGTTGTTCAACCACCTACCAAACAGTAAGGTGGAAAAAAACCAGGATGCTAATATCGAATCGAGAGAAATTCAAGAACGGGATGAAAAATTGTGTTACTACATTATTCCTTTCAGAGCTAAAGTGATTGTATACCGGCACATACGACAAAGAATATTTCAATTTTCAGCCACTTATATGAGAGTTGAGTTGTTCAACCACCTACCAAACAGCTGGGTTGAAAAAACCAGGATGCTAATATCGAATCGAGAGAAATTCAAGAACGGGATGAAAAATTGTGTTACTACATTATTCCTTTCAGAGCTAAAGTGATTGTATACCGGCACATACGACAAAGAATATTTCAATTTTCAGCCACTTATATGAGAGTTGAGTTGTTCAACCACCTACCAAACAGTAAGGTGGAAAAAAACCAGGATGCGAATATTGAATCGAGAGAAATTCAACAACGGGATGAAATATTGTGTTACTACATTATTCCTTCCAGAGCTAAAGTGATTACTTCTGAAATTTGTTAGAGATACGTTTACATGTTCTATACAATTTCTAAAATCTAATTTGATAAATATATATTACCATTATTACAACAAGTCTTCGCACTGAGGCAAAACTATCTAGGTGAAATTATTTCAAAAGATACTGTAACATATATAAAGGTGTTTTTTTTAGAGGTATAGAACTTTAAGTTGGCATAACTGTTGAAGATGGCGACATATTTAACAGCTGAGAAGTGATTTATTCTCAGTTTGGTTTGGCAATTCATCATGAATAGATTCACTATCATCAAGCAAGGCGTAGATTCGTCGAATGGGCGCAAAACCAGATTGCCGTTGTTCCCGATTTTCATAAGCGAATTTTGTTTAGGGATGAAGCGCACTTCTGGTTGAATGGCTACGTCAACAAACAAAACTGCCGCATTTGGAGTAAAGATAATCCTCAAGTGTATGTCAAAACACCGTTACATCCAGAAAAACTGACTGTTTGGTGCGCTTTATGGGCTGGTGGAATCATTGGTCCGTACTTCTTCAAAAACGATGATGGCCAGAACGTTACAGTCAATGGTGATCGGTATAGAGCCATCATTACTAACTTTTTCATTCCTGAATTGAACAACCATGATGTCCAGGAGCTGTGGTTTCAACAAGACGGCGCAACATGTCACACAGCTTTTGCCACAATCGATTCATTGAAAGACACGTTTGGTGACCGCCTAATTTCACGTTTTGGACCTGTGAATTGGCCTCCAAGATCTTGTGATTTAACACCGCTAGACTACTTTCTGTGGGGTTATGTGAAGTCATTGGTCTATGCGGATAAGCCACAAACGCTTGACCATTTGGAAGACAATATTCGCCGTGTTATTGCTGATATACGGCCACAAAGGTCCAAAATTGGACGTCCAGATAGGACCGAGCCAGCCGTGGCGGTCATATGCCAGAAATCATATTTAAAATGTAATGCCACAAGATTATCTTTCGAATAAAAAAAAATTCTTGTCAATCGAATGATCCTATCGTTGTTTTATTGAAATTCAAAGTTCTATACCTCTAAAAAAACACCCTTTAGAAATATCTCTGAAAGGGAGTTTCACCACCTTTTTAGTTAGGTATGCCTCGCTAATACCTCAGATATAGAGACTGATATCTCTTAGATAGCGAGTTGAATTTAGAAATAACGTTTGTATTCTTTTATAACAAATATCCCTTGCATTGAAACTAGACACGATTCTATTAATCATGATAAGACGATCTCACTTCGTCCACGTGAGATACACTCTGCAGTTTGCACTTTTGACGTATAGATGTCGCGACGACTTTGAATCCACAAAGGTTATATTGAAAATGACTGAATTCCATCGGACAAATCTTGCGATATAATCGGGCTGACGATAACACTGCATTTGAGTGTAACCCAAAAAACTTCCGAGTTGTAGAAACGCCGAGAAGTACTTCTCGTTAATATTATTCGCGAAATCGAAAAATTTAAATTTTATACGGTTAATAATCGGCACAGTTTAATATACTTTTTCGACTGTCCTAGGCAACTCTTGACAAAATGAATTCCATGGTGCAATAAGTATATTTCGAAACGATAGATTACCAATAATGAACAAACGAAATTACTAAGAAATAGTGAAGGTAATGAGACTATGATGTAGACTTATGACCACAAAATAAACTGAACAATGAATTTTTATGAATCATGCCTGCCGGTAAACGACATCCTGTCCCTTTCAAGGATATCACTGGACTGAGTCAGTTCGAACAATTATCATGGATTACAAATAAGCGTTTTTTGACGATTCTGTTATTTTATTCTATCAAATAGTAAAACCAAACAATTATCATATTTTAATGAGAATAAAATATTCATTTATATAGGTAAGAAGAAGCGATTTGGCTGAAAATTGGCGAAGAGGTAGCTTATAAAGAGGAGACGGACATAGGATACTTTTTATTGTTCCCGTGGGACGTGACATATAACCTGTTATAACAAAACGCATCTGGCATGGAATAACAAAATGCAACTTAGAGATAAACGTTATGTTGACTATGGTTGAGTATGGTCGAAAATTTGACCATTAGAAATTTCGAAGTTGAGAATGCCGCAACCAAGACGATAGAATCTTTCCCGACAAAGCTGTAATGGCCGCAAACACTCCGCAATGGCCAAACTGCTATCAGCATAGAAAATGATGATTTGGGTGAATGCACAATGGCGCATAAACGTCCACTAGAAGCACTTAACCGAACATGGATATTTTGAGTGCCCAATGGTATATTTTGGCCTTAGATTTACTACCTGTCGATTTCCGACAAACACTGCCAGTAATTCCAAGATCAGCTTCTGCCGACGAAATAAACGATTGATCAAATCATCGAATCTATGGCGCTATGTAAAGAAACTTCAGCTGACGACAAACATGAGAGTTGCATTGCTAACCGATTCATCTGCTGAAGATTTCTCTCAGCAATTGCTGACTGTCAGTAATGATCCAGCGCCTGTCGACGAATTCAACAGATTGATTTATTCCTCAGAATTTCTGTAATATTGTCTGATGAGAGACGAACTCATCAACAAAGAATTTCCAATCATCATTACTAACCACAAACATAATGAATGGTTGAGTAAGCGAGCAGTTTTATCGGCTTAGAAGATGTGGATGATTCAAACTACATATTGAGATCATTGGTACACTGCATTAATTGACTATCGTCTATTGACACAGTCTATTGACTGTGTAACGAATAAAGATGAAGCCTCCAATTGAATTTTTAAAGTCCTTGAATGTACCCACCTTACCTTCGCAACAATGTACAACTGATCGTAGTAATCATGCTTCGAAACATAAACCAAACAAAACTATACAAAGGTACGCGTTTGGTGGTAAGTAAATTTATGAATAATGAGATTTACGCGACGACACTCAAAGGAAAATTCGAAGATGAAGAAATTCTCATCCAGAGGTCTGATGATCCCAACCAATATGCTGTTTGAATCCAGAAAATCCATATCGTCTATCAAGAGGTGATTCACTGAAGAGTCCAAACCCATGCACCAAAATACAAGGCTTGATATACTTGATTTTTTTATTTATATTTATCATCCTAACAAAAAATTTAAGACAAAAAAATTCAAAACCTGTCCATTTGAAGTCTTTGAAGCCCATGCGCATATTAATATCTACAACTTTTAATACTCCTGAAAAAATAAATCTAAACTCACTCAACCAAATAAATGATAGATAAGTCAATTCTTTCAGAGATTTTATCTAATCGAACCACTTATAATTTGATGTCATTAGTTCCGAAAAAAAGAAAATTCCGTGATAAAATTGACGCAATTAGCGTTAAACAGTCAGAAGTGCATGGAGAAATAAAATAGACCAAGAAGTACCTAACTAGAAGAAATTGGACTCGCACAACAGAGTTAGACCTTTGTCACGCTAATTGGATAGAACCTTTTTCGGAGACCTGCCAAAAGGACTCTCTGGGTTTAGTCGTTTAACGATTATACAATATAATACTACCCAAATGATGTACGTAACCATAGTCAAATTTCATCTGAAAAAATTGAGACTGCCAAAAATAACTTCATTTTACCATGAAGCTACAATTTTTTTTTAGCCTAACGAATTCATTTGAGATCTTTGGAAGTACGCAAAAAACTTTGGCATAGGTAATGCTTTTCTATAAATTGGTGAATAAGTTCATTGATTGCAAATATTTCGTAGACAAATTGAGAATAAATAAAAATGATTGAATATTCGCTGATATTTTGGTGTGATATGGCTAAATATAAATTTAATGAAAAACACTTGGCTCAGTTGCATTGAATTGAAAAAAAAATTCTGTTGAACTAAACAGTGTTTTTCATTCGATTTATTTCAAACTGAGACTTGACTGTAATTCCGTAATAGATCCCAGGAAGTTTTCCATATTATTTTCTTCCAACAAAATTAATATTTCTAAATAAATTTACAAAAATATTATATTAGGTGTTATTAATTAACCAAAGTTAATTGTATTTTAAAACCTCTTCGATGATAGCACAACGACTAGCAAATGACTGCGATGTTGATCTATTCTTAATATCTATTTCTTCCCTCTAAGCTGATTTCGGATCACAATAGCTGAATTGCAACAAAATTATGTTGAATTCGTTAATTTGAACATATTTCGTATGTTTTTTATATTTTTGTTTATTTTTCATATACCTTTGTGTACCCGTATGGTTTCAAACGTTGTAGAATGTGGCATGTACGTCCATTCGAATAAATAAATAATCAAATTCAATTAGTTTTCTGGAACACCAAACTTTTTAACTAAGTAAATGAGAATATTCTCTGTTCTTGAATAGAAAAGTGAAAATATCATTAAAACTTTAGTGTCCCTTCTAATTCTACATAAAATCTCTCCAGCATCCGCTCTCATGACTTTTCCAGTTTTAACAATGATTCATCAAAAAAAGTCATAATTGAAATCCTTGTTCAACGCACATTTAACTCTGCCATACGTCAAATTTTACGATTCATTCAATTTTGATAGGCGCAGTTTTTTCCCTTAATGAGAACATTGGAATCATAAAAATATCTCTTAATCATCCAACGTTTGCGCTTTGTGTAGGTACGTATAAATCACGGATTTCTAGCCTCATTAAATACGTCGGACAGTCACATTTCTCTCTTCTAACGTCTTGGGTAAAAGTTGCACTAAGGTGAGCGTAATGACGTTCCAATTATTCAAATTGCCGTGGAAAGTGCGTTGGATCTGCGACCAGTTAGCCTAATCGGAACTACTTCGAGACCGTAGGGCGACCCAACAGTAATAGCCTGGTCGTGATTTTTAGCGAATTAGGTTATGTAATAGTTAGGTCAACACAGAACGCCGCTCTCACGGAAGCCGTCTACGCGACCTGATTTAGTTGCTATAGAATTTTTTGTTTTCGGAAAATTATAGTTGGTATTGGTGAACGTCGAAGGGGCATCAACATTATTAATTGGAAAATAGTTAACTGAGATGTTACAGAAATTCAATGGATTTTTCTCAAACGTAATCATAATAATTCCCTGATTTTTAATGGATCCTTAATAAAATAGGCATTAGAAATTGGAATAAATGAAATAATACCTAATGCAATTAACTCGTTGGCTCTTATTGAAACAGAGTAACCAATTTTCAAATGTACAAACGTGCAGTTAAAAAAGACAAAACAAACGAAAACTCCTGCAAATTAAATGACACATAGTCGTGATCAAAACAAACCTCTAGAAAACCGAGTCATCAGGTGGTTCCAAATGCAGAGTATAGCGTTAGACTTAATTTTCAATTCCTTCCGCCTAAAATTTTCTGCATATTTATGTGTGTGGACGTCCTATATGATATATCACGGATAAGGCAGCTACAGAAAGAGAAAATTGATTACATGCAATTGGCTCTATTAGCAAAGAAATTATTAACATCATTTCTGATAAATGAAAAAGATCGCATTCATGTTTGGCATAAATGTATTGAAATCATACCCCATTTAATGTCTGATGCAACAGATAGATATTTGATACTCAATAAGCATTATCAGCTACAACCTATAGTCAATAGTAATTTCAAAAAAAAATAGAATGTTTGAATAGCGTTAGATCTAAATTTGTAATAAATAGAACACGAATATACAGTTCGATTGATAGTCGATGATTGCACCTCAGACGTTATATAGAACTGAACAAAGGATCTCTCTGAAGATGTGGTAGCTTCAATAGTTGGCTATGCTAAAGCGATCTTAAATATCTTTAGCGTGGCAACGTTGTCGCTTATGTCGAAAGGAGGCGACAATGTTGCCATTTTAATGAGATAACGCGTATCTTATTGCATTTTCAGGTTCCAGGTGAAACTTATGACGAATTTTTATGAAGGTACCAAAAATTTTAGTTCCCCATTTTTTTTTGAACAATTTGACAGATGATATGGCATTTATAATAGTCTGCACGTAGCATTTGAAAAAGGTGAATCTCATCGAAACGTACGTCATGCAGTATTATTTTTAATATATGTGTAAATCAGTTTAACGATTGTTTTATTACATTTATAAAAGCCAATATTTCTGCTGTTTGTCAACCGAAAGCAACGAATATTTGTGCAATTCAGTACAAAATATTCTTTTTCAAACCATTGCATCAGATCTCATTCTATCATGCAGGGCTATTGGTAAATCTCCTTCAATTTTCGGATAAGTTTTATGGACAGTATTGATTAAACGTCTAAGGTGCCATCGTCTATCAATCACCCTGTACAATCCAGACAGTGAAATCGAAATCGCTACCTTCAACCTAATTACTTGAATATCAACGAACTATCTGAAGGAATAAGAATTCTTCAACATTGTAATACGCCTCATGCTGTGCATAATAACCTGAGAAAACAATCTCGTTGAATTTGGCAAGTAGTCATTCGGGTTTTCTTCCTTTCAAAATGTAATCACTCAACAGTGAATGACCTGAAATTACCTGCAAAAGTCGATGTGGTGACAATCGATGTCAAATGTTATTTACGAAATTTAACTGTGACTGGTTAAAACCACACTCCACTGGCGATTTAAATAATTATAGTATTATTGTTTGAATCATATTTGGCTAAAAATCAGTAAAACATTTATTCACTACACATATGTTTCGGAAATTTCACCTTTCGTTTCTCCACAATTTATTGATGCGTCTGCCTTGCGCTGATCTAACTGCAAATCAAGTCGCCTTCTTTTGAGTTTATCCTTTCCCTGTCTCGAAAAATACAGTATTTTCAGATTTTTCGGGTTTATCATGGATTCCAGACTTACATGGTCTGTTTACGTTGAGAGGTTATCTAGGCAATAGGGTATTTGATTGTTTCCACAAAAATATCTCAAATTATTCGTTATAGCTGGTGCATATTTCCAATTTGATTAATTATCTTTAAATTTTTGTAATTTTTATGAAAATGACAGAGAAAGTTTTAATGAAAAAGAAACCCGAAAAAAACACCCCTATACATGTTACTTAATTTGGCGACGTCACGATGCAATAAACACAGTAACCGTCACATTGTAATACGACTGTCGACTATTAAATTTAGCGATCGTTGACGATTTCATAACTTTACTGCGATAAAATGTCTTATAAATGGAGCGTAGTGCCACAATATACTAACACATCTATTAAAACCCCGGAGAAAATGTTTGTGAACCTTCCAACAAACACTAAAATTCGGAAAAGGTAATTAATTCTCTCTCGTAGAAACCTGAAAAATATAGCTCTAAAATTTCACGCTTTCATGTGTGAAGATCACTTGAACATTAGTAAATAATTCCTACCCTATATTTCATACATAAATAACGAGTTGATTTTATTACATATTCGTTATAGTCTTCTCTATACATTATACTATATTTTGAGGTTATTAATTACGTACGTTTTTATTGTTGATCTTGAACGGAATAAACTTGATTTTATTCCTGTCTTTGTATTTTTATACTTTGGTATAATGAAAGATTTAAAATAATAAAACTTCAATACTTTATTGTATGTGAGTTATATTTTATCCAGAGGTCAATTAACGATGATTAAATTGTTATTGCAGATGGAAAAAGATATGGCAAACTATACACAATATCAAATGGGTTTCAGCAAAGCTATAATCATGGTTAAAGAGGCTATGCCATCTAAGGTTGAAGGTCAGCTTCTGGAGCATAAAAATCAGGATTTTTTTAAAAAAATTGCCCAAACATAATAGCGTGTATTCTTGGGAGATTTCTGCTATCAGCTTTAAAAATTGCTCTCCATCGTACCTTATATAATATACTTTTATAATTATTCAAAATAATTTCTCTGTTTTGTATCTAACAAATAAAATAGCTAATAAACCCAGGAAATAAACACTCAAACACACGCGTACAAAGACATCAGAGAAATGAACGTTAGCCTTTGTTGGTTGTTGGCTTTGTTTCCTGCACGGTGACGTCACTCGCGATTTAGCCAATCCAGTGCGGTTTCAATCACGTCATCAAATATGAAATTTTAATTATTTTATTATTGATTTCTTTTAAAAATCATATATATTTCAAAAGGATGTATTGGCTATAGTGGTTTAAAATGATATTTACTATAAACCTAACAACATTCTGATCTATATTTTTATTGCAGTAAAAATACCCTATTTAGCATGCGTCTTGAGGACTTTGTCATCGTCGGCTTCATTGCCTGTTATATGAGGATTGCTTATTTCACGCTTTGCGAGTCGCGCCTCAGTAATGGCTAACAGAATTGTTGGGGTCAGCAGAGATAACATATTCAGATCACATAGAAAACTTGGAAAGTATAACGTTTTCTGGACTTTACATCTACGAATGTTTACTCTACGCCAGATCGAAAGTTCATAGTGTCCTTCGCAAAGGCGATTTACACTCTATAACTCCAGGGAAGAAGTGATGTTAGATTTCCGTCTTTTAGGTTGTCCCAATCTCGAGATGGTACAAACTATTAGAGCTGGAAGTTTTTGAACAGGCTTCCTGAGAGAATTCGCGAAATGCCATTGTTAACTTCAATAGATCGCAGGAGGTTTTTGATTGATACGAATACATTGATCTATTCTACAAATGACTGTGGCTATTTTATATTGACTTTAACTCCATTTAAAACTCAATTTCGGCTGCTTTTGCACATGTTGGATTGTTCTTGTTTATGTTCCGTTTTTTAATGATTTTAATATGTGGATTTCTTTTCCGTTTTTAAATTTTGATTTTTTTATTACACTAATTAATATATACTCTGATTTTGACGCGTGTAAAGCAATATTATATTCAAAAATTCGTTTTTTATGTGTTTATTCAACTGTGTTGTTCATCATGTGTTTATGGCATTAATTGACTTATCGCTAGGACAATTAATCATTATATTTTAATGTTCATATCATTATATTTTAAACTTTTTAAGTGTTGTATTAATCATGTTGTTACATGATGTTGTTAACTTTCGGAAAAAAGACGTCTGAAAACTCTTTCAAATCGAACCTCTATAATGTATTTAATATGCACTTATGCATATTTATATTTACTGCCACTTGCAACTGGACATCAAATCTCATTGGAAATTGTTGCACGATTTCTTCGTACCATAGATAATTCATTCGCCTCAAGATCCTAACCAGAGGAAAAAGACACACCCTCAAGTTAACGTGTGCGGAGAACTTCTGAAGGCGACCGATCGGAACAATTCTTATGAAACGTCAACATCACTTGCTGCTTACGAATGCATATTAGGCGTATACGCCGCACAACATCCATTGTCATGTCTTTGTTGTTAGAAAGCAAATGCATCAGATTTGAACACGAGTCCGCGTTATTGCCAGATCGATACGAATTCACCTTTACGGCGATAGGCACTTACCAATCCGGAACGTATAAATTATTTCCTTTTCCATTTCTAGTGAAGCGTGAACAAGATTTCCGAACGTAGCTATAAATTCAGTTATATGCCAGTCATGTGCATATATTGAAATATAACGTAGAAAAATGATAAATTGTAATTTATAATAAATGTTCATGATAGGAGATAACTGAGAGTCCAATAAAATTTAAATCAGTAAATGAACTTAAAACACTTCGTTAATAATAATAATGTTAAAAGAGAGCAACTTACAAAACTTTCATCAATAGTATAAATAATATACACAAAATTTCAATTACAATAATATACACAATTATTTCAATTACTCAACGTTAGTAAAAATTTATATGTATGTACGAGGGTGATCCCAGAAGAAACTTGGAAAAATAACAAGCGCAATAACCTACCAAAATATGACCGACTGAACGGAATTGCAATTGCAGTAATATTTTTTAATTCTGTGTTAATACATATAGAGTATTTCCCTTAAACATAATTCTTCAAACTTAATAAATTGTCGAGTGACTAAATGTAAGAGCATAAAATATATCTGAGAAATATTCCATTAAATCAAAAGTTGAGTCTTCTGATTTACTATGATAGGTAAATGCTAAAAATCTCATGTGAATTCTATGAAAGACATGGTAAACGGGGAAAGGATTCTAAACCACCCACAGAAGAGAATATAGATTTCGCCATAGGATTCACTAGATTCGCGAGTTATCCTTTCTCTTCTGAAGACAGGAAATTCTGTTTTTTTTTATGAAAGATATAATAACTATTCGATATTGGAAATTGCACTGCTATAAATCGCTGGTAGCGGAGGTAGCATAGCATTAGATGAATTTATTCGTTCTGTTATTCGAGTCAAATAGGCACCCACATGTGCAATAATTAATCGAGAAGACTGTTGTATAAACATTTCATTATAACATATACTATTCAACATAATAATATAACAAACTCAATCGACCTCTTTATTAACATTCAATACAATGCAATATATTTCAAAAAAATATACGTGAAATTACCGCGAAAACAATTACAAATTACAGAATATATAACAGAGAAAAAAATAAATCACACATATGACACAGCTACAGAAGACAATATATAACAACGATAAAATATTTCGAGAATTAAAACTTTACTGCTATAGTTAGCACTCAAATACATAAGTCTACTGCCTTATAGATATGCTTAAATTTAATCTTAACTGGTTGTTTTTTACTTGCACAGAATTAGGTCACGTGGAATAAGTTTTGGGTTAATAACCCAAAATTGTATTCACTCGATGGGTCAGATAGTTGAAAATATAGAGCAAAAAAAATTTAGAGGTAACAAATGAAACGAATTTTCTTCTAAATAATCTTCTAATCAAATATATGCTGAAACACAACAAGAGGGGGGCATGTATTTGGTACTTCGATTAACTAAATCTGTTACTTCCATCAACTCTCACAAATATTCCAAGAAAATAATACAGATTTGGAGGAAATACGTATTACTTGATTTGTACTTTTGCATTTAATATAATAATCCTTGGTAGTATAATAAAGGGTGTTTTTTTGGAGGTATAGAATTTAAATTGCAATAAAACAACGATGGATCATTCGATTGACAAGAATTTTTTTTATTCGAAAGATGATCTTGTGGCATTACATTTTAAATATGATTTCTGGCATATGACCGTCACGGCTGGCTCGGATGTAGTCCAATCTGGACGTCCAATTTTCCATGAATTTTTCCAACAGTTGTGGCCGTATATCGGCAATAACACGGCGAATGTTGTTTTCCAAATGGTCAAGCGTTTGTGGCTTATCCGCATAGACCAATGACTTTACATAGCCCCAAAGGAAGTAGTTTAGCGGTGTTGAATCACAAGATCTTGGAGGCCAATTCACAGGTCCAAAACGTGAAATTAGGCGGTCACCAAACTTGTCTTTCAATAAATCGATTGTGGCACGAGCTGTGTGACATGTTGCGCTGTCTTGTTGAAACCACATCTCCTGGACATCATGGTTGTTCAATTCAGGAATGAAAAAGTTAGTAATCATGGCTCTATACCGATCACCATTGACTGTAACGTTCTGACCGTCATCGTTTTTGAAGAAGTACGGACCAATGATTCCACCAGCCCATAAAGCGCACCAAACAGTCAGTTTTTCTGGATGTAACGGTGTTTTGACATACACTTGAGGATTATCTTCACTCCAAATGCGGCAGTTTTGTTTGTTGACGTAGCCATTCAACCAGAAGAGCGCTTCCTCGCTAAACAAAATTCGCTTATGAAAATCGTGAACAACAGCAATCTCGTTTTGGGCCCATTCGACGAATCTACGCCTTGCATGATGATCGTTTAGCTTCAATTCTTGCAAGAGTAGGATTTTGTAAGCACGCAAACCAAGATACTCCCGTAAAATCTTCCATAAAGTGGATAGACACATATCCAATTCCTGTGCTCGATGGCAGATGGACTCATTCGGGTCTTCCTCAATGCTACGCTCTACAGTAGCAATAGCTTCTTCTGTACGCACTGTACGGCGTCTCTGGGGATGCGAGTTATCAATAAGAGTAAACGTGGTGCGAAAACGTTCCATGGTTAATCGAATTAACTGCTCTGATGGACGATTTTGTCGGCAATAAAATGGACGTAGTGCGCGATACGTATTCCGCACAGAACCATTATTTTCGGAATAAAATTGCAGTATTTGCAAGCGTTGTTCAGGCGTGAGTCTATTCATGATGAATTGTCAAACCAAACTGAGAATAAATCACTTCTGAGCTGTTAAATCGGTCGCCATCTTCAACAGTACTTAATGCCAACTTAAGGTTCTGTACCTCTAAAAAAACACCCTTTATAAGAAAAGAACTAATGTTTTATTCGTTTCTGTGGAATATTTTTCCATTTTGTATCGAATTTGAGATTTACGTCTAGAGCATTAAATATAAAACATTCAATACTCTAGACTGCATTAAATGTTTTATATATCACAAAAAAGGTAAACTATTTATATAATTTAATGAAATATATTGAACATTTCGAAATTAATGAAAAAAGTTCCATCTCTATGAAATTAGAAAATCACATAATCAAATTTCATCATTATATTCTATAAGATATCGAACTAATTATACAAATAATATGCCTATATTAATAAAACCAACGGGAAAGTAGCAATTTTTTCAAGTAATTTAGACGAAATGTGAGAAAATTGAAACCGCAACAATAAAACATAAAAATATCTCTATTTACATGAAATGAATAGTCGACGATTTGAATGAGCCCGACTAAAAGAAAGTAAATCCCAATTTCACAAAAACATGGGAAAACCTGACGACTAAATGAGCACACAGAAGAAAAAATTTCTACTCTCGCTAAATAATCGACGTTATGTTGTGTGAAGCACCCGAAGATTTAATTATCTTAATCAGTTATTTCCATAGAACAAAGGAATCCCTGAATTATTTGGTGATCCACATATGAATCGGTTGCAACAAACAAATCAAGTGTACGGCACGCCAAACAATGGGTTATAGTGGGAGAAAACGGTACGGTTCTCACTTGATATTGTCCGAGGCTCAGAAATTCACATATTTATTATTTCTAGTTAATTGTCTAATTTTCGCAGAGTATGTAGACCTATACTATAAGTTATACATCATATGTAGACCTTTATTAGAATATGCACACGAAATCTATTCAAACTGCAAAAAGTCATCCCTTAAGAATATAGTTGTATATAAGAATAAGACACCCATTGAACAGACTACACAACCCCCATAATGAGCTGCAGTATTCGAGAACAAACATATAGCCAATAAAAAAATCGGCCTAAGAAACTCAACCCAAAGTTCCATACAAGAATGAACAAATTGGAGGAATCGTTGGTCCATACTACCTACAACAGTCACTTTGTACAAAGAAAATTCCCAACTGGAACATTACTTGAAGCGCTAACATTTCCAGTACCAGCATGTTATAAACTAATCAATTAAAATAATACTATGTATTTAATAGTGTTGGCGTTTACTTGATGTAAATCCATCATAATTGAATATAAACTAAAATTCATACACTTGAACGTTTGATGTACACTTTATTGATAACATAGCATGACGCGTTTCGTCGTTACAAACGACTTCTTCAGATGCTAAGAGAATACTGATTGAGTCAGTATTCTGACTCAGTATACTCAGAATAATGACTCAGTATACTCAGAATACTGACTCAGTATACTCAGAACACTCACTGAGTCAGTATTTTGACACAATATACTCAGAATACTGACTGAGCAGTTAGTATTATGCTAGCATCTGAAGAAGTCGTTTGTAACGACGAAACGCGTCATCCTATGCTGCCAATAAAGTGTAAATCAAAAGTTCGAGTGTTTGAATTTTAGTTTATATTGAATAATACTATGAATTGAATAGGCTGAAGGATCTAAAGTCAATAGCCATTTGTATGAAGTTTTCTTATAATAAAGAACTATTATTATTATTGTTTAATTTTCTTCTCAACAAAGTAAAGTACATTGATCTTTAAAAAAAATGAGATCGTACATGGAATTTGAGATATAGACGTTTTTGTGTATATTTATTTTACAGCTGTTGATAAAATTGATGGTGGGCAAAGAGTCAACCCTAAAATAAAATCATATGAATAGCATATCCCAATCTAAAGACTATCAAATTACAATAAAAATGTCCAATTTCAACAAGAAGAATAAATTAACCTTCACTGAACCTCTGAGATAATGAATACAAATGGAGAGAAAAAAAACTGTAATTCTTCGAAATATCACGTTTAAAGAATAGAATAGAATAGAATAGAATAGAATAATACGTTTATTAAATATTTATGGCATTTTACAGCAATTTATCATTATATAAAAGAAAAGAGGGAAACGTTTGAAGATCTTATTAACCAATTTTTATATGCGATAACACGGCCACATTAAAGGGTCGTCCGTGGATCACGTGAGCTTCGAAAGGTGAGGTAGAAAGAAAAAATCACGAAACATCCCTAGGAAGAAAGGGATATAATGAGAATAATCACGTCTATTCAATTTTTGTCTCGCCCGCCGTGGCACAAACCTGCCTGCTGCTTTAGTTTTCAATGCATAGTTACTAAAACAACTTAAATTGAAATAACATTTTGTTACATGGTAATTGCCGTACACCTATTGCTACGAGTTATTACGTTTAGATTCAACCTCTTCAGACCCTTATTATATTTATAATACGTGGTTATTCAAATTGTTAAGTAGAATTAAAATAAACCAAGAATTGAGAAGAACAAAATTGAAAATGACAGTTTTAGGGACTGATGATAGAAGTGAAAACTTGGAACTTTAAATATTAACATATGAAATCTCACAATGTTTAACTTAATATTATCACATTGAATCTAGTTTTCACATTTTACTATTTATTCTCTGAACTTTTCTTTATTATTCAAATATACCACGGGCTGAACAAGATTATGACAAAATATAATAATACATAATAATTGCATTGAAATAACAATTACATAAATAACAATCACATTAATTATGGATAGTATGTGTATTTACATAAATTTCAATGTACCCGATGTTTAACATTATTTTCCTTGTTTATATCATTGTCATCATTCAATATCAACAATGCTTACATTTTTTTATACTTATTTCATTATTAATGAATTCAATGGACGATGAATCAACTCTGATTGTTCATATTTAAATGAGAGGTAATAATAAATACTTGTCTAAAAATCATTGACTGAACAAGTCTTTATTCGACAAGTTTCGCCCTTTACTGCATTATCAAAAATGATAATTGATTCTTGATAATGCCGTAAAGGCGAAACTAGTCGAATAAAGAATTAAATGATAGGTTATAATAAATACTTGTCCAAAATCACTGACTGAACAATTTTTTATTCGACTAGTTTCGCCTTTTAGGTCATTATCAAGAATGAAACATTCTTGATAATGCCGTAAAAGGCGAAACTAGTCGAATAAAGAATTGTTCAGTTAGCGATTTTAAGACAAGTATTTATTATTACCTCTCATTTAAATATGAACTATCACAGAGTTGATTCATCGTCCATTAAATTCATGATACGTTCATGGCAACTAAAGTATGAAATTACAATATTCCATTGAAATTTGTCTAAGCGCACCATGTCGGTGACACGAACACATAAGGTTTTCCACTACCAAAGGTGCCCAACACGGATTAAGAAGTTTTCTCTTCAAAAGTAGGTACACGTCATCTTGGGTAGGGAGGGTGTTTTTTCTTAAACTTCACCACGTATCTCCAGAGTGGGCTTAAATAGTTGGTAATAACGTCACATGATTAATGGACGCCCCCTTACAAGGAAGAGACTTCACTTCGAATATTTAAGAAAAAGTGTAAGACTACACAAAAACATGAGAAAATGAAGTTATAGTCAACGTAGTAATCTTTATTGTCTTTATTGTATAGAAAAGGAATTTCTTTCTTACAAATGGGAGCAGATTGGACGAATCATTCCACAAGTCCTCCAAAAATGAAATTACTATAAATTAGAAAGTAATACAAAATAGTAGATAAAGATACACTTAATCCTAGGTGAAACTAATGATTGAAGTCTAATAAGTATAAATTCAGTAAATTTAAGTAATTAATTCACAATAAAACAGAAAAAAGAATACATACGATTATAACGCACAAAAAATAACATATAAAAAGATGTGGTGAGCATGTGTCATGCTCCGAATACTCGCTGACAGAATAGAAGCAAAATCTCAGAATCGTAGTGACGGAAAATTCTAAACGCTCGATATCATCAGAAACATTCTTCTTATACAAGTAAAAACGTGTGAGTTTCTACCAACATATCACCATACAATTGGTCAGTCGATTAACCTACATACTACAGCATCTACGTATCATCGGTCCAGTACTAGCATCTGCTAGGTACCTACTCTTTTTATTATTATGTACTTGAAATTAAATCATACTTTCACAACATGAGATAGTAATCATCCACTGTCAACTGTTCTATGTCATTACCGCCATAAATATAATCGGACGTACTGAAAGAAATGCTGGGAAATACAGAATGCGATGAAATCGAGGTTACTTCGGTGCAATTTTCAGATTTTGTTTCGAAAAGATATCAGGCATTCTAAACGTATATTGTTCTAATGTTGATATCATTAAATGGTTCACAAACTGAAGGATATGCTCACTATGAGTAACTAAACTAATGGAGGCGTTATATCGCTAGCAAATCAAAATAAGGTAAAATTATGTTAGCAAATTCGAATATATATGGAAATTTATCTAGTAGTTCAAAATGATAAGGAACTCTTTCTGGAAACGCTATCTGCAATCTAAGACATATAATTCCCTAATCAAGCTATTATAAAATAGGGTTCACCAGTATATAATTATATATAACATATACAATATAACTAATTTAGAAATGCTTTTCAATTTCATCGATATTTTACAAATTTACATTATTGCACAACTTCACAATTTTATAATATGCACAAACGAAAATGAACAGAGAAATTAACACTCGATGATTAAGTATAACCTCTCAAGTTTAGAAAATTTTTCGTCCTTGATAAATATTTTTCAATCAAAACTAAAATTTCAAATAACATTCTACATACCGAACTTACGCGAAGAAATTTTCTTTTCAAATAATCCTAAAACCATAACAAGAGGTTTCAGTTCTTGAGCAAATGTTGAACCAATATTTCCAAGAAATTAATGACTCCATGGCTCACTTAATATAGTATTTATCCTACAAAAGCTACAAATTTTTAAAAACACTACGCTTTTAAATAATAATAATAATACTGCAGTATCAATACTAGTTATTCTTTCAAAACCTATGCTGATGTTTGGACATTCAGTTTAACGCCGATTCCGAATCGCCCAGAACATGGTGGGAATCGAATCCACCATCACCAGTAAGGCGAATTGGGCGTCTATATAGATCGTAAAAACAAAAAGACTGAAAAACGGTTATCACTGTTACAGTTGCTACTCAACTAATGGAACAACACCCATGGTGCAGAAGCACAAAAGTATGGATTCCAATCCCTGTTATGATAACTTCACATGATTTATGAGTGACAGTTTGAACACATAACTAGCTTAGTAGACACGTCAAGAGTAGAAGACCAACTTGAAAAAATTGTTGCACCATAAGACAACAATCTACATATTCGTCGTGACCAATGACCCAGAATAATTTATGGAGCAATAAGTTATCGAATTAAAATGGTTATCGAATTATCCGTTCACTTGTTCATTTTATAACCAATTTTAATGTTATTACTCAATACGTAATTATATTGAAGGCATAGAAATGCGGTAAAATAACGTTGTCCCCTTAATAAGAAACTTTAATCAAATACAAATTATTTATATATATATATATATATATATATATATATATATATATATATATATATATATATATATATATATATATATATATGACATATATTTCAGTGAATATCAAGTGCGCTTCGAAACTAGCTACCTTTTTGACCGCCTGGGTGAAATCTGGAGCGATTAGGCATGGGACGATTCTTACACATTGCAGACAAAGTTCTGTTGTGTTCGAATAAATGTCTACAAAGCCTCTACGTACTCTTGCTTATGTTGTCATGGTTAGAAATCTAGAATGCTGGGGAGAGTTTATACGTCTTTTCTTCGATAGAGGGAGCTCACGTGAATAGTTCACGAACTAATGTTCTCCTCATTCGGATATAGGACCTGGGCGTTCTGAACCTCATCGATTCTTGATTGATTAAATAAGACTGATGATTCCTAATAATGATGAAACAATTGTATCTTATTATCATTCAACATGTTCGAATGTGATAGGTTCATACTCGTTGACAACATTTGTCTAGACAGCTCCCTGAGAGTTTTCTTTGAAACATTTCGATTATGAAACTGAGTTTCATAATCGAGTTTCAAAGAAAACTCTCAAGGAGCTGTCTACACAAATGTTGTCAACGAGTATGAACCTATCACTTTCGAGAGTGGATATTAAGTGATATATTAAATATATATATATACATAAACACAGGAACCCGTCAAACGAAAGCAACATAATTTCTATGAGAATGTAAAAAAAATAGAACTCTTGCTACTCTTTACAATATTGAAAGAACAAGCTAAATAAAATATAAATAAAATACAAAATATTGTAATCGTTAGGTATCGCATGTATTATGACGTAAAATAAAATTGAAAACGATTTCTCGGAGGAGAATGGGAGAAAATAGAACTACCTGCTTCGAAATGATATATCTCCAATTTAACGATACAATTGAAGATATATGACATGAATATATGACATTTTTGATAATTCGATCGATCTGAGTTTTCCAGAAGTATTACATTTCCTTAGTTCACGAGTGTACACCCCCCTTTCAAGACAAGGATATAAATTAGAAAACAAATCTTTCGGTATTTTCGAAAATATTCAACAAAACAATTTGTGGGTACTAACGAAGTTCACAGGGTCAGCTAGAATTTAATAAGCAAATCTACAAAATTTGACTACAAAAGACGAGAACCTCACTAAACAAGTGAATTTCCTAAATTCTGTATATGAAGAATGTCGTGGCTTTCAAATCCTCTATGTATTCGTATTTAAAATTTGTCAGCATACCACCGATTAAGTACATTAAACTAACAATGTTGTCGAAATAGGATTACACAATCAATGCGTCAAGAGGTCAATGAACTGTCAAACCACATTAGTAATGTAACACCGAAAAACCTGAAAGATGAACATAACCTTAAGAAGTGAGAAGAATTCGTATGCATGGTCTCCTCTGATCGACATTCACATAAGACGTACCTTATTACTTCGAACGAAAAAGGATATTGTTATTCGTCTTCAAATCGCTTCGCATCGTACTCTCAAAAGCACAGACCATATTAGGGACCGACCGCAGGTTTTTTTCGAACGATTTCCCGGATCTTAAAATCCTCCCGACGTGTTCCATAAATCATCGATTTCGATCATTATCTCGCCTAGAGCATCGAGAAATCAACGATCGCCATCTGCGAAGACGACCTTGGATGTGCCCCAAATGACAATCGACGGTACCCGCAGATAGTACCATTAGCAGGTACGTACCGCGAGGTAGTACCCCACCCAAACTAGGAACCGCGGTGGTTCACTGTGGTCTCGCTAGTACCAACAAATCGGCCAAACGAGCCGGTTGTCAACGAAATCAAAACATGCGAGCGTCGTGCAAGCTATTTTCCGATTTCACCTGAAGTGATTTTTTTATTTAGAGAAAACAGCAGCATTCGGGCGCCTTTGAGGCGTGTGTAAGTGACCTCTGTGCAAGGATTTAATAACTGTGGACTTAGCGGCCGTTTTGGCTCTACAAGCAAACTGAAAAGTAAGGATAAACGAATTAAAAACAATAAAGAACACACTGTATATATTTCTTCACTAAAGGGTATAGCCTGGTTGAATGGTGTTGGTCATGGATGATATGATTTGCAACTAAATAAACAAAAATATAGGAACCTCTTATCTTTACTGCTAGGGAAGTTTTGTGAAAATACTATTTTAAGAAAAAAATATATTTTTGAGTACTTTTGAAGATTTGAGTAAATTTTTACGGTTTTTAAAGGTCAATTTCCAACTATTTATGAGAACAAAAATTGTTTACCAGAGAACCGACTTAGAAAAAATCATTCAAAGATATAAGAAACATAATATTTTCCAATTTCTACTGTGAAAATGGAATATTCATGTAAATAAATATGAAAAGCATATTTTAAACACACCGGTTTTGAGCAATTGGAAAACTTTCAAGGTGTATTGAAATTAAGTCAATTCAAATTGCCACATAGTATGGAATTTTGAATAAACAATTTGAAAAAATTTCGAGATTTTCTGAAATGTCCATTTGAGAGGGAAATTTTTCAGTAACCTTAAATTAGGAATTGATTTTTGAATGTCATTGTAGATTTTTTTTAGGTTCCTAAATAGCCTGGTTGAATGGCGTTGGTTATGGATGATATGATTTGCAACTAAATAAACAAATATATAGGAACCTTTTATCTTTACTGCTAGGGAAGCTTTGTTAAAATACTTTTTAAAGAAAAAAAAATATTTTTGAGTACTTTTGAAGATTTGAATAAATTTTTAGGGGTTTTAAAGGTCAATTTTCAACTATTTATGGGAACAAAAATTGTTTACCAGATAACCGACACAGAAAAAATCATTCGAAGATATAAGAAACATAATATTTTCCAATTTCTACTGTGAAAATGGAATATTGATGTGAAAAAATATGAAAAGCATATTTTAAACACACCGGTTTTGAGAAATTGGAAAACTTTCAAGATGTATTGAAATTAAGTCAATTCAAATTGCCACATAGTATGGAATTTTGAATAAACAAGTGGAAAAAATTTCGAGATTTTCTGAAATGTCCATCTGAGAGGGAAATTTTTCAGTAACCTCAAATTATGAATTGATTTTTGAATGTCATTGTAGATTTTTTTAGGTTCCTAAATTTGCAATCGAGATTTGGTAGTTTGATCTATACAGCTATACAGAAAGAATCATATTTATTACAACAGTGGCTTTAAAAAACATCACTTTCTTTTGGTGGTCGTTTTCTATGACAGATTGGAAATGACACATAATTTTTTTTCATTTGGGCTTAGTTTTTATTTATTGATATTTATAATTGGAAAAATCAGTTTTCAGTCTTCATGAATTATGTTATGCCCCATCTCGAATTGCTGAGAAAATTAATTTTTCCAAATTCCTCATAACGAATTTTAAAAAGTAAATTACACAGTGATACTGTTGAGTGCTTTCTGCAAGGTTTCTTTCGAATTTTTTCATATCCACAAGAGATCAATTCAAGTAATTTTCATATAAACTCAAGTGGCGTTTCATCTGACAGGAAATTGAACAATTTACTACTACAGGATCATAAAAAATCGTGAAAATGCATAATTTTTAAATAACGATATAACAGCTAAATAAGTTCAATTAAGAATAATTTGCCAAATATAGCATTACTTTTACGGTTCACTTCTAATGATGATGAGCTTCTCAATCTCGAAAACGAATAACTAGGTGTCGAAGAGCCGCTAATTTTCAGTCATATTAAGTAATTAAGTGTTTACCGTTGATAAATTACATGTTAAACTTAATGAAAATCTTTTTCAGCAAGACGAAACTGCAGTAAAATTAAGATAAAATATTATATTTTGCAATAAAATTCTAGCAATATAGCTAGTTAAAGCAAATCTATTGAAATTATGAACCATTATATTTTATACAAATGAAAAACTCCAGACGATATTGAAAAATACATTCTTTTGTATTACATAAAAAAATGAAACAACCGTTTATGGAGAATTTAGTAATATAAAGATAAATCGTAATAACTTGAGGTCCATACAATTTAGATAGTTTAAACCGGTTGAAACTTCGATGATATCAGATTTTTTAACAAAGTTAAGTATCTGACAAATAAAGCGCCATGGGAATACCCACCTATAAAAAATAACGATTTTATATATTTAAATATCCCGGACCTATTACACTCATCAAAACATTTTTTAAAAATGCTTCAAAATGCTACTGGTATCTTGAAATCACGAAACAATATCGCGAAGATACAGTTGATATTGAAATCAACACAATTGTTTATACTTTTGAAAGAATATGTTATACTACTCCACACTTTCAGTCTTCAAATTGAGCTTCAGTCCGTGCACTGCGTTTCCTTTTCAAAATATCATTTTCAACGAAGCGATCGAATACGTAAATAAACTCTTATGTGGGCAGTCTTACATAACAATCTAGATCTGAAGAGCTTGCATATTCAATGCATAATTCATGAAAACCGCGATGGAAACAGGTATAATTGCTGTGTTTAATTCTACTAGTTTTTTTCGCTACATTTATTACATGTTACATTATTTGTTTTGTTTCGATTATATAATATGGATTTATCGACAAAACAATTACTACAAACGTCGAATGGTGTTCATAGACGCGGTATCTAGAAAAGACTTCAGTAGCACAGTAAATTGATTAACGACGATTTAATAATACCCACATATAAACGGTATCTTCCGCGATAGTAAATTTGAGGAGTATCAATTATTTCAACAAGTCTGATGTTTTCGCACGCGGAATAGACGGAAAAACAACATGTATAAAAATCACAAATCCCAAGTTTTATTCCCTTTATAGCTGAGTAAATCTTTATGGCAAAAATTAAAGTCTCAAAAATTTCTTTGATGTTTTTTTCGGCTTTTATATAATATTTCTTCGAAAGTTCTTGATGAACATGATGCGAAAAAATTAGCATGGGCCGTCAAAAGTTTGCAGGAATTATAAAAGTCACTTAAAATTTACACATGAATTTTACATAAAACGCGAAGAAAAAACTATGTAGCGTTTCAAGGAAATTTCGTCAAACGATGAATAAGATGAAATGTGAAAAAGAACAAGGCGTGAGTGTAATATTTGCTCTGCTTATTTTTGATGAGGGTCGAGTGATTTACTTTTTTTACAAATATGGCAATCCACGTATTGTCTATCTTCGAAAACGAAACGCATTTTCGGGGATTCCCACATATAATAAATACCTTTAAGTACTCGCTTAGAACGACGACGGGGAATTACAGCGCCTTTTTATAAATATTGTTTCGTTCCGGTAAGATTAACGATTTGACAGTTGACAAGTTGATATTTCTGTAACCTTTGTTGATTCAATTTCGCCAAAGATGAATAGTCCACATGTGCCAGAAATTCAAAAGAAGTTTTTTTTTCGTAATATTACTCAATATTAAAGAAAAAGCAATACAGCAATGGTTACCTATGCATGGAAGAGGGTAAGAGTTTCAATTACCTCTGCTAACTAGGGGAAGGGGTTACATAATTGTAGTGAATCTGCTCACCTAATACTTGAACGGCCCCTTTAAAACATTTAAATTGTACATTATATAGTACTATATACTATATATGCTATATAGTATTATAGTGTAATTATACATTAAATTGATTGAAATAAAATTTCACACTATGGCTTGAATGAATAATGTTTGACGATGGGCTTTGCTAATCATATTCTATTTGGCCATACTGAATGTTAATTAAAAAAAAAAGAAATGAAACTTTGAAATTGTATTCATTGGAATAGTTACACATAATTTGTGAAAAAAATCTGCTTGAAAACCTGAATAAGATCATGAAGGTGAAGCCTTGGTTGAAAAACTCCTACAAACTTCAATCTTTTAGACGTTTGAAGAGTTTAAATAATTTCTGCAAAATCATTAATCATTTTTGTATTCCAAAGCACTAGCATGCACGAAATTAGTTCTTCTAAATGCCACCAGTCAAAATATGCACTGTAAATCAGAAAATAGCGTCTATAATTATAACTAATCGTGTTAAATCGCTCTCATTATTCAATTAAATATAACTGTGTCAATATAACATACGGTCGCATTAGACGAGCAAATCATGACTATATTAGGCCAAATCGATTGGGAAGATTTTTCTTTTAATTAAATTAGAAGTGGTCTACTCTCCGCCAATTTGCCGTCCACTTTTAAACGCTCAATTAATGAGAAAATCAACGACGAATATTAGAAGGCCAACAAATGAAATCCCGAAGAAAAATTACATTCTTTACTGAGTCACATTCAACCAAACAAATTTCTATACTATCAATAATGAAAATTACATTGAAGTTTGGTATTCGTCTTGTCTTTATTATCTTTGTCTTTAATTTATTCTCTTGTCTTCAATGACATGAAATTAAAAATTATCAAGTATATTTCAAAGTTAATTCTAATTTTTCAACAGAAAAATGAATAATAAATTTTTTACGCGACAGAAAACTCGAATCTGTTACTAAAACAGAAATTAGTGGATTGTCTGTCCTTGGGGCAGGACTCAAGGCACTTTTTGCATTACTTAACATACATGTTAAGTCATGTCTAATGACCGTTTTGAAATACCGTTGGAAATTGAATAAACTACTTTTCGTAAACTAAAGATTGGGATAACATACATTTTTACTTCATACCAAATGCGACTTAAAAATAACACCAAATACTTTCATTTCGAATAGTACCTAACTAAAGACACTACGAAATGCACTCGAATGATTTCGGGTACCGTACCGTAACGGTACCTATTTTCAATTACAATAATAAATTGTACTACTTTAAATATGTCCAAGCTCAGTTTACACGGTATAATAATAAAAAATTATGGTAACGATCGGCTATTATTTCGGTAAATCATAAATTTGAGGATATGCTTTAATGTTACGTTATCAACGAATAATATGAAAGTGAATTCCAGACGTATTTTCGTAGTACCACACTTTTATTGAAAGCCGCAAGCAAAAACAATGTTGTCCTACCAGGTAGTCAGAACTCTATTTTCATTAATTTTCAAAACAGTAGAAAAAAGGCGATTAAAATGTAAAGTAACTACAAATGAGATAATTTTTTTTCGTGTTTTTATACTTCCACATCCGTAGAAACCAATTTGTTTACGTAAAATTCCACGACCGCTTTTAGATCTTGTTTTTATTAGCCGTATATCAGATAACGAACCAGAATAGAAACGAAACTGACTAATTCGACAGGAATACATTCCAATGTTCGAAATGGATCAAAAAAATATCATATGTCGAAACCGATATCGAAGATAGTTTCGTGCTTATGAGGACGTCATCAGTTGCGTCTCTCCCACCTTCCAAAAAGGGATCAAATTCAGTTTTTCTTAAAGCGGCTTAGTAGTGATCGTCTAAAGATTCAACTTACATACATCCGAATATGTAAAAATAAACTATCACGGTACAGAAATGAAAACAATTGAATACTCTACGCAATATACGAGTATGTGATATATCAACGGGTTCATATTTTGCGTTAATCAGTTTAATTTTAGTCTGGAAAATATGAATATCTACGCAATATCAGCATATTGAAGATGCTGTGCGATTAGAGTTAGAAAGTTAGCAGCATTGTTTCTGGGGTCTTCAGTTCTGGGGACCTTCAGTTCTCAGAATTTATTAAATATTCATTATCGAAATGTTATTTTATATGGAATGTATTGTCAAACTGTCGATGATATATTAAGTTTTTGAGGTGTTTGTACTCCTTTTGTCTCAAATGAAATTTTGTGACAATGAAATGGAAGGGAAAAGATTAGCAATTTGATTAATTCGTTGGATATCGATACAGAAAAGTATGAGACAGTATTATAAGGAAAAATACATAAAACGAAAAAGCAGTTAAATGAAAAAATATTTTGGTAATTCAAAATAACCTCATTTTAAAATAATTTTCTTTTGGCGTGGAATTCGAAAATAACAGTGATGTATAATGAATTATAATGTATAACCTCTGTTATTACAACAACATTCACACTGAATTTCTCAAAGTTCTTTATGAGATGAATGCAAGATGTAAATAATTAAAATTGAAAAAAAACTGCATAATTAAGGGATAACTAGATTACTTCACATTCAGATCGAAGAAACAATACGAGATGCACTGTTACAAATCGCAACGAAATGGCATAATAGCACACTTGTTCGACTAACGAACGCCAGTTACAAAAAAAAAATAATTATCCAATTGCAACGAGTTATAGATCACTTAGAGTCTATTATCGGTCTATTGAGACCGATATAGGTTTCCTAGAAAACCGATTGTTTGGCTTAATCGAATGCACAACGCAATTGTTCGCTTCATTATTGTTCGTATCACATGTTTTTAATGTGGCTCGTTAGATTTACGAGTTAAAAATAACACCTAGTTATAGGAAAAAATCACTTCAAGGTCTTGGTACATTTGCATTTAGTTCTCTTTTTTTTACATTATGTAATAATGCCACAACAAAAATATTACATAAGTGTTACCGTTAGAATTAGACAGTGTGGATTTCCGAACGCTCTGTCCATTATTGATACCGATACGTTTATTGAGTCATCATACGTTTTATACGGTTGTCAATTATCGCTATTATATAAGCCAGTCGAAAGTGAACTACCCAAATGAGAAAGAATTTTCCCAAGAAACCATTAAGCACAACTGTTTATCGAAAAAAACGTATATCTAACTATTCCACGAAATCCAGAGGAATTTCCAGGAAAAACCGGAAGAAATATTGTTAGATGATCTAAAATCTACCGATTTCTTGAAAGAATAAGGATTGTTTTCAACTGCAAAAGTAAACAAGTAGACTTTTATTACACTTTTTTTATCAGATGAAAAACTAACATAATGAGCTTTTAATTAACATCTTCAACGAAATATGAGACTGGCTAAAGAAAAAAATTGTAACCAAGGAGTGTTGACAGGTCCACCGTTGTGTTTATCTTTATCTATTAGACTACAACCTGTCAGATATGTCTACAAATAAGAGCAAGAGACATAATTTTATACCAGACCAGAACTATATCGAAGAAATTACTTTTTACGAAAGTCATCCACTTATTTCAATATAATGAAAGAATAAATTATCTCATTTGCGATGAGAGCCTTAACCATACAAAAAGCCCAGTCTTGACCAGAGTAGAACCTCTATTCATCATCACGCATCACATATTGACCAAAAAGTGGGGGCAAATACTATCTTTCGTTTTTACTGCGAAAAAATAATGCCCAAGTCGTGTAGGTTGCTTTAAATCCTTGGCATATGCAAAGAGACAAGACATTTAGGATATAAGACCGAAACCTTCTGGTTTGATGATATTGATGAAGTCAATATATGTTGCTAAATTCTAAAATTTAATATTCACATACCTCTCGATGTCAACTGAAATTTTTGAGGAAGGTTTTGAGTCTGCAAAGCCATGGTAACGATGAAAAGTACATCACAATTGTCCAATAAAAGTGTGTGAATGTAGAAAATAGTACATATTCTGTTTTCATCATATCATAGAGATAGAAAGGGTTCTTTCACTCGATAAATTATGGTTGAAATATACCTACGTCTGTATAACACTTATCGAAGATATGTACCAAAAATGCCCTTCGCTGACACAGACACCAGAAACAGAAGGAATTATCACGCCATATCAGACAGGAAAAGTATTCGATCTATTGAGAAAAAAATTTTGAGAACCACTTCAATTCAAATTACTTGTTGAACCACTCAAATTGGATTGTTGGACATCGTTCTGAAGTACAGAACGCTCTTAATTAAAAATATAACTTAATTAATTTAATTGAATTAAGAGGTAAATTAATTATATACCCCAATTGGATTTGGGTTTGGCAGGTAAAAAGGATGTTGGACAACTGACCCACTGATAACATTCTTGAGGACAAAAAGCATTCACAAAAAAATTGAAACTCTGGAAAGTGGAAAAGAAGTTAATCTTGAAAAATGAGACATCAACGAATATTTTGCTCCACCTTTTAAATATTAACACCTTGTTTGAATGTGGATAAGAAAATAAATGAAAATAGGTCACTTCAATCGAAACTCTTCGACAAGGGTTTATAATTGAAAAAATTTCTGTCTATAATGGGTATAATTTATATAAAAAAGGAAACTGAATATAAATAATGTCAATCAATGCATACTGTCAAGTGTCAATGTTCTTGAAGTCATCAATTGCTGCCTGAGAAACTGAGGTTAATCTCTCAATAATTTATCAATACATTCGCCCAATCACTTTTCTGTTCAATTTTTCAAAGTATTTTCAAAATTTTTGTTCAATTTTTGAAAATTTTCTATTATACCAACCTTGTCCTCAAAGAAAAGAATCAATTTGTTGTAGTCGTTCGGAAATTAAGTGCGTACATACATACATTCCGGCGATACATTTTTATTTAGATAGATCAAATAAATGTTTCAATGTTCATCCCACCTATATACTTCTTTTGCTTATGATAATTGTCGCTTATAATGTTGGTAATGATAATAAAGATCTCGAATTATTATCTTATAATCTTCAAATGTAGGTACGAACACAAGGCTCGAAAACATTCTTACAACTATATAGAAACATTACCGATTATTATCTTCCATTTTACTACATCATTCAGACTTGCCTTGAAATTTACTATGGGATTTTGTTAGTCCCCTTGAAAAAATCTCACACGTTCCCTATGAATAGAGAGTTGCGACAACTTTGAAATTAGTAAAAATAGACGATTAATAAAAATTTGCCTCCAAACTAAAACATCAACTGAAGTTTCAAGCAATTATGTTTCTACCGCCAAAGCTTAATTAATTAGACCAACATTTTATAAGCCACTATTTTTCACTTTCGTTTTTTTTTTTTTTCAATAGATCGGATTTCTAATTAGGTTCTCAAATGTTAGGAAAAGATAAAAATGTAAGCGAACATATTTTTCATGGTAATACTAACAATATTCATCGAGCTCAAATTGAAAGATATCGTGAAATACATATCAGGAAAATATGAACAATGTCGTCAGACTTTTATTAGACATGTGAAGAACAGTTCAAAATGTCCAGTAGGTAATATATTTTGTGATGATTTCTCTCGAAAGTTTATGCAACGAAAATATCAGATATAATTCGGCCCTCTACAAATAAATAATGCCTAATTACTTAACAACATCTGAATTAAAATAGTCAAACAATACTCGAAATATAACATTGAAATGATTATTAAACAACAACCTAAATTACTTGAAAATTCTCTAATATACGCAATATGTTTCGGGTGATTTACCCATGTTTAAGAGCTCTATCTTCACAACATATTACAGTATTTCTGTTATATTACAACAGTATCTCTATGATGTGATAAACTCTTGATGTGATAAACTCTGTCTAAAAAATAAGCACCAAGCATATTTCGAAGAGTTTTGTGAAATTCAACCATAATTCTTCAATTATACGACATATGTCCTAACCTAACCTTTTATTGTCAATTTAAAACACCAGATTAAACTATATAAGTTGATAATTGTAGCACTGAAAGTCGGGAAAAATGTTCATATTTTATGGACTACCTGGTATATTGAATATCGTGAATAATATCTCTTCGATACAATTAAAATCATTTCAAAATTCCTCCAAATTAAACTAATTAAGAATACTTTAAGAGAAGAATACTTTATAGTCAACCTGAAAGAAAGCTTTTAATTTAATTTTTTGAAAATGGGGTTACAATCCAGAAAAAACTGTCGAGCAATTAATATATTTCTGTAAAACTAAACCAAGTGCTTGTTATACAATTTATACGATGGATTTTCTTATGTCAGCTGGACAACATTGCTTTTTTTCATCTGCATTTTACAATATTGGATTAAACAAGACGTTCAAAATTATTGAAGCTAAGGACTTTATTCATGTCTCTATAACCCGATGCATATCACCAATAAAAAATTAATATTCATCAATCACAAATATATTATCGAATTTTAATACGAATTGATTCGGCCATGGAGACAACTCAGTGAAGAAGAACCTCTTCACCTGATAAAATATGCAAATTCGCGTGAAGGACCTTATTTTTCAAATGTCAATAAAAACGAAGCGCTAATTATTATCTATCTAGATGGGTATTGAAAGAATAAATTAACCTTCGTAGGAATTAACAAACTAGAGGTTACACTCATTAACAATAATATACAAGAAATCGGATAAA
The DNA here is from genome assembly GCA_030704895.1 of Henosepilachna vigintioctopunctata. NCBI lineage: Eukaryota > Metazoa > Arthropoda > Insecta > Coleoptera > Coccinellidae > Henosepilachna > Henosepilachna vigintioctopunctata. The sequence goes on from JARQZJ010000129.1 coordinate 3,186,203, forward strand.
TGCAAATATGTGTAACCTATATTCTTTAATTTAATTATTCGAAGATCAGCCTGCTGAAGATTTTTGGAAATCATTAGTTATAGAATAGTTATCAAATGAAATAAGTTATATAAAGTATCATACACACATCAATAATAAATTTTACATTGTTTAAAGAGATATCCTCAGTTTAACGTTTTATCTCGTAATTAGAAAAAAAATACATACCTCATGATTCCAAATCAACAAATGAAAAAATATACACCAACCTGAAACAGACATTATAATTAAAAATCTGGAAAATTATAGTTCGGAATTGTTTTCAGATCAAGTTAGTTTTACAGAATTGAAATCTTTAAATTCGCAAGAAAAAGATTGCATATTCTGCTAATAAAATTTGAGGTTATTATTTTTCAAAGCTTTAAAAAAAGTTGTATTCTGTACTCAAAGTATTTGAAAAACCTTTTTTTGAGCTAGTATACTCTGTACAACATATATAATATTTCGAACCACCTAGTTCATGGACACACACGTACGTTCATGTCTTAGCCATAATTCGAAGTCAGATTTCCTGATTGGCAGGCCATAGCCCTACATATACGCTACGGAGACGACAATTTGAAAAACCTAATTGTGTGCAATGATTTTTTAATAAACAAATACCGATTATCATATTTCTTCCATTCAACAGAAGTTGAACAAAAAGCTGCTTTCATTCTACGAACAAAAGAATTTCCGGAAAACAAATAAATTAACAATTTTTATGAATAAACAACCTCGTAAATGAACATATAATACAGTTTTCAAATATTTTTAAGACTCATCTATTTTTTATGAAAATTATATATTTCGCAATTTCAGCTTTTTTGAATAGGTATGAATTTATTGTAATTTACTGAAGAAAATTAGTTCGAAATCCGATATGAAATTTTTGAGAATATAATCATGATTTTATATTGAATTTTATTCTTCGTTTTCAGGAACAAAATATAAAGTATTCGAGCTATAATACTCAATTTGATTTTGGAGCTTCAAATTTTTAAACGGTTTTAAATTCAAGAACTCATATGGTATAATCGCAATATCTTGTTTCATTTATATATAGCATATATTATAATATTAACCTTCACGTGACTAAAGTTATTCTACGAAATCTCCATAAATCAGATGAAATTTTCGAGAATTAATCATGATTTCGTTAAATTTCTATTCGTCTTTAAAAAGAATATAAATACACAGTTCGAGAGAAATTATTTCATTTGAATTTGATGCTTCAAATAGTAAACGAACTTCAAATCCAAGAACTTTTTTAATTTGTAAATTGTCAATGCTGAGTTTCTGATTATCTTTGTTAGATCACTACAAACTTTAATCGAATTATTTTTTTTCATCTATTCATAGCATAGAATATTTAATATATTATAACTGAACTGATAATAATAACAATCTTTATTCATATTCATATACACTTTAATGTATCTCTGAAATTTACAAATAATGAATAAGAATACAAGTTTCTCTTAGTTTTATATAACTGGATATGAATAAAAACAGGACATTTTGTACAATCCTCAAAAATGTATAATACCTGTGGTGAAAGATTTTTTTCAAAAACTATTTTCTAATAATTTAGAGTAAGTAATATTCTTCTCAGTAATTAAAACTGTATTTCCATATTTACCTTATTATTCTAAGCTGCACAATACATTACTAGGTGCTTAACCTCTGCAATTATCTGATACAATCAACATATATACCTAATCTTCCATTAATCAATATATTACAGTAGACCGTCCCATCTGAGATAATTTCTTTAAGACTTTCTTAATTTTTGCGGTATTGACCATATTTTTCAAATATATAAGCAATTCGTTGTAAAATCTAGGCGTTAAAAAGCTTGAGCTGACCAACTGACTTTTTAACCTTTGAAACTTCCAAAGAAAGGTGACTATATCTGGTATTCAACCCATGAGCATTTCGTTTCGAGTTACTTATATTGTTGTACGTATGTTTCATTAGCGAACTTCTACGAAATCTCAATAAATCAGATGAAATTTTTGTAAAATCAGGTGAGTATTATCTGGTTTTATATTAAATCGTTCTGTGGAAACATAATAATACAAAATATTCGTGCTTTTAGTACTCAAAATTATACGTACTAACACAATAGATAATTCTCGCATTCCCAAGGTGAAACGCCATCGATTTGTAGACATTACCGTGCTCCAGTTTCAAATTTCAGTTTCAATGGATGTACTTAAACTTCACGAGACCCCACGCGCCTTGAAATTTCGAAATAGTTTGCTCAAATTAGCATTCATATCTCTCAATCTCCAGGGCGTATGAATTCATGAAATTACCGTCCAAAACGAATATAACGGAAGTAAATTTGTTTTGAGAATTAAATGGTTTTAACATTGTAGATCTGACCACCGTTAAGCTGACAAGAAATATTTTACGTAAGGTAACTAATCGGCATCAAAATCATGTAATGTATTCAAATATACGAGGGGAATATGATAAGTAGCTTGTTCAATTGAGATATTGCGGCTATAATGTTTGACTTGGCAATACAGAGTTACAAGAGCAAAGTTTTTATATCTTCTTTTTTACAGATTCGTTATCAAACATGAATTATTATTCACACATACAAAACGAACAAGAACTGCAACAGTAACCAACAAATACTAGTGAGGTTTGATAATATGTATTGGATTTTCAAAATCTCTACCGTTTTCTTGGATGCAATCTTCAATATTCCCAATTAACAACAGTCCTTTGTAACTGAGGCAAATCGAGCTATGATCCGATGTCGGAGCTCAGTTATTGATCTCACCGCCAGTTCTAGGTCACCAGTATAACGGCGACGGCGAGTTATAAGTCACTGGTAGTTTCAGCGGCGACTTATAAGTCACTGGTAGTTTTAGCGGCGACTTATAAGTCACTGGTAGTTTCAGCGGCGACTTATAAGTCACCGGCAGTTTCAGCGGCGACTTATAAGTCACCGGTAGTTTCAGCGGCGACTTAGGTCGCCGTTTGGATCGATATTTCTCGGCCGCCGTTTAGACAGGTATTTTTCGGTGCCTTCAGATCGATGTATCACTCTGTCTAATCATAGTGATATACCGACGACCGACGAGTTAACGTTTGTTTTAGAGGCAACTTAGGTCGCCGTGTAGATCGTTGTTTTGGATTTACTCTAAGCCAATATAATAACTGCCGAACCATTTATAAATTTTGCAACGGCGCGTCGACGCCATATCCTCAACTTAATTAATCCGATTATGGCGAGTCGAGAGACGTAGACCAGTGTCATGACAAACGCATAAATCCACTAGTCCGATAAGTGTTCCAAACTGAAAATTGAATTGATATTCATATCAAAATCGAAACACCTATCCATCAACAGTATCAAAAACAAATATATTTTCAGTAGAGGCGATTTTCTAAACAGAGACCAGTCACCAGTAGGCGAAAGTTAAGTCGCCGGCAGCACCAGGTCCAGCAAGTTTCTGCTGAAAAATTGTATGCAAACACACTGGAATGTGTTGGTGTGGAGCCCCTATCGTATTTGTGGTTGTCAATCATAATTTATTTTTCGAAACTCATATATCGTGTCTTCCATAGAGCCGCTATAATTTTAGCTAGTAAATCGCCTTAATACATAAACTGATCAAGTTTGTTTTCTCCGAAAGAAAACAGAGCCTAAAAAACCCTCGGAGGACGGAACATGCTTTGAAAAGGACTAAGAAATTATCTAAACGAGAAATACTTCTCTAAAAATCACTAACTGGACAATTCTTTATTCGACTAGTCCCAACTCTTACGGCATTATCAAGAATGCCGTAAAAGCATTAATGCCCTAAACGTTCTCAATTTTTGATAATGCCGTAAAAGGCGAAACAAGTCGAATAAGGAGTTGTTCAGTTAGTGATTTTTAGACAAGTATTTATTATTACCTCTCATTTAAATATGAACTAACAGAGTTGATTCATCGTCCAATGAATTTAAGAAATTATCTCTTGAATTTTTGCAGCATGATCAATAAACACCTCGCATGTTTTTCCTACGAGTGTGGTCCATTATTCACGAAGTAGATTGAAGCTAATTTCACACCGACGCGTAATTGTAGAACAGAAGACAAATTCTTTCTCCTTCGAATATGCCGTGAAAGGCGACTTCTCATGGCCAAGAACGAAGTTTCCGTCTACGCCTTAGCAAGTAGAGAAATTAAATGTGTTTTAATTTCATCAAAGTTGCATATCATGCGATGACAATCGATAAATTACCGACGCCAAAATAAATTAGAAACACAGTCGCCGGATCTTATTCGAAGAGATAGGTACATGACTTATTTACGTACCGATGAAACTGGATCATAAAAATAGATTAACGATTATTATGGCCAATGGTATACCTATATTCTATTTTGAAATAGCGAGTCAATCAACGAAAGCGAAAAAACTTACAGCTACTGGCAATTTGAGTAGTATCATTTCCAGAACAATATCTAATCAACTAACTCAAATCAAACTATGAGAACTCAAATGAAAGTCACTATTAAGTGTCAGAAATATTTTTTTCATCTTGAAATATAATTTACTGTTGTGGAAAACGTAGTCAATCCAGGTCGTTAACATAATGGGATTGTCAAAATAGGCGATAACTTCAATATACATTCATAAACCAGAAATACTGTAGACTTAATCAAATGAATAGTCAAAATTTAAAGTAGACAAGTAAACATTCCAACCATACAAACATGAAAATTGGTTTTCCGAAACGTAATACTTAAAACGAATAATTGGAAGATTAAGAGCGAGCCTCTCTTCTTTTTTAGTCGTGAGCATTCACAAGCTTGAAGAATTACACGTCTTGTGATCCACGACTGGGACAGAGATAGAGGGTGGTTGTATAGTCCTACTATATTTTTTTACGTCTATGATTCTAACACTTTAAAAATCAGAAGTAACACGCCAAAAATACAATAATATTGTGAAAATGCAGAGTATGATAGTATGCAAGCCTTTATTGCATATATACACGAACTGAAACAAATTAATGCTTGAATGTACCTTTTTTCACAATAATTCGAACATATTGAGAAGCTTCAAAACCATATCAACTGTCTTAACATAATTTATTTCATAGTCGTTCTAATTGCACAATGACACTCAAGATTGCACTGCACCAAAATTATATCGTTAATACATATAGACACAAAACATAGCTGCAGTAGATTCAAATATTAACTTTTTATAAGTTACATAAAAATATCTGCCAGAAATCGGTTCGATAAAGAATGCATAGTTAAACATACAGATACCTTTCAATACTTTTAAAGTCAAACTAAACAAAAATCTAACTTATAAAATATACAATAAGAATGAAGGACATTAATTTCATTTCTTTCAAGCTAGCTACTTTGCTCGTATTGATATCTTTGCCTATGTGCCAGAACGATTACAGAGTGTAATGTCAACAACTTTCAATTTAATATATCTGTTTTTCTGCAATGATATTTAGAGACCCAACGATTCTTAAATAACAGCAGCATTAATGTCCTGGCTCATTCACCATTTTGTTTATAGGTCAGACGCTAGAAAAAGATATTTCCGTTCCCCTGGCATATTAATTAAGTCCCAATATAGGTACCACATACCCTAACCTAAGATGAATAATTGCTCAAGAATGCGAATTATAACTTAGCGAGTGTTTAGCGAATATTTTTGTAATCATGTCGCACGCGCGTGGAAATATCACTAATTAATCTTCTTGAGTAACCGAAAACATATATCAATTTACCATTGAAATATCTTCGCAATCGATTTCTCGGTACTTACAAACCTATTCGAAAAAGTAAACAACGAACAATCAACCATTAACATATCTTCAATCTTAAACGTTCGGAATGCTCGATAACAGGTGAGAAGAAACGATAATTAACATAGTGCAATTAAAAACCTATGAAATATGAGAACAACAATACTTATTCGTACCAGTTGCACTCATTATATTACGTCGTTTACTTGGGAAATTTGTTAGTTTCTTCACGAGATGCGACTGGCAGCAACCATTACATTTCCCAGAAGATTATTCCAAACCGGTGGGACTCAACGACTATTATAACCTGCATAGGAATTCCATGTGAAGATATGAAACCACTGCCGATTTAGACAATGTCAATTGAAAATTTGTTGCTCTACACTGTTAAAAATTTCTCCGGAAATTTTACCAAAAGTTTAGGAAGTTTTAACATAAAACAATTTAGTAAATTTACTCAAGAAAATTATTCAAGTTTACCAATTCAGTTCGATAAAATTACAAAACATTTTATGTTAATTCACAAAGTGATAATAGAAAATAACTTAAATAAAACTTTCTTTTGAAGAACCATAGACCAATGTTCTACGGTCATTTCCACACACTTCAATATTAATGCAAGTGGCCCACAATGTAATAGCTCAGTTTATCATCAACATCTGATGAACTACTGTGTTGGCGAAACAATATTGTCATGTTTGAAATTGATTATAGTGAAAATCACAAAACCACTTAGTTTTATTTGAATTATTTTATTAAAATTTTGTGAATTTCTTAAAATGTTTTGTAATTTTATCGAAATGAATTGACAAACTTGAATAATTTTGTTGAGTAAATTTACTAAATTGTTTTGCGTTAAAACTTCCTAAACTTATTAGTAAAATTTTCAGAAAAATTTTAACAATGTAAGAACATATAAAAGTAAAATATGTTCTTAATGTGTAATATGTGTAATATATTCTTTCTGCCTTACGCCCTAAGACGAATGATGAACCCCTTAGGTATAAAACCAATGCACAAAATATTGAAAATATTTTCGTAATAGGACTTGTTAAAATCATAAAAAGTAAGTCCGAAACAGTAAAATTATTCAAAAATTAACTCCATTTTTGACAAGAAACGCAGAAGTTCGCCCATCCCATCGATATGGATATTCATATTACTTTTTGGCTACATATTTATTAGCTTTCATTCAAATAAAAACCTCATCTCAAACAGAGATTTTATTCTTTGTTAGTCTTGGAAATCGGAAGTTAGCTAATCGGATGTACGTGTATTTATTAATTTGGGAAACCTTGCATGAAGTTAACTGAACACAAGTCAACTGAACATTAAAAACTCTTTTAACATATCAAAAGATTTGTGCTTGCATATACAAAATTGCTTTTTACAACGGATTAAAAGGCTGTAGCGTATTCTGTATCGAATGAGAAGAACTAATATACGATCGATATCAATGAAATCTAGAATGAAATTGAATGAAAGAGAGCTGAAATGTATCTATTACTTCTATTGCCTCCGAGTACTACTCAAGTACTGAGTAGAACACACTGCAAAATTGAAAATTAAATAAATGACACGGAGTATTTCGCTTATCACTTAGTGAAAACTATAAATTAAAATTGTAACACTTGGTTTGAGTTTCAATGAGTAAAAAAATTTTGAGTGACTGTTAAGCCAAGCGTTTCAATTTTGATTTATTATGAAAATAAAACATAAATTCAATGGACGATGAATCTACTCTGTGATATTTGTTCATATTTAAATGGGGGTTAAAATAAGAACTTGTCAAAAAATCACTGACTGAACAATTCATTATTCGACAAGTTTCGCCTTTTAAAGCATTATCAAGAATAAAATTTAAAATTAAATTAAATTATAATAATTTAAATAAAACATTTGAAATAAAAAATTTAAAATAAAATATTATTTAAAATAAATTAAAATAAAAATAAAACATTTTAAAATAAAAATAAACCATTTAAAATAAAACATTCTAGGATCATGATGCATATGATGAGGACTTTGGATACAAACGACAGCAACACTTAAAAATATGGAAATGAAGTTACGAAACGGAAGTCTTTTATTCTGAAAGGGAAATCAAATACAAAGATATATCGGTTGTGTAGTACTCTCTGTTTTAAATACAAATACACACTGCACGCACCGAACATATCAATTCAATATAATTTTATCAAATAATTTCTTTCCCGGTTTTCAGTAAGTCTAAAGAAAATCTAACATCACGTTGATACTACCGAACAAAGATAAATATTCGAAATGAATTTTTTAAACAATCCTATAAGTTTATAAACATGAAAAATACAACCAAATAATTAAAATTTCTGATACATATAAATTCGATAATTTCTGACCAACCCTTGAAATCATATGACCAAATTCTGTTCAGAAATGATCGGAATGTTTCATTGTGTCGATAAAAGATTAGATATAACGTAACCGTCTCTATTCATGCCTATCCTTACTAAATATCACAATTCAACGGAATGTTAATCCACAATCCTCAGATTTCGAAATGTTTTAAATAATTACTAAGCGCAAACTCTTATTATATTATACTAGCACGTACGAATTAACAACTATTTCTAAGGACATATTATTAAACATGACTTTGTCTTCGAAAGAACAATTGGATAGTACTGTCTGAATATCAGCAAGTTCAAACGTCCAAATGCTCGAAGGCTATTCTTCAATTTTAGGACAACTCTTCATTGTTCTGTTGGTAATGGTAGCTCATTTTTTTGTAACGCAATATTATATTGAATTAACCATAAAATGATGTGAACTTTAGATGTGTGGAGTAACGAAATCACTTCACTATTTGAAGTAAGTACAACACAAAGTTTCGATATATTGATAATATACAAATAAAATATATCAAGTAATATATAAAAGGATGACTAAGAATTGATAGTAATCCAAACAATAATATTTATTCATCATACATATGCAATTCTCTACTCAATACGTGTAATCAAAAGATGAATATTGATACTAAATTAATAACATATTTACATACATTGAAATTAAAAATAGTAACATTTAACATAATCATAACACATTTTTTTGAACAATTTATTTTTATCATAATTTTTTATATGGTGCTGTGCTTTATTATACATTATCACAACGCGGTAAAGTATACATAGTTCCAGCTCTGTTGCATGAATCTACCAAAAACTTGTTCAGATTTTTTATTTATGATTATGCATTTCATTCACATATTGAACATTTTCATGCAAGTATGACGAAACAACCTTCAACTAAATTTTGAATATAAACTCGAGTGTCTTGTACATAATTTTTTGTTCAACTGATTACAGTTTCAAAATATTCAACATTTTCACAAGGGTGTACCTATTGCAATCTAAAATAAACCGCATAGTTTTATTTTGAAATCTCTGCAATAACAATATGCTAGCTTTTCAAGACAATATAACATTATCGAAGAAAATTCTAAATGTAACGCAATAACTGCATGGTAAATAATGAGTATTTCTGCATACCCAACGAATTTTGAACTCTACCGATAACTCTTCCTCCCCCACAGACCCTCATCTCAAACGAGAAATTTTTTAATATTTGCATTTTATAATGAACTTGTTGGTTTTATTAAAAACACAATTTAATTGATTATTTTTATTCAAGGTCTAGTACTTGAGATTGCTTCAATTTAATCTAAAATAATAGCCACAGAAGCAAACAATAAAATCCGAAATAGAAGCTACTAAAATTGATTTAAAAATTATCTATTCTGATTGAATTAATTTGTTCTTGAACGGTTTCAAGTATAACCTTCGGAACTGAAAAAAGTATTTTTCGGTTGAAAATTAGGTGTTAGTGCCGAGACCCCGAACCCCTACGTAATATTGAGTAAACTTCGGCTCCCCCTTCCAAGCAAGCACACGTCACGTAAGTCCCCTCCAACCATCTCAACCCACCACCTAAAGTTGACTAATTGAATGATACTAAATTCATTTCATAAATTTTTTTCTTTCATAAATAAAAGTAACTACATACATAAGTCGAATAAAATGAAAATAATTATATTCTAATTCAAAACTAGTGAAGTAAATTTTAATGGTTAATAATTCAACTGAAAGCTTTCAATATGAAATAATGTCAATTCGAATTATGTGTATCCTTCATTATGTGTATCTTTATTTATCCACAATGAAGTGCAAAATTCACATAAAAATAATTCGTAATAAATGACTTGGTGAAACATGGTGGAAACAATGAATTGTAATATTCATAACACTAAGATAGTAAAGGGTTACTCTCGATAATGAGTTGACCACCCAAAACAAATATATGTACAGTTGTTAATATACTCGTTGAAACTTAAGCCAATTGTTTCGATTTTAATTCATTATTTAAATAATTTATAAAACATTAACGCGTGTCTTACAACATTACATAAGTTGTTCCGTTAGAGTACAGGGTGGGAATTTATAATTTCAATATTGTATAATGTATGAAACATCCCAAAACAAATCTATTTTACATTAAAAAATACATCTTGCAACGAAAACATTTCTGATCTACAAGTACCCTTAACCTACATGATAAATATTGAAAACCCAGTTTATCAAACAGTTATATGCCATTTATGGTAATTCATTCGAAGGGTATTTTCGATCTTCATTGAAATTAACTGAGAATGTTACTCAAGGTTTAGAAAATTGAAACAATTTTTGTTATAAGGGAAAGATCTTTGTTCCAGTTAATTTAAAAAACAATCTGGTTGATTTGAACAATTTTTAATACAATAATAACCTCGAGAAGAATGTCTTTTAAAAAGAAAACGTATATGACTCTTAGGTCACGAATTATCGTCTAAAAATTGCAAGGAGCGTCTTAGAAGTGGCGATATTACCGCAATAACTTCGTTCTGACATATGTAAATATAATCGCTGAGGGTGCGATGGAGTACGTACCAACATTTCTCTAAGGAATGCTGAAAGAAAAGGAACTGCACTCTCTAAATGCCACGTCTCAACCTTGTATGCATTACTCCCCGATATATTCATTCTACTCACGCCTTATACACTACCGATTTCCGGATGTATTTCCGTAGGAAGTTTGTCCAATTGTATTAAAAAAGTAACAGCACTTGCCTTGATACATTTCGCATTAATGCGGTATAATTATAATGAATGTGGAAATTCTTCGCGAGGTTAAGTGAAAGAGGGCACACGTTTTATCATAATATTAAAATTTCAAAGCAATTTTGCAACAGTGTGTCACTATATATTTTTGTTTATTCATGCATGCTTGTTGAATATGCAAGAAATCAAGGTGGATAATGAGTAGGGATGAATTCAACTATGCCAACAGGAAGTATAACTTACAACACATGGCTCAGTGTTTAAAATTATAATTTTAATACATTTTAGGGTGGAATTTCCACATTTCAATCATGCATCTATTTCCAGCATTACAAAAATGTTTATGACCAAAAAATACATTGCGAACTAATTCTACACTGGGAGATTTACGAATCACATAAATGATAGTTGTATTTGATTATTTCAGTGTAATCATGAAAATAAATACATCATTTATAATGTACTTGAAAATAGTAGGTACATCAATTCACAGAGCGCAATAAAAATTTTGGGAAATCCATCAGATACTGATCCAAGAATCCAAGAATTCATTGAAAAGATCGAAAAAGTATGAGCTGTTTATATTCATTAAAATGGTTATAATAGTTAATGCTGAAAAATTATGTAGCTATTAATTTATGATGGTTCTAATGTAACATTTGAAAATAGAACCTTTTATTCTGTAATGTTTGTTTTCTATTAGATATCTATAATAAATTTATCGAAAATTGCATCTCCTTCATTATTTATAAAACTTCGACTAAGTTAGTTGTTGCTTCATTGAAATTTCTATGCAACCGATATCCATAAATTTTATAACAATTTTCACATTAAGAAGTTGTAAATTGACTCTTCACTCGGTACAAGCCATAAATTGAGTAAATCATCTTCATCTATTCTGGTATTGTGAATTTAGATGTAACGAATTCATTAAATTTTCTAGTGTTTTTATTATTCTCAACTGCTTCAGAAAAGTCTCAAAAAAACTAAAATATCACCTTCTGATGTGAAAAATTGTGTTCGAAAATTTTCAAATCACCCCGTTTAACGTAAAATATTCCTCAATTAATATTTTTCTTGGGTAAATTTGGCATTGAAATACCATTCTAGTTCTCTTTACATATTAAAAGAATTTTTATTTCGTAAAGATTATAAAAGATTTTTGACCCACTGTGGGTTACATGAAAAAAACCGAGAAATTCACAACTTATTAAGTGAACACTGCAACAAAATTCTTGAACGATATTACTTTTTGTTCAAATCAAATCGTCGTATTGATATATTTGGGAATCGCTGATTTCGCACATCTAATTATAAATACTCATCATATTTTCCACACCGAAATAACTATCAACTTTTATCTAAATTTATAGGCTATTTATTTTATCCGGTATCCGGAAAAACCAACATCACGTTAATAACACCGGAAAAGCCGGTCTGAGCGAGAATCTGTCTACAAATTGCCTATTAAAGATCACAGTTTGCGATTCGAATCTAGAAACGTTCACGAGGAATTCGTTAAAATTAATATTTACTTCGAGGTGACAGTTGAAGTTTATTAATGGTTAGTTGATGTAATTTTTTTCTCAAGACGAGTCGAAGTGAAAACGAGTACGAGTTGTGAGATAATCCGCCAATAGAATATATTGAGTTGAGGAAATATAAATGCTGTCAATCACAGAACCGCATTTAAGCATTCATTATATTAAAATTCATTAAACTGAAATTAAAACCCTTCGTGAAATAATTCCGCCTTTCATAGCATAAATTCTAGCATAAATCGCTTTGAGAAACCACGTGGAGTATTGTGGCCCTCAGTTTTACAGAAATGAAATAGTTCTGATTTGATTAAACGAAATTCTACTAATTATATAAAACATTTCACCAATAATGGTTGACTAATGCCATTAGTGGAAGCCATTGAGGGTACGATTAATACCCATCTGTTTTAATTTAACGTTATCAGAGATTTCAAATCCACTGTTCCACATAAACCACAACCCTTGTTCATAGAACTCGAAAACAATTTCGGTAGAACCACCATTTTCGCTGATTGAAACATAGAGGAATTTATATTATTCGAAACTGTTAGCTAAAATCCAGAAGAATTGTTCGATTCGCTTGACATATGTTTCGGGAATTAAATACATTTTCAAGAGTTGATACAACTCCCCATGACATGATCAACTCCTCAAATTGGGTTAGTAACCCAAATACATCGTTCTCTCGAAATTACTCAAGTTACTCAAGTTAAAAAGAATAGTTTGAAGTATCTATACATAGAATGGGTGGTTAGAGCATATTGTCTTCCACCAGAGTTAAACCAACATTCCTATGTTTTATTCAATTTTTTATTTTATTTATTTTGTACCAACATATCACAATTTGTGTAATTTGTCAACAACAATTCCAAAAATCGGAACAACGTCAACGGATTCAACTCCCAGACTTTGATCAATAGGTTATTATTTTAGAAATGCTTCAAATTCAACATCAAGTTCTAAGAGATATTGGATTTTTTAATACATACAAGCAAAATTTTTCGAACATCCCAAGTCATTTTTTACTCACCATTCTTTTTTGCTCACAATTCTAGCATAAATTTTGCGTTTATAATATGGGAATCATTTCTATTCAGTATATAAATTCAAGCAGTTATATAGATTGAATCGATTTTCGAGATTCTTTCCTTCAAGAGAAATTTTATAAACAATGACTACGAATATGTTGGATGGCATTTTAAACTTCACACTTTGTAAAGAAAAGAGAATTTCTGTGCCCAACGATTAAATAATGTAACTAAGAATTTAACTAATAGACCAACAATATCAACTGAAGACTGTTACAACACTTGTTTTCCTCGCTGGTTTACTGAATTTTTTTCCTGTATTCTTAAATCGAAATGAACGGATTATTATTGTTATTAATAGTTTAATAAGGCTCTTATTAAATATACATTTTTTCCTGGGTTCCGTTCTATCTCTGTTCTGCTTGTCTACAATCCCTCAATTTTTTCTGTTTTATTCTAGTCCTCTAACTTAATATAATTATATACCGTTTTGGGATTAGTCTTTTTAATATCCCTAATAAATAAATGCACCTTATAGATTTATTTTGTAGTTTATTTTTGTATTACTGTTTGTATTTGTTGTATTACGATTTAAAACGAAAACTAACATACTCGATCAATTACGACATCAAGGATCTAAATCTGGTTTTCGAATCGTTCACTAACGAGAGTTAGACACGCTCAACCCCCAGAGGGACAAGCCAACACCTGCACACGTCTAGCTATCTGTATTCGCGTGTTTGGTCTACTATGAAACGACCGACCAGTCACGTACAGGATATCTGCGATCTGAATCTTTCTACTAGTAAGTACAATGAAAGAACTGTTCCTGCTCATTCCAACCAATTGCCACTACGTGTTAGAATGTCTTCCGGATTTTTTAGAAGATGTCGCAACATTCGCAATATTGATTGAATTTTATTCATCGAAAGTTAATTTTACGCTTGAATTGCGCCTATAGACACACACACATTAAGAAAAGATCATTAGGGAATGGGAACTTCACGTAAAGGGCATACAAGTGGGTGTCAAAAAAGAAAATAGATTGAATGTCAAATGTCTCGCCTTTGCAGACGATATTGCTATCATCACAGACAACAGAACTGACGCCATTCGCGCCGTGGAAAAACTACATGAAATTGCGCAAAAAACCGGGTTACAAATTTCTTATGATAAAACCAAATACATGGAAAGAAAACCAAAAAATAAATCCTCTCTTATCACAAAACATGGTGAAATTCTGAAAGACGACCATTTTAAATATCTCGGGAAGTTATACAGTCCCCAGGTTTAAACCGAATCGCTAATGAACAGGGAATTAGCAAGTTCCAAAGGGCCTACAAACTAATATGGGCTCACTATAACAAAGAGAGCATTTCGAGAGGCGCCAAATTGAAGCATTATAACACAACGATTCTTCCAGAAGCAATCTACGCATCTGAAACAATGGTTATTGACGGTCATTCAAGAATTAGAGAAATAGAAACACAAGAACGAAAAATTCTTAGAAAGATTTACGGGCCAATCAATAGAAACGGCATTTGGATGAAAAGACCTCAGAATGAACTGTATCAAAAGACAAATACGATAACGGAAGAAATCAGAAAACGACGAGCAATGTTCTATGCACATGTCTACAGAATGAAACAGTCCAGAATACCGAAGAAACTTCTCGATATAATTATGAATAGTAAATGCGGAACTTAGTGGCTAAAAGAGGTCCAAAAAGATCTACAACAGATCAATATAAAAAGTCTCGAAGATCGCACTGAATGTCGCTATAAAATCACACATGTGAAGTTTGAGCAAAAGTCAAATCGTCAACCTGGAGTAAAATGGACAGATGAACGGAAGAAAGAGCATTCAGAAAGGATGAAGCGTTTTTGGGAGGCCAAAAAGACCTAATAAGTGCGAATTCAAGCTCAGTCGCTCTCCTCATGGGGAACAATCGTAATAATAATAATAATAATAATAATAATAATAATAATATATATATATATATATATATATATATATATATATATATATATATATATATATATATATATATATATATATATATATATATATATATATATATATATATATATATATATATATATATATATATATATATATATATATATATATATATATATATATATATATATATATATATATATATATATATATATATATATATATATAAACTCACTGAAGTTTAAAGATTAATTTGAGAATCATTAGTTTTATACTATTTTATATGCATAGAGACACTGTTTTAAAATTACCTAGGAATTACTTTTAACACATATGACCGAATTTAGTTTATGAAGCTTATGAGGAAAATTAATTAAATCAATACTGAAGAAGGAGAACCGCTCGAAACGTTTATTATATATATTGTTTATTTTCATTTCACACCTACACAGCCAACCAAAAGTGGATATATATAAAAGAGTAGGTACTGAGTATTAACCTGTATATATATATATATATATATATATATATATATATATATATATATATATATATATATATATATAGAGATATATATAATCCTCCTTGCTATTAAAAGAAGATTGAAGTAAACCGATATCATTCTCTCCGCTAGAAACAATGGATTAGGTAACGATCAACAGAAAGCCTACAAATTTGAGATCTTGGACAATATGAATCACATTTTTTCCTTTTATAAAGATACTACTCAGTCGCTATCTTTATCGAGTCGAAAAACGCGACCAGCCTGAAGAACTTTCGGCTATCGTTTCATCTCACTCCTACGCGCGACATCTCGTCAAATTTCACGGGCATTGTCCAGAGAGCAATGACGAAAATCGATTTTGTTCGAAACTGGGTCAAGTCTTCGATAAAATTTCACAACAGAAATGAAAGAAGTTCATTGCAGCTCGACCGGGTAATCGTAAAATCGAAGCAAATCGTATTTTTCACGTTAGCCCCGAAGTCTCGAAGGTATTAAATTGTGACTGGGAGTTAAGAAACCATATTTATTGGTTGGAGATTGAGAAATGCTGCTAAATAAAAGTAGTTCTCGGAAAACCTTATTTGTACATCTGGGGTCACGTTTTCAGAGTGCACTAAGACTCTAATCACATTTTTTGAACTTCGATATATTTCAGAAAGTTTTGAGGGTAACCCCGGAAGTATACAAGCTATCGTTTTCGTTTACAATAAATCTCTCTCTCTCCGGCGTCACCAGGCCGAGTTCTAGCCTAACTCTTCTACGTCTTTATCTGGCCATCCTGAGCTTCTTCCAGTAATCAACGTATTCGGGTATTTTGGTATGTTATATGGCCACCATTGACGAAGTCATCCCAGGAAGTGCTTTTCAAATGGTGATTCTTCCCACACAAGCCTTGAATCAGTCTTCTGGAAGTCTTTTCGAGTGGTCAGTCCATAAGAGTATTCCAGATTTTATTTCTTTTATTATATTTCAAACTCTAAAAAGGTATTTCAGTTCTTCGTTAGTTTTTATTCTCCATGTTCTGAGAGGTCTGTTTTCTCTCATCTTTGCAGTCGTTCATATCTCGCAGCCATACATAGCTCAGTAGCTATGTACGACTAATCGTTTGATGTCCATTCAAAGTGGTATTTTCAAAATAATTACACAGCAATACCTACACGTCTACATATACTCGCTAATACTTCTCTATCTATTACTATTACTTTCTCAATTCCGAGGAAGTGAGATAATATGACGGACGTGTTCAGTGAACAGTTTCAACACATAAAAGCATTTAAGCACTCATAAATAGTGAAAGCTCTCAGTGAATTCGAAAATATGAAAAATATTGGGATTTGTTATGAGATACAACTTGAAAAGTCTTCAGTAGAAGTAATGCAAAATCAGACTCCATGGAGTATATCAGTTCAGGAAGTTTGCTTCTTCTTTTACAATAAAAAATACTGAATAGCAGAACTTAAACAAGACTTCAAAGTTGCAAATGTGGACGACACAATCGTAGAGCTCGTAGGACGGAAATAACGAAGAAAATCCACCAAAGAATGTTAGATAAATTGAGATAGACTGAGAATGCATTACAGAAATTTTCAACGAGCATTTCTTGATCGCGAGGGAGTAAAGATATAATCGACAATGGTGCATTTCCCTAGGGAAAAAATACATACATATAAATAAATACATCATACATAGAGGATTCGATCCCGGTCGATTTTTCTAGTCCCGGGATTTCGGGATTATCGACTGTTAATACCGGGATCCCGGGATAGTCCCGGGATTTTATTGGTAAAGAAAATGGTAGCAATTAAAAAGAAGTAAACATATCAAAATCAACCTTTTATTTTAAATCTTTACTTAAATCTTCAAAAACAAAACAAAATTATTATTTCTTCTAATAAAATTAACAAACTAGGCCCTTATAAAAATTATTGCCTAGTTTGTTTATTTTATATTTTACAATAAACTTAAAAAAATCAACTTCTAATATTTGTCAAAAGAGATCAATGTTAATAGGACTACTAATATTTTAAATAAAATAGACCAGGAACTATAATTTACTTATTTAAGCCACGAAAATAAAATCTAAGAAATAACAACGCATCCAACGTCTCATCCGAAAGCATGCTTCTTAATTTGTTGCACAAATATGAAGCAGCGGAAAACGCGCGTTCAGGCTCGATGGAAGTTGGAGGAATCGTCAATAAATTTTTATAAGCCTTCTCCAAATTATGACCTCGTGTGGAACTAGCCTCAAAAAGTTTCATTTCTTGTTTAATGATCTTAGAAAGATCAGTTTCTTTAAATGCTTCAGGATTTATTATTTTCATACTGTTTTCTATTTCGTTCTGAAGCTTTTCTTTTAATGTTAAATCAGTCTTACTGGTGGGTTCAATGTTCATGTCATTTTCTTCATTATCACTATTTTCAATTTTTCCAGGTAACAAAATAATCTGTTTTTTTATAGTCATCTTGCTTGGACTTGAAAATAACTCCTTTAAATCACAATCAGTCTCTAACTCAGTCTTCTCAGTATGAGAATTTTGTAAATAGTTTAATACTCCACTTAACTCACTGCGTCGACGATCTTTCAAGCGGTTCAATAAATGTGTCTTCAATTTAGAAGCCAAAATTGAGTCATTGTCACGCAATTCTTGAAAAAGAAATTTGAGTGTAGCATCCGCTGTGCACAAATTGGCATCAGAACGACAAAGTGCTTCTACAGATTATTTAACGGGTGCCAATACCTTGATTATCTCACTAATGAGTTGGAAATCTGACTCTTCAAATGGTACAGGATTATTAAGATCAATAAGTGCCTTTTTTACGCTAGTTTTTAAAAGATCAAATCGCTCCAGCATTGTAAAGAGACTGTTCCAACGCGTTTTACAGTCCAGTAGTAAATTAAGCTCTCTTCCAAGTTCTTTTTTAACATATTTTTGAAGTATTGTATAATTCTTCAAGGATGCTCTTTTGAAAATAAGAACCACTTTACGAACTTTCTTTATTAATTCATTAATATTGCGATCATCATAAGTCAAATCTCGACCGTTTCCAGTTTCAATTACTAATCCTGAGTCTAGTTCTTCATCATCATCCGACTCATCCGAGTCATCAAAATCATCACTGGCAGTCTCATTTACAGGTGTCTTTTTATACAACAAATCACAAACGGCTAAATGAATACCATGTGCAAAACAAACTTGGTGTTCTGCATTAACAAGTTTTCCAACCTTCAGCATTACATTTGGACCATCAGTTACTATTGCCACAATATCTGTATCTAATGAGATATGAAAATCCAAAAGCCGCTTTTTTAAAGTATGAACACAAGTTTCGGCGGTCAGCGATTTATCAATTCGAATAAGTCCCAAATTCCACTTTTTGTTTATTGAATGAATATTTAAATTCATATATCTCTTATTAGACGTAGACGTCCATTCGTCAAAACTTAGACTAAATCGTTGTCCTTCTTTTTTCAATGTAGATAGTTCAGCTGTTATTTGTTTTTTTATCTTTACACTATAGTCTAGTACTCTGTTGCGGATTGTTGAAGCAGATTTAGGTAAGTCTGAGTACCCTTTTGCTAACAGTAACGATCTTAAATCTTTTGATGTCACAAATACGCTAAAAGGAAAACCATCTAGCGCAGTCATACGGGCCAAAACATCGTCAAGAGTATCAGATTCAGGTTTAACAAAATAGTCGGTCATTTTTCTTTTCGAAGGTGGTCCTTCATTATTTTGACTTGTTGAGGAAGATGCCTTAGCAGAATCTATTTTTATGGAATGTTTTGAAAATAGATGAGTATGTAGGCCTTTGGTTGATCCTCCTAAGGTTTTTAAAATAGCTGAACAACGCTTACATTTTGCCGAGCTACCCATTTTGTCGACTAAAAAATGACTCCACACTGACGTAACGTCTTCATCTTTTTTATGTTTGACATAAAAACTTTCCTTAGAAAGTGACATTGTTTACTTCTTAAACCTAAAACAATAAGAAAAGAACATTTGAATATGTGTACAAAATAAACATAACCTCTTAGATCAACAGAAAAAACATTCGCTGTTTTCCATATATATTTAGCCATACACATTAGTGCATTGTTGTTTTTGAAATAAATTAATGGTTTATCACTAATCAACAATATAAATATCAATACTTACACGATCTGAAGCGTAATTTTTACACTATTTTACACACATAGGTAGGTAAAGTACCTAATCCAACAACGTTTGTTAGCAGAAACAAACGAAATCAGCTGTGTAAACAAGATGGCTGGCAAATTTTGACGTTTAACGTCAAATGAAAGTAAGCGCGTTTCGTTTCACGCACATTTTTAATGAATTATTTAAAAAATGTTTAAGTCCCGAAAATCCCGGGATTCATTGGATTTAATCCCGAGATTTTCGGGACTAAAATATGATCGGGATTCCGGGATCCCGGTTTTCGGGATCCCGGGATCGAATCCTCTAATCATACACCTTTTCATTAATAAAATTATAAATGAAATATTAACTGAATGAAGGCGTCTAGGATGATTTTGAGGCTCAAATTCAAACATTCCCTTGTTGCTAGTAAACGCTTAGCCTTGCATCTTTTTTGTCGATTTTCATCTATTGTCAATTTGCAACATAGTAAATTTTAATTCAATTCTTCATTTTGTTGCCGAAACCAATTTTAATTGTCTCACATAGCGCTCGGTAAAACAGACTGATCAATCATTACTGCATTTTCTGATTCATTTAAAATCACATTATATGCTCCATTCATCTTCATCACTTCGTACCATGTGACAGCTTCGGCAATAAAATCATGTAGAAGACCTTCGTAGAGGTTCTGTCCCCTCCCTATCTCTGAAATTTTTAATTTGTAAGATGTCCTCATATTTTCTCGGAGAAGCTAAAACGATTTCTTGCGTTGGAGGAAATCATTTTTTTGGTGAAAATTTAGAACATCTAGAAGTGGCATAAATATAAAATTTTCTCACATTTCCAAATGTTTTATTTCACTTTATAAGTCCTTTTTCCAATATCGAGGAACGATTAAATTCAACAGTTTTCCGCTATTTTTCCACTTCCTTGAAAAAGTGGTGAGAAATATCTCTAAATGGTCTAATACCGATTTAATGACAGTTTACGAATGGTATCACATTCCAATACCATACCAACCTGTTTGATTCTGACGAGAAAAAAAATAAGTATTCTACTTTTATCCAGAAAAATTGCAACTGAAGATGCAATTTTCTTCAGCAGTTTCTTTTCGCAGCTGATATTTACTTCCTCGGTTTTGGGTCTTACATTAGCTGGCTTGTTGTGTCATGAGTGTTGTTATACCTTCGTCATAATAAGCTTTATCAGACTGGAACATGTTCAAATAATAATATTTCACTACTTAATATGATTTTGTTTGCGCTAGCAGAGCGCGATAATTAACTAATGCAAGAATATTTACGTAACGATCTGGTTAGTAATTTTGAATATTTTTTTTTTGTTAGAGTTTATTGAACACAAGCATTTATTCCACAGTAAAATCAGTGTATGTTCACAGATAAAATTAGTGCATTCTAGCAGGATATTGATTGAAATTTAAGATCTTGTAACTTGACCTGTTGAGTTGTTGAATCAAATTTGGTGTCATTTTTTTGTTTTAAAAAATATCAACATATGTATTATATATTTTAAAAATAAATATAGGTATAAAACTTGAATAATACCACTCAAATTCCATTTTCATACAATATTAATCCTCATTTCCATTCTCTTATTTAGGTGCTTTAGAAGCAGAAGACAAATCTGTTTTTGCCAATTTGTCGTATCATACAACTGATAATGTTTTTCCTAGATAAAGCCGATATCTGTGTACATTTGTATCATTCTTTATTGAAAGCCTTTCTTCCGCCCTCAATTCCTCTTTTTTCTTTTTCTCCTACTTTGTTTTGACCATATATTTGAAGTAGCTGCGATTTTATACATTATACTTCTTTTATTATTCTTATGCTCTTTGACTTATAGGTCTTCATAAACATTCACGTTCAAGTCGATATTTATTCTAAAAATAAAGTTAAAGATGCATTTATAAAAACGAAATCATTCAAATTTGAAAATAGCGATAAATATGTGATTTTCTTGCTTCAATATGTTATGTGTTCTTCGGCCATTCAATTTATTTTGTCCAATTTAATTTTTCAAATTTTTTTTTCACCCCTAGCTCGTACCATCCTTGGAAATTCCTTATTCCACCCATAAATATTTCCACATTGCAAGTTAAAAATACGACGAAGATGAGTAAAGACTTCAACAATAATCTGAGCTAAAAGTTCCATTGTTTGTTCAAAACAAAACTGCGATAACAACATTCCATACCTTGCAATAACGATAAACAATCCGATAGCACAAACCGTGCACAATCCCATCCCAACCTATTGATCGTTATTAATGGTATCCTCCATCAATCTCGCCCGATATAAACAACGAACGACTAACTTTCTAGGCATGCGACAACAATACATCAATTATATCCAGCTATTGAGTAACGTTCTAATTTAATTTCCTGGACAATTTTCGTATTATCGAACCAGAAATTACAGATTCGAACAAATAAAAGCTCGAAGACGTGTTCTTTCGGTTGAGAAATTGATAATTGTATAGTTGAAGGTGTCGACTAATGTGTATAATCTTGTATCCGATCTTAATAAGATCTTCGATAGACGCGTCAAATATAACGATACATTTCCAATTCGGAACTACTTGAATAGTTTAAAGTCAAGTATGAAACAACTTTAATGAAGAAATATCATAAAGTACGTCAGTTATATATGTTCAATTTGTAATTGAGTCTCTTCTAATTGAAAAAACAATTATCTTGTCCCAATAATTTTCCATTTGTTTACTCCAAATGTAAGCAAACGATAAAATATCAGTGGAATAGAACTTAACAAAATAGTTTGAAGACACTTCGAAAAAATTATATGCGCCACAAAAAAATAAAAATAAAAAAACGACTTAAATATTATGATTTTAGAAAAGAATGCTGCTTCTCGAAAATATATTGAGAATCACCTTAGCATCTAATGTTGAGGATCAAATGTTCAGTCCTGAAATTATTCAAATTGCCAGGGAAATATGATAAATGAAAATTACTAATTTTTCAAATATCGTTATTTATCTATCTATTCTTTATCGATATGTATCCACAAATTATATATAACATAATTAAGATATATTCAAAAAGGTGCAAAGAGGAAGAACCAAAGTTTTACAAACTCTACACTAATAGGTATAAAACAGGTTAATAGGTATACAACGATTAATATTATTTTTCGAATCGAAAATTGGAATTTTAATTATTATTAAGTATTTTGAAGCTGGATAAATTGAAATATTCAGACTGTAGTACATTGTTTCATAAGAATAAATCTGTTATAAATATGTTTATTACTCGTACAATGACGAATTATACACTCCTCAGTTGAAATAAACACCAAGCTGATAAGCAACTACTGAAAAGTCCCAGCTTCTTCAATATTCACACTGAGACTCATACATTTTGGTACGTTCTACAACGATAATTTCTTCAAACAAACGCCATCTTTTCGTCGGCTCGAGTACTTCTGCGACTATTTTCGCATTCACGACAATCTGTTTGATATTGTCTTAAGTACACTTTCTGCGATACGCGAATGGCACATATTTCCAATGGTGGAGAGTGAACGTGTTTCCAAGTCCGTTCGTTAGTCTCGAACTGACTACGCCCAAATAACCTTGCCATTATAACCAATTCGATATCGATCACTTGAATATTGGCGAAAGTTCCTCAAGAGTTCACCGCCACCTCGATAATTCGTTACTTTTTCGAATGATCCGAGCGACAACTTTTTCTGCTACCGATACGTCGTAGAGATCCAACTGAAACGTGATTTGGAAAAATTATCGGTACGATTTCAGCATCGGAAATCACTTTTACCCGATATATACATACCAATATTGTATTTGATATTTCGTAAATATATACGCTTTGTGATAATAATATATCATTTCCAAACTAGAGATTTATTCCAAGTTATACGAGTAGAATATTCATATTTAAAAAATAAATTTTGTTTTTATCGCCTTAATTATTAATGTATTTGCGACTGCATTATCGTGGTATTACTACATTTTCAAGCACATAAATGATGAAATCGGGATTATTTGAAAAGATCTAGAGTTGACCAACCATAGAGTTTGCACTTGTTTTCGTCTTCTAAGTATGTCCTTCGCCACGGTGTATTCCTCTTCCTCATAGAGCTTCAGGTAATGGTGGAATCGTTATATCAATTTGATCATTTAACAAATTGACAGTGGTGTTTTTTTTTTTGTATTTAGAGATTTCTATGGTTTCTAGAAATATTTAGTTTGTTGCCTTTCTTATATAGATATTCTAGAATATCTAGTTTTTTTCTTATGTGATTTTTATATAATATACTTTGTTTTTTATATTTTAAAATACACAGAAATTTGTAAACACAATAAAAAACCACCCTTAATATGTTAAATGATAGATGCAAGGAGTTCACTACTCTATGAAGCTCTATGAAGAAGTGTGTAGTCATATAAGTATATATTACACTGTGATATAACCAATCAGAAGACTCCAGCCTTGTACGAGGAAGTTAAAAATCAAACGGTCATCGGTGTCACTTACACAATGGTTTGAAGATTTTTGTAATTTTTTCTTGCTTGACAGTTCCTAAAGCTTCCTTCAATTCAGACTGACATTAAGCAATAACTTTAGCAATTTGTCTTTAAAATAAGACTTCGTTCCATAGATGGATCAATTTTCATAAATAAAATCACAATGCTCATTAGCCATTTTTAAACCTTCACTAAGAATTTTAAAATTAAATGTAACGTTTCCCGTGCTCGTTGAAGCCGCTTCCTCAATAGGCTGTGAATTTAACATTTCCTACAAGTTGCTTTCAGTCAAATTGTTGCTTCGATTGAAGCAACATCTGAATGTCACTTGATGACATCCATTCAAACCAATAGCGTTCTAAGGCATTCGCAATTTCAGCTATGTTTGCAGTCAAAGTTTGAATGTGCACAGATTCTTTTTCTGTCATTTTCTGCAGTCAGAGTAGGCCACAGTTTTTCCAGCATGAATTATATGTGTATGGCTTCAGTTCCTCCAATGATTCCTTCATGTGTGCTATGCATTTCGCTATGCCAAAATCCTTCCAGCATTTCATAACATTCATATCAAGATCACATCATCCAATATGATTTTAAAGGTTCGTCTAATGTAATAGAGATTAGGCCTGGATTATCTCTTGCTTCATAGGATGAAGCAAACCGTCATGGTGGAAGGAAGAAATGTCACTTTATATTTGGATGCATAATTTCGAGTTCGCGAGGTTGACCTGGTGCATTATCCGAAACTAGATCTGCTCAAAGTCTATATTCTTTTTTTCAAATAAGTTTCAACTTCCGAAACAAAGAAATTCCGGAACCACTTACTAAAAAGAGCTATTAGATCCACGAATAAAGAAATCAATTGCCACGAATATAGAAATTGGGTTGCATTTTTTCAATCCGCGAATAGTGAAAACGCGATTAAAAGAAGCACGAATAAAGAGCTTTCACTGTATATGAGACAAGAAACAAATCAGACCTTCGTCTGGTACGCGGTAAATTGACCATTCTGTACATAGAATGGTCAGAAGTTCTATAGTTTCAAAAGTTCATTACAAGTTACCCTTTCATGTGAGGAACGCTGATCAAGTCAAATCAAAGAGACAGGTTCTGTACTGGAGATTTTCTTAACCTTTTTAATGTTTTCCTTTTTTTTAATTTCGACTCTTTTTGTACCAGTACTACAAATGTAATAATTTGAATTGCATCTATCTAATGGAAGAATAGATGCAGGAGAATATAATTATTCTGCTTATCTCGCAAGTTTGGTCGACTCTAGATAAGCTGATGTGTAATTATCTACAAGTTCTAAATATCATACACACCACGAATTCGCAGAAATTCATAAAATACTGATACGCTTCATCGATTTGAATTGAAATTTCCATAAAACAGGGAAAAGTCATCTAGATCTAGCTCGAGCGATTTAAATTGTTTGCTATTAGCAAGGCGATCCGGCACGCCTGGTAACCTTGTAGTTTTATATAATAAGTTTAATAATTGACCATTTACCTCCTCTCGCCTTCAGAACCATTTGTGGATTATCTGTGGAGACGTTGTAGCCGCCACCGACGACGACGACGCCGTATCACCGGTGGGTGGGGCCATTTTTCTGTAGAGAATTATATAGCCGAGAGAGAGAAAGGTCTCAAGGCCGCGTCGCCCTACTACCAACTCCTTGGGGAATTGGTCATTTCGAAAATCGAAGTCGATCGCGACTCCGCGAGACACGTTGTGGTCCGCGCGGCCGTTTAGTATAGGAAGTACGATTCGTGGTGATCGACGAAGCAAAGTTCTCGAGAATTCGAACCGGTTAAACTTACGACGAACATGTGCTCCAATTTTAGGATTATTTTCAAAGATATCGAGCTGATGAGCGAATAAAAAGTGAGAAATATTATTGAGTTATTAAATTTATGTGTGAAAAACACTCGAATCTAATTTACTATATTGAAAATATAGAATCAGTGTGAGAATACTGAACTCCTTGGTCTATATTAAATACCAAAAACCATAAAAAATATTTCTCAAATTCATTTTATGAAATGTAAATGAGAAATATCTAATTCCACTATTTTTCATATAAAAACATAAAAATTGATTAAATCAGTAGTTTTTGAAAAAATTGTGTACATTCTACAATTAATTCGAATGGTTCAAAGAAAAAAAATTGCCGGTGACAAAAATTCATGATAATTCTAGTAATTTATAGTATAAATGTCCAAGATAAAACATTTATATGCGATCAAATAAATCAATTTTTGATGGTAGCAAATATTTCACAAAATTTTATTGCATATAAATTACACAATTTATTTCAATTTAATTGTCACCAAATAGAATAAGTGAAGTGAATTCAAAAATATAAACATATATAAAAATAGTCTTGTTTTGATATTGATAGAAAGTTATAATTTTCAATTTCAATGAAATTTTTATGGCGATCAAAAATTATTTTCATTAAAATTTTTTATGTTCAAAATTGAAAGGATCATTTTTCATTACCCTTTTTATTTCATTCAAATGGTTTTCTTGTGTTTGGTTCAGACTAAAAATTATTCGAATAGTTGAAAACATTGAAAAAAGCAAAATCCTTTCATTATTTACGTCCATGTTTCATAAATATTTTACGGAATATTTGCATAACTTTTATATCCTAGTTCGTATCAAGCTTTGAAAGTAAGTCAACTGTTTCAAATGTTTGCAGAATCTTGCAGCTGCTAGAGTTTAAAAAAAACAATAGCATAAAAGTTGCAGAAGCGGTTATGAAATAGATTTTTAGAAAGTAATGTTTCTACTTTTTCATCGATTTTTTTATCAATACAATAGATTTCAAACCGTTGAAATTTGAAATTTTGAAAAAAATTATCCGTTATCTCAAGGCATATTCTCTGCGGAAGTTTTGAAATGTAAAATATAACGTTAAACTACGTTATACTTACATAAACAATCTATTATAGAATCTATACAACTTCCACAAAATTTTTCGATCGAATAAATTCGAAAAATGACAGAAATAATTACATTAAATAAAAAAGTTATAATAAGAATTTTTCTGTGAGTTGAAAGGATATTCAATTTAAAATTTTCGAAAAATGAATCTAGCCCTCTTTTTCGATAAAAATAGTGAACATATCTTGCAATAAAGAATTCATTTATTGTTTTATTTCGAAGTAGATTTACACCTCGAAAAATACAATTATAATAAGTTATAATTATAATTAAATATTACAGCTTATGAGAATTGAATCATGCGTTAAAAGATTTAATAATGCAACAATAACACAAAGTGTATTCGAAAAATGTTTACGATCAAGTAATACAAATTTCTAAAAATTATATTAATATTTTCAAACATTTTATACAAGTACATGCATTTCCAACGCTATATAAAAAGGCTTTTATTCATTGCAAACCAAATATCATATAATAATTATAATATTTCACATTGCGATTAAACATAAGAATAAAATTATTAGGCTGCCACAAATTCCCATATAATGTCCATAATTCTATAATGTAATATATTTCCTCATAAAATTTCATATTTATTCGATTTTTTTTTTTGGCCAAGAACTTTTCCTCTCCTAGTTTAAAACTTCAAATAATTTCATAAATTAAAGTTTTTTCTATTCAACAAGTTTGTGTTTATGTAAACGTTCATACATAAATCATGCCTTACAACTTTTGATTTTTTGTTAAAGCAACAAGTCCTTAAATCGTGCAGTGATATGACCGAAAATTTGTAATTTATGAGTTGTTCCACCTTCCGTAAATTTCTTTTTTACTTGAAAGTTTTATCTCTTATGTTAACAATACAGATTTTATTGCATGCATAAAATATATACACAACTGCTTTTTTTCTGCTACAGTCTCCATTAATAATTCTTGAAATATCAAAATATCACTTTATATTTATTTCCCAGCAATTTTCCAAAAATATCAAATCGTTCTTTATTTTCAAATTCTTGAAATTTTTGTCCACTTTTTAACATATTTATAAAGTTTATTTGCAGGAGTGCTTAAAATCATTTTTTTAAATAAATTTCGTTACTAATAGATTAAATTGAATTGAACATTACTTTTTGAATGGCACACAACATACATACCAGCTTGCTCTACCATCAACTGTAGGTTACTTAACATAACTGAAGCATAAAGGAAATCATAATGGAAAGATGATATAAAAATATAGTCCTCGTAAAAAACTCAAAGTTCCAACTATAAATCAAAAAATTAAATGAATTATGGTCGAATTTTAAATTTAGTAGTTTCAAAGTGACCTAAGGAATAATTCTGAATATTAAATATTATATTTCCGTAATATTTACAATAGACCAATAGTAATACCAAAGAAAATAAATATACATTGTTATTTTTCACTGGATTAGTAAGGGGTGTTCTCAGTATTTCACTAGCGTATCAATTGAAACAAAAAGTCAATTTTACGAGAATAACTCGTTACATTTTCAATGGAAAAATTCAAATTTCCATTATATCCTTTTACCAGTTAGTTATGCAGATGTATAATTTATAAGTTCTGTGTAATGGCAGCCCTAAACAACCTTGAATAAGATTGTTCTTGTTATGCGGAGTAATAACGATAATTTATAATTTATGTAAGTCGAAAGCGGCAAAATGACCAGCTAATTACGGCAACAATATTTCAGTGAACTAATATATTACACTCACAGCTATGAGCAATAATATCATTATCTATTTTCTCTCACGCTGTGCAACTAATCAACGTGACTTCACGTGATTGTGGCTTGATCAGTTTTAAAATTTCTAGTTCCATTCTAGTAACGAACTTTAGAAAATGTCCGGTCTCCGTGGATTAGCCGGGAGAACACCAACTATGGTGCGGTAGAATTCGGATTCGAGTCCCGGTGAAAGCAAGGGTGTATGTGTTTGTTTATGATTTAAGTAGTTTAATGATATATGCTGGGTTATGTACATTGATTATAAGCCCAATTGCCATTTTGAACCGGCCTTGAACTGTAGTTCCACTCATATAAAAAAAAGTAAGAAACGGGTTCAAAAACATACCATTTCAAGTTTCTTCTCGTTTACTACCATTTCCTGATGTTTGGCCCAATTTGACGTTTTTCGAAAGGTCAACGTAACGTGATTATATTCTATAATTCTTCAAAGAATTCTTCATGAAATTCTTGTTTTACTTCAATCACCGCTGTCTAATAATAATTCAATATTTTACAACAAAGCTTAAGAGATAAATGAAATGTTTGAATTTGTCGGTGAAATTTAGGCAAGGAAGTCAATTATTTAGACAAGACTTCAATAAATGAAGCACCTTATTTGTTCGCGGATACTTAATCCCAGCGAGATTATCAAGACAAAAATGGTTATTGCTGAATAAATAATTAATTGATGATTGATGAGGCCGATACTTGGAGAAAATTAATAACCATAATGAAACAATATTTACAATTTCTTTCAATATTTCTTTTACGATATTTAGAAACAGTATTAATTCAGCATCTAATAAAGTAGTACTTCGAAACGTCGTCATGCGTATTTGTATTTGTATTAAATTATGAGAAAATTCTAAATAATAAATTCATTAATTATTATTCACTTTAATTTAGAATAAGATGATGGATTACACTTGGAAATTTGTTTATATTTCTTTGTGTGTAATTATTTATCACACGTGACACATTATTGTGTTAAATTTTTATTCAGTAATCCGTAAAATTGTTATTAATCGATTTTTTTCTAAATAAGAAACCTTCACAAATATTTCGAAACAGAATACCTTCCACGCACTTTATCATCGAATTAATGCAACATATTTTTACCAAATTCTAGGAATTAAACATTCTGAACACAAAATTATCGCTTTATAAATCATTGAAAAATATCCTTTACACACTAATTAATTTTATTATGCTAGTTTAAAATTGCCATAAAATGCATTGACTGGTTTAGGTCAACGTAACGTCAATATATTCTATGATAGTATTGACTTTCATACGTCTTTATATTCTATGATAGTATTATCTTCACGCAACTCTTCGATATATCGATATTTTGCTTCGATATTTCAAATAATGTATTCTCCAATTACTCATCCAAGAAATAGAAAGAAAGGGCAAAGGTTGTGCAAGCTTTTATTATTGTAGAGTTTGCCTAAACAACACTGGACTTGTTGAATAGATGAAATAGGTAATAATATGGATTTGAATCTACAATAGGGTTGGAGTAACTAATTCATGTGTTATTACTCCCTTGAAATGTTCACGAATGTGATGGAAAATTTCTAATAATTTATAACTTTTTTCACTATCAAACGTATAACTCGATTCACCACTGTTTCAGTAGAAATTTGTAATAGAAGTTTAGCAGAAAACTAGAATTTTCAGAAATACAATTCTATTCAACTCATAAAAAATCACCTTTGTTACCGAAATAGTACAGCCATATTACTTTGCTCTCTAATTCGAAATTTCTAGCAACAGCAAACTGTGTCGATATCGATATATTCCAGCGATATATCGAAATATGTATTCATGAATCCGATATACTCGTATACCGAATAAGAATATAGATCATTTTTACGTGAATACCCCTAGTTCAGGGTAGGCGAACCTTTATGCATCAATGTGCCATTTTTTCTAAAAAATGTTTGATGGGGTCATTGCCGTGCCATCAAATAATTTTGACTTTCAGATTATTTGGAAAATAATAATAATAAATACTATCTAACTCTTTATGGAATAAAGTAAACAAAAGAGTTACATTTTGGAATGTTTAATACCTACTTAACACATTTTTTACACATGTTTTATGATCGGCGACGTGCCCAAAATATTGTGTCGCGTGCCATTGGTTCGCCTTCCCTGCCCTAGTTGATATCCTATTGGTAATTCTAATCAGTTTGCGAGTTATGCAAAGGGTTCGCGTTTCTCTACAGACTTGTAAGTACAAGTCAAAAAACGAGTAAATCTTCGAGTAGTTTTGCACACATTCATTATTCAGTTCGAGTTTGGAAAGCGCCTTTGATTTTATTTACATGTAATCTATGGAACAACGAAAAAGTGTTCTTAGGAATGGCGAATACATTTCTCTGTTATTACCACATTATTATTAAAAATATGGGAGTATCTAACATATATCCATTAGCAGTTTGACGGATGACATGTAGTAAATTTTAGTGCTTCCGATTTTATTTCCAATTAACGATCTTCCAATTTTCCAATTCATTTCAATCAACGATGAAATCCTTTTGGAAATCGTCAATATTTTCTTTCATTATCACCAAGTTAATTTTGAACATTTTAATTAATAACGAATTGAACAGTGTAGACTGCAAAACTGAACCACTCATCTAAAATCATGAAATAATGAAACTATAATATAGTTATATGTTCATAAACGTAGTACGAAGATAATTGTAAACACTCGGAAGTTGTGATTAGTCCGTTTAACTTTCTCTAGTCAGCAAATTGACTAAACTAAATCTTACTAAATGTTGAAATAATTGCGTTACGTGTAAAATACAGTAAATTCTTGTTTTACTTCAATTACCGCTGTCTAATAATAATTCAATATTTTAACACAAAGCTTAACAGATAAATGTATTGTGTGAAATTGTGGGTGCAAAATTTAGGTAAAGCGGTCAATTATTTAGACAGCAAGACTTCAATAAATGAAACACTTTATTTGTTCGCGGATACTTAATTTCTGAATAAAGAATACTGAATTCATCAACTATTCACTTTAATTTAGAACAAGATGATGGATTACATTTGGAAATTTTTTTATATTTCTTTGTGTGTAATTATTTATCACACGTGTCACATTATTGAGTTAATTTTTTATTTAGTAATCGGTAAAATTATTATTAATCGATTTTTTTCAAAATCTATAGAAACTTTCAGAAATATTTCGAAACAGTATACCTGCCACACACTTTACTATCGAATTAATGCAACATATTTCTACCAAACTCTTGGAATGGAACATTCTAAACAAAAAATTATCGCTTAATAAATCATTGAAAAATACCCTTTACCACTAATTAATTTTTTATGCTTGTTCGTCAAATGCATTGAGTTCTTTAGAACAATATTCAGAACAAAGGATCAAACATTCTAAGAATGGCCATTTTTATTTTTCGCATAAATCTTGGACTTGTTGTTGTTGGTAGTTATTTTGGAATCACAAATTTCTCGATTGTATCAGTAAACAATAAAAACTTTTAACTCGATATTTCAGATGCTAGTGACGCAACTGTTGCATCTTTCCCTGATCTTCGCTACAGTTCTATGTTCAGAATCGCCAGAACGAGAAGTTCACAGACTGGTAGGCGGACATCTTAAAATAGTTAACTCAGGCGCCGACGATGCCGAACTACTGGAAGCCGACTCCAGCGGGTCCAAAGAGAAAAGTAAAAAGAGCAACTCGTCGAATGGAGGAGACGAAGAGAAGAAAACGCTCGCGCAGCAAGTTGTAGAAGGAAAATACGGATTAATACAGCAAGAACTGTTTAAGAAACCACTGAAACAGCCTGGAATTATCAGCTATGATGCCAACCCGGAGATACCGAAAGATAACATAAATAACCTAGGAGGCCTGAGTAAAGAAGACATTTGGTTGGCTGAAAATCATCTGCTGGTAATTAATGGTGGAACTTATCCAAAGTATGACA
Source organism: Henosepilachna vigintioctopunctata (assembly GCA_030704895.1). Taxonomy (NCBI): domain Eukaryota; kingdom Metazoa; phylum Arthropoda; class Insecta; order Coleoptera; family Coccinellidae; genus Henosepilachna; species Henosepilachna vigintioctopunctata. The sequence goes on from JARQZJ010000129.1 coordinate 3,219,513, forward strand.
ATACTCACGACAACAATGACGCAATATGGCCAGCCATTGATAATTATACCGCTCCAAAGAGGCCAGTTAAAATTCCATCACATCCAAAGGTCAGTACCAAGTATAATACAGAATTAACTCAACCAGTTTCTGAAGAATATACTATAGTGTTTTTACTTGAAGTCATTCACCATTTAGTCTCGAAAGACCTGAAAGAGACATCTTCATATATTTCGAAGTCAATGCAACAATTATTGATTACAGGTACCGCCGCCATTTCCCGTCCAACTCACCGAAGATGGGCCACTTCAGATCTTGGGCACAAATTCTTCGACAACGCTTGAAGGTCCGCCGTCCATATATGCCTTACCGCTCCCAGAAGGCGGTTACGTACCGGGAACGGGACCATTCTTCCCACAATATCCAGATCAGACCAACCCTACTTCCGGGGGAGCTTCGAACAAAAATCCTTCGAAAACTTCGGGGGAAGGCGAAAGGGGGCCACCGTTCCCCCCGTACTTGAACGGTTCTTTACCCCCTTCATTTGCGCATTTGCCCCCAGGAGCGGTGGCTGTCCTGCCACCGCCGTCGATAAACGAGGTCGACGAAGACGACCCTTCGATTTACTATCCGCCGCCGTACAGCTTCTTATACCCAAGTAAGGAGAACTCTTCCCTTGTTCCGGCAGGTCCTTTGGTTCCGGGTATAATACTTCCACCACCACCGGACTTTTTTGCTCCGTTAGATTTGCCGACCACGAAAAAAACCAAAAAACGACCTACCGCCATATCAAAGCGACCGAAAATCCCGAAAACTACAGAACAATCTCCACAAATACATCCCACAACTACCCCCATCTCTCCGACATCTGTTATCAATATCACATTAAGAAAACCGATTAAAGTTATACCCAATAATCCAACGGACATCAATAATGAGCTGAAACCATTCATTGAAACTACAACTGCTAAGAAAAATCGATATGAATCAACTACACGTTCATATTCATCAAAAACAAGAATTCCTTCTAGACCTCAAACTAAACGACCCGCAGTCACTAAACTTAAACCGGTCAAATCGTTTGCACCTCACAGGACTTATTACAGCGATAATTCAGCAAACGGTAAACCATTTGCAGTGTACGGGCCTCCAGAAAGTACAACCACGCCTAAAACAATGATTAGTTCTACGCAAGTGCCATTAACACACTACTATAGTACCTCAGACGACATCAACTTGAATGTTGTCACAATTATACCCGAGAAAAATACTGCAAAACCTGCTCAATATTACTACTACGAAGAAGAACCTCAAACGAAGAGTATTACTACCACCAACCGTCCTAACAAGATTGTACAGAATTTCTTCAACCTCCCAGATCATTACTACGAAACCCCAAGGCAACTAAGTCCATACAGAAACCCGTATGTATACGTCACACCCAAACCCCTCATTTCGGTCAAGCCAACCTACAATTCTGTTCAAAAAAGCAGAAATCCTGATAGTTTTCGACAGCACCTATCACAACTGAAGAAGCAGATCCAATATTACACATCTCCAAGGCCTTCGTTCAGGGAGATCCAATCACCGAGACCAGTTTATCAATACAGCTTCCAAGCAGCAAACTACAAAGCACAAAATCAATTTAGACCCTCACAGCCAGAAACCCAGTCAGGTATGTACAATTTCAAAATTAAAATCATCACCTTTATGATTTTAATATTCTGTTCTATGGTGTTTGAAACAAGCTAAGGCATATTATCCAGATATAGTTTCATCATTTTACTGTTTTCTCTCTTCTAGAAGACGAGGAAGGCTTCAGACCTATGCCAAAATATAGTGTTCAAATACAACCTGCCATCGAAATTCCATCGAGTCAACCCATAGCTCGGAATCCTATTTACTTCAAGCAAACCTTTCGAGCTACTACCGAACCTCCTTATCAATCTCAATCTTATTATTCTACAACTAAACCTAATCATAATTATCAGGAAAATGTGCATAAAAAGGGAAGAACTATAAATAGACCACAATCAGTTGCTCAGTATACTTTCCAAGCCGCACCTGTTAATCAAGATTACAGAGGGTACTATACATCTCCAGGAAACAATTACTACAACGATGAAAACAATAAATTTTCAACTTTTGGGCAAAGAATCCCAAGTCGCACAACGCCAACGCCAAGTGTCAGATACTCAACACGAGCTCCAAATGTAGTTTACGTAACAGCGAATGCCAACTCAGCGCGACAACAAAACCCAATATCCCTAGAACACGACACATTGGTGAATTACCTAAATCCGCGTCCCAACATAAATCCGGATGCGGAATATATATCCGTGAAGAACACTCCAAGAGAAAATTACCCGCAAGTTGTAAAGTTCAATCAAAGGCCAATTCAACAGTACAACATCAACCAACAACAGGGAAACTTCAACAGCAGACCGCAAATAGTGAACGCCTTACCAATCAACGTTCCCAACGAGGAAAAAGGCTCTTTTATATCATATTCTCTACCGGGGGACAACGGGGCGCATTTCTACTTTCTGACCCCGCAGCTTGCGCAGAGTCGAGACCAGGGAGCCGGTTTCTATTACTCCCAAAACGACAAAGATAGGATACGAAGAAACAGTGATAATAATAAGACGTGAATATATTGAGAAAATTCTTTTGAGTGTCATCATAGTGAAACAAAAGTTTTAGTGCCTAATTGTATCGGTCTGTGATTTAAACGTTTCGCTAGTAGAACATGAAAACTCTTTATCTGAATGACATTACGAGAAAATCTGCAATCTGATTTTGCTACCCACTTATTTATGTGATATACTCACTTTAAGATGATTGTAATATTTATAGACATAGTAAACGCAATACCAGTGACAGTTATAGTATAACGAATTATAAAATATGTAACAAAACAGCTTTGTGTATACGCATATCACCATTATTATGCGTAATTTTATTAATTCAAACGTAATGTACTGCTGCAAACACATCGTAGTTCCGCTAATTCTTGAGATTACACAAAAAGTATTTGAAAGCGTGCATGGATAATTTTTACCAGAACAATGGCTCAGTAAAGTGTAAAACTGAATCAGTTGAAATAACCTAATACAGGAAGCCACTTATTTAATTATATTCGAATATTTATTATGTGAATAAATATTTATGAAACAAAGTTTTGATTTTTTACTCAATTAAATTATTAATTTTTTTAAAATCAATAATTACTTCAGACACAATTACACTAACGCTCACGGTGATAAAGAAAAAATATATACAACTTATTTCCTGTAGTTATATAGATTTAAATATCAAAGAGACGCATATAAGTGACTACTACAGCAAATTCATCTGCAAAGTAGCAATGTCCTACTATCTGAGTACACCCATTATGAAATATTTATCATTCCTGTCTTTCTACGTACGCAATATTGCTAGGTAAAAATTTTAAAACTACATTAATCCAATCAATTAATACAAAATATCTTAGAGAACCTTCTTATCATCTTCGTGATGATAAGTAATTTTAATCAATAATTTAAAAATATCAAAATAATCATATCAAATTTATTGTACGTGTATTTTTGCTACGAAGTCATTAATAGCTCTTTTATTCCATAGCAGCTCTATCTAAATGTTTTAAGCACAAGGTAAATTTCACCATGTGTTATTAAATTATTATTTAATGTTCCATAGGAATATATGTCTAATGTTCGGTATTAATTATGAAATAGAAATAACCCTTATTTAATAATAGTTATACTTTTGGATACACCTACATCGGCAATAAATCCTAATCCGACGAAGAAACATATATTTGAAAACAATGAGTTAACTTTCCTGAAGAAACTCGCAATTACCGTTTCTTTCATACCAAATTTATCGTGGGAAAATATTCACAAGGCGTTATGAGCACATACCTTTTGTGACAAACAATATGTGTATTAATCAAACAAAACTGCAATGGAATATAAGATAAAATTATTTTCCATGCGTTTGAATTAATTACCTCTTGAATAAATGAAAATACGATTTCACTATAATTTTTTCAATATTTTTCATAACTAACTTTTAAACCTCTTTTTCAAATTAATGATGTAGCAGTGAATTTAAATATGTATTTATGTTTCTACCTTATGTTCTAGAGAATGTATTATATCAAAACATTTCAGTCTCACAGATACCTGTGGGAAGTAAGTATTCTATCCATTCAGCTACCAAGCGTTTGCAAGGCAACTTTATCGCCTATGTAGATAATTATTTAAATTGTCCATATATAATAACAAAACATTAAATGGAAAAAAAGGCAAAACAAACTTTGAATTATTACGACAAGTTGCAAAAATTGAGAAAATGTGAATAAAACTAAGTAATACCACAGAGAACGTTTGTAACGTACAAAGGTACTATAAATACCTGATCTAACAAAAATATGTCCACAACAGTGAAGCATAATACAAATGCAAAACCTGTGATTTGTTTTGGAAACATATGACAATTTTTCGGCACAGAAGTAAAAGTACCTTTCAGTACAGATGCGAGTACAATTTAGCACGAATTTAGTGCGATATTGGTCGGTAATTTTGAGGCTACTATATGGTATAGAAGAGTTTGAAACACATGGAACTTTAAGTCATCAAGCTGAAATCAAATGCTATTATTAACGACCACAAATTGCTCTAGATGAAAAATTCACAATACTGAAACCATATCTTTTGGATGCCTATGATAATAATTCAAAGTATTGCTATGGAATTCTGGATAAAATTTTGACTCACTGATTGGAAATCGCGAAACAATGACAAATTAATATGATCAGGTCACACTCAATATATCATAAAAATAGATCTCCTATCGATATGAAATTGCGAAATCATTGCAACTCTATATAGCTCAGACAGTAAAAAGTTTCTGGCACATAATGAAAACACAGTACTCATTAAGTTGCCAAGATATTACCAGAATAAATGTGAGTCATATCTATCATTTTCAAATTTTTGCTTATATTTATTGTATTTATTGCTACATCAAATTGCTTTACTTTGCAGGAATTTTGTTTTTAATACCATTTTCGAACTTTTCAAATTAAGTCAATTAAATGTCTTTATTGTTGCTACATCTAACTTCAAATATTTCATGTAATGAAAAATAAAAATTTTTATATTCCAAAAGCTGAAATAATTTTCACTTCCTGACATGGCTGGATGGTATGATAACATAATTTTCTTGTATTCATTATCATGTTGTTTGTTCATATTTCAAATATATTTATTTAATAATAATAATAATTTATTCTTTTGCAGTATACAATATCCATAAACAAAAACAATATTATACAAAATATTTGATACAATTGATATAATTACTTGCAAAAAGGAGCCTAAGGCAGTAAACTGATATAATATTAAGCTCCAAATTTTGAATCTACAAGACTTCTATATTTTACTTTGGCTAGAATATTTAAGTTAAGTTAGAATCACTCATTCAAGTTAAATTTTTGAATTAAAACGCTCTGAATTTTTTTCTGAATTGAAAGAGACTCAGATCCTTCAGGTAAGAGGGTACCTGGTTATATACAAAGCATATTATGTTGTGCCAGAAAGATCGGGTATATGCAAAAGTGCGATGAATTGGTGGCGATAGTAACGCCTTAAATCTCAGATTTAACGTATGAACATCAAATACAAAACAAATTTTCTCAAACAAATAGGTTGGACTTTTATATATTATAATGGAGTCATATAGCACAGCTGAATGAAATGTAAGTTTCTTCTCCATATCCAACCATTTACATGTATTCAACATATGAATCACTGGCTCATATTTCCCAATTCCATAAATAAATTTAAGACAGGATCTCTGTACTCGTTGGATCTTATCCGCCTCCAACAGACATGGTCCGTACACAATATCACAATAATTTAAATGACTCAATACCAATGTTTCAGTTAATAGTATCTTTAATTTTATACTGAGAGTGTCTGTGGGGGTAAAACATTTTGAAATTTGCATAAGACTTATGGATGCAAGATGAGACATGATTGGCAAATTTCAGATTTGTATCTATAACGAGTCCAAGATTAGTAGCTATTTTTTCGTGAGTTTCTCGTCATTCAACTCAAACTAAACACCAGCAGTTTGTTTATGCCTGTATTGAGTGACAGTTAATGTTTTTCTGAATTCTCAGATAGGATCTTTAAGTCATTATTAAGCCTAATCGAGACCTCTTCTACATTAGAAGATGGAAAGAAATGAAGAATTTGAGTGTCATCAGCATATCTGAAGTCCCTACAATAAATCAATACTTGTGCAATGTAATACGTATAAACACAAAAAAGCAAGGGACCAAGTACCGAACCCTGAGGTACACCGCAGTGTGCCCACCTCAGAACCACTTTCTGACGTCTCAACGTACTGCTGACGCCCCTTCAAATAACTTTCGATAAACGAGATAGCAGCAGAAAATCCGATATGCCACAATAGAACAATAAAATGCTATACTTTATTCTGTTAAATGCCTTGGAATAATCCAACAAAATCAGCACGAAAGTCCTTCCCGAATCAATATCAGATAGAATACAATCAATAATATCCAATAATGCTGTATATATCCTATTCTAAATTTAGGTTGCCTAGTTGGAAGAATATTATACTTTATATCATGGCTAATAATTTTTAAAATATAACGGAAAAATTTCAATAAACCGAAGCTTTAGATTTAATTACCCTTAATCGCCATCACCATCACAAAATATAAAAAATAATATCGCTTACCTGTGTTCAATTCCTGTTCAGTTCTCTCGTCCTTCAATGGTTCATCAAAAAGATGAAGGTAAACTTCAATAGCGCATTTTGCAGATTTGAAATAAAACGGGTGGCCTCGAAGTACGTCTTCTAGTCGCAAAAGTCCAACGTAAGACCGTAATGTCATTTTCCGCAGGCAATATGTGTGAAAATCGAACTGATCTTCTATAATTTCAGAGAAATGCTGAAAAATAGGAAATAATAATTAATCCGTGAAAAACTACGTACTTAATAAAAGTGAAGCATATTTTTTTAATACCATAGACAAAATTTGTGTATTGAAGATTTACTTTACTTTTTAAATTATTCTCAAATTATTTTCAAATTATTCTCAAATTGTACTTGAAAAAGTACCAATAAATAACTCACTATAATCAACTATACACCTATATTCAACATAATTATAAACTATAAAGTAAATATGACGTATTATACTACGTCAGAAGGCACACTTTTGTATTTTCAAATAAAAATTATATTAAATATGTGAAGTGAAATAGAGAGAGAATAGTAAAACAATATGCCGAGGAATAATTGAAGAGATTGTGCTTGAGATTTGCACCTCACAAAGCTAGCAAAATACTGAAGTTAAACAAAACCAGTAATTGAAACAAAAGACCCAAAATGCGCCAATATATTTAATACAAATATGATATACCGTGTTTACGAAGTTATTAAGAAATATAAGTGAATTTTCACAATGAGCTCTCGAACCTAAATTTAAATTGTCACCATGATTTTGGTAAATTATCTCAAGTTTTACAGAAAAACTACTAAAGTAAAAGTAAGGACACCTACCTAATGTTCCACGATTGTGAAAACTGATAACTATGTTCACTAGTTATTCAAATATTTCTAAATCAAAAAAATTTACTATAAAACTAAACTAAAACTTAACTAAAATAAACTGAAAACTTACCCTATCAACTTCGTGGCATTTCTTCAAAGCTTCTCCATACTTTCCTAATCTCTGGTAAGCTAGTGCACATTCAGTCTGGAACCACATGCATTGCATTTCATTCAGATTGTCCATGGGTGAGATACCTTCTCTGGTAAACTTTGAACAAGTATCTTCAGCTTCTTTTACTCTATTGGCTCTCAGCATGTACTTAGAGCACTTTGAATTAATGTACCGGTCAGCTGTATCAAGTTGTTGAGCCTCATCCAGCCATTTGTAAGCCTCCTGCGGATCCCCTGCATGCTGTAAACAAACTAGAATTGAGATCTGATAGTAACATACAATGTGAAAAAACTATTTTTCCAAATAACTGCATCTCATTAGCACAGCATAAAATTCTGAATTTATATGGAATTTAAAGAAATTTTGTCCATAGTGGAACTTATTCTGACAACATTTAAACTAAGAATACTAAAATTTGCTAATTAAATTAATTTCTGGTGCTTAAATTTTGGTGTAAAATTCAAAAACACACAAAAAAAATTCAATGGTGGTAGATCATTATTCCATTAAACATATTTTGATTTTTTAATGCATGTTTTTTTGTTTGTTAAGAATAATATTGTTCACAAAATTATTGTTTCACTTCCATAATTTTACAATTAATATTAAATAAAAAATTTTAATATAAGCATTTCTTATTTCAAGTATAAAATATCAGGAATAATTTTCAACATTGAAATAAAACAACCAAAAATTTACCGCAATTAATGTTGAAAAATTATGTTCAATAAATTTTTAATATGGACCAATGTTTTCATATACGAGTACTTGATAAAATGATATGTAGACCCCTTTTACAGTATGGACATCCGCTGTTTTTGAATGGAAGTAAGGCATTACTGACGAATTTTGAAATAGGAGAAAGAAGCAGCCTACGAAAAATAACAAAAATTCGCAATCCAAAAAATCCTCTATTCAATCCATCTAATGAGTTGCTGTATGAGACTACACAGATAGAACCTATTATCGATAGGATTAATGGACTCAGCAAAAAGTTCATCAATCGTGAAAATAACAAAAATATAATTCTACCACTTCTCCATGAGTACAACAGGGTCAATCCACCAAAGAGGAAGCTGCCTGTCACTCCCTTGTTCGAACACCTATGTACATTAGAATAGAATAGAATATTATGAGTTAATATGTGTATATATAAGTGTATATATTATTGAAATACCATTGAAAAATTTATAAAACTGGCTGGAAGAATTAGGTCGATAGCCTTTTGTAAGTAACCAATAAATGTTCTTTCTCTCTCTCTCTCTCTACGAGTACTTACTTTATGAATTCTTCCTTTGGTAACATATAATTCTATCAAAGTTGGTGTGTGCTCAATGGCTGCATCTTCATAACTCAGAGCTTTCTCTGTGAGTTCTAAATAATCATAATGTTGGGCTAAATAGTAATATACCCACAATAAGGCCGATGCAGGTTCTTTAGGTCCATTATTTGTTGATTCACTATATTTTCCACGTACTTTTAATGACTCCACATAACCCAAGCAAAGTTCTTCTATTATTTCCACTTTACTCTTGTCTCCATAAAGAGACCTAAGGTCAACAAATAGAGGGGGTACACCTTTGGAAAACGCCTTTCGCATATACTGGTCCACCAGTGTTTTGAACTAAAAAAAATTTTAACATTTTGTTTATATACATTCGATACAAATTAATCAGATATTGACTTATCAGCTTAATGCATACAAGCTATCAGTCCTAACGCGAAAAAAAGATTGTGAAAGCACTAGGAAAGCGTACGAAAAGTATAGTACATAAACTATTTAGTGCTAGAGATAGATTTTCTCCAAATGTAACCTTTATAAATTATTAATTTTTCAAGGAAGATCTTTCTTTCTTATTAAAAATATTCTTAAGGAAGCGTTTCAAGCAGTTAATAGATGGTTTTATAAACGAAGATCAAACGAGTAGAGACCAATGAGTACCCTTGTTTACTATATAAAATAGAATTCTTCTTTTTGAAGTGAATTAATAAATAATTATCATTATAGGACCTTTATGTTCTCATCCAAAGTAGAGAGGGTGGCACTCATCACAGTGTAATACTGTAACACCTTCATTAAGATCCCTTTCAGGATATCTATTGAATTCAAGGTCACTATTAATTTATTATCATTAGTTTTATTATTTTTCCACAATAGAGAAAAATAAAGTCTATAATACAAATTTCAGTGGTTTTGAGCATTTTTTTAAGATTTATTCTTATTATTCAGGATTTATCTAGAATGAAAAATGACAAAATTGACAATTTATCTGTTGATTATATAACATATAATTCATTCATCTTCTAACTCAATATGTTCATCCTAACTTTAAATATAACCTCCATACATTATAACCTATGAACAATATTGCTTAAAAAAGTTTGTTTTATCCAAGTTAACTGTTACTTTATTTAAACTATATACAAATGAACATAATTTTTTAAAACTCATGGAAGAGATAAAAAAGATAATTTTCTGGGTTTACTTGTTCCTTGTGCAGAGATAAAGTACTTCTATGTGAAAACTACAATAAAGCTAAAGTAATTTTTTTAATGGACACATATTGCACATCAATTTTTCTTACCTGTTCACCAGAAGCATACGTCAAAGGCTGTCTCTTTGGTGGCATTGCTCTTGGATATTTTTCTGAATATTCCTTATAAAATTTCACTATATCCTCCGATTTAGTAATTTGTTTGGCTATAATCAACTTTTTGAAGTAGTTTGTATTCTCGGGGTTTCTAACAATTAAATCTTCGTAACATTTCGCCGCTTTGATATATTGTTTAAGATTAAGATGGAGCTCTCCCAGAGTTTCTTTCAGTGTCAACTTGTCTACAATTTGATTCTGATTATTTTCTAAGTGTTTCAAAGCTTCTTTGAGGTCGCCAGATTCCCTAATGACCATATTCTGATAAAGCAGTAGTTCACTTTGTTCATAATCAAAATTGTTAGGTGTCTAAAAGATTAATAAAAATGAAACTCTATTATGAATCGAAATGTTGCAAATTTCTTACATTTACTTGCTGCTGATTCAAAAATGTTTCACATATACTAATTGCATTCTTGTAATCTTCTAACAAATGAAATGACATAGCATATCCTATCCAAGAAGCTCTTTGAGTGGGACGCAGCATAAGCAATTGATAGCGTGTATCCTGTGAATAGTAAAAACTCCATAAGTATGTCTATGTGTATAGAATGTATAGCAGAGCCCTGACATTTTTTTCAATGAAAGTTTTATTATAGTTATATATATATATATATATATATATATATATATATATATATATATATATATATATATATATATATATATATATATATATATATATATATATATATATCTATATATATATATATATATATATATATATATATATATATATATATATATATATATATATATATATATATATATATATAATATATATATATAAATGTACATAAATAAAATAAATTTTCTTATATCAGTGTAATTGATCACCAAGCAAATAACTTACTCTATACCCTTCAAGATCTCTCATTTGTATTTGCAAAAGAGATAAATCCCTAAGAATTTGAATATTGTCCTTTTCCCACTTAAGAGCATTGCGGTAACATTTAATTGCTTCATCATATTTTTTGTCCGATCTTTGTAGAAGTCCATAAACATGCCAACACACGTGTGACTTCAAATCATTCCTTAATCCCCTACGAACATATTCATAAGCTTCTTCTTTCCGACCCAAACAATTAAGAGTCAGGCCTTTCATAGCCAAAGTTTCTAGAAAATTAATCAATTCATCAAAATGTCAATGTTTATACATTTTCAAAATTAACAATAAACTCAACAGTTATCTGAAATTAATCACAGTTAACAGTGAACATGATCTAGTTTAAGAATCCAAATATAAACAATCTTTTTGTTGAAAGTGATGAAATTTAAATGCACAAAATAATCAAGAATAGCAGATTATTCCTTAAATATTAAACACACCAGCTCTAATCCAAAAATATCTAACAGGGATTTACGATAATTTATTCAATTATATCCTCTGAGAGGAAAGTAATTCCTAATTTTCTTTCATGATATAAAATTAATTAATGTTCCTTTCAGTATTATTAAAAAATATTCACATTGTGTTATGAATATAGAAAAAATAAAAATACACTAATTTCTCGTAATTAAATTATCAGCATTTTGTTTCCAAAATATGGCAAACTATTCATTCTTACATGATCTAAAACAATCAATTTTGTTGAACAAAATTTTAAGAGATATTAGGAAAATTCTTTACAACTATCACTTTCAAAACATCAAAAAGAAAAGGGTTTTATATTTTAATGATAAACCAAACATGTTAAAATAGGGACAATTAAAATACTTCACCAACAGCCAAATAGTTTCAAATATCAATTTAGATATATGATTCAATATTCAATTACTTAACATAGTAAATTTGAAGCAGTATTTACTCTATACTGTTTAATTCATTTGATTTTTAAAAAATCTTGTTTTCTTTAAATAGAAAATATATGAATTATTTTACAGCAAGAATATTCATTAGGATCTAAGATATTTAACAACAGAAATGAAGAATTAATCAAAATTGAACAAACTCTTCAAATTTTTAAATCAATATATATCACTTAATTAAATATGAACTGCAATGGATATAGACCATTCATTTCAGATTATAATTCTAGTTTGAATTAATATAACGAAAGTGAGTTTAATGGAGAATCCCACACTATGAGTCAATGCATTGAAAAAACCAACAGAAAATACTAACCTCCATGTTCTGTAAATTTTGGGTTTGACAAGATTTGCTTCGCAAATTTCAACCCATTTTTGTATTGTTTGTGTTCATAACATTTCTGAAATAGAAAATAAGAGTTATATACTGAGTTGAACAAATTATAAATGTTATTTATTCATGCAAATCAAAAATAATGAATAATATGTGATGATACACATTATAGCGCCTATATTTTAGAAAGATTTTTATGCAAGCCAAGGCGTCCTGTAAAATTTCTATTCTAATAAACTATTCAAAATTTAAAAATGAGTCAGGGCTTTTTTATAATGAAATATTTGCGCAAAGCGAAGGTTCTTATGTTAGGCTATTTATATGTCAAATTTACTAACCAAGATTCTTTTAAATAAAGCATTTTCCTTAGGTGGCAAGGGATTACTTGAGGGCATTTTAAATTGTCACCGAAACCAAAAACTTCTCTCAGCCGGTGAAATAAAATTTTATTGAAATCAAAAACCTCGTGGCCACAAACCTCTCCAATGTCGATCGTGTGGTCACGTGACTAATCTAAGGTCTCAAGTTTGGTCACAACCGAAATACATTTCTGTCATTTTTCATTAGCGCCAACTGTAAAAATTATTTATTTTTAATAAGAAAGTATAACTAAACAATTTAGAAAATTTCTTTACATTATTTTATTTACTCGACATTTATTTTGAGAAGACGAAATTATATGTCGACTAAATTGAATAATTCTGTTATAGAATATGGTCACTACTTTCAAATGAATCTATTTTCCGGATTTTAACCCATCGTACTGTCTTGACAAGGGGTGAGCAACCCAATCATATGTCGAATAAATTAATTAATATCTTGAATTATACTGTTAATATTCTCTGATAATGTTGCATAAGTACATTCACATCGTTCTCAATGACTGTTATTATTTTTATTTATGATTAGCTATCAGCGAAAGTTGTTTACGTATTAGGATGCACAATGGCAAGTCTATCCCAGAAAATTATTTTTTGAATTATGAAAAAAACATGTCACACGAAGCAATGAATTTCTTTTATGCGCTTTTTTTTAAATCGTTGAATATTGGTTGTATACGATTTTTTAAAAGTAGTTAACAGAATGATTGACTATTTCCGATATTTTGAAAAAGTAACTAATTTGATGAAATTTGAATGAAATTGAAAACGTTCAAGTGCAGAAGCCAAAAATTCATTGAATTGTTAGTAACTAAAAAGTGTTAACATACATCGGCTGAAAAAATAATATAAGATATTGGAATGTACAAAAAATTGAGGTCAAAATTGGGATACATAAAAATCTAATTTATATCGCAAGAAATATATAATGAATACCATGAAAACATAATTTAATAATGTTTCATATAGAGATTGCATTTAAATCTGAATCTAAGATCTACATGTCTTCGATGCTATTCATAGAGAATACAACTGTTTTGGAGATAAGTTTTCTAAGATAACTTGTATACTACACAAATAAAGTTAGTGGTCACAGCATATAACAGCACACACTTATTATATCATCGTAGCTTCAAAGTACATACCATTAATTTAGCGTATGTTCTGACTGTGGCACATAATACCACATAATCTACCTAGGAATTATTAGGTATGTTTCACAAAACGTACAAATTTTGAGATGTTCTGTGTTATGTTTTGTGTATTATGCCATTAAAAATGTGATTAGTGGATTTTGATTTGTTTGGTTGTAGTTATGGAGCGGTCCGTGGTTGTCATTTCATGTCACGCAAAAATGTCATGTCTGACATTGACATTTACAGAAAGAAAAGATGTAATTTTTTCAGGATGATTTTACAAATTCCTAGCCGGATTCTCCTTCATAATGTAATTTCTGATAATAATATATTGTATTCTTCTTGGTTAGTATTTATTAATATTTTAGTTTACCAATTCTTCAATTAGTGATATCTTATATGTATAACTTTTTTTGTAGGAAATTCAAATCAACTTTCTATGACATTTTAAATGTGAAGAAAGATAGTAATACCAAAGAAATAAGAGATGCTTATATCAAACTCTCAAAATTAGTAATATATTACGATTTTAGTTTTATTTATGTTACATTCGATTTTATATTTGCAGTATCACCCAGATAATAGCAACGGTTCCCATAAAAAATTTCTAAAAATTAATGAAGCGTACAACACTTTAAGTAAATTTGACCTTAGAAGGAATTATGATTATCAATTAGCAAATCCACATCCCCAAGGAATTAAAATGAAATATAATGCTTATTACAATAATGATTTCGATTGGTCAGAATACAATAAGTATGTATGCTTTTTAAACATTTCATGTTAATTGAGTAATGACAAGATAATGTATATAGTGGAAATATGTTGCAAAAGCTTTTGTTTTAAAGCATTAGAAATCTTATAAACTACCATTTCTGGATTTTCAATCTAATCATCACAAGGTTTCTGCCATTGAATTTTGTAGTTGGGAATTTTTATAATACTACTACTTAAAATATAGCTGTTGCGAGAACAAAAATTTCTTATGTAGTTGCTAAGAATGCCAATGTTTCTATGCTATCTAGTTGTGAGAAGATAAGTTCTCAAATTACGATGAACCACAGGAAAGATTCGTAAAATCTTTATTTTTCAACCATAGCCAAGCTGTCTTTAGTAGATGAGAGAAATTAATTAATGTATGTGACCTCAATCTGCCTTCTCTATGTACAAGTAATCAGGAGATGAGGAGAAATGTTGAATGTGCTTCTACTAAATATATGCCTAATTCTGTCATCTGATTTGGCTTAGAATTCCTGTATCAATTGTATTTACTATTGAATAATGAAAACGAAAAGTTTATTGACTGATTTGCATTAAGAACTTAGAAATTAAAGTATGACAGTTTGAAATGTTACAATATTTAAATTATCAATATTAATATGGTTTTCACATGTATTGACACTGAGCAACAGTTACAAGCATGGTTATATGGTTTTTCATTATTTAAATGCGTTACAGGCTGTACAAGATCATTACAAAATATCACAATTTATTTGAAATAACAATTGATTTACAATCATATTATTTATATTTACATAAGTAGTAGTTCCATTCACCTTTGCAATGCAAGGTGAATGGAACTACTGAAAAGACTGCAATTTATAGATAATATCAAATATCTAGATATTCATTGGGATAGCAAGCTAAATTGGAAGAAAAGTCTTAAAATATCAAGATGTTTTATTAAATACTTATTGCGGAACCTGGTAAAAGAACAATGATGGCCGATCTAAACTGTCTTTTATGTATATAGATGTTTGATTCTATCTAAAATTCAATACGTAATCTTGGCCCACTCAAAATGAAGAAAAGGTTATTTCTAAACACTGTAAAGTATACAAAATAAAATATTGGGGATCGTGGTGGGTGCATTGCCAACCATTTCTACCATCTCTCTTTAGGCTTTGCCAGGTGAACTGCCTCTTTAATGCAGAATACAAATAGTCTTTATCTTATATGCAGCGAAAATATCTATCCCAAATCATTGTAACGGGTCCATCGTAAAGTCGACTCGTTTTTAATCAATATACGCTTCTAACCTGAATATAGTCCCTCCATGTTGTGAGAGACCCAATAGAAATCTAGCAAGATTTCATATCCAAGTGAATGAGACCAACAACCTACTTCAACAAATTAAAAAGTCTGGTATTACATTGTCATTTGAGCTTCCGGACATGCAAGAATTTAGGAAATTTGTCAGGCAGATTTTGCAGCGAAATCGGCATCAAAAAATTGCTTCAGACCCATACTAAGGAAGATATAAAAATAACTGTACCATATAAAGTTGAACGTTTATTGAAAGTACATTAACTACAAATAAGTATGTTTACTACACAAACTTAAAATATTTCGACTACGACGTGGTTGTACCAGGTTCACACAAACCACATTCTCCAAAACTGTCCAACAAAGTACCAACGTCAGCGGAAGTGAACTGGAATGTTCATCACCCTACAATAGGCCAAGGACAAGAAACCTAAAAACAAAAAAACTATTATTAAATTACTTCAAAGCATTAGTAGTAAAGTCATTTGGTAAAAAAACAATAGAGTTTTTCGGGAGTTTTGAAAACTGGCAAATTTAATCGTACTTTCCAAATTTCAACTTTGCCACCTCGTATCGTTGCCGCCATATTGGAAAAATTACGCCTAAAAGCAGTTTTATGATTGTTACTTCTTTCTGGCGCATTTTACAGAAAAAACAGTTATATACAAAATAAAACTAGAAAAAAATTCCTACAATTTATGGCAAACTTTTTTTCACTAAAACCAAAAGTTTCGGTGTACGAGGGGCACAAATCATTATATATCTATCTCAACGCGTAATATTTAATTCAAACTGCTCATATTTGTGAATTGTAAAATCTAAAAATTATTCTAGCGTTAAATATTGTACTATCGATTGAAAACCTGGCTGACTATGGTCTGTCTGAGCATGTATAAACGGATACGTCCCCTCTGTGTCAGGCCCCTTCTCTCTCAACCCTCTAAGAAACATCTGGTCACAGCTTAGCTCAATAGAAATAGTTGAGTCTGAGTTATCAGTACATGTTTAGTATTACACAGTGTCGTTTGCATTTATAGAGCCTTGGCTTCTAATGAAGTAAAGTGTTTTATTTGTGGTGATATGTTTCAAGAAAGTGAAGTTATTGAAGTGAAGGAAAAAGAATTGGAAACTTTTCGTAAGTCTACTATAAAAAGAAATGACAATAAACATATACTTTTACTATCGATAGATAATTACTATATTATAGATCGATAGTGGTTCATGATGTGTGTCGAAAACGATATAATAATCAGAAGTTAATCGCTGCATCTTTGCGTAGGAGGAGCGATGCTACGTCTTCTCAGACATGCTATGTCAGTTATCTCTGGACGAACTAATGACAAGAATTGAAGGTGATTACCGTCCAAACATAAATACAGTGAAAGCACAACTGCTGAAAAAATAAGGTGATGATATTTTAATTGCTGTCACTGCCGATAGGCGCCTGTGGTTTGTTTTCGAAGTACAGGATTTAAGTTATTGACGGAAGCTTGGTACAATGAAAAAAGTGATAACAAGATAGGAGAACGCAAGCGTATCGTAAAGGCGGCAGCAGTAAATTGTTACACCTCTGTATCGAATATCCTCATATTCGGTCTACGGTATACGAGACAAAACATTATCCTCCATCAGACAATTTTTTTCAAGATTCTTCTTTGAGAATTTTCCTGGATCTTATAATTTTGAAAAATAAACGCTCCTCGCAGATGGAGAAAAAGCATTGCTCACACACATTCTATTATAGCCGCAGCAAGGCCGAAACCTTTTTTATCATCGGTCCAGGTTGGAGTAGCAGCAATTTAATTCCAAAAAATGGATCTCGACGATTGATCAATACTTTATCATCTCTCGGATTTTGCTCTTCGTACACCGAAGCAATAATATTCGAAGTTTTTGCTGTAATGTGCTCACCATTAAATATCAATGATCAGTCGTTTTTACAGTTTTGCGGTGACTAGTCACATCCTGCCCCTGGATGCACCAACCGATAGACTAAGTCACAGCAAGGAAGAAGAAGAAAAGACGACTGCGCATGCTCGGGACGCAACCTCAGAAGAAGTCAACAAGATCTCGTCGACTTCGGCGCTAGTCGCCAATCAGTCAACATGACTGCCTCTACAAACATCATTAGTGCACTTAAATGTATTTAGTTGTAAATAGTCATATTAAATAAAGTTGTTCATACTGAACAGAGTTTGGGTATACTTCCTAACAAATCCCAACAGTTTGTTTTCGACAACTCCGATTTCAAAACGCAGAAACGTAGATGGGTATAACACTTTTCATGTATGGGTGTTATCCATTTTATAACACCTAAAAATGCTATTGCTCCTGACCAAAATATTGAACGCTTGAAGCAAATGCCGTCTACAAAAGTCGTAGGTCGTTTTAGTACCATTGAATTAAAAACATTTACGAAGAAACACGATACAGGCTTGAAAACAATAAAGATTCAAAACCTTGGTAGCATTCGTGTGATTTCCGAGGTGATTATACCAGTGTCCGACTTATTGTGGCTAAATGAAAATGGGTTGACCTGCCCTAACATACCTGGGATGGAGTGGGTTCATGGAACAAGCGGCATCAGAGCTGTTCTTGGATTAGTCCTACTGGAGATACCACGATGAAAAAAACGTGCCGCTTTCTCTACCTCATGGTAGTGTGGAAATGAGTATTTCTGTCGAAACGTGCATTGAACTAAAATTTACAGCGCTCTTACGTCGAAGCTATTGATTTTAGAAAAAAAAGGTTATGACATAAATTGTAGGAAATTTTCTCTAGTTTCGTTTTGTATAGAAATGTTTTTTTCTATAAAATGCGCCTGAAAGGAGTTATTATCAAAAAACTGTTTTAGGCGCCATTTTTTCAATATGGCGGCGCGTGCGCAAAGATACGAGGTGGCAAAGTTGAAATTTGGAAAGAGCACGTCAAAATCTATAAGATTGCCAATTTTGAAAACTCACGGAAAACTTCCAAGTAAAATTACCAAATGATTGTACTATAGTCTAATTATGTCAAACTGAATATATTTTATAATACTTTTTTCTTTTTATAAATTAATGTTTGATGTGTAACGAAACTACTGTAGTGCTAATAATCTGAGTTATTGATCTTTTATTGAGGCACTCTAAGCTTCAATAAAAAAAGTTATGTACTCTTTTTTTAATTCAATCTCAGAAACTGCTTAAAGTTTCCCAAACCTTTTTTACTACTCCCACTCCTGTTAAAATGGAAACCAACCACGCCCCCCTTCACAGTAAATTTTATGGGCATGTGAAAAAAAGCAATAATTACATTGAAAACAAAACATGTACTTTAAATAACACAAAGAACATCTGAAGAGTCAGTTTGAAGACATACTGTTAGAGAAAAACATAGACAAAAAGAACATAATAAACTAGTGAGATGAGTGGGCTTGCATTTTTTTCACTAGTAAACCTATTCTTGGTTGTGTTTTAGTAAGGGCACAACGTAAGTCATTGGTAACATAAAGTTTGTTTCTGAACTTAATTTTAATTGCAACGAGGGTTTGAAAATGCATTTTCACACAAGTAGGTACTCGAAAAAGGCAGATATAATCGAATAGCTGCCTGTGATACACGAGGGTACACTTTGCAAAATTTGATCCAAAATGATGACTTGTCCATCTTGTCAAAGTAGTATTTGGCAGAGGAATCATGTTTAACTCCAAACCTTCTTCTTGCAGTGCTTCTGGCAGAGAGTTGATATTGAATGGGTCTGTTGACAGTCTGTAAATACCTTCGTCACAAATGTCTGGGAAATATTTCCTGAACTCTTCAGTGAGGTTCTCCAAATGGTTTAATATTAGGCTTTTCATTTGGGATCCTTCAAAAAACTCCTTGGAATGTGGCTCATCAGAGATTGACATTATTTTGGCAAAATTTGAATAATTGCAGGGGTTTGCTGCTATTTTTCGTCTCCAAAGCTGCAATTTCTCAATGAATGTACATCTTGATGGCATCACGATGAATCACTATATTTGATTCTTCACCTGCAGTTTTAAGTTAATGTTGTTCAATGAGTCAATGAAGTCTGACAAATAAGCCAACGACACTTGTGTACTTGGTGTCTTTAATTCTATGCTTAGCTCATTTTGCTTCAGATTTTCTAAGAAAGTGATTACTTCATCTCGGAGCTCAAAGAATCTAGCTAACATGTTACCTTTGGATAGCCAACGTACTTCTATATGAAATAGCAGTGTTTTGTGGTCACTTCCTAAAACCTCACAAAGCGTTTTAAACAGTCGAGTATTTAATGCATTGTTTTTATGTAATTTACAACTTTTATACACTGTTTTAGGAAAGCATCGAGTTCGTTTGGAAGCGTTTTGGCTGCCAAAGCTTGACGATGTATAAAACAATGAATTCCAGTCACTTCTGATTTTATTTATTCAAAAATTTTTATTTTTAACTGGTCTTGTGCTCACACCCCCCCTGACATATCTTCACGCCCCCTTTGGCGGCGCGCCCCCCACTTTGGGAATCCCTGGTTAAACCTTAAGTTAATTTTATGTGCTATTTTTACAAATTGAATTTCTGCATTCTAGGACACTAAAATAATTTCATTCAATACTCTTATGAAGTATTGATTGTTTTTTCTGTCTGAATAGCTATCGAGTCCAATAAATGAAATATTCTAGTTTCTTTCACCTGATAGGTATGAAATAAAAGTTTTTCTAATTAAAAAACAACTGAATTATTTTCAGTTGAATGCTTATTTATCACGAATATTGACAAATGCCATAAAAATATTGTCATTAATAACTTGCTTAGGTACTTTCTAACTTTTGGTTTGGACCTAGATCTCTGTTTTGCAAGTACTGTCGATATTTTCGAATGTTGAGAATTTATGCGGTAGCCATAAATGAGTTTGTATTGTCACATAATAGAAATGCAATTCATTTGTTGTTATTATTTAGGATTAACAATTTCTTTTTTCAGTTCAATATTTCGTACGAAGTACAAATACAAATCATCTGAACAACAAAATGGATATTATGGAGTGAAAGGAATTAAGAAACAAACAAATTTTGTGATTGCTCTTATATGCCTTTTTATATCTATAGTTGGACTATCAATCCAAGTGATATTGGTAAAGAATTCACATACGTTGCGGAGAGATAAAATGCAAAGTGAATCTCTAGAAAATGAAATTTTGTTGCAACATATAAGAGAAACTTCAAATCTGAACGGCAGAGAACTTCAAATAGAACTTTTAAGGCAGAAGTTTGAGCAAATGAAACAAGAGAAAGTTAAAAATACAATGAAAACCGACGAATGAAAATCAATTTACAATAATGTACAAAATTAAATATTGATAGTATTTTTGATGGTATTTTTTTATAGTATTTTCTTTATAAGAATGTGAAACAAGCAATGATAAATGAATCAAGATAGCAACGAAAGTGTTTGTTAATTTTCTTCTTGAAATCTTTTAATTTAAGTCATTTTATACCATTTGGATGAATTAGAATTATTTCTATTGTTAAATTCTCTTAAACATAGTGTTAGTATACTAACGACTATAGTCGTTAGTATTATAGTAATATCATTTTCTTATCATCGTATATACTGCTGAATTAACTTGATTTAATTTTGGCTGTCCATATTAGTCAATCGTTGAAGTATTATGCAAAAATCTGAATTAATAAACACAATACATTAACAAGGGTGGGGTGAAAAGTTTCCGGTCTGATCAAGAGATGGCGCCATGAGGTCTACTTTTGGAGCGGCGTCCCTCTACCATACCTACTGAGCTTGTAAGTAAAGTTTCAGGCAATCGCTACGTTATTTTGCATTTGAGAGCACATTGCGCGAGACGTTTAGGTTGTTTTCTTGAAAATGGAAAAATCGGAGAAACGTGATGTCATCAAGTACTTCTATTTGAAAGGTTTCACTTTGCAGACTAATATGAGCACTTGCATCATATTCAACTATTAAGCAATGAGTTCCTGAATTCAAAATGGTTGTTCAGGACGGCTCGTTGTCGTCAGAACTTCAGAAATGATTGAGAAAATCCATCAAATAGTATTGAAAAACCGAATATTGAAAGTGCATGAGATAGCTGAGACCTGTAGGATGTCAGCTGAACGTGTGCGAAATATTTTGCACAACCATTTGAGCATGGAAAAGCTGAGTGCAAGAAGGGTGCCGCGTTTGTTAACGCCCGAAATTCGAAAAAACATTTCTGTTGATGAGACTTGGGTTCACCACTACACTCCTGAAAATAAAAAACAGTCAAAACAGTGGTTTTGACTTTAAATTTCAAAAAAAAATTTGAAAAACTTTAATTGGTGTATGAGTTCTGAGATTGTTGTGTCCTTTTCCATCTCTACTTGTCTTACTTTATGACTAGTTCTGCTTTGGGAAGAAATAGCTTTTGCAGCTTCAAATTCCTGGGCCCTCACTAGTGCTTCATTCCCTGTTTTTGGTCGAATAATCTTAAGATGTTGAATTAATTCTGAATCTCTCAGTCCACTAATAAATGCTTTGGTGCTGAATAATTCCAGAATGCCTTCAGTTACCATTGGGTAGGCTAAGCTAGTCAATCTCTCAATATCAGCATGAAACTTCTGTAACGTTTCATTATGTTGTTGGCACCTACCTTCCAATTAAGTCTGGTAAAGTATTTCCTTGTGATTGTCCCCATACCTGGAATCCAGTGCCTTCATTAACAAAAGATAGTCTTCTTGATCTCTCTCTGATACTTTTTGTAGTACATCATCTGCTTTACCTCTTAGAGATAAAATTAATTCTACAGCTTTTATTTTGTCGTTCCAACCCTTTATTTGTGCTGCTGCTTCGAACTGTTTTTTAAATACTAGCCAGGAAGTTTCTCTATCAAAGGTAGGTGGTTTTGAAGTAGTTCTATTTTGTATTTGATTTGATGTCATTCCATTTTCATGTTTTGTCATATTTAATAAACGTTCATCCATATCTTTTAGTACCTGTGACTTCAATTTGCCTAATTGTTCTTCTAGGTCCTACTTAACATTTGTTATCTGAGTATTCATTTCAGTAGGAATTTCGAGCCTTAAGTTTTACATATCCTCTTGGCCTCATTTTTCTAGATCTGCCAAAAAAATTTCTAATAAGATTTTGTCTTCTAACCTTTCTTGTTGGCGTTTTTGTTCTTTCTCCAGCTGACGTTTTTCCTTCTCCAGTTTTTCCTGTTGACGTTGTTCTTCTTGCTCGGCGAACTTTTGCATAAGTTTTTCGAACAATGACTCCATTTTTGTTATATTTCTAGTTATTGGCAGCCCACTTCTGACACCAGTTGTTACGATTATGGGTTTCGACGGATGAATTCCAATAACTAACTTTCAACAATCAATAAATAATCCTTTATTTACAAACTGAAATTTACTGCCTATTTCACTGTACTCTAGATAACTGTAATCTAACTCGAGCCACCCATCTTCTGTGCCTGGTGCATTATATAGCCTAGGGTTTTCTAGAGTATTCCATTTTGAGAAGCTTCGATTCCCAGAACGTAGGAATTGTTATATCACATTTGCCGAAATATTCTAGTGTTCTAGATAACACAGAGATGGCTTCAGATATTTTCGTAACAATATAAATAGATTACCTACATACAATCTCTCTCTTCTCTCAGAGATTTTCTTTGTAAGTGATTTCTATACTCAACAATATGTCGCTCTCGTGTAACTACAATAACAAGTTACAACCACGTGTTCAATAGTTCGCTCTTTGTAAATAATCATAAATTAATTCTCAATACAAATGTCGTTTAATATTTCCACACATAGAATAATATAGCGCAACACCTATAAATGTATATTAGACAAATTATAGATTACCTACAACTTCTACATTTAACTAGTGTCAATGGATGCAGAGTTTAGCCTCAAATCGCAAAAATCGAGAACCAACCTATAAAAACGTATATATTACCACCCCATCTCCGAAACAAAACTTCTTTCGACAACTAATTTTTTCTACCACACGTATACTGCTAAGAATTTTTCATTTTGTACGACTTTTTTTGCGGTTTAGCGCTGGCGTATTAAGTAAAGTTATGTTTTGGATACGCTACGATGCCTGACAAGATTGAAAAATTTTTCAAAAATAATTCTCTTCTATGGCCAGATTACAATGTTTTCTGATACTATGGTAAACTTCAAACACATGAACAACAGATCTGTGCGTTTACGTGTATGTAGGTTTCAAGATTGAAAAAATAGTTTTAGGGGTACACAGTTTTATAATATCTATATGCCCTCTTAAAATGACATATTTGAAAGCAACACTACTTCTCATCTTAGTATATTTCGAATTTTCCACATCTGAATTTACTGTAGAAGATTGTTGGGCTCTTGGATTGAACAAAGCCAATTTATTATGTTCTTCTTGTGACCAGCTTCCTAATTTTGGCTTAGATGCCTTACAGGAACATTGCAAAGCGTGTTGTCATCAAGATGAATCAGTGAAAGAAGAAAAAAAGTATGCAAAAGCAGTACTTGAAGTCTGTACTTGTAAGTTTGGAACATACGCCCAAATTCAAGCATTTATTAAAAGTGATAGACCTAGTAAGTTTCCAAATCTTCAAATTAAATACGTCAGAGGTTTAGATCCCATAATTAAACTGTATGATAAAGACGGACATCTTCAGGAGACAGTTGCCATTGAAAAATGGAATACAGATTCAGTAGAAGAATTCCTAAATACTCATTTAATGAAGCCCGAAAAACTAGATAACGATTATTTAAGAACCAATATGATTTAGTATTTAATGTCGTTATTTTTGTAAATATAATACAAATGAAATATTAGATGTTTTACTCAGTTTATCTTTTAATTTATTTTTCAGCTTGTGGAAAGAAGTTGATATCTTTAATTTTAAAAGATCCCTAAAAAAATAAGTAATCTATATATTTGAATACGTAGTAATTTATTTTTGGATTTTACGGTTTAATAATATTGTATCAAGAGGTCAGAGACCTATATAGCTCCGATTCTGATTCCAAATAGCCCAAGAACACATCATCGGTAAGTTAAAAGCATACAATCAGTATACTGTCCGGCTACTGAGCTCCTAAAATATGAGTTCAAAAATGTTTTATATTAAAAAACATTAATTAAACATCAGGAGATAAATATCAAGTTCTGTAATTATTAGAAATTTAGGAAATATAAATGGTTAACGTATTATATACTCGATAAACTCAAGGGAGTGTGGGAGTTTGATCAGGAATAATACTGAGAACATAAGAAAATAAAATCTGTGATTAATGAGTTTTATTTTATTAAATTTGAAATGTTGAAACATTTATGGAAACTAATATAATTAGTTGTTAAAATACACAGCAAAGCTTGAGTGAAAGTGTGAAAATATAACCTAATTTATTACAGTCCCTGACCATCTTGAGGTGATCTAACATCGTCAATTTTCAATATCATCTTCACCATTTGAGTTGCCAGAAGCAATTGCTGCCTTTTGGACCTAAGAGATTCAATAACATGCTGCTCCCTCATATCAATGTTTCCCATCTGCATACAATCTATTCCTAGAGCATGGTTTTTAGTGCTGGCTTGTTTTGCCTGTGGAAAAATAACGTTAGTTGAAAAGAAACAAATAGTTATTTTTACATTACTTTTGTTTCTCCCAGTGCATGAATGGCAGATAAACCACTGTTTTCAGCTAATGCAAGAGGAATAGATTCCAAAGCTTCTGCAAAGGATCTAAAAGCATATTGCTCCAAAGAAGCCAACTGATCTGCCTGAGCTGAAACTGCCAAGCTGCAAGAAATTTCAGCAGCACCTCCTCCATAAACTACTCGTGGTTCCTGAAAATAAAAATATCTTGAATAAAAAAGATCAGTTACAGAAAGATTAAACTTAATATTTATATCAAATTTAAGTAGTATACACAAAACACATGACATAATTTAGTTTTTTTTCACAAATATATTTTATTTCTTTCTTATAAGAATAAAATTCAGTAGATCTGTTTTATTTTATGAATCGTTGTGATTTGTTTCTTCGAAATAATATACTTTGGTATATTTTATTGAACTTTTTACTGATTATTACCTGAACCAAACTCCTAATAATGCACAATGCATCATGAATACTTCTCTTTGCTTCATCCACCAACATTTGATTACCTCCCCTAACTAAAATAGTGACAGCTTTGGAGTTTGAACACTCTTCTATAACCAGCATTCTATCTTTAGTTGTACCAAAAGATAATTCGCGGACTAAACCAGCTGTTCCAAGCTTATCAGGACTCAATTCTTCAAAACGTGGTACTATTCTACCACCAGTGGCTATAGCTATTAGTTCAATTTCAGGTCCTCCTACCCATCTTACAGCAGGCAGTTCTTGTTGAAGCAACAAATGATTTGCTTCATCATCGAAGCCCCACTGACAAATAGCTAGAGTGGCTCCTGCATTCTTAACCAAGGATACCTAAAATTCAAAGTAAATAAAAGGAATATTTGCATGGAACTAATATTAAAAAAACCTTACACATGTATATGACTACAATCATCAACAAAATTATCACAAAAAGAAATTAGTAAAAAAATACTTCACTAATCTCTTCTTACAGCTTACCATTTCCTTGAATTTCTCTTGTTCATACTGCCTCAGTTCTTTATACTCCTGTACACTAGTAACATCTAACTTATGTTTTGTTTTAGGTTTTGGTGGTTCAAAGGGACACGTAACAATAGCAAGTTTCACATTTTTAAGTTCTTTTGGCATTTGGGGATGGGACATTGTCTTATCAACAACAACTCCTTTAACTAATACTGTATCCTCCAATCTTCCTGAAATATACAATGAAATTATAGTTTTGACAAAGATATAACAAAAAGTTAACATAATTCATAACAGAACAAATTATAGATTAATTTGTTCATATTTTCATTTTAAAATTAAAACTTTTATACTAACATACCAATATTGGTCAATACAATGTAATAAAACGATAAATAATTTTAATAGCCACACCCAATTAAATTATTTTAAATTATGTTCTGCCAACATAGCAAGATTTTCATTGAATTAAGGTAATTTCGCCGGTCTCCGTAGCTTAGTCGGCAGAACACCGGACTATGGTGCGGTAGAACTCGGGTTCGAGCCCCGCTGAAGGCATGGGTGTTTGTGTTTGTCTACGATTTAAGTAGTTTAAATAATAATGATTACAAGCCCAATGGCCGTTCGGAAATGGCGTTAAACTGTAGGTCCACTGAATTATAAAAAAAGGTTGAATTTTATGAAAAATTAGCTGCAATTACATATAAATTCAAATCATTTAAGTTATTAGCAAATTGATAAGGTTTAAGATATGCCATGAATTCTCTGTTCCAGTGAAATATCTGCCGTAAAAGTTCTTGAGCATTTTTAAGTAATAGCATTATTCTCAGTTGAATTATAGAGAACAATATGGAGTAACAAAAGTGTAGTAAAAACGGAAGGGAAATTTATCCCATGAGATTCAACTAATGAATCTTTTCTCTACACAAAATCCTGATATAAACCAATTCATATTTACCTCCAACTTTTCCTTCAACCTTGATAAGTTCAAAATTAACATCTTTAGTTTCTAAATTAGCAACAGACATTACAGCTTTCACAGCAATCTCTGCCATTTGCTTGTGGCATTTATTAATAATTTTTGATCCCAAAGTAGTCATTGCAACCTTAATAAGAGGTTCTATATTCTCTGAAGAAACTGGAAACAGATCAGCAATTTTGTCAAGATGTTTCACAGCAACATCACAAGCTAATTCAAAACCATCTGCTATCCGAATAGGATGAATACCACGGTCAAGAAGAGCCCCAGCTTGCTCAAGAAGAGCTCCTGCGAGAACTACAACTCCTGTTGTTCCATCACCTATAATTTAAGCGTAGTGGTCTAAGCAACTGAAGATATAGAAATTTGAATATTAAATTATGTATCAATTATTAAATACCAATTTCATCATCTTGTGACTGAGATAGTTGCACTAACAACTTTCCAATTTCATGTTCTACGTCCATCATTTTCAAAATTGTAGCACCATCATTAGTAACTGTTACATCACCTACAATATACCAAATCAATATTTTTAATGAAACTACTTCAAAGTTATAGGTTTTACCATGTGGCGACACCATCATCTTATCCAAACCCTTCGGTCCTAATGAAGTTTTGATTGTAGATGAAATTTGTCTGGCAGCCAATATATGTGACTATAAATACAAACTGATTTACTAACATTGAATACTTTACTGAAAATCATTTTACCTTGAGAGCATCTAAACCGGATAACCTTTTTTGCTTGTCTTGATCCCTTAAAATTATAAAAGGTCTACCATATTCATCAAAAGCAATACTTCCTGGAAAAGCAGCCATAATTATTTTTTATCTAGGTAGATGTTTTAAGACGATGTTTTTAGATTTATTTAATCAGTCATATGAATACTCTTGTTTACTTCCTCTTTCCTTAAAACTCGGGACAGATGAAACTGTCAAATTTTAACTTAAAAACTGCGCATGAGCATTATATTCAATTATGTATCATCTGGTTGAAATTGGGTGAAATAAGAGCATACCCTTAATTAAAAATAAAATATTCCTTACCCATTTTGAAAATTTTCAATAAAATCTACTACTATTCCCAGATTTATAACCTGACATAAACAAACATCGACAAAATTTGTTATTTCGTACACATATGTCATGTTGTTAGATATTTTTTATTCAGTGATCATTACAATAATTATCATCAAAGAACAAAAAATCATTGATGTACGTTTTTTTATGAAATGTTCGACGTTTTTATTTATTGATAGATTCATATGATTGAATAGGGAATATGATGCATATTTGTTTTTCAGATATATTTCGATTTAAGTAGTCAAAAAAATATTTCAAATGTGGCAGTTCTACGAGGGACTATCTATAGAAGTGAAAATAGACAGAACTTTCGTATTAAATATTGAAATTTCATAATGTTTAAATTAAAATTATCAATATCAATCTGCTTTTCACATCTATTGACACTCCGAGTAACAATGACATGCTTGTTTATATGGTTTTATTATTCTAATATATTAGGAGCTCTACAAGATTGTGACAAAATATGAATACAATATAATAGAAATAACATATGCAATCAATGCATTTATAGATAGTTGAAATTTACATACATTTAAATGTACTCTATTTTTAACATTATTTTCATTGGCATTATTAATTTCAAAAAACTTAAACTTTTTGTATTTTCAAATATTTAATTGTGTTCTTAAAAAAAGATACAATGGGATTATGGTAACTAGAGTAAGAAATGAAAATGTTTGATTGAAATTTATCTGTACAAAACGTCAGTAGTATACGTCACAATCATCAAAACTTCTATAAACATGGTGATGCGAACGCATGAGATTTCACTCATCCAAAAACCGTATAACGTGAACAGTACACGGCGCATCATGTCGGTGATGCGAACTTATAAGATTTTTCACTTTAGAAAATGAATAAATATAAATTTTGTTGACCAATTTTTTAGACAATCACACCTCATAATAAAAAAAACATAATTAAATGATCTACATAATTTAGCAACCAAACTCATATCTCACCCTATTCTGTAAAAGTATAGATCATAATCTACTCTAATTGAAGGATCTATTAGCAGCAGCGCACATCTGCATTTCCGGATAGTTATTTAAGACAAGCCGAAAATATATTCGATATCTCTCTTATTATAAAATCTACAAAAATACTTTTTTCTGATCCAGTTATTCAAGTTTGTTTTTGTTGTATCAAAGAAATCGTATTTTTGTAGGTAAATAGTCCAGTAATTTCGAAACTTGCTGAAAGAGCAAGTTCAAATTAGACCGTCATTTCAATTAGTACTTACTGCATATGTTGGGGAATGTCTAGGCGGAAGGCTGAACCACAACCTAACTTTACTCACGTAAGTAGAGTTACGCTGTAGCTGGACACTATAAGACACGCAGAACTAAGAGAGTAATGTATTTACTCTTCGTAAAGAAGTGTAAGTAAAACTCTGTGTCTTAGTGATATCCGCCTAGAAACTCTTGTGAAAAACAGAATAGAAAAAATAATTGAACTCTCTTTCCCTCATAGTAGCCCAATGTTCGTATTTCGCCGCATGAGATCAGTGAGTGACAGTCTGGTGTTTTTAACGGCAAATATTTATAGAACTTTTGCCAAAAATGAATATATGATAGTTGTATTTTTGGATATAAAAGGAACCTATGATAACGTTAATATTGAAATGTTAATTAATGACATGGAAAAAATCAATATTCCATTAGAAATGATTAAATTAATACGTCAAATATTAACAAATAGGGAAATGAATGTCTATAATGCATTTCTCAAATAAGGGACTATTACAAGGTTCTACACTTAGCCCACTTCTTTTCAATTTGTATATGAAGGATATATCAGGATGTGCAACAGAAGGGGTTCCCATAGGTCAGCATGCGGATGACACTTATATAATGTGTTCAGGTGGTGAAATGGGCTATATTTATGAAGAAATCTCTTAAACTCTTGATAACGTCAATGAGTGGCTTAACTCAAAATAATTACACTTGGCACCAGAAAACACTTCAGCAATGATTTTTTCCAAAAAGAAAATACCTCCCCTTGTATCTAGACTAAACATAAATAATCAAGACATCGAATGGAAAAATCAGTTCAAATACTTAGGAGTTATCCTTGAACCTAAATTAAATTGGAATTTGCAAATTGACCACACTATAAGTAAAGTGAAAAAAGATATTAACGTTATAAGGAGTTTGTATAAAACTTGGTGAGGAGCCCATCCCCAAAATCTACTTACATTACATAGAGGATTAGTTAGAACACAATTAGACTATGGTGCTTTGATATACGGCAACCTCACAAAGAACAAAATAAATAAAATGAATTCAGTACACCATCAAGGTATAAAAGTAGCTTTGGGATTTATGCGACCGACACCAGTTAATATATTACTGGCTGAAGGTGGAGAGTTATCATTACCAAGAAGACGAGAAATATTGGCGACCAAATATATGTTAAAAAATTATCGAATCAAAAATAATGTTATAACAAATGTAATTAAGAAATTGAACAACCTAAATGGATTTCGGGAAAATGCACATAAACCAGCATTTTTGCAAGCATATATAGATACTCAAAATTATGTAAACGATATATTCCAAGAAAAACACATTCCTTTCTTCTCTCTATACTATAATCATCATTACACTAAGTGTGAAATAATTATTTCGAAAATTGAAAAAAATTACCCTACAGCAGAACATCAGTTTAATAATCTATGTGAGATGAATTTTAGAGAATATCAAAGATTTTTCACGGACGCTTCGTTAAAAACAAGCCAACAAGATAAAAGTGTCAGAATAGGAGTATACTCCCCAACCCTCTCATTAGAATATGCAAGAAAACTACCCAAATCGTGGTCAATATACACAGCAGAGATGGTGGCAATAGGTAAAGCATTGTCGTATATAGAAAATGAGGGAATAACACTTGCAGTTATATTTTCAGACTCTATGAGTTCATTATTAAAACTAAAGAACTGGAAATTGGATTCTAATATTGACATCATAATTGTAATAGTAACAAAAATATGGGTGGAACTAAGAGGAGTGAAAATAATAGGAGTGTGGATCCCTAGCCATACTAAAATAAAAGGAATGAAAAAGCCTACTATTTAGCTAACAAGGGAAGAGAGGAAGGGAAAGTATTGGAATATAAGGGAGGACCAAATTTAATCTATAATATATTAAGGGAGAAAAGAAAAAGGATTGGGTGAGATAATTAAGAACGTGGGGCCAATGTAAGGGTAGAACATTCACTCATATGAGAAACAAGGTTGCCAAAACCCATTAATATTTACGAAGCGATATATTTTACAAATGGAAAAGTAATAACACTGCTTAATGAATTTCTACATAAATCAAATATTAAACTTTGAATAAATTGATTTTATTTCATCATAATAAAAACTTACTAACAAATATGTGTTAAACCTAATAACCTGTTCTTCCTCTTCCTACATATCCTTACCCAGGGAAATCCAGGGTGGGCGATAGGCAAGGGTCAAGATAAAGAAGAATATAACAAAACATATGCAACAGAAGAAAGGCTGGATTGACGAACGAATATCTGGGCACATGCTTAGGAGGGCCCAAAATGTTTTCTTTTATTGGGTTTAAGGAAGTGAGAGAAGAAAAAGAAGATGCTTGCATGTTCAAAACCACAGCCTAACTCTACTTACGTAAGTAGAGTTAGGATGTGTTCAAAACACTGAGTTTGTGTTTCCACAGCCTAACTCTACTTACAAGCCATGAACTAGGAAATCTGGCAACATCCAAGCAAGACCCACCAATAATGATGCTGTAATGGCGTTGTAATGGTTTCTGGTCATTGCTGCTGAATAAATCGCTATTTAACGAGAGAAATAACATTCAAATCCAAAAACAAGTTGTGAAAAGTGCTATTGTTTGAAGTTGTGAAGAACAAGCAAAAGAAATTTCCCGCAAATGTCTTATATAAACAGGAATATCTGTTGTGTTTTAAGTTGTGCTTTTTTTGGTTATACCTGGAGAGGTAGAAATAATACATAACTTTTACCATCTCATAATTGTGTAAAAACAAATATCCGCGTTTAAGTTGTTGTGCCATTATGTGATGTATAGTGTGTAGAAAATGCTACTGTGTTTTTTTCAGCAACAGACTAAGGAATACCTTTGAAATTTGTATGTAAATAGCTACCGATTACTGATGTTTTGACTTAGTAGTTCAGACATTAACAAAAGCATTATTTGCTAGAATTGTTCTTTTTTTGTGATTAGTAGAGTTTCTGTATTTTCCACCAGTTTCTGTATTTTGTTTTCCATAGGATGGTAATCTAACGAATCAATACCTAAAAAATACTCCTAGGGTATTATGGATCCCCACAAAATATTCTGTAGTTTGTGCCAAACATTTTCCAGAGGGGGCACTTACTAGAGAAGGTATTCATCGTTTGCTAGATTGATGAACAGAAGGCAAGAAGGCTAGATTGATAAAGTTAAACTCAATTTAAATGCAGTGCCAAGTATTTTTCTTTATTTACCCCTACTTATCAAAAACAGTACACTCTCAAAGAGAATATCCAGCTGAAAGAACCAGCATTGAAGGAACGTAGTGAGAAATTGAATGAAACCTTTGGAAACTCAGATTCAATTTGTAATTTTGTTGATTTAACTTCCAATTATAAAAAAAGATTTTAATATGTAAATCGTGGAATATAAAAACTTTTGAAACTAACAGTATATTTTTACACTCTACTTTTTCCATCCAACGTAACTGAATGTTCACAAATAAACAGTATACAAATTATTAATCAGATTTTAGTAGATTATCAATAAAAATAAACTGTCTCCTAATGATTTAAAATGGATTTTACAACTGAAATTAACTAGACAGTCTCAACTGGAAAATTTGCTTGCTTGTTACAAATATGATATCACAATCATTCTATCGTCCAAATTACTGTACACATCTCAATAAAGGTTTAAAGGAATTGACGCATTAAACTTACTCTCACCTGAGTATGAAAAATAATGAAATTTATAGCATATTGTCAATTCTAATTGATAAAGTGAACTTGTTAGTGTACATACTAAAAAAACATTTGAATCGTTATAGCTCAGACATAGTTCTTCTTAGAAAAAAGTGTTTTATTGATTTCTATAGATAATTGTATGATCTTTTCTGAAATGAAATGATGAATTCTGATGATAATTGTAATTTTTGTTAAAACTATTTTTTTATACAAAGTACCGTTTCGTTGAAAATTTTTCTGAAGAGGCAATTATCAACATGTAGTAGACCGATGTTCGAAGATCGATCGGTCTACCGCACAGAACATACCAAATAAGAAGGCCGAGTTACCTATCAAAATTGGAAACAAAACATGAACCTTACTTTTAGAAATGAGCTTTGCCAACCAGCGATTAGATGGCGCTGTAGCTGAAAAAATCAAGGAAAACTGTAATGGACTGGCCGTCAAATTATTTCATTCGTCATTCAAGACTCATGGTTTTGCCGGTTGTTTGGCAATGCGTCGTAGGATTAATTTTATGTGTTAATTCATTCAAATAGGTGAGTTAATAATTATTTTGAATATAGATAGATCTTACCAAATCTATATAGATTCAACAACACCTTACAATAGTAAGTTAAAACAAATGACATTTGTTAATTACTTTTGTTTTAGATTTGGAGGAAAAGTTCGCCATCAGAACAACTACAGCGAATGTAAGTATACTAACAAATATAACCTGTATTTTTTAAGTAGTTCAGTGGAAAATGTTTCATAAACATTGCATTTTTTGTTAAACTGACAAAACATAACAATGATTTTGTTATTTTATGAAATAATTCTTGATTGTAGGTTATTGGGATATACTATCATTGGAAGGAGTATAATCAACAAGGGTTAAAAAGATTTCACACGTTAGTTCACAAGGTTCCAGACGTTGAAGACGGTCGACAAAATTTTCAGAGTCAAGTATAAAATCTTAGAATTTCAGAATTTATATTGATGCAGGCTGAGCGATTGAAATTTCATTGTAAATATCCATCTTGTACCAGTCAGTATAAGACCAGAAGGTAAGCCTTTGAAGGGGTTTTGAAACATACTTCACCTCATATTGCATTTTGGTCAACAATGCTTAGAGAATTACAATATTTAAAATTTTTTGACAAAAGTAATGGTAGGGATGTTACATCCCAATTTAAATTCATTAAAGGTTGGCAGATAACTATAAGATCAGTGATATATCTTTGGAATCCTTTGGAAAAAGGTTTCAATTATTTTTCACTGAGATCTTTCAGTTAGGATCCATTGGAAAATTTATTCTGTATTATAAGGCAGCATGGAATATCAAATACAAATCCAACTTGTCATCAATTTGTTGCTGCATTGAAAACCACTGTCATTAATAGACTAACATCTCCCATTATTAATGGAAACTGTGGGAAGGATGACTTTGAAGCTCTCAATAATTTGACCTTTTATTTTCAGACAAAAACAGATGAGGTTGGACATAATATTCCTCGCATTGGAGAGATGAGTTCTGATATTGATAATGTTCCTCTCACTGAACCAATTAATGGTCCATATAATACCTCTCCAACTGATGTAGCTGATCTTCAACCTTTATTGCTGCAAGAAATATCACTCTTCCTCTGGTTCCTCTCACTGAACCAGTCAATACTTCATGACTTCCAATCAATAGTAATTAGTGAAGTTAGTGAAAGTTATTAGTAACTCTAATAACTTTCATTTTCCCGAAGAGGATAATAATGCAACAGCATATGTAGCTGGTTATATTCTTAAACAAATGACACTTCCTGAATGTGAAATTTGTAGCACAGATTTGATTTCCAAAGAACCCTCACATGAACACACTTTCATTATGTTCAAAGAGTATTGTGAAAACAAAAGGAAATTGATATACCCATCTCATAAAATTTCTAAATTTATAATGGATATTCATAATAAATTGTATGAGTTTTTGAATAACTATGGGCACAAAGGTGATTTACCCCAAAATTTTATACAGAGATCACTACTCGCAATATGATTTTTGCTCTGAACATGATATGAAAAAGTGTTGTTTGATAAGACAGTTGGACCGATAATTTTTGATTATTTAAGTGACGAAGAATATGTATATTTTGTTAATTTTTTATACCAAAGATTTTTTTGTTATTTTGTTAAGTTTTTAATATTGATCTAGATTATTTGTATTTATTTTAGAATATTATGTTCCTTTTTCATTCAAACTTAGCATTCTTATTATGTTCATTTTAATTCAGAAATAAGAAAATGTATATTTTGTTCTTTTTTTATACCAAAGTTTTTAATATTGATCTAGTTTATTTGTATATATGTTACAATATTATGTTCCTTTCTCATTCAAACTTAGCAACTTAGAAAATATATATTTTGTTATTTTTTTATATCTAAGAAATTATTTGTTCTAATATTGATCTGGTTTATATTATATTATATTGTAATATTGATCTGGTTATATTTATTTATTCACATTGTTCCAGGAATAATGTTCAGTTCATCATTTTCTGCCTAATAGGCAGAACAGAATAGAACTTTGTAAATAAACCAATTTATGTATTGTAGGTTTTTTTAAATTCCAATTACTTGTGAGGTGTTACTGTTTACATGATTATAATCAGTTTATAATAATAAAATTCTTTTTTATTTGAAACTCTTTAATTTTGGGTGGGTACGTTAATATTGAATATCAATCCATATTTTAAGTAGTAGTTTTGAAATTCCCGCGCAAAAAATGCCTGAATATTCATAGAATAATAGACTCGTTCTGTGTACATACTGTGACATGAGTTTGAATCTCCCGCTCGATAATTACTTCCGCCCACTGTGAACGTCAAATCGGCCATATTTGTTTCCATATCCAATGCACCGAGTTTGCATTTCTATTAAGGGTATGTTCTGTGGTCTACCGGATTGAGCAGATGCGGCGTTGCCAAGTCTATGTTCATGGCTTGTTAGTAGAGTTAGGCTGTGGTGTTTCTTACCCAAAGAGATATTGTTCTATGTTCCAGTTATACATAACCTTCCATTCAGAAAGCATTTGTGTTTTGTGAGCTCATTAAACGGAAAGGTATGTCTGAAACAATATTAATGGCGGAAGCTATGAAACAAACTGTGGCCTCCATGTTGAGAGGAATTGAGAGGTACGGTATTGACCTTTTCATATTTTGTTCTGCTATGAATAAAACTGTTCTAGGTATAATCCCGATAACTTACCCACCTTGGAACGTTATGTAGAGATTCAGAGCCTTGAAAATGCATATGATCTGGAAGCAAACTTGGCAATTCTCAAGCTATACCAATTTAATCCCCATCTTTTTAATGAGGATATTACATGTCAAATTTTGTTGAAGGCACTAACAAATTTGCCACATACTGACTTCATTATGTGTAAATGTTTGCTTAATGAAACACAGGTAAATAATATGACAAGTATTTTCTGTTGCTGTGAATATATAAGGTTATTTATTTTGACATTAACTAGAATTTATGTATTACAGATGTCTGATGAGATCATACAAATTATTTACTTGGCAGATATTCTTGAGCAGTGCGAGTTTCAATTATTTTGGACCCGAATTCATATTCTTCCTGAATTGATACAACGAATCACTGGCTTCTTAGACTCCATTCGAAAGTTTGTCTGCCATGTTGTAGGGATCACTTATCAAACTATTGAAAGGTCAAATTTAGCACAGCTTTTAGGTGATGTTGATGATTCAACTGTTAATGCTTGGGTGAAGAAATATGGCTGGAAGAATCAAGGAAATTTAATTTTTATTGCAAATCAAGATGAGAATATCAAGACAAAAAATATCAATGAAAAGATCGATTTTGAAAATGTTGGAGCTATTATGGCATCTTGCCATTAATTAAAGGAATTATTTTTCTGATCTTCTTTTATTTTGAATTTGGTGAACTGAATTTATCATTTTATTGGCTTAGTTCCAGAAAATTCTTCAATAAACTCAATATATGTTTCAGCTACTATTTAACAGCCTTTTGTTCTATTAATTCTTGGTAATGTGGAAGTAGCCCAAAACATATGACCTTCAATTGAACGTAAATTTTTAAAATAAAATGAAGAGTTAA
This sequence comes from Henosepilachna vigintioctopunctata, assembly GCA_030704895.1. Lineage (NCBI taxonomy): Eukaryota > Metazoa > Arthropoda > Insecta > Coleoptera > Coccinellidae > Henosepilachna > Henosepilachna vigintioctopunctata. The sequence continues at coordinate 3,257,349 of JARQZJ010000129.1, forward strand.
CAGTAGTCATTTGGTAAAATCTTATGCCTTGTAGAGATACAAGTATAAATTTATTTTTTCTTTTGTTAATAGAAGCTACTATTTTCAATCCATTTTTGGTAATCGTTTGTTCATCTGCATTTCATTAGCCAACAATAATTCTATAATCATTTTTTTCATTTTAAAGCAAAAGTGGAAGTGGTATTGCAGCCAAAAAAACAATTCAAAAATGCAACAATATAGTCATTTGATTTATGTATGAAACTCTTTGAGGTACAATAAGTATCATTAATATTTCTCCTGCCAAGTTCATATATCAATTCATGTGAACTGAATTGATATATAAGTTGTTAAAAATTCTAGTCACAGTGTATAGATGTTTCTGATGTTCTTGCCAAGAATAGTTAACTGCGAGTAAGTTACTTGTACAACAGAGTATTTCAAGAGAAGTAACCCATTTTTTAAATTTTCAATGAAGAGAGATTTATGGTTTTCACCGAAAATCAATTTTTGGAAGGTAGTTCTTTCAGTTTTTCGCCTTTTTAACGATATTTTCACATAAAAACTATATCATATTTTAATTATTTATGAAAGCTAGGTTAGTAGTTAACTGCGAGTAAGTTACTTGTACAACAGAGTATTTCAAGAGAAGTAACCCATTTTTTATCATTTTTTAAAAATCAATTTTTGGAAGGTAGTTCTTTCGGTTTTTCGCCTTTTTAACGATATTTTCACATAAAAACTATATTATATTTTAATTATTTATGAAAGCTAGGATTTCAACAAAAAAAAAACTATCGTGGAGGCCATTTATCGAAAGTTTGCTAACCAAATATTTGGATAAGGTAAATTTTTTTTATAATAGCAAAATAGATACTTTGCTGTGAATACATTTGGGGTTGTTTGAGATTAAAAAAAGCATTTTTACTGATTTTCATGAAATTTTTTTTCCAATAGTTAACAATTATTTTGGACCCCAGTTCATATTCTTCCTGAATCGATAAAACGAATCAGTGGCTTTTTGGACTCCATTCGAATGTTTGTCCGCCATGTTGTAGGGATCCTTATCAAACTATTGAAAGGTGATGTTGATGATTCAACTGTTAATGATGAAGAAATATGGATGGCAAAATCGAGGAAATTTAATTTTTGTTGCTAATCAAGATGAAAATATGACAAAAAATATCAATGAAAAAATCGATTTAGAAAATGTTGCCGACTTCAACATAGTTGGAATAGGTATCGTCTTTTAATTTTGTGAAAAGTCTCCTGATCTGAATAGGGGTGTACTTAGCGATCTTCACATTAGGAATATCAGAGAAAATATAAAACAATTTTTGTGATAACCCTGGAATGAAAGGCAGAGAAACATATTGTTACGATTATGGGTTTCGTCGGATGAATTCCAATAACTAAACAACCAATGAATAATCCTTTATTTACAAACTGAAAATAGACACAACAAATGTCAATATCGCTTATGTCACACTTCTGTCTATTTCACTGTACTCTAGATCAGGGCTTCTTAAACTGTGGGTCGCGACCCCCCTGGGGGTCGCGAGACTACTGAAAGGGGGTCGCAAAAATCTGATACTTTTCAATCATTATAAATAAAATTTTAAAATTAGTATACACACTACGTACATATAGTTTTATGTTTTCTTATGAAAAAATTGTTACAAAAGTTTATTTTTTTTTTATAAATATTGTATATATATATATTATATATATATATATATATATATATATATATATATATATATATATATATATATATATATATATATATATATATATATATATATATATATATATATATATATATATATATATATATATATATATATATATATATATATATATATATATATATATTCTAACAGGATTTCTCGTTTTACTGTGGATAAAGTCCTAGCCGTTAAAAATTCATTGTCATATTTTGGTTCAATGAGTCCAACACACCACCCATAGATTGCTTTCAGGTTGAACATAGATAATTTGTTCAGAGCATGCAGATATTTTATAAGCTTGTATAGTTTTAAGCCCTACATGTTCTTGGTTGGCGCAATATTTTGGTATAAACTCTTCATTACTAATATTCAAAATTCCAGAAAAATTATCATACATTAGTCCATATTTCTTCACAAGGTCCATTCCCAAAACAAAATCATCAGTTATATCAGCCACAAGAACCTTATGCAAAATATGTAACCTCTCTTCAATTTCTAATAAAATTTCTGCTTCTCCATGAATATAACTTTTCTCTCCTGATGCTGTTCTAAGAGTTATTTGGTTTTTCAAAGGTTTGATTATTCACTTCGATATAATATCAGGTCTAACCAATGATTTTCAGCTCCTGTATCAAAAATAATATTTACATTACGTCCTAAAATTGTACCACTTACTGATTAAACTTCCACCTGCTTTGCTTCTAACCCTAACGATCCGGGGGGCTATTGTGTTGGGAGCCAGAGTTCGCCTCCTTACTCTGACTGTTGGTAGTTTTCCGAATTTCTTCTTGGTGCGGGGGAAGATGATCTTCCTCTTAATCTTTCATTATCCTCATCTCTATTTCTTCTGGAACGGTATTCTCTTTTAGAGTGGCCATACTTGCCACAAGCATAGCATTCACCTCTGAAGGACACTCTATTAATTCTGGATGATTAAGCTATACCCTTTAATTGGTCTACGAGTTGTGTCCTTTTCCATCTCTACTTGCCTTACTTTATGACTAGTTCTGCTTTGGGAAGAAGAATCTTTTGCAGCTTCAAATCCATAGCCCTCACTAGTGCTTCATTCCCTGTTTTTGGTCGAATAATCTTAAGATGTTGAATTAATTCTGAATCTCTTAGTCCACTAATAAATGCTTTGGTGCTGAATAATTCCAGTATGTCTTCAGTTACCATTGGGAGGCTAAGCGAGTCAATCTCTCAATATCAGCATGAAACTCCTGTAACGTTTCACTTTGTTGTTGGCACCTACCTTCCAATTGGGCCTGGTAAAGCATTTCCTTGTGATTGTCCCCATACCTGGAAACCAGTGCCTTCATTAACAAAATATAGTCTTCTTGACCTCTCTCTGATACTTTTTGTAGTACATCATCTGCTTTACCTCTTAGAGATAAAATTAATTCTACAGCTTTTATTTTGTCGTTCCAACCATTTATTTGTGCTGCTGCTTCGAACTGTTTTTTAAGTAATAGCTAGGAAGTTTCTTCATCAAAGGTAGGTGGTGTTGAAGTAGTTCTATTTTGTATTTGATTTGGTGTCATTCCATTTTCATGTTTTATCATATTTAATAAACGTTCATTCATATCTTTAAGTACCTGCGAATTTAATTTGCCTAATTGTTCTTCTAGGTCCTCCTTAACATTTGTTATCTGAGTATTCATTTCAGTAGAAATTTCCGAAATTTCCAGCTTTAAGTTTTTCATATCTCCTTGCCCACGTTTTTCTAGATCTGCTAAAATATTTTCTAATAAGATTTTGTCTTTTAACCTTTCTTGTTGGCGTTTTTGTTCGTCCTGTTCTCGTCGTTTTTCTTTCTCCAGCTGACGTTTTTCCTTCTCCAGTTTTTCTTGTTGGCGTTTTTGTTCGTCCTGTTCTCGTCGTGTTTGTTCGTCCTGTTTTTGTCGTTTCTCTTTCTCCAGCTGACGTTTTTCCATTTCCTCTTTTTCCTGCTGGCGTTTTTCTTCTTCCTGGTCTCGTCGTTTTTGTTCGTTTTGTTTTCGTCGTTTTTCTTTCTCCAGTTTTTACTGTTGGCGTTTTTGTTCGTCCTGTTCTCGTCGTTTTTGTTCGTCCCGTTTTTCCTGTTGACGTTGTTCTTCTTGCTCGGCGAAGTTTTGCATAAGTTTTTCGAACATTGACTCCATTTTTGTTGTATTTCTAGATATTGGCATCCCACTTCTGACACCAGTTGTTATGATTGTGGGTTTCGACGGATGAATTCCAATAAATAACTTTTAACAATCAATAAATAATCGAATATAAACTTAAATTCAAACACTTGAATTTATTATTTACACTTAATTGACTACATAGCATGACGCGTTTCGTCGTTACAAACGACTTCTTCAAATGCTTACAGAATAATAACAACATTTTGAAAAACACAGGTATTTCAGGGAATTTTGGAATTCTATGGTTTTGGTTTTACCTAAGATAATCCATTCTGAAAAATAATTTCTATTACCTGAAAAGGTTTAACAAGGGTGAATTGTTCAATTCTATCTGTTCATTGAGCAAATTTCCAGAATTTTTAAGCCGATTTATTTCCACTATTTCCCAATAATCTAATTGACTACTTCTCTCTATATTGTGTAAAATTTTGAAATTCGTATCAAAAGTATGGTTTTCTTTTAATAAATGGTTAGCATAATTCGAATTACTTTCATTATGGGCGAAGCACTATTTATGTTCCTGTATTCTAGTACCGAAATTTCTAGTAGTTTTAACTATATATATATATATATATATATTTATATATATATATATATATATATATATATATATATATATATATATATATATATATATATATATATATATATATATATATATACCGTTACATGTTCCACAATTGAGTTGGTAAACACCTGATTTGTCTTCTCTTTTAATTTTGTTTTTATTGTTCTTAATGTGTCTCGATAAAAAAAAAACAATAAATAATCCTTATTTACAAACTGAAAATAAACACTACAAATGTCTATATCGCTTATGTCACACTTCTGTTTATTTCATTGTACTCTAGATAACTGTAATCTAACTTTTACCTCCCATCTTCCGTGCCTCGTTCATTGTCCATTTCGAGAAGGTTCGATTGCCAGAACGTAGGAGTCGTTGTTATATCACATTTGCCGGAATGTTCTAGATAACATAGAGATGGTTTCGTTATTTTCGTAACAATATATGTCTTTTGTCATTGGATAAGCATACGGGCCAACCTCTATTCTGTTTTCTATTTGTCGTTTGTCAATCAGAGCTAACCTGGTCATTAACCTCATTTTTATAATAAGTATTGGACAATTGTTAGCTTTTTAAAATCTGAATATTTTGTTAGTTTGTATTTTCGTATGTCCGTGTCACCTGTCTCTTGTATTATTCACCTGTAGATGAGTTCTCTTGGTGTGTTTTTTGGTCTTTACCACAGATCAAATGTAAGTGTTCTACTGCAGTTCTGTTGAATTCTATTTTTATATTTAATTTTTAGCATCCTGATGAAGGACCGCATTAGTGTCCAAAATTTAGATGAGAGATTGAAGATTGTGTGTTCTTAATTTCGCCCCTACTGACGAGTGCCCAAAGAAGAAAATTTTAATAATAGACTTTTCTTGTGATACACTTGGCAACATTTATTCTTGATAAATATGCAGCCACATGGCGGGCAATTTGATAAATAAATATATATATATATATATATATATATATATATATATATATATATATATATATATATATGTATGATATAATATAATATCTAAATTAAAATTAACACACTTGACTTAAGTTCCACTAAATATATTGCAAATTGATAATATATGTTTCTCAATGTAACTAAATATTTCATTGTATACTCTTGATAATGCTGAAACCAACACAAGTGTTTTTATTTAATATATGAATATATATTTATTCACCTAAAATTAATTGATACAATTTTCAAGTTACACCATCATAAATATGCAGCCACATGGCGGGCAATTTGACCTCTCTGGACTTGTCACTTTTATGAGAGGTCTGTATACTAACTCTACGTTCAATATGGCTCTACGTCTTTTTAAAACAGTAACATCTAGCAACCATTTACTCAGCTGTTCTTCAAAGGATCTCAACGATTTGTCAGTAAGTAAATCCTTCAGAAGAATGTCGTACATCTCACATATCAAATAGTTGTAGTGTCGCTGTCCAATTCGCTTTGCCATTCTATTCTTGTACGAAATTGACCTTGACGTCTGGACGCTCTATCACTAGGTTAGTCGGGTAGGTGACCTTGCATAATTCGCAGTGTTCTGACGCGTGTCTGTTTTGAAATTAATATGTCAAAACAGTCTAAACTAACGGTGTTTTTCTGTCCTAAAAGGAAATGTGAAAGTGGTCAACCCTCAAGTGCAAGTAAACGTGTTGCGGTAAATAGTGACAATGGTGCAAAAAAACAATGTTTTGTTATTGAAACGATCAGTGGAAGTTATGGGTGCACTACTGCCACCGCCACCGCCCCCTGTGGTATGGTCACAGCCCCATCGACATCAACCACAGTACGTGAGTGTAGGAGCTTCTCGCCATCAGCACTTGATTGTAAGGGGCACGTCGCTGATGTCTGTAATTTTGTGAGTAGAACATTAAACGATGATGATAGGTTAACAGTATTGAATCATCCATGGATACCACCGAAAAATTAAGTTTATCCTCTAATTGATGGGTATAAGAATAAAAAACTTAAGCTGAGGTTCCAGCGTCAGTGCTTAGAAAATTACGAATGGCTTTTGTATTCAGAAAATGATCAAGGTGCATATTGCAAGTATTGTGTTGCCTTTGCAAAAACGGGTGGTTTGCAAGACAGCCTCTAGGTCATCTGATGAAGAGTAAATTTGACAATTGGAAAAAAGCAATAGACTGCTTCAACCAACACAGTTCTATCAAATATCACATTGACAGTGTTTTCAAAGCCCTTGATTTTAAAAAATATCAAGACAACAAATGTCAATCTATAATAAATCAGATTGACAAAGACCGAGTCAAACAAATAAAAAAAAAACCGTCAAAACCTAAAACCGGTTGTTGAAGGGGTTATGTTGTGCGGCCGCCAAGAAATGAGGGGTCATCGTGATAGCGGGAAAATTGAAGTAGACAATCTTTATCAACCCTCTTACTCTTATGAAGGCAACTTTAGGGCAATATTGAAATACAGGGCTGCCTGTGATGTTGACTTGCGGGAAATGCTTGAAGGGCCAGGCGAAAGGAACAAATACGTAAGTCCGTCAATTCAAAATGAAATAATTGAAAGTTGCAGTCAAGTTATTTCAAATAAAGTCGTAACACAAATAAATTATGCCAAATGTTTTACTGTGTTATCAGACGAAACGACGGACATCTCAACTACTGAACAAGTTGCCATTTGTGTTAGGTAGATTAACCAAAATCATGAAATTAAAGAAGATTTCTTACAATTTTATCAAGCTGAATCTCTTAAAGGCCGATACTTAGCTGAAATAATCATTAATGGGTTGACCTCATGTGGCGTTGATTGCGAGAATATGATAGGCCAAGCGTATGACGGTGCAGGAAGTATGACGGGTAAATTCAATGGTGTGCAAGCTGTGATTAGAGAGAAATATCCTAAATCTATTTATGTACATTGTACCGCACATTCATTGAATTTAGCAATAACTCAAGCAAGTGAAATCCAAGCTGTGAGAAATTGTCTAGGTACAGTTGAAAAAATGAATTCATTTTTCAACACTCCTAACAATGAATCTGTTTTAATGGATGCCATTGAAAACAGCAGTGATACACCTCAAGCTCGTTCACTGAAGAGACTTAGTGCTACTCGATGGATATCAAAGTATGACGCTATCAATGACTTTTTAGAGCTCCTTCCTTATGTTCACGAAGCTCTAAAAGCTCGACTCGAACTCGAAATGACTCGACGACATCCGATGCAGAGATTTCACTGAATGCAATGGACTTTGAATGTTTTGTTTCGTCATTTATAATAAGTGAAATATTTTGATATGGACTACCACTATGTAAGGTATACCAGAAAGAATCTTTAGATCTTAAGGAGTGCGTATTAAGTGCTGAATGCTCCATCCAGGAATTGAAAGAGCTCAGAAAATATTCTGAGCCTAAATTTAAAGACATATATATCAAGGCCAAGTCTGTTGGAAGTTCTTTAGGGGTTGGGGAAAAGGCTATGAGAATCACATCCCGACAGCGTAATAGGGCTAATGTTGTGACTTCCTCTGTCGAGGACTACTACAGAATTAGTATTTTTGATCCCTACGTTGATTATTTCATCCAACAACTGAAAGAAAGATTTGTAAACCATGAGCAACTGTTCAATGCATTTATGTGTCTGTTTGAAAGTAATGAGTCAGAACGAAAATCTTATCAAAGTTTAACCGAGTGTTATGCCCCTTATGTTGAGTTAAATTCTTACCCAGAATTGAGAGTTTGGAAATCATGCTTTCTTAAAGTGTGATCAGGTAGTTTTCCCAAATGGATACAAACTTCTTCAGATATTGTGTACATTACCGGTTATCACAGCAACTACCGAAAGAATGTTTTCGTCATTAAAAAGGATCAAAACTTATTTGAGAAACACTACAGGACGGTGTAGATTGAATGGCCTTGCTTCCCTGTCAGTGCACAAGAACATACCGTTGAAGGAGCCACGTAGAATTATCTTAAAATAAAGGACTCAAGTGACTTTGACATGTAAAAGTTTTCTTTTATATACTATAAACAATCTTTTTTCGGCTTTGATATGCCTTTAAGTTGGTTTTTATTGTAACTTAATTGTCTTACGTTTAATACAACACAATAAAAAAATGTGTTACATGTTTAAAGTCATTTTTAATTTTTAAGCAATTTTTTAATATATTTACTTGCAATGCAGTTTTATTTTTTAGTGTAATTAAAGAAATTGCCAATTAGCGAGAATTTGTCATTCCAACTCCTCCATATTCAGTTTCAAACTGAACATATAAACTATGTTATTTATATTTTAAACGGAAGGTTTAGATATATTTTAATCATAGATAGACTATATTGAAATATTTTATAATTTGAATAATATTGGTGTAATATATCTTACAATGTAATTTAAAAACAAGTTTTCGATGTCAGTAAGAAAATCTCAATATAATAGTTGATTCCTAGATTCCCAGTCTCACTAGTAGTCTAGTAATTTTATCATGGAATGTGATAAGGTAGTTTGTTATTTCTTTGAAATGTAAGCACAACACAAGGAGAAACAAAATCAAACAGTTAATATAAGAAATATACAAATAAACAAACATTGAACAAAAATAAAACAGGTACACCTGTGTTCAGCGCACGTTCTTTGAAGGACGAGCGATTGCCCGCTACCCGTAGGCCTACCCCTATACGCGCTATAGTCACGAACACAGTTTGTCGTTTCGTATTCGCCAATGAGATATCCGCCCTCCCCTTGACAAAGCTCTATCTACGCCACTGGTGAGTAAGACACGGGACCGGTTTCGTCCTCACTACTACTCCTTAATGTTTGCTGGATGAGTGGTGAGGAAGGTATCGACCGGCGAAGAAAGAAGCACAAATTGAATTGAGGCAACAAATCATAATTAAAGGAAACTGAAATTAAATATTCGGAATAAGAATTTATCGTACTACAATTATTATCTGCGATTGCCAACTTGCAACCCTATTGCGTATCTGTAGGTAGAATAAAAAAATGGTAATCGCAATGGAAAAAGAGGGGTTGATCGTATAAGTGTGAAAATTAGGAGTAATATGAATTTTTTTAATGTAAGTCATGACAAAATATAAAAATCTTGCCAATGAAATCAAAGTTTATAATTGACAAAAAAAATTGGGGTTGATCGTAGAGGGGTGAAAATTGAGGGAAATATTTTTTTATTCTGAGTCATGAAAAGATTCTTGGCAAAACGATTGAAGACAGGGCCGCCGCAAGCGGGCGTGCACCTCACGCGGGAGGCAGGCCCAGGGGGCGGCAAATTGAGCGACTTCTCCCTTACCTAATTCAAGTCATTGACTTAATACCTATTGTTCAATAAAATAAATATTGAGTCATAGCATGTAAAAAAACTGACCGAATTACGTTAATACCGACATCTATCTGTCAAAACTAAGATGCAACACCAAACGTCATCTCTGCCATTCTATGTAAAACGGGACTGTTGATGTAAGGGGAATCTCCTTTGAGCTTCCTTTTCAATTCGCTGGCTAGGGTAGATAAATAGAACGACGGTACAATAAATTGCGCTCATTTTTCAATAGTTCTTGTAAGGTGGGTTTCAGCTCAATTTATTTTTTTAAACAAATTCAATGGACGATGAATCTACTCTATGATAATTCATATTTAAATGAGAGGTAATAATAAAAACTTGTCTAAAAATCAAAAAAGTCAGTGATTTTTAGACAAGTTTTTATTATTACAATCATCCGTCAATATAAAACAAAAGTGCAAAGGAATAGTAAGGTATTATTATGGTAAGGATTAACCTACGTTTATTTATAGACTTATTACTATTCAAGTAACATTATGAACGTTTTAGTATAAAAAATTTGTCTTTAATTTCGTCTTATTATCTTATCAATTTAAAAAATTAATGAGTTGGTTATGTTTTGATTGAAATTTAACTTATTGTAAAAAATGTTACGTGGGTTCGAATGCTGTTTGTCTAACTGAACTTTTCCAGCATTATCATTGTATAAATTTGAATGAAATTGTAGTAATTTCAGGAACCGCAGAAAAGGAAAAAAATTTCGGGAGCGCAATTTCCACACCAAAAACGTGAAAAAGAGTCACACAAAGAAAAAATGGCGGCTTCTTTACTGAAATTTTTTGGCAAGTCAGATAATAAGGAAACGAAATGCCACGAAGATATCGAGGTAGCTTGAAGTAGCACAGCCTCACATCAAAGAGCTATGTAAGAACCTGTAAGCAGTTTTTCTTCATCAGTATCATGCAGCACTTTAAATCTGTAATCTGCTAGTAGTTTGTTTGCTCTGAACGGCTTTTCTGATTGGCAGCACTTGCCATTAACAGTGGAAAGACATGAAACAAGTGTTTCCCGCAGCGAAAATGTGAAATAGTGGGTACAATTAGTTAATATGTTGAAAAATGAAACTACTGTATATCATATGCAACTGAGACTATTAGAATCGGAAAAAAACAATGGTATGACGTATTAGAAAGAATCGTAGACGTAATTAAGTATTTATTTCGTCAGTTTATGGCATTCAGAGGGTCGTCAAAAACATATGATCTACGTATTTCGCTTTTTTCTGCAATTACTTATTTAATTAATCCAATGATGAGTTAACGAAACATTGTAAAGATTCAAATTTAAAACTTAAGAATGATTTAAATAGAGAATCAGACTTTGACGCTATTGATTCATTTTATGAAATCATTGCACTAAAATTGCATTTTTCAGAAAACCAGTATAATGATCCTCAAACTACATTACAAATTATTTACCAATGATTTAATTTCAACATTCCCGAACACAGCAATAGCGCTAAGAATATTACTTACACTGCCGGTCTCAGTTGCATCTAGCGAAAGATCTCCTTCAAAATAAAAAATTATGAAAAACGGTAATAATAAAAAAAAAACTTGTCAAAAAATCACTGACTGAACAATTCTTTATTCGACTAGTTTCGCCTTTTACAGCATTATCAAGAATGAATACATAAATTCATTATGTATTCATATATCATATGAATACTTAAATTCCGTCATAGAGTTGGGGTTTCCAAATTGAAAATTAAATTTATTTAATTTTTCAATTAAATTAAATCAATTTAATTAAAAAATTTAAAAAATCAATTTAAATTTAATAAATTTTTAAATTAATTTAAATTTAATTAATTTAAAATTTAAATTTCTTGATAATGCTGTAAAAGGCGAAAGTAGTCGAATAAAGAATTGTTCAGTCAGTGATTTTTAGACAAGTTTTTTTCATTATTACCTCTCATTTAAATATGAACTATCATTAAGTAGATTCATCGTCCATTGAATTTATTATGAAAAACTATTTAAGATCAATTATGATCCAGCAAAGACAAGGTGTTTTAGCAATAGATTCCATTTGAAATGAAATTGTAGACATTTTGGACGAAAGAAAGTTGATAGACGATTTAGCAAATTTAAAGGCAAGAAGAGTACATTTTTTCTAGATAAATAGAAATAGAAAACGTTCAAAATTTTTCACTTCAGTAAACAAAAAAAAACGACTTAATTAAATTAAATATTTGAAATGAATGTTTTATCTTCGTTTAGTGGTTTTTTCCCACCTTAATGAAAAAAGTACAAGAAATAATTATCCCTTTTTTAGCAAAACTCTTATAGTTGGGTGGTATATTCGGTATCGCACGCGGGCGACGAAACAGCTAGCGGCAGGCCTGATTGAGGATTATAATTAACAAAAAAATAGGAGTTGTAGAGGGGTAAAAATTCAAGAATAATATGAAATATCTTATTCTGGAATAAGTCTAAATATTCAACCTAAATATTTATTCTATTAATAAGTCATGACAAAAAAAAACTCTTTCTGAAGTTTTTATTTTTCATAAACAATAACTTTTGTCCAAAAAATAAAGATAATATTTTAGGGGTGTTGAGTTAGGTTGTTGAGGGATCACCCTCAATATTCAGGAGGGTGGAAAATAGATATTGTCCGTTTGGCAGAATTAACCAATATGCACACAAAATTTCACAAAAATCGGTTAAGTAATTTCGGAGGAGTTTAATCACAAACACCGTGACACGAGAATTTTATATATTAGATATAATATTTATCTCTTGGCGAAACTTTAAATTAAAACAATAAATTAAAATTAACACACTTGGTTTTAGTTTCACTAAATATATGAAAACTCAACGTATGTATCGGGTGGTTAACCCATTATCAAGACTATACAATGTTATTCAAAGAAAAATTGTATACTCTTGATAATGGTGAAACCGAGCGAACCGTTTTTTTTGATATATTAATGATGATTGATGAGACCGATACTTGAAGAAAATTAATATCTATAAGGAAACAATATCTAAGAATTTTCTCATAATTTCAAAACAAATACGCATGACGACATTTCGAAGTACTACTTCTTTATCTAATGCTGGATTAATACTAGTATTACTTTATTAATTGATTAATCATAATTAATAACAAATAATAACTAATTAATTATAAAAGTATTAATAGGAGTATTAATCCAGCATTTGATGAAGAAGTACTTAATACTTCGAAACGTCCTCATGCGTATTTGTATCAAAATTATGAGAAAATTCTAAATATTGTTTCATTATATATTTATTTACCTAAAACTAATTGATAAAATTTTAAAGTTACACCATCATTAATATGCACCAACAAATCAAATTAAAATAATTACAATTTCATGAATTTGGAACTGTATAATGAAACAATTATTTAGAATTTTCTCATAATTTAATAGAAACACGTATAAGGCGTTTCGAAGTACTACTTAATAACAATGTTTGTCATTTAGCATTTAGTATAGAAGTAGTACTTCGAAACGCGTTATGCGTATTTTCATTAAATTATGAGAAAATTTTAAATATTGTTTCATTATAGATATTGATTTTCTCCAAGTATCGGCCATCATTTTGAAATGTGTCCAAAGTTTGGTTACATGGTCCTTATTTTCAGTATAGGAATATCGGTCCTAGGACTGAACCCTGTGGAGGTGTTCAACATCCATTAAGTCGCTGTATTACTATTCTATTTTCACACACTGCTTAAGTCTTCTAATATAGCTCTCAACTAGATTGAAGGCCGCTCCTCTGAAACCACACATTTCCAATTTTTCCAAAAGCAATGAGAGACACACCGAGTCCAAGGCTTTCGCCAAATCTATAAGACCACAGACAAGAGTGTGACTCTTCAAGAGCATCATAAACCATTTTCGTAACTGTTACCAGTGCATCCGTAGATTTACCACTTCTGAAACCAAAGTGTTTTTCAGATAGCCATTTGATATGGCCGAAATAGGAAATGATCCTGCTTTTTATGATCGTCCCAAAAATTTTTGCCATATTCGAAATAAGCGTTATAGGACAATAGTTAATGATTTCTGTTTTATCCCTATTATCATATAGTGATTTTATCACACCAACTTTGAAGACATCTGGGAATATGACAAGTGACAAACTCTTATTAAACAAGCATACTAATGGAGATGTTATTTCCATTTAAATATTACGAGCAAGGAGATAACACGAGCAGTGAGATGACCATAAATTTAGAAACCACGAAAACAGAATCAAAACGTTCTGGGAACGTGAGAAAAAAGTAAAAGGGTAGAAATTCATAGAGCAGAGTTAATTATCTCCTATTAGATCAGCTTCAAAATTTGGAAAAAAACCAGACTGTATATTGCTGAAAACAAAAGATCGAAATCGTTAGGAAAGGGGACACATAGATCATATGATGTCTCCTGTTGAATAATGTGTAGTTAAATCAACAATTTACTCAAATGATAATTCGCTGCAGCTGCATCTGCACTCCGAAGAACTCTTCTATTGATCTAGAACCCCAGAGCAGCGACTGGAGGTTGCCGTAATATTTTTGATTCCCGAATGGTACAGAAATACGACTCTCAGAACAATAAATAGAGCATTTTTCGAAAAAGTTAATTTTGAACTATGATTTATTGATGAAACATGTGAATCATTTATAATAAAATGAACTAAAGCCTCGTGTTGTAGAATGAGCAAGATATTTCATTAGGCCTCGATTTTAGTCTCTATTGTTTTGATTACCTCTCGTTTAATTAACCTGCAACAACGAATAGCGTTCGAAAATTGACGGATACTACTTATTCTTTTTCAATTGAAAATTATCTAACGACAATTTTACATCTTGTGATATTATAGTGAATAGATGAGATGAATCCGAATTTCATTTTCATTTCGCATTTCATTACATTCGAGCAGATTATACTTTCACAAAAAATCTGAAAAACTAGTGGTCTGGAATATTAAAATGACATTACACTTTTTTCATTGACATAAAAAATTATGACTTATCAGAAGTTTTTCAAATCATAAAATCATGGAAATTTTGTTTACTTTATGTAACATCATTGTTTTTGTGATTGCAGGAGGGCCAAAAGTGGATTACTGCTTCGTTCAATGTACTAATAGTTACGCAAATGTTCACTTAGTATGCCAAAGGTTACACAGCTGCCCTAAACCAAAACAATGTGTGGAATATCAAGCAAAGAAAAGTTGGAGGCAACATATGCTGAATCTTCTAAATGATGTTCGAAATGCAGCAGCAAACGGATCTACAAAATTAGGATTTGGAAACACGGGCGCAAAAAATATGCACGCGTTAACATACGATATGGAACTAGAGTATATCGGTACATGTTATCTCAACCAGTGTGGCCCTTCTAGGCTTGGATGTCTAGACAGTGTGAGGTGAGGCATTTATTAAAAATTATCGTTACCTAAATGAAACAATAATGGTAAAATTATTTCAGTCATATTATAGATATCAGTTTTTTTTTTCGAAAAATTGGGTTTTGATTCAACTTTTTGGATACAATTATGTAATTAATATGTCTGCTTCACTGTCATCTTAGTATATAGTAGCACACAAGTCTCTGCGGTTAGTTTGAATGCAGTAGTTGGTGAAGCAGATATAATTGATTTGATTGCTGCAATAGCTAGAAATGTTTATGCATTACCAATATAGTAGGTAATGTTCTAGACTACAAGCCGATGACCGTTCGGAACCAGCGTTCATAAGTATTGGATTTGTTCTTTTGATAGGTAGTTAAAAGCGTTTGTCAAAATGAATGCACCAGGTCCGGATTTCAAGTTTCCCGTAAACAATTGTATTTTATAAACTACAAATTTGTGTCGCAACGATTTAAGAGCATTTTCTCCAAATATGACTTACAGTAGGATTTTTTCATGCCGGATGGATGTTTTCCAAAAACGATGTAGAAGCCAAATGACCGCTATTATTATTACTAGAAGAAACAACAAGAAGAATCCTGATTAACATTTGTGTATTTCTCTTATACTCACTACAATGCCTTCCTATGATTCCTATTTTCTAGCGATATTCTCTGATGAAGCAAAATTGACACACATGTGCTATTATAGCTTTGGAGATTAATTCGACTGGAATTTAGGGGAATTAGTAACCAAATGTCATTTCCAACACAATTTTCAAATCTGTATTTGGTGTGTTTTTATTGAAATGAAATTTTGAGTCCTCTCGAATTACCTCTTTATTGAAAAGGTTAATAAATGACACGGAGGTGTGCTTTTTATTTGGTGAATGTGAAAAGTATTGTCGATGTTTTCATTAATAACAATAAACTGTATCCTAATGATTTGAAATGGGTTTTACCAATACACTTGAAATTAACAAGACGGTCTCAACTGGAAAATTTGCTTCCTCGTTATATCAAATGTCAGAATAAAAGCCGATTGACCAAATTAAACCTTCAAAGAGGAAGTCATCCATAGAAGAATGCAAACTCCTTTCAACCTGTGCAATATTCATATGGAACATCTGATGTTATCTGTTGCAATTTTTTTAAGCACCTAAAGATAAGTGTAGTATATTTTATATTTTATTACTGAAGTTGCTCAAATTTTGAAGTGATTGCTGCCGTATAGTTTACATATATTTAAAAAAACACTTAATTTGCTCCAACTTCATATTTCCAAGGTAATAAATTTTTGTAGGTGTAATATAACTGTAATATAGCTCAATTCAAGAATCGGAAACTCGGCATTCGAATACTTATTGAAATCGAATCCGAGAACTTAGTTCTGAAAATATACACAGTCATGTAAAGGAGAAGTCTATTAGTTTTAGTACACTGATGCTAACGATGTTTACATAAAATCTTTTTAAAATGAGTTTTAATATTATTTATATAATTATAATAAATTATAATATTCATTTATTATAAATTACATAATAGATGATTGATGAGGCCAATACTTGGAGAAAATTAATATCCATAATGAAACAATATTTAGAATTTTCTCATAATTTAATACAAATACGCATGACGACATTTCGAAGTACTACTTCTTTATCAAATGCTGAATTAATACTGATGCTAATTGTTCTTTTCTAGTCTATAAGTCTATTAGTTTTAGTATACTGGGGCTGATTATGTTTACATAAAATATTTTTAAAATCAATTTTAATATTATTTATATAATTATAATAAATTTTAATATTTATATATTATAAATTATATAAAAGACGATTGACGAGGCTGATTCTTGGAGAAAATTGATATCCATAATGAAATAATATTTAGAATTTTCTCATAATTTGATACAAATACGCATGACGACGTTTCGAAGTACTACTTCTTTATCAAATGCTGAATTAATACTGATGCTAATTGTTCTTTTCTAGTCTATAAGTCTATTAGTTTTAGTATACTGGGGCTGCTTATGTTTACATAAAATATTTTTAAAATCAATTTTAATATTATTTATATAATTATAATAAATTTTAATATTTATATATTATAAATTATATAAAAGACGATTGACGAGGCTGATTCTTGGAGAAAATTGATATCCATAATGAAATAATATTTAGAATTTTCTCATAATTTAATACAAATACGCATGACGACATTTCGAAGTACTACTTCTTTATCAAATGCTGAATTAATACTGATGCTAATTGTTCTTTTCTAGTCTATAAGTCTATTAGTTTTAGTATACTGGGGCTGCTTATGTTTACATAAAATATTTTTAAAATCAATTTTAATATTATTTATATAATTATAATAAATTTTAATATTTATATATTATAAATTATATAAAAGACGATTGACGAGGCTGATTCTTGGAGAAAATTGATATCCATAATGAAATAATATTTAGAATTTTCTCATAATTTGATACAAATACGCATGACGACGTTTCGAAGTACTACTTCTTTATCAAATGCTGAATTAATACTGATACTAATGTTCTTAGAAATGTTAGTTGTATATTATTTGTATCTTTTCCTACATTTAGTTGGTTTACCTGACTTAAGAAATTGATTTTCTGTTTTCATTTCCAAATATACGATTCTCTTTTTATTGAATATCAGTTGTATTCTATGGTCCTCATTCCAAGTTAGTTATAGAACATACCTGGTATGTTCTGTGAAAATAGCTATAAGTATTGAGTTTGTAAAATTACACCTTGTATTAATTCAGCATTTAATAAAGCAGTAGTACTTGGAAAAGTTGTCAGTATTATTTATATGTTGCTCTCAGAATAACAACTGGTGAACGAGGCAATATTGATGAAGAGGCCCAAATTCTATTGGGAATTGGAGATCGATTACAACTTTCACACAAAGTCTTGGTAGCAGATATAGCAGCTAATTTCATTTTGGGAATGTATTTGATACGAAAATATGATTCGGTGTATGAGAGTTATACAGGAATTCTAATGATAGGAAATGAAGGATTCATTCAAGATACTCGTAAGAAATATGTAAGCTTGAGAATTATTCAAACTGTTGAAATACCTGCATGTTCAGAGCAAATTATTCAGTATAGACCTGAAAACGAGTGTTGGTGGTGTGTTGGACTGGTTGAACCCAAGTCAGACTGCACAGCATTTTTAACAGCATGGACATTAATTCAAACAAATCAAGACATTTCAGTAAGAGTAGTAAATATCAGTTCTGAGCTCGTTTTGAAGAGCCGTCTATTTCACTAACAAACAAGAAAAACCCCATCAACTTCTCGAAGTTAGAAGCTGATTTAACTACTCATTGAATTCATTCAAGAAATGCTTACCTTATTCGACAACCTCCTCGCAGAATTCCTTCAACCAAACAAACGGAGGTAGCTGAGCTTATAGAAAACATAAAGCAGAATAAAATTATTGAGGAATCATCAATTCCATGGTCTGCACCTGTAGTTTTAGTTAAAAAAAAAAGATGGTACAATAAAATTTTGTGTAGATTTTTGCAGACTTAGTGATGTTACCAAAAAGGGCAGCTACCGATTACCCAGAATACGTTGTCAGGATCTCAATGTTTTTTCACCCTAGATCTTAAAAGTGGCTATTGCCAAGTGAAAATACACTCAGACGATAAAGAGAAAACTGCCTTCTCAGACTGGTAGTGTGTGTATTTTATGAGTTTAATATGATGCCTTTAAAAGAACATAAATTATATTAATTATATTTATTATAATTACGTATTGTGTACACTTTAACAGTATTGAATATCTTCTTGGGTTGGCAATACAGTGCTTTGAATGAAACTATGATTCAATATGCCGGTTTATTGTTGACATTTTTCCTAGAAAAGTTTAAAATTTTTTTCTAGAGAAAACTATTGACATTCATACATTTTTGCATAAGGATTTGCCTTTTTCATAGCAAAATTGTGAGAAACACACATTTTTTGGAATTTTATTTCTGGCACAGACCAATTTAATCTGGAGGTCTTGAGGATTCATGTTGGAATATTGCGTGCTTCTCATATTCAATTTCTTGTATGTTTGCATATCTTTCTTCACATTCATATTGCCTCACTATAATTTGTATTAAAATTTTTGAGATAAAGATTTTTCGTCTAAATTAAGCTTGGCGTTTTACTAGTCCGTCAAAGTTGCACTTCAATATTTCTATAAACTGCAAGGTCAGACATCTTAGATAATTTCATTAATCTCAGTTGAATTCATGATTAAATATTTCAATACTGCGGTAGTTCTGACGTTATTCTGTGCTAATTAATTATAAGCGAAAGACTCGACGCGTTACGGTTTCTACCGGCTCTCTCTAAAATTCACATTTTCAAATTAAATTATTATTTGCAGTCCATTTGGAACTATCGACTGGCTGTGATAAGCTATTAAAATCTTATGATCTTTGCTCAAAAGTATTATAAAACTGCATATTACTTTATATTTTCATTCATTACACCTATATATTTTTTTTCATTTAACCGAAAGAAGTCCTAGAAAAAAGTATCTACTGTGCTCGATTTTTTGTTGTAACCATACGCAACTTGCAAACCTCGTCCAACGAAAAATTGTGTTAACACTGCTTCACAGGTCGCGCAAGAAGTATAGTTTTCGAAGAAAATGGAGGAATCAGAATACTCTGAAATCTAAGGAATTGTCAGATATTCATTATCTTCCTGTAAACCTCATTATCTCCACGTTACGGTTTTCAGCTACCGTAACGTTGCTGGATATGCGTCTAGATGACGGCACCAGTTCGACAGGGACTGCAGTCGCAAATTTCGCAGCCAGAAACATCTAAGACAAAGTTTCGAAGCAAAAATTACTGCCGAAACAAAAACAAATCGGAAATTATTTGTTTTGATTGACAAAAACTGGGTCATTATATATCGAAATGCCTTCAATCAAATCAGAGCAAAGGGCACTGACAAGAGCAATAAAAAAATAAAAATTGCTTTCTACGTTTTTTTCTTAGTTGTAATTTCAAAAATAATAATTGAATTCACGAGTGAGTGTAAATTTAACGTGTGAGCAAGATTGGCCATTAAAACAGAGGGAACCTTCCATAAAAAACAATTATTATGTTTGCAAATAATAGCAGAATGATAGTGCAATCAAGTGGCGAGGTCGATAAACTTACACAAATTGATGATGAGAACTTTGGAGTGGAAATGAAAAATGCTCAGTATTTTCTGAATTTCTGAGCTAAAAATTGGTTGTCAGTAAGTGAGCCCTTAGAAAATGGAAATTCTGTTGAGTTTGATGATTGAAGTTGTGAGATATACAACTCAGACAAAGTTTTAGTAGCAAAATCTTTTTGAGTAATGTCGTTTATATAATAGACACTACCGATAAGTGCTTACTTTATGGAAAAACGACAGTTCCTGGTGAAATATGGCACAGAAATTCAGGTCATACAAATTCCAGTTATTCAAATAAAATGCACGATGGTCTAGTAAATTCAATTACCGATGATGGCCAAGTAAATATCAACATGCATCATTGTGAAGTTTGTTGTGAAGGAAAGCAAGCTCGGAAACCCTTCACGCATGATATAAAAAAATGGCATCAAGTTGAGTTCCAAACACGCCCCAGAACGATTGTGAAAAAAAGAATTGAGCAAGTTCATTGAAACTAATCTTCAAAAAATTTTTTTCATAAATGTTTGATGATAAAAATTTGAATTATGGAACCCCTACAATATAGGCTCTGAAGAACGTCTTTGTGACATTAATTTTTCTATACTAATTACGTTATCAACGCAGTTTAATGAAGTCCCTTGAAAAGCTCAAAATGACGTCTTGAGGTTCTGACATTTCGACGTCACTGCATGGTCAGTGAGACTTCTCGGTCGACGTCTCGTCCAACATATTGAAACCAGTAGACGTAATATTGCCGTCAATTTGCTACCTGGATTCACTATGAGTGAACATTTTTCTTCAAAATATTGAATGGTATTGGCTTTTACTTGATGTTAATCCATTTAAATCGAATATGAAATAAAATTCAAGCACTTGAAATTTTTATGTACACTTTTATTGAATACACAGCATGACGTGTTTCGTCGTTATAAACAATTTCTTCAGACGCTAATAATAATTAGTTCTTTATTCTCAACAGGTATAACACCGAATTACATGAAATAATTACAATATTGAATACATAACTAAATAATAACTGAATAATTAGAAGAAAGGTTTAACTAAATAATTGAAAAAAAGATTTAACAAAGAGCTCAATCTAATCTACAAAAAATAGTAACTTATAACTACATTATAGCATTCAATGGAATATTACAAATAACTCAATCTGAATCAATTCATTTCATTAAATTTTCGTTGTTCACATAAGGGACCATCCATAAAGTACGTCACACGAATTTCATGATTTTTGAGCCCCCCCTTCGTCCTTGTCACAGGTGGTCACATTCCTGAGACCCCCTCCAGCATTATCAAGAATGCTGTAAAAGGCGAAACTAGTCGAATAAAGAATTGTTCAGTCAGTGATTTTTAGACAAGTTTTTATTATTACCTCTCATTTAAATATGAACTATCACAGAGTAGATTCATCGTCCATTGAATTTATGAATAAGCTTATGTTTTTCCGCGACCATGAAATCATGATCCGGTAATTTTACACGATAATCAAGGTACATTAATATTGGTGCTTGAGCGTTTGCTGCTGTAATACCTAATGGCACGCGTGCTTTGTCATTCTCTGTATCGGCTCATCTTTGCAGAAGTCTCAAGTATAATCCTGATCGACTGATAGTATATCTCTTACAAAGTTCGGCTTGTAAGTCGTCCAATGTTTTACAGTACCTTATAGTTTCAGTGCGATGTCGATTATCAGCTGCGACACCAAAAACAGCAAGGTCCTTTATGACTTCAAGTAAACCGGATTGATATTGTCACTACTTTTCACAATTTTCCATATGTTATTAACTTCTTCCTGTATATGCTGTGCTTTTTTATCATCGTAAGTTGCACTGTAAGTTTCGTATAGTCTACGGCAAAGATTACCTAAATCTATCTTTTTGTTCATTTTGAACTTGTTTTATTAAATATCTTTATATCCACAAAATAGCTCAACTAAAAAAACGACGTACACTCAGCGAAAGTTAATTGTCGAATGAAATAGAAACAATAAAATCACGCGAGGTGCGCTGCGTTTGGCGGCATTAGTCGAAGGGCTCGTAGGCAATCGGCGCGTGTTACTAGAACGGATATGAACACGTCAACAAAACAATTTAAACCATATTGTCATAATGATAGATATTTTTCAGTCCAATTAATATTTCAAAGTACGGGATTCAATATCTCTAGATATATTAGATTCTGAAATGTGATGTCACAAAACTCAGGACTCCTCCCACCCCTTGTCACACTTTGTCGACCCTCTGCCCCCACATTTACGTGTGACGTACTTTATGGATGACCCCTAACTCCTGATAATAAATTCTATGGAGTCAAAGTATGCTAATAGAATACTGACTAAAAAGATATTTGACAAAACAGGTATAATTAAGAAGGGATCTTAAGAAATGTATGACTATGGTTTTATCCAAGATATTTCATTCTAAATTATAATTTTATCACCTGAGAATGTTTGAGGAGGAATTATATGTGAAGCTGTATTTATGTTTATGGATTATAGTGCCGATATTTCTGCTTGTTTCACCTATATACATATACCGGGACAAGTGTCACAAAGCAATTGGTAAACACCAGATTTATCTTCTATTATATCATCAATTTAACACATATACAATTCACGCACGATGAACAAAATTTATCATCGAAAGGATTCAAATATAATATAAGCACCCCCGTGTCGCAGAAGTGTCTGGAACAAATCGGCATCGATGCAGAAAAATTGTGAAAGAACATATCGATCAGAATATTAAATATCAAACGGCGCAGTTAATCAAATATCAATTTAACAAAAATGAGAATTTGTCGAACGTTGAGACTAAATTAATTAAATCAATCAGAATGAAATCTCATAAACACTCTCGAAACTAGTAAATTAATCAAAATTTTCCTATTCGGTCAGTACGTAGTTTCACGTCAGACCGCTCCACTAAAATGCCAAAGATTTCTCATAGATATAAAATTACAATAAAATTCTATTGTAATTTCAAACCAAACTTCAAAACCTTCTAACTTGAACCTGTTTTGTCAAATTCGTTGTTAGTGATTCTTTTATTAGCGTCTGAAGAAGTCGTTTATAACGAAACGTGATATGGTATGTATTCAATAAAAGTGTAAATCAAAAGTTTAACTGATTGAATTTTATCTTATATATAATTTTTCTTCAATTTGACAGCTTTAATGTGTCTAGATTTTGCGAGGTTTATAAAAAAAAAAAAGAAAATGATCGTACTGTGTACTGTTAATAAAGAATTCGGTTTCAATTCGAATAAAATTAAGTAGTTTTTTGATTTTTACTATAATTCAATTGAATATAACAATATAGTTTCGCCAACACAGTGGCTTCATAAGATGTAGATGATAAACTGTTTATCTACTCAGTAGTAAACAGTGGCACAGTTGCCACTGTTTTGGCGAAACAATATTATTATATTTAACTAAATTCTAGTGAAAATCAAAAAATTACTTAGTTTCATATAAACTATGTATTTAGATTTTCATCAAGTATCGGCCCAATCGATTAATAATTAATATTTTATCAAGTTATGTTGCTTCGATTGTTTTGTTCACTTTATATATGTTTATGTGAGCAATGTCAAATTATAGGCAATGGAATTCCGACAACTACTTGGAAAATAACATAGGAACACCCAAAATCAAAGTAATGTTAAATGACACCCATCTAAAAAAGAGATAAAGACAAAAAAGGATAAACATAAGCTCACATTGTTTTCTTTGATTTCGGTATTTTTCGCAGGAGTGATTTATAATGGTGTGTATAAATTAGAATTTGACAATGAACTTTGGTATAAAATCATCAACGCCTCGAATGACCATAGCTACTCTTCTACTTGTAATTTCACTCTCTGAATGTAATTTCTACAAATTACATGGATAATTACATTTTGGATCACCCAAAATTAATGTAATATTGAATGACACCTTCCTATAATAGAGATATTTAGAGAAAAAATATAATATTTCAACTAATTGCATTGTTATCTTATGATTTCTAGATTTCCTGCATACACGATGTCCGCCGGCACTCGTGGTTTAGAATTTGACAATAATCTTTGGAATTCACTCATCTGGAACTCTGGGACTCTAAAATACTCTTTTCGTAAAAAAAATAATGCTGTTCTTTATGAAAATAAAAATTACGTTTGGAATACATTGTATTTTTGGGAAGCCCAATACGTGGGATGTGCGGCCGCAAAAAAGAAAGGAATAACCTGGATTTTATGTCTCTTCGGTCCTATGCACTATAAAGTAGGTGGGGAAGTATTCAAAGTGGCGAAACATTCAGGAGAAATTGCTTCCCAGTGTGAGGATGGCAGAAATAAAAAATATCCTGCCCTGTGCGGAAAGATAGGTGATGTTCCCGCAGGAGAAATGTGGACACATCTCAAAATAACGGCTAGTTCATCAAATAATGTTTGTAAGATTAATATGATACTTATTATATGTTCCGTATTATTTACAAAATTTGCAAATAAATAGTTTCGAAATGAATAGATTCTAAATAAAGGATTATCTGAGTTGAAATTGAACTTATTCTACTACAAGTACTTTACATATATATTATAAAGAGTATGGATTTTTCAATTGCCTTCTCATATGGCAGTTAATGAGTTCCAATGTCTCATTAGTATTCAGTTTGAAAATAAATGTAGTCTCATAAGTTAGCCTTATAAACTCAGTGATCATCGTGTTTTTCGGTTTTCCCTGAAAGTTCAACTCTGGAGCATTCAGTTCTATAGTGAATTATTCTGAGCGATTTTATTGTGTGCCCACTGAATGAAAAATCTGGTATTAGGACGATTTTATCCTGTTCTTCTGTCATTTAGCACCAGTCTCAATTTTACTCAATCATGTAATTTTGATTATATTTAATACATAACACTCCGCTCGGTTTCACAAAAATTTCTTGAATCATTGCTTGACAATTGCTTCGCGGTTTTACCCTATTTTCGAAAGCTAGATTCAAAATGGCTCAACGTCCCGAAATAACTGTCAAGGAATAATTTGAATAGAATTTTTGTGAAACCAAGCCAAGTGTTATTTATTCAATATATTTAATAATATTTCACTAAGAGATCCGCCAACATTCATTTAACATTTAATATTTTAAGGAATTCTGTCATGGAATCTGTCATGGAATTTTTCTTGGAAATACACGAATCTTGTGCGATTGAATATTATTTTCAGTATTTACTTCAGTGGCTTAAGGTATGTCCATGCGGTAGATCATTGTATTCTGAATAAATAATTAGATGATTATCTGATTTCAAGGCTTTCGTGGTTTTCACAATTCCTTACTTCCAGGCTAGATAGTTTTCAACTTCCTCACTTCTGTGAAGCCCGTGACGGCATATCAGGTGATTTTGATTACGACCAAAAATATTCAAACAGTTTTTGCTGTTTAAATCAGCAACGATTTGTGTAATTCGTTACAGAAAAATTCATGCATTCCTACTTATCTGATCGACAGGAAACTTTTTGGGATTATAATAGGGAATTTGAAACTATCTTGACGAGAAAAAAACAAATATATAATTTTTTTCATTATTTTCATTTGGATGTGATTATTCCTGATTTTGAATAACCCGATTCCAAGCCTTACGACGTTTACACTCCCTCACAGGATATCTGTTACTAAACCCAGATAATGATTGATTTTTTAAGCGTAGTTTTTTTCTGAATGTAATAAAGCATTCAATTTGCTTCACATATTCAAAACTCTTATTGAAATTGATAACTTAGATGTCAAATCGCATGATCTTGACCATTGAAGTTCAACTCGGCCAATTTGGACGAAAAAAAATTTCGTATTATGGCTCGATATCGTTCGCAGTTGACGGTAAAGTTTCTTCCACGGTGGTCTTTGAAGAAAGTTGACCGATCATGCCACCAGCTCATAAACCACACGAAATTGTCGTTTTTTCGGGGTGCATCGAATTCTTGTATGGTATGTGGCTGTTCACCACTCCAGATGGGACAGTTTTGTTTATTTACATATCCGTTAAGCCAGAAATGAGCCTCATCGCTGAACACAATTTTTCGATAAAACAGCGGATTTTCATTGAGCTGTTCTAAGTCCCATTCAGCAAAAATTAGACGTTGTGGTTGGTCATTCGGCTTCAATTCTTGCAGAAGATGAATTTTATTGGCTCTCAAAACCAAATCAACACGTAAAATTTTCCATGTGGTGAAGTAACACATGCCCAAGTACTGAGGACGGCGACGAACTGACATTTCGCGATCCTCATTAATACTGAACGCTAAGGCTGCAATATTCTCTTCAGTACGCACTGTACGCATGAGAGACAATGGTTTAATCTCCAGCAAAGTAAATTTTGTGCGAAATTTGGTGATAACAGCACGAATTGTTGATTCACCAGGTCGAGTATGACGACCATAATATGGTCGTAAAAAACGATACACATTTTTCACAGAGCACGAATTTTGATGGTAAATTCCAACAATTTGCAATCGTTGCTCGTTTTAAGTCTTTTCATGATGAAATGGCAGAATATACTGAAAACTTTTCACTTCGACAGATGACGTTTGATGCCATTACCAACCAGTGTCGGCAACCTGAAAAACGTAATTAATGAAAACACTCTTTATTTTATGTCATGCGAACTGAGCTCTAAGCGAACCTTTCCAGGCAGCGGTTTCTCTGGCGGCAATGTTCACGGTGGTCTTCATGGCTTCAATTTGAGTTATGTACAAAAAATCCTACGGACATCAACACCAACTTTTCATGAAGATGTTCGCCTAGCATCAGTTCTGTGATGTTTAACAGGAGATTTTTTGGGATGGCACCAGTGGATTCCAAGTTGGTTGAAACAGATTGAACACTCGTGCTTCAAGTTTACGATATTAAGTAATTTTATCGCCATTCTTCTATATTGAGTTGTTTGAATTATGAATGGCCACCTCGATAAAAGGAGTTTACCTGGCTCATTTGTCAACCAGTACAAATTCACACCTATTAAGCTGAACTGCATCAGCAGACAAGATAATGCAATCCTAGTGTAAATATGTTATTCTCCAAAATCGATTAGGTAATGTAACTATCCTTAGGCACCTTCTTCTGTAGAAGGGTTTTCCTCTCCAACTATTTTGCTTGTTGATTTTACCGAAACCTGTTAGCTGGTCTTCCCTCAGTTTCAGAGGGATGGAGTCATCAATTTAGTGAATCACCCTACGCAGCTATGAGTCAGCAGCCTTTCTGTTGTAATAGTCACCGAGATTCAATATTTACTAGTCCAAAAATTTAACGATATTTGCGCTTAATATGATATCCTTAATCGCCCCCACGGCTTGGTAGAGCAGTCCTTACAACAGCACTTTTTGGGTGGTGATTACCAAATATTGTTTCTTTCTGGTTCCGATCTTTGGCTGCAAGTTTACAACATCAGTTCTGCTCCGCTTTACCTATGCGAATGAGTAAACAAGAACAAGACGAAAGAGCTGAATTCCTTGACGAGACGTTCGCTTTCCATTTCAATTTTAAGCACCTGTCACTCACTTCTTGAATTGAGAGGAGATTTCGTCTTTTATCAAACGATGATCGAGTCTTTGAGGGTGTTTAATTATCAAGTATTTGCTTGTAGTATGTCCCTATTGCATTGACTGGATGTGATTTCCATCTGGAATTTCAAGATTTCGCCTTTTTTGACAACCAAGCTGCGACATTTAGCCATGCCAAATTAGTATTTTTAGATCAGTCGAGAATTACCCTACTCTATCTAGCATTTGATACAATTATTGTTTGGTGCTGATATTCACATTCAAGTTGCTCATGTAGAGTAAATGATTGACTTAGATTGATGACTTCCATGTTATAATATTTGATTAAAAATCAGATGTTGGAAGTGTTCAAGCTGCGCATTAAGGGATTGATTGCCAAGCATAACCAAAGAGGAAAGAACGAGTGACCCTGAAATATGTCCCTCTTTAGTGCTATGGCATCTGTCGATATATTACGCTTTACTCTATTTAGGTGTATTGCAGTCTTCGACGTAGTCATAGCATGCTCTAGGAAGTCAGTTACGAAGGGTTCAATTTCATATATTTTCATCACGTGAATCAACTAATCGTGATCAACGTAATCAAATATTTTTCAAAATTCATAGAATTTTCGCATATCTGTTAGTGGAACATTGTCCAATATATTTAACAGACTTCTCTTTCGTACAATTCCGAAATTAAATTTGATAAATCACAATGTTGAAATTTCGGAAAATAATGTTTAATATGATTGTAAAATATTCGAATATATAATTCAAGAATAAAAAGATCAATAAAAAGTTTCAAGAAGATATAAAGAGAATATAATAATTTCAAATATTAAATAAGTGTTAGCTATCTTTTATTTTTTCCGATTAATATTTCTGATGTAGGTATGAAAATAATGAATGAATTATGAAAACGAATTAATGAATAAATAATGAGAGTTGAAAATTGATGAAAAAAAAAGAGAATTTTCAACAAGAAATAATTCTTCTGTTAAGTGCCATGAGGTACCAAAAATATCACTCATAGTATTATGAAAACAATAACAAATTGAAAAACAGAAAATTCTGAATAAAATCCCTTGAAATGGATTCACTAGCAGATATTAGGAACTAATTAACATTAGTAGATATAAGTAGGAATTAGCTCATTCCAGATTAGTAGATTTTAGAATTAGTTGTAGATATAAGGAATTATTGAATATTAGCAGATATTAGTAGGAATTCGTCTACATCAGATCAATAGAATTTAGAAATAAGTACTAGATGATAGGAATTATTGAATATTAGTAGATATTAGTGAGGATCAGCATACTCCAGATTAGTATATTTTAGAAATTAGTAGTAGATATTAGGAATTAATAAATATAAGTAGATATTAGTGGGAATTAGCCTACTCAAGAAAAATTGTTTCTAGAAATTAGTAGTAGATATTAGAAATAAATAAATATTACTAGATATTTGTAAGAATTGATAATTATTACTAGATATAAGTAGGAATTAGCATACTCCAAATCAGTGAATTTTGGAAATTAGTAGAAGATGTTAGGAATTAATAAATATTATTACATATAAGTGAGAATTATGAAAATTAGTAAATATTAGTAGGAATTAGCCTAAATGAGAGGTAATAATGAAAATTTGTCCGAAATTCACTGACTGAACAATTATTTATTCGACTAGTTTCGCCTTTTACAGCATTATCAAGAATGTCGAATGTTGAGAGTCGAATAAATAATTGTTCAATCTGTGAGTTTTAGACCAGTGTTTATTATTACATCTCATTTGAATATGAACTATCACAGAGTAGATTCATCGTTTATTGAATTTATGGAATTAGCCTACTCCAGTTTAGTAGATTTCGGAATTAAGTAGAAGGTATTAGGAGTTAATAATTATTTTCAGATATTAGTAGGCAATAATAAATATTAGTAGATATAAGTAGGAAATAGCCTACACTAGATTAGTCCAATTAATAAACTAGTAGTAGATATTGGGAATTAATAAATATTATTCGATATAAGTGAAAATCAATAAATATTAATAAGATATTAGTAGAAATTATTCATATTCATATTCAAGTGAATAGCGTGAGTTGCAACAAGTGTTATATGTTGCTTCTGTAACTTTGTGTATAGTGAGCGAATTAATGGACTGAATTTTGTAATTTTTGCTGTGATTGATCGGAAAATATCGGACATTTCTCATATACTGTTGATTTTTTTCTGCATTAAATTTTCAAGTGGTAAAATGCCCAAAATATGCAATTTATGTCAGTACTCATCGTATTTAAAGAGGAACAATTCAGTAACATGTGATTTTTGCAGAAAAGGTTATCATCAGAGGTGCGTCAATATCGATAAAAATAAACTAGATATTCTGAAGTCAACACCTGGTGCAGGGTTGAAGTGTTCTTCATGTATTGCTAAACCGGCAGATGTTATTCGCCCAGATCAATTATATTATCAATGATTCAAAAGAAGTTATCACAAATTTGCGGAAGCACATTGATATTCTGAGGAACCGTGCAACAAGTGATATCGAGGATGTTATTGTTGAAGTCAATGAGAGTCGTAAAAAAGAGAATAATTTATCAATATTTTGAGTTTGAATAATTTGTATTGTATAACGGATCTTATATGAATAGTATAGTTATATAGTATGTTGCCAATGACTATTTGGTGCAGTGGAAGATTGGCATGTCAAACTCTTACATTTGTATAATGAAGTTTATGCAATAAATATCATTATTATTATTATTATTATTATTATTATTATTATTATTATTATTATTATTATTATTATTATTATTATTATTATTATTATTATTATTATTATTATTATTATTATTATTATTATTATTATTATTATTATTATTATCATTATTATTATTATTATAATTATTATTATTAACTGATTAGAATTGGAAATTAGTAGCAGATATTAGCAAATAATCAATATAAGTAGATATAACGTAATCTCAAGATTAGTAGATATTAGTAGAACTCCGGTTCAGTAGATTTTGGATAAGTGGTAGATATTAGGAATTAATAGATCTTAGTAGATATCAGTAGGAATTAGCGTACTCCAAATTAGAAGATTTCAGAAATAAATTTTTTCTAGATGAATAGAAATAGAAAACGCTCAAAATTTTTCACATCAGTAAACAAAAAAAACGACCTAATTAAATTAAATATTTGAAATAAATGTTTTATCTTCGTTTAGTTGTTTTTTTCCCCACCTTAATGAAAAAAGTACAAGAAATAATTATCCCTTTTTTAGCAAAACTCTTATAGTTGGGTGGCATATTCGGTATCGCACGCGGGCGACGAAACAGCTAGCGGCAGGCCTGATTGAAGATTATAATTAACAAAAAAAATAGGGCTTGTAGAGGGGTAAAAATTTAAGAGTAATATGAAATATCTTATTCTGGAATAAGTCTAAAATATTTAATCTGAATATTTATTCTATTAATAACTCATGACAAAGAAAAACTTTTTCTGAAGTTTTTATTCTTCATAAACAATAACTTTTGTCCAAAGAATAGAGATAACATTTTAGGGGTGGATCACCCTCAACATTCAGGGGGGTGGAAAATAGCTATTGTCCGTTTCGCAGAATTAACCAATATGCACCCAAAATTACACAAAAATCGGTTGAGTAATTTCGGAGGAGTTTATTCACAAACACCGTGACACGAGAATTTTATATATTAGATATAATATTTATCTCTTGGCGAAAAGTTAAATTAAAACAATAAATTAAAATTAACACACTTGGTTTAAGTTTCACTAAATATATGAAAACTCAACGTATGTATCGGGTGGTTAACCCATTATCAAGACTATACAATGTTACTCAAATAAAAATTGTATATTCTTGATAATGGTGAAACCGAGCGAACCGTTTCTATTTAATATATTAATGATGATTGATGAGACCGATACTTGAAGAAAATTAATATCCATAAGGAAATAATATCTAAGAATTTTCTCATAATTTCAAAACAAATACGCATGACAACCTTTCGAAGTACTACTCCTTTATCGAATGCTGGATTAATACTAGTATTACTTTATTAATTGATTAATCATAATTAATAACAAATAATAACTAATTAATTATAAAAGTATTAATAGGAGTATTAATCCAGCATTTGATGAAGAAGTACTTAATACTTCGAAACGCCCTCATGCGTATTTGTATTAAAATTATGAGAAAATTCTAAATATTGTTTCATTATATATAATATATATTTATTTACTTAAAACTAATTGATAAAATTTTAAAGTTACACCATCATAAATATGCACCAACAAATCAAATTAAAATATGACAATAACTCTAATTAAAAACTAAAGGGCAAATGCATATATCCCTATATATATTCAACAGGTTAAACAAACATGTCGGGCAATTCGACCCCTCTGAAGTTGTAACTTTTTGGAGAGATCAGTATACTTACTCTACGTGGTATATGACTCTACACTTCAATTGAAAAATTTTCTCGTTTTTACACCAGAAACATCAAGCAACCTTTTATTTTGCTGTATTTTAAAGGATCTCAACGATTTGTTAGCTAGTAAATCCTTCGGAAGAATGGATTACATCTCACATATCGAATAACTGTAGTGTCGCTGTCCAATTCGCTTTGCCACTCTATTCTTGTACGAAAGTGCATCTCTTTATCTGGTGCTATGGATATGATTAGCATGCGCAATGCCTGTTCATTATTGATGAGAAAAAATTAACGATCTCTGCAAATACAACATAATTGAATTTCAATTCCAATTTCAATGATAATTTCAAACACATTACTGTCATAGACCGCATCAGTTGCATGGACCCCGCTCCTCTTCAGCATTATTCTTAGTATCTACCTCTGAATAACACACAAACCCAGTCAGATGTGTGTTCAGCGCTAACCTCTCGCAACAATATCATAGTTCAAGTGTGACTGCACCAAAGCACATTAAACAGTTTTCATATCAATCAATTTCATGAATTTTGAAACTGTATAATGAAACAATATTTAGAATTTTCTCATATTTAATAAAAACACGTATGAGGCGTTTCGAAGTACTACTTAATTACAATGTTTGTTATTTAGCATTTAATATAGAAGTAGTACTTCGAAAGGCGTTATGCGTATTTTCATTAAATTATGAGAAAATTCTAAATATTGTTTCATTATAGATATTAATTTTCTCCAAGTATCGGCCATCATTTTGAAATGTGTACAAAGTTTGGTTACATGGTCCTTATTTTCTTTGAAACACTATTTACATGGAGATCCCAGCGGATATGTTGATGAGAACATCCAAATAACTCACTGATTTTACCAATCGGATCACTAAGTTTTCCTGAATTCTGAGGTTCTCAAAAGGAGGACGATTTACATCATAGCATGTGAAGGCTATAACTTTTGGCTCACCAAAATTCATCGTTAGTAAACTGAAACCTGTCTTTCATATTTTGTAAAATTTCTTCAGTTTTTGCCTTTAATTGCTTCCAACTTTCGGATTAAAAAAAAATTACAGTTTCGTCCGCATAACTGATTACATCACCTTGGATGTCATTGGTGTATATTATAAAGAATGTCGGTCCTAGGACTGAACCCTGTGGAGGTTCAGCACAAAGGAGGTTCAACATCCACTAAGTCGCTGTATTATTATTCTATTTTCACACACTGCTTACGATTTCTAATATAGCTCTCAACTAAATTGGAGGCCGCTCCTCTGAAACCACACATTTCCAATTTTTCCAAAAGCAATGAGAGACACACCGAGTCCAAGGCTTTCGCCAAATCTATAAGATCACAGACAAGAGTGTGACTCTTCGAGAACATCATAAACCATTTTCGTAACTGTTACCAGTGCATCCTCTGTATATTTACCACTTCTGAAACCAAAGTGTTTTTCAGATAGCCATTTGATATGGCCGAAATAGGAAATGATCCTGCTTTTTATGATCGTCTCAAAAATTTTTGCCATATTCGAAATAAGCGTTATAGGACGATAGTTAATGATTTCTGTTTTATCCCTATTATCATATAGTGATTTTATCACACCAACTTTGAAGACATCTGGGAATATTCCAAGTGACAAACTCTTCTTGAACTAGCATACTAATGGAGATGTTATTTCCATTTAAATATTACGCGCAAGGAGATAACACGAGCAGTGAGATGATCATAAAATTAGAAACCACGAAAAAGAATCAAAACGTTCTGGGAACGTGAGAAAAAAGTAAATGGGTAGAAATTCATAGAGCAGAGTTAATTATCTCCTATTAAATCAGCTTCAAAATTTGGAAAAAAACCATACTGTATATCGCTGAAAACAAAAGATCGAAATCGACGTTAGGAAAGGGGACGCATAGATCATATGCTGTCTCCTGTTAAATAATGTGTTACTGATAATAATAATGTTTTAAGTAATTAAATTAACGATTTATCCAAATGATAATTCGTTGCAGCTGCATCTGCACTCCGATGAACTCTTCTATTGATCTAGAACCCCAGAGCAGCGACTGGAGGTTGCCGTAATATTTTTGATTACCGAATGGTACAGAAATACGACTCTCAGAACAATAAATATAGCATTTTTCGAAAAAGTTAATTTTGAACTATGATTTATTAATGAAACATGTGAATCATTTATAATTAAATGAACTAAAGCTTCGTGTTGTAGAATGACCAATATATTTCATTAGGCCTCGATTTTAGTCTCTATTGTTTTGATTACCTCTCGTTTAATTAACCTGCAACAACGAATAGCGTTCGAAAATTGACGGATACTACTTATTCTTTTTCAATTGAAAATTATCTAACGACAATTTTACATCTTGTGATATTATAGTGAATAGATGAGATGAATCCGAATTTCATTTTCATTTCGCATTTCATTACATTCGAGCAGATTATACTCTCACAAAAAATCTGAAAAACTAGTGGTCTGGAATATTAAAATGACATTACACTTTTTTCATTGACATGAAAAATAATTTCTTATCAGAAGTTTTTCAAATCATAAAATCATGGAAATTTTGTTTACTTTATGTAACATCATTGTTTTTGTGATTGCAGCAGGGCCAAAAGTGGATTACTGCTTCGTTCAATGTACTAATAGTTACGCAAATGTTCACTTAGTATGCCAAAGGTTACACAGCTGCCCTAAACCAAAACAATGTGTGGAATATCAAGCTAAGAAAAGTTGGAGGCAACATATGCTGAATCTTCTAAATGATGTTCGAAATGCAGCAGCAAACGGATCTGCAAAATTAGGATTTGAAAACACGGGCGCAAAAAATATGAACGCGTTATCATACGATATGGAACTAGAGTATATCGTTACATGTTATATCAATCAGTGCAATGTCGCTTTTATGCTTGGATGTCTAGACAGTGTGAGGTGAGGCATTTATTAAAAATTATCGTAACCTAAATGAAACAATAATGGTAAACATATTTCAATCATATTATAGATATTAGTTTTTTTTTGTGAAAAGTATTGTCGATGTTTTCATTAATAACAATAAACTGTATCCTAATGATTTGAAAAGGGTTTTACCAATACACTTGAAATTTACAAGACGGTCTCAACTGGAAATTTTGCTTTCTCGTTAAATCAAATGTCAGAATAAAAGTCGATTGACCAAATAAAACCTTCAAAGAGAATGTCATCCATAGAAGAATCCATATTCCTTCAACCTGTGCAATATTCAATTGGAATATCTGATGACATCTTCTGCAATTTTTTTAAGCACCTAAAGATGAGTGTTGTTTGTATGTTTTATATTTTATTGCTGAATTTGCTTAAATTCTGATGTTTTAGCTGCCGTATAGTTTACATATATTTCAAAAAAACACTTAATTTGCTCCAAATTCATATTTCCAAGGTAATAAATTTTTGTAGGTGTAATATTACTGTAATATAGCTCAATTCAAGAATCGGATACTCGGCATTCGAATACTTATTGAAATCGAATCCGAGAACTTAGTTCTGAAAATATACACAGTCATGTAAAGGAGAAGTCTATTAGTTTTAGTACACTGATGCTAACGATGTTTACATAAAATCTTTTTAAAATGAGTTTTAATATTATTTATATAATTATAATGAATTATAATATTTATTTATTATAAATTACATAATAGATGATTGATCAGGCCGATACTTGGAGAAAATTGATATTCATAATGAAACAATATTTAGAATTTTCTCATAATTCAATGCAAATACGCAAGACGACGTTTCGAAGTACTACTTCTTTATCAAATGCTGAATTAATACTGATACTAATGTTCTTAGAAATTTAGTTGTATATTATTTGTATCTTTTCCTACATTTAGTTGGTATACCTGACTTAAGAAATTGATTTTCTGTGTTAATTTCAAAGTATACGATTCTCTTTTTGTTGAATATCAGTTGAATTCTATGGTCCTCATTTCAAGTTAGTCATAGAACATACCTGGTATGTTCTGTGAAAATAGCTATAAGTATTCAGTTTGTAAAATTACACCTTGTATTAATTCAGCATTTGATAAATAAGTAGTATTTCGAAAAGTTGTCAGTTGTATTAGTTCAGCATTTGATCAAGAAGTAGTACTTCGAAACGTCGACATGCGTATTTGTATTGAATTATGAGAAAATTCTAAAAATGTTTTCATTATAAATTATATGATATATTAATTCTAAAATTATTAATAAAAATTGTTTTTGAACCGTCCCAAAATTAATTTTATTATAATTCATACAATTATAATAAATTATATTATTAATGAATTATATAATATATGAATTCTAATACAATAAAAAAAATTTTTTTCACATGAAATAAATTATAATTTTAAATATTTGTCATATAGTGTCTTAAAATATTATCTCTAATATTTTAGCGAAAGGAATGACGATATAGTAGTGCGATGTTCAAGGCGTCACAAAAAATTTAAATATTATGACCATCAATTTGGAGAAACATATTCTGAAGATTCATTAAATACAATTTTATCCGATTATTAATCTGAATCTGACAAAAAATACCGTGTGAGTGGTGCTCCTATTTCAAACAAATTTCAGTTCAGTTGATACGATGATTACAAAACTACATCGTTAATCGATTGGACCGATACTTGATGAAGATCTAAATCATAATTCGAATAAAACTGAGTGGTTTTATGATTTTCACTTTAATTAATTTCAAACATGATGATACTGTTTCACCAACACAGTGGCTTCATCAGATGTTGATGATAAACTGAGTTATTACATTGTGGTCAGCTTGCATTCATCCTAAAATGTATGGAAATGGCCATAGAACATTGTTATTTTGAACAAATTAGGAAAACTATAACCAGTCAGAGTAAACGGGCAAACTCTGACTGAAAAAGAAAACGCCCCCAGGATTGTTTTCATTAAAGGCATATTAAATGGAAACTTAAGTGTTAATGCTATAATCTCAGGAGAACTAGTAGAAATAATTGTGGATACTGGAGATAAAGTATTATTGGTTCGACCTGATGAAGTGAAGACTATTATTACACCATTGAAGAGTCATATAACTCACAGAACAGCAACTGGTGAAGGAGGCAATATTTGTGGAGAGGCCCAAATTCTATTGGGAATTGAAAATCGATTACAAATTTCACACAAAGTCTTGGTAGCAGATATAGCAGCTGATTTCATTTTGGGAATGGATTTGATAAGAAAATATGGTTCGGTGTATGAGAGTTATACAGGAATTCTGATGATAGGAAATGAGGGATTCATTCAAGATACTCGTAAGAAACATGTAAGCTTGAGAATTATTCAAACTGTTGAAATACCGCATGTTGAGAGCAAATTATTTATTGAAGACCTGAAAACGAGTCTTGGTGGTGTGTTGGACTGGTTGAACCCAAGTCAGACTGCACAGCATTTTTAACAGCAAGGACATTAATTCAAACAAATCAAGACATTTCAGTAAGAGTAGTAAATATCAGTTCTGAGCTCGTTGTGAAGAGCCATCTATTTCACTAACAAACAAGAAAAACCCTATCAACTTCTCGAAGTTAGAAGCTGATTTAACTACTCATTGAATTGATACAAGAAATGCTCACCTTATTCGACAACCCCCTCGCAGAATTCCTTCAACCAAACAAACAGAGGTAGCTGAGCTTATAGAAAACATAAAGCATAATAAAATTATCCAGGAATCATCAAGTCCATGGTCTGTACCTGCCTTTTTGGTTAGAAAAAAAGATGGTACAACAAAATTTTGTGAAGATTATTGCAGACTTAGTGATGTTACCAAAAAGGACAGCTACCCATTACCCAGAATAGACGACACATTAACAACGTTGTCAGGAACTCAATGTTTTTTCACTCTAGATCTTAAAAGTGGCTATTGGCAAGTGGAAAAACACTCAGACGATAAAGAGAAAACTGCCTTCTCAGACTGGTAGTGTGTGTATTTTATGACTTTAATATGATGCCTTTCGGATTGTGCAATGCACTTGCCCTATTTGAACGACCTATGGAACTGGTTCTGTGAAAAGAACATAAATTAAATTAATTATATTTATTATAACTACGTATTGTATACACTTTTACAGTATTGAATATCTTCTTGGGTTGGCAATACAGTACTTTGAATGAAACTATAATTCAAAATGCCGGTTTATTGTTGACATTTTTCCTAGGAAAGTTTATGATTTTTTTTCTAGAAAACTATTGACATTCATATATTTTTGAATGATGATTTGCCTTCTTCATAGCAAAATTAGTGAGAAACACACATTTTTTGGAATTTTAAGATGTCGCGGATTTTCGAAACAATTATTTCTGGCACAGACCAAATTTAATCTGGAGGTCTTGAGGATTCATGTTGGAATATTGAGTGCTTCTCATATTCAATTTCTTGTATGTTTGCACATCTTTCTTCCCATTGATATTGCCTCATTATAATTTGTATTCAAGTTTTTGAGATAAAGATTTTTCGTCTAAATTAAGCTTGGCGTTTTACTAGTCCGTCAAAGTTGCACTTCAATATTTCTATAAACTTCAATGTCAGGCATCTTAGATAATTTCATTCATCTCAGTTGAATTTATGATTAAATATTTCAATACTGCGCTAGTTATGACGTTATTCTGTGATAGTTATAAGCGAAAAACTCTCGACGCGTTACTGTCTCCACTGGCTCTCTCTAAGATTCACATTTTCAAATTAAATTATTATTTGCAGTCCATTTGGAAGTATGGACTGGCTGTGATAAGCTGTTAAAATCTTATGATCTTTCCTCAAAACTATTATAAAACTGTATATTACTTCATTTTTTCATTCAGTACGCCTATAATTTTTTTCCTAGAAGTCCTAGAAAAAAGTAGCTACTGTGTTCGCTTTTTTGTTGTAACCATACGCAACTTGCAAACCTCGTCCAACGAAAAATTGTGTTAACACTGCTTCACAGGTCGCGCGTGAAGTATAGTTTTTGAAGAAAATGGAGGAATCAGAATACTCTGAAATCTAAGGAATTGTCAGATATTCATTATCTTCCTGTAAACCTCATTATCTCCACGTTAACGATTTTCAGCTACCGTAACGTTGCTGAAATATGCGTCTAGATGACGGCACCAGATCGACAGGGACTGAAGTCGCAAATTTCGCAATCAGAAACGACTAAGACAAAGTATTCGAAGCAAAAATTACTGCCGAAACAAAAACAAATCGGAAATTATTTGTTTTAATTGACAAAAAAACCGGGTCATTAGATATCGAAATGCCCTCAATCATATCAGAGCAAAGGTACTGAGAAGAAAAATAAAAAAATATAAATTGCTTTCAAAATTTTTTTCTCAGTTGTAATTTCAAAAATAATAATTGAATTCACGAGAGAGTGTACATTTAACGTGTAAGCAAGATTGGCCATTAAAACAGAGGGAACTTTTCATAAAAAACAATTATTATGTTTGCAAATAATAGCAGAATGATAGTGCAATCAAGTGGCGAGGTCGATATACTTACACAAATTGATGATAAAACTTTGACTTGGAAATAAAAAATGCTCAGCATTTTTCTGAATTACCTACAAATTTGTTGTCAGTAAGTGAGCCCTTGGAAAAAAGAAATTCTGTTGAAATTGATAATGAAAGTTGTAAGATATACAACTCAGACAAAGTTTTAGTAGCAAAATCTTTTTAAGTAATGTCGTTTATAGAATAGACACTTCCGATAAGTTCCTATTTTCTGGAAAAACGACAGTTCTTGGTGAAATATGGCACAGAAATTCAGGTCATACAAATTCCAGTTATTCAAATAAAATGCACGATGGTCTAGTAAATTGAATTACCGATGATGGCCAAGTAAATATCAACATGCATCATTGTGAAGTTTGTTGTGAAGGAGAGCAAGCTCGGCAACCCTTCACGCATGATGTAAAAAATGGCATCAAGTTGTGTTCCAAACACGCTCAAAAGCGATTGTGAAAAAAGAATTAGGCAAGTTCATTGAAACTAATCTTTTAATTTTTTTCATGAATGTTTGATGATAAAAATTTGAATTATGGAACCCCTACAATATAGGCTCTGAAGAACGCCTTTGTTACATTAATTTTTCTCTACTTATTACGTTATTAACGCAGTGTAATGAAGTCTCTTGAAAAGCTCAAAATGACGTCTTGAGGCTCTGACATTTCGACGTCACTGCATGGTCAGTGAGACTTCTCGGTCGACGTCTCGTCCAACATATTGAAACCAGTAGACGTAATATTGCCGTCAATTTGCTACCTGGATTCACTATGAGTGAACATTTTTCTTCAAAATATTGAATGGTATTGTCTTTTAAAAAAATCCATTAAAATCGAATATGAGATAAAATTCAAGCACTCGAACTTTTTATGTGCACTTTTATTGATTACACAGCATGACACATTTCGTCGTTATTAACAATTTCTTCAGACGCTAATAATAAGTTCTTTATTGTCAACAGGTATAACACCCAATCACATAAAATAATAACAATATTGAATACATAACTAATTAATAACAAAAAAATTAGAAAGAAGATTTAAGTAAATAATTAAAAAAAAAGATTCAACAAAGAACTCAATCTAATCTACAAAAAATAGTAACTTATAACTACATTATAGCATTCAATGAAATATTACAAATAACTCAATCTAAATCAATTCATTTTAATCAATTTTCGTTGATCACATAAGGGACCACGTCACACGAATTTCATGATTTTTGAGCCCCTCCTTCGTCCTTTCACAGGTGGTCACATTCCTGAGATCCCCTGTTCCTGATAATAAATTCTATGGAGTCAAAGTATGCTAATAGAATACTGACTTACAAAATATTTGACAAAACAGGTATAAGTAAGAAGGGATCTTTAGAAATGGGTGACTGGGTTTTATCCAAGATATTTCATTCTAAATTATAATTTTATTACCTGAGAATGTTTGAGGAGGAATTATATGTGAAACAGTATTTATGTTCATGGATTATAGTGCCGACATTTCTGCTTGTTTCACCTTTATACATATACCGGGACAGGAGCCATAAGGCAATTGGTAAACACCAAATTTATCTTCTATTATATCATTAATTTAACTCATATACAATAGACGAACGATGAACAAAGTTTATTATCGAAAGGATTCAAATATAATATAAGAACCCTCGTGTCGCAAAAAACAAAAATAAGAATTTGCCGAACGTTGAAACTGAATTAATTGAATCAATCAAAATGAAATATCATAAACACTCTCGAAACTCGTAAATTAATCAAAATTTTCCTATTCGGTCAGTAGATAGTTTCACGTCAGACCGTTTCACTAAAATGCCAAAGATTTCTCATAGATATAAAATTACAATAAAATTCTATTGTAATTTCAAACCAAACTTCAAAACCTTCCAATTAGACCTGTTTTGTCAAATTTGTTGTTAGTGATTCTTCTATTAGCGTCTGAAGAAGTCGTTTATAACAATGAAACGCGACATGGTATGTATTCAATGAAGGTGTAAATCAAAAGTTGAACTGATTGAATTTTATCTTATATATATTTTTTCTTCAATTTGACAGCTTTAATGTGTATAGATTTTGCGAGGTTTATGAAAAAAAAGGAAATGGTCGTACTGTGTACTGTTAATAAAGAATTAGGTTTCAATTCAAATAAAACTAAGTAGTTTTTTGATTTTCACTATAATTCAATTGAACATAACAATATTGTTTCGGTAACACAGTGGCTTCATAAGATGTAGATGATAAACTGTTTATCTACTCAGTAGTAAACAGTGGCACTGTTGCCACTGTTTTGGCGAAACAATATTATTATATTCAACTAAATTCTAGTGAAAATCAAAAAATTACTTTGTTTCATTTGAATTATGTATTTAGATTTTCATCAAGTCTCAGCCCAATCGATTAATAATTAATATTTTATCAATTTATGTTGCTTCGATTTTTTGTTCACTTTATATACATTCTTTGACAATGTTTATGTGAGCAATTTCAAATTATAGGCAATGGAATTTCGACAACTACTTGGAAAATGACATAGGAACACCGAAAATCAATGTAATGTTAAATGACACCTATCTATAAATGAGATAATTAAACAAAAAAGGCTAAATATAAACTCACATTGTTTTCTATGATTTGTAGATTTCCTGCAAGAGTGATTTATAATGGTGTGTATAGATTAGAATTTGACAATGAAATTTGGTATAAAATCATCAACGCCTCGAATGACCATAGCTACTCTTCTACTTGTAATTTCACTCTCTGAATGTAATTTCTACAAATTACAGGGATAATCACATTTTGGAAAATTAATGCCCAAAATTAATGTTATTTCGAATGACACCTTCCTATAATAGAGATATTTAGAGAAAAAAATATAATATTTCAACTAATCGCATTGTTATCTTATGATTTCTAGATTTCCTGCATACGATATTTTCGCCGGCAGTCGTGGATTAGAATTTGACAATAATCTTTGGAATTCACTCATCTGGAACTCTGAGACTACTAAATACTCTTTTCGTCAAAGTCATGGTGCTGTTGTTTATGAAATCAGAAACAATGTTTGGAATACATTGTATTTTTGGGAAGTCCAATACGTGGGATGTGCGGCCGCAAAAAAGAATGGAATAACCTGGATTCAATGTCTCTTCGGTCCTATGCACTATAAAGTAGGTGGGGAAGTATACAAAGTTGCGAAACATCCAGGAGAAATTGCTTCCCAGTGTGAGGATGGCAGAAATAAAAGATATCCTGCCCTGTGCGGAAAAATAGATGATGTACCCTCAGGAGAAATGTGGACACATCTCAAGATAACGCCTAGTTCATCAAATAATATTTGTAAGATTAATATGATACTTGTTATATATTCCGTATTATCCACAAAATATGCGAATAAATAGTTTAGAAATGAATAGATTCTAAATAAAGGATTATCTGAGTTGAAATTGAACTTATTTTACTATAAATACATTACATATATATTATAAAGAGTATGGATTTTTCAATCACCTTCTCATATGGCAGTTAATGAGTTCC
This sequence comes from Henosepilachna vigintioctopunctata, assembly GCA_030704895.1. Lineage (NCBI taxonomy): Eukaryota > Metazoa > Arthropoda > Insecta > Coleoptera > Coccinellidae > Henosepilachna > Henosepilachna vigintioctopunctata. Next base: position 3,300,771 of record JARQZJ010000129.1, read on the forward strand.
AATATCTCATTAATATTCAGTTTGAAAATAAATGTAGTCTCATAAGTTAGCCTTATAAACTCAGTGATCATCGTGTTTTTCGGTTTTCCGTGAGAGTTCAACTCTGGAGCATTCAGTTCTATAGTGAATTATTCTGAGCGATTTTATTGTGTGCCCACTGAATGAAAAATCTGGTATTAGGACGATTTTATTCTGATCTTCTGTCATTTTGCACCAGTCTCAATTTTGCTCAATCATGTAATTTTGATTATATTGAATACATAACACTTCGCTCGGTTTCACAAGAATTTTATTGAATCATTGCTTGACAATTTCTTCGCGGTGCTACCCATTTTCGAAAGCTAGATTCAAAATGGCTCAACGTCCCGAAATAATTGTCAAGGAATAATTTGAATAGAATTTTCGTGAAACCAAGCCAAGTGTTATTTATTCAATATATTTAATAATATTTCACTAAGAGATCCGCCAACATTCATTTAACATTTAATATTTTAAGGAATTCTGTTTCTAATCTTTCATGGAATTTCTCTTGGAAATACACGAATCTTGTGCGATTGAATATTATTTTCAGTATTTACTTCAGTGGCTTACGGTATGTCCATGCGGTAGATCATTGTATTCTGAATAAATAATAAGATGATTATCTGATTTCAAGGCTTTCGTGGTTTTCACAATTCCTTACTTCCGGGCTAGATAGTTTTCAACTTCCTCACTTCTGTGATAAGCTTCCGCTTATCCCAGATATTATGTTGAAGAGGTATTGAGCTCTGTGTACACTCTTCTCAAATACCAAGCCCGTGACGGCATATCAGGTGAATTTGATTATGACCAAAATTATTCAAACAGTTTTTGCTGTTGAAATCAGCATTGATTTGTGTAATTCGTTACAGAAAAATTCATGCATTCCTACTTATCTGATCGACAGGAAACTTTTTGGGATTATAATAGGGAATTTCAAAACTATGTTGACGACGATAAAAAAACAAATATATAAATTTTTTTCGTTATTTTCATTTGGATGTGATTATTCCTGATTTTGAATAACCCGATTCCAAGCCTTACGATTTTTACACTCCCTCACAGGATATCTGTTACTAAACCCAGATAATGATTGATTTTTTAAGCGTAGTTTTTTTCTGAATGTAATAAAGCATTCAATTTGCTTCACATATTCAAAACTCTTATTGAAATTGATAACTTAGATGTCAAATCGCATGATCTTGGCGGTCAATTCACAGGGCCATTTCGAGAGATAAGCTGCTCACCAAATTCATCCTTTAACATGTTCATTGTTTCACGAGCTGTGTGGCATGTGGCACCGTCTTGATTGAACCACATGTCAACCAAGTTCAACTCGGCCAATTGGGACGAAAAAAGTTTCGTATTATGGCTCGATATCGTTCACAGTTGACGATAACGTTTCTTCCACGGTGGTCTTTGAAGAAAGTTGACCGATCATGCCACCAGCTCATAAACCACACGAAACTATCGTTTTTTCGAGGTGCATCGAATTCTTGTATGGCACGTGGCTGTTCACCGCTCCAGATGGGACAGTTTTGTTTATTTACATATCCGTTTAGCCAGAAATGAGCCTCATCGCTGAACACAATTTTTCGATAAAACAGCGGATTTTCATTGAGCTGTTCTAAGTCCCATTCAGCAAAAATTAGACGTTGTGGTTGGTCATTCGCCTTCAATTCTTGCAGAAGATGAATTTTATTGGCTCTCAAAACCAAATCAACACGTAAAATTTTCCATGTGGTGAAGTAACACATGCCCAAGTACTGAGGACGCCGACGAACTGACATTTCGCGATCCTCATTAATACTGAACGCTAAGGCTGCAATATTCTCTTCAGTACGCACTGTACGCATGAGAGACAATGGTTTAATGTCCAACAAAGTAAATTTGGTGCGAAATTTGGTGATAACAGCACGAATTGTTGATTCACCAGGTCGATTATGACGACCATAATATGGTCGTAACAAACGATACACATTTTTCACAGAGCACGAATTTTGTTAGTAAATTCCAACAATTTGCAATCGTTGCTCGTTTTAAGTCTTTCCATGATGAGATGGTAGAATATACTGAAAACTTTTCACTTCGACATATGACGTTTGGATGCCATTACCAACCAGTGTCGCCAACCTGAAAAACTTAACTAATAAAAACATCCGTTATATTATGTCACGCGAACTGAGCTCTAAGCGAACCTCTCCAGGCAGCGGTCGCTCTGGCGGCAATGTTCACGGTGGCGCCCTTCATGACTTCAATTTCAGTTATGTCCAAAAATCCTTCGGACATCAACACCAACTTCTCATGAAGATGTTCGCCTAGCATCAGTTCTGTGATGTGTAACAGGAGATTTTTCGGGATGGCACCAGTGGATTCCAAGTTGGTTGAAACAGATTCAACACTCGTGCTTCAAGTTTACGATATTAAGTAATTTTATCGGCATTCTTCTATATTAAGTTGTTTGAATTATGAATGGCCACCTCGATAAAAGGAGGTTACCTGGCTCATTTGTCAACCAGTACAAATTCACACCTATTAAGCTGAACTGCTTCAGCAGATAAGATAATGCAATCCTTGTCTAAATATGTTATTCTCCATAATCGATTAGGGAATGTAATTATACTAAGGCGCCTTCTTCTGTAGAAGGGTTTTCCTCTCAAACTATTTTGCTTGTTGATTTTACCGAAACCTGTTAGCTGGCCTTCCCTCAGTTTCAGAGGGATGGAGTCATCAATTTAGTGAATCACCCTACGCAGCTCTGAGTCAGCAGTCTTTCTGTTGTAATAGTCACCGAGATTCAATATTTACTACTCCAACAATTTAACGATATTTGCGCTTAATATGATATCCTTAATCTCCCCCACGGCTTGGTAGAGCAGTCCTTACAACAGAACTTTTTGGGTGGTGATTACCAAATATTGTTAGTTTCTGGTTCCGATCTTTGGCTGCAAGTTTACAACATCAGTTCTGCTCCGCTTTACCTATGCGAATGAGTACCTAAACAAGAACTAGACGAAAGAGCTGATTTCCTTGACGAGACGTTCACTTTCCATTTCAATTTCAAGCACCTGTCACTCAATTCTTAAATTGAGAGGAGATTTCTTCTTTTATCAAACGATGATCGATTCTTTGAGGGTGTTTAATTATCAAGTATTTACTTGTAGTATGTCCCTATTGCATTGACTCGATGTGATTTCTATCTAGAATTTCAAAATCATCCTGCAGGATTTCGCCTTTTTTGACAACCAAGCTGCGACATTTAGCCATGCCAAATTAGTATTTTTACATCAGTGGAGAATTAACCTACACTATCTAGCATTTGATCCAATTATTGTTTGGTGCTGGTCATCAGATTCAGGTTGCTCATGTAGAATAAATGATTGACTTAGATTGATGACTTCCATGTTATAATATTTGATTAAAAATCAGATGTTGGAAGTGTTCAAGCTGCGCATTAAGGGATTCATTGCCAAGCATAACCAAAGAGGAAAGAACGAGTGACCCTGAAATATGTCCCTCTTTGGTCGATATATTACGCTTTACTCTATTTAGGTGTATTGCAGTCTTCCACGTAGTCATAGCATGCTCTAGGAAGTCAATTACGAAGGGTTCAACTTCATATATTTTCATCACGTGAATCAACTAATCGTGATCAACGTAATCAAATATTTTTCAAAATTCATAGAATTTTCGCATATCTGTTAGTGGAACATTGTCGAATATATTTAACAGACTTCTCTTTCGTACAATTCCGAAATTAAATGTGATAAATCACAATGTTGAAATTTCGGAAAATAATGTTTAATATGATTGTAAAATATTCGAATTCATATTTCAAGAATAATAAGATCAATAAAAAGTTTTGAGGAGATATAAAAAGAATATCATATTTTCAAATATTAAATAAGTGTTAGCTATCTTTTATTTTTTCCGATTAATATTTCTCATGTAGGTATGAAAATAATGAATGAATTATGGAAACGAATTAATGAATAAATAATGAGAGTTGAAAATTGAAGAAAAAAAGAGAATTTTCAACAAAAAATAATTCTTCTGGTTAAGTGCGATGAGGTACCAAAAATGTCACTCATAGTATTATGAAAACAATAACAAATTGAAAAACATAAATTTTGAATAAAATCCCTTGCAATTTTCCGTTTTTGTATTTTACTGTTTCGGTATTGATATATCTTGAATACTAAATACTTGTAATTTGAAGTGATTAAAAATTAATAAAAAATCTTGACTTCGAAATTTCAACAGTGTCCGTCGAAAATTAATTAGTTTCGGCAAAGTTGAAATTCGCAACGAAACATCAAGTTTTCAATTGAAAAACCTGTTGTTGATGAATATATTGGAAAAAGCTATACATAAACAGTCAATAATAGCATATAACAGCGCAAAAATATCATATTACATTCGGTATTCAATATTAAAACGAGTATATTCTACTACCTCAACGCTAAGATCTCGCACATTCTAATACGCGAATTGACGCGGATCGCCAAGTTCACCTCTGGGAGCAAATCTGAAACAAACTAGGAACTAAAAATCGAGGGACCTAGTTCGCTATTTTGAAGTCGGGATCCGCTCCTCGCAACTGGGTCGCTCAGGAACTACACAAGCCTACTTCGGGCATATTATGCGAAACCAGAAATATAGCCTACTCCAGATTAGTAGATATTAGAAATTAGTATTAGATATTAGGAATTAATAAATATTAGTAGATATTAGTTGGAATTAGCCTACTCCAGAATAGTAGTAGATTAACGAGAATTAGTAGTAGTTATAAGAAATTAGTAAATATTAGTAGATATAAGTGGGAATTAGCCTACTCAAGATTTCTAGATTTTAGAAATCAGTAGTAGATATTAGAAATTAAAAAATATTAGTATTCATCAGTAGGAATTAGCCTACTCCAGATTAGTAGATTTTAGAAATTAGTAGTAGATATAAGGAATTAATAAATATTAGTAGATATTAGTTGGAATTAGCCTACTCCAGAATAGTAGTAGATTAACGAGAATTAGTAGTAGTTATAAGGAATTAATAAATATTAGTTGATATAAGTGGGAATTAGCCTACTCAAGATTTCTAGATTTTAGAAATCAGTAGTAGTTATTAGAAATTAAAAAAATATTAGTATTTATCAGTAGGAATTAGCCTACTCCAGATTAGTAGATTTTAGAAATTAGTAGTAAATATTAGGAATTCGATAAATTACCATCTCTTAGGGTTCTTCGCCTAACTGATGAGACCCCGAAGGTCGAAAGCTAAAATGGGATGAATTACAACTAACTCAAAGGATAGCAGACCCTGTTGTACCCAGATTGCAAGGACAGCATTTGACAAAAGCAAAGGTTTGACAAAATTAAGAAATTTTAGCAAAATTCGCTCTTTTGATCGTCTTCCAAAGCAAAAGTCATCGTTGATTCGCAAAGGCATTCTTTGTGCAACAAAGCACTGTCAAGTTTAGCTAGTTTCGACTTAGGTTCGTCATCTTCAGTCAAGGAAATTACCTTGAGACAAGTAGAAATAGTAGATTTTCTTCTGAGAAGTTGAAATTAACAGAAAGTTTGGAAAGACAAAAGTCAAAGACATAGATACATACAATTTATCGAATTTTGATATTTTAGTAGTTCAAGAAGTGATTCTTCAAATGAACAAAGTTTGTTCAAATTCCGAAACGACACAAAGTCTGTGACCGTGTCTGGAAAATCGAAGTTTCACAAATCTGGAAGATTCTGACTTTTGTCTAAGACTTATGTCTTTGACTTTTGTCTTTCCAAACTTTCTATTAGGAATTAATGAATATTAATAGATATTAGTAGGAATTAATAAATATTAGTAGATATTAGTGGGAATTAGCCTTGTCCAGATTAATAGATTTGAGAAATTAGTAGCAAATTTTAGAAATTAATAAATATTAGTAGATATCAGTAAGAATTAGCCTACTCAAGATTAGAAGATTTTACAAATTAGTAGTAGATATTAGGAATTAATGAATATTATTGGATATTAGTGGGAAATGATAAATATTACTGGATATTAGTAGGAATTAGCCTACTCCAAATTAGTAGTTTTCAGAAATTAGTAGTTGATATTAGGAATTAATAAATATTAGTAGATATCAGTAGGAATTAGCCTACTACAGCTAAGTACACTTTAGAAATTAGTAGTAAATATTAGAAATTGATAAATATTATTAGATGATAGTAGGAATCAATAAGTATAAGTAGATATTATTAGAAATTAGCCTACTCCAGATAAGTTAATTATGGAAATTAGTAGTAGATATTAGGAATCAATAAATATTAGTAGATATCAGTAGAAATTAGCCTACTCCAGATGAGTCAATTTTAGAAATTAGTATCAGATATTAGAAATTAATAAATATTAGTAGATATTAGTAGAAATTAGCATACTCCAGACTAGTAGATTTTAAAAATGAGTAGTGGATGTTAGAAATTGATAAATATTTATAGATATTATTAGGAATTAGCCTACTCCAGATTAGTAGATTTTGAAAATTAGTAGCAGATATTAGGAATTAATTAATATAAGAAGATATCAGTAGGAATTAGCCTACTCCAGATCAGTAGAATTTAGAAATTAGTAGTAGATATAAGGGATTATTGAATATCAGTAGGTATTAGAAGGAATTCGCCTACTCCAACTTAATATATTTTAGAAGTTAGTAGTAGATATGAGGAATTGATGAATATTAGTAGATATTACTGGGAATTAGTCTACTCCAGATTCAAAGATTTTAGAAATAACTAGTAGATATTAGGAATTGATAAATATTAGTAGATATCAGTAGGAATCAACCTACTCCAGGTGAGTAGACTCTAAAATTAGTGATGGATATTGCGAATTAATTAATATTATAATATTTTAGTGAGAATTAACGAATATTGATAGATATAAGTAGAAATGAGCCTACTCCAGATCAGTAGATTTCAGAAATTAGTAGTAGATATTAGGAATTAATAAATATAAGAAGATATCAGTATAAAATTGCTTACTACAGCTAATTAGTAGTAGATATAAGGAATCAACAAATATTAATAGATATCAGTAGAAATTAACCTACTCCAGATTAGTACAATTCAGAAATTAGTAGTAGATATGAAAAATTAAAAAATATTAGTGGGTATAAGTAGGAATAAATATAAAAGATAAAATTTTAGGGGTGGATCACCCACAACATTCAGGGGGGTGTAAAATAGATATTGCCTGATTCGCAGAATTAACCAATATGCACACAAAATTTCACAAAAATCGGTTAAGTAATTTCGAAGGAGTTTGATCACAAACACAGTGACACGAGAACATTATACATCAGATATAATATTTATCTTTTGGTGAAACGTTAGTTTAAAACAACGTTATGCATTTTAAGAAACGCCCTAAAAACATCTGGGAACACTCCACTTGAAAAGCCAAATTGAGAAATACAGTCATTGTCGTGGCTTCCTTCAACTATCTAGCACGTAGAATGCAGTAACATTCCAACCCAATGCATTTGGGAACACTTTTACTTATTTTCAAAATTCAAAAAACTAATGTACTTTCGGACTAACTTCACAGTAATTGTAAGAAAAAACTTTTTATAGTGCCTTGCTATATAAACTGTTAATTTTTGTACTATTTTAGCCCTGAAGAAGAAAATAAACATTTTCGAAAGCTTGGAAAATACTAAAGAGGTAACTGATTTTCCTGTCCTAGACTGCAATCCCAATTAAACACTGATATATATATATATATATATATATATATATATATATATATATATTTTATTTTGAAAGTTTTTAGCATTAACAGGCCTTTTTAATATGAAAAAGTTTATTTTTGTTGACGTGACGTTTTCGTTAAAAAGGCCTGTTAATGCTAAAAACTTTCTAAAAAAAAAATAAATATCTCAAACAGGCAATAAATCAATTTCAAGATATATATATATATATATATATATATATATATATATATATATATATATATATATATGTGTGTGTGTGTGTGTGTGTGTGTGTGTGTGTAACACTTGGCTTAAGTTCCACTAAATATGAAATTTCATTTTTTATCAATATAAAACAAACTTCTACGTCTTCTTCTTTCTTCGTGAATTAATTTGTATGAGAGCTTTCAGGTTTGTTTGCAGTGCAAGCATATTCAACATAGCCTGAAAGCACCGGTTTCCGACTTTCTCTATCCGACCATTTTCGTTTTTTTTACATTAATACGTTTAAAATTTCGACCAAAAGTTGTGAAATAGAAAGCATTCAATTGAATCACTCATCTTATGTCACATATCAAAAGTTGTTTTTCATTTGTTAACGGAAAGCCGGTCAGTCAATTCAACAAAACATCCACGAGGGAGTTTGTATTCGTATTATATTGATACCGAAAAAATTTAAATTAATGAAAACAAATACCTATTTAAGTTTTTTCGAAGAATGCTGTGGTTCTCGTTAGAAGTTCAGGAATATAGAAAAATTTTTTCACAATGTAACAAATCTGTTGAATTTTCAGAAGTGCCTACTCGTCGTTGCTGTCCGAAATTCCATTGAATTTCCATTTTCATTTCTGAATGAATTATGATTTTAGGAAGTATCGAGTCAGTCTTTCGAAATATTTAGTTCACCGGAGAAATCTTTCGAAAATTGTCCGATGGAGTCTACAATATTGAAATCTTTCATCAATGAAGCCAGCGAAGGCGCGGAAGAAGTTTCTGACCTAAATAAAATTACGGAAAACATTAATAGTACTGTTTCTCACTGGGAATCACTTGTCACTAATTTTCCTCGACATATATTGAGAAATTATAGCGGTGAAATTGTAGTAATGAAAATTTTATCTTCATCAACTGGCCTTAAGGAAAGAAAAAATTTACTCCATTCTTTGGAAAATAAAGGAAATTATTTAACTCTAATGAAGTCATCAAACCAGTCAGAAAAGGAGCTGTAGAATCAAATTATCTTCCATGTAGTTTCTGCTTGGGATTTTATTAGGTAAGAAATTTATGGCGACATCGCAAGCAATGTGACAAGAACACTAATAAAATTGAGATCCGAAAAATACTCAAGGTGATGCTGAAAATTTTTTGATGCGGCACTTAAGAATAGATCCCCATTTGAAAGCCTATGTGTTTCCTCGGATGAGAGCAGATGAGTTATCTGATATAGCTAAAAAAACGAATTAGCTATGAATCCTCATTGAAACGAAAAATATCGAACTTCACATTAAAAACTTAATCAGTGCCCTCAAACCACTGTTTTATGATACACTTGTATCTTCAACGAAAAAGGTAGCAAAACATGATTCCGAAAATCAACGATATCAATCTCCTACCTACGCTTTGCGAGTGGGAACAACCCTAAAAGTGCTGTAATATGGCACTGATACTAGCCTCGAAGAAATCTAATATTATTCCAACAGTACAACTCGCGAATGCTGAGGTTGAACTGAAAACAATAATCTAATTAATTGAGTGCAACTGGCGATTTGATGTATCAAGTCAAGCATTGAACGATTTAAGTCTGCAAAAGTGGAATAAAATTATTTTTCCACTTGCAAGTGGTTTGAAAATGCTGAAAGATTACCTCATCACGAAGGCAAATTCGTCATCATTACAACTTGAAAACAACTGTTTAGATGAAAAAGCATATTCAACGTTATTCGAACCAGTATACTGTCGTTTGCTTTTACTGAATAGAAGAGGACCAGGAGAACTTCAGGGGCTTCTCATTCAAACCTATGACTGCCTTATGAAGAATTTTCGAAAGTTATATCTGAAGCTGAAAGAGTATTGATGAACAACTTCAAACGAATAGTTATACGTGGAAAAAGAGGACGAGGAGTTCCGATGTTAGTGAGCAAAGACGTTCAGGAGTATTTAGTTAAAATACTGGAGTATAGGGGTCGAATAATGAAAAAACCTAACAATTTTCTCTTCGAAAATCTCAAATCAAGTCTACCGATTATTGGTTATAAAGTGTTGAAGAAACATGAACAATTATGTGGCGCAAAAACACCATATGTTCCCACATGCACCCGTCTGACGAAACACTTATCAACTTCAACACAATTCAATATGACGGAAAACGATATGGGGCAACTAGCCTCAGTCATGCGACACACTTTGGAAATACCTCGGCTTTCATATCGACTCACAGATGATAATTATCAGACCGCAAGGATATCAAAATTGTTGATTTTCATGGAAAAAGTAGAAGCTGACCAATTCAAGGGCAAAACTTTAGATGAAATCAATTTCAACTTAGAAGATAATTTGATGGACACGGTGAATTATGTAGAAAATTAAACGAATGAAATAACACCTATTGAGAATGAACTACTGGATTTCTAAACTAATATGCCCAATGAGGAACCTAATACTATGCTTCCTAAGTTACAAAAAAGGAAACATTTAGAGCTATAGACAGAAGAGCAGAAAAATACTGATAAATCTCAATTTGAAAAACATCAAAAATATAACATCAAATAAACCTTCGAAAAAACATGAATGTGAAAATCTCATTTTATAATATCCAAAATTACTTAAAAACTAATATTGGCAAAAAATCAAAATATTCATTCAGAACCAATATGAACTCAACTGAATAAATACTGATAAAACACAGTTTAGTTGTATATTTTTCTCATCGAATTTTTAATCATTGAACAATTTCAATTAAAAATTTGGCATTTTTTCAAAATCAACATTCATTTTCTAGAAATAGATTGATTATCGTTTCAAAAAATAACAATTACTAACATTGACAAATATTGATAACTGACATAAATCTCAGAAGTAATTCTACAAAGAAATAAATCCCAATTTTCAAAAATAGTGAATAATTTGATTTTTAAAATTTCACAGCAAAAGTTGTTTTAAAAACTAAAACAAAATGAAAGAGACTAAAAGTCTATAATACTTTTTATGCTTGGAGTTCTTGGAAGAAGGAAAATCATATTAAGGTACATCAGTTGAAATTTTCATACAATACATTCATGTCAATACCAAGCAGGACTTATGTGCCGTAAAAAAGAGAGCAATATACTTAGGAGGACTGAATCACCGTCGTTTTGTTACTAACTATACTGGCGTTAATATTCATCTCACTCGACTCCTGAGAGTATGACAGAGAAGTCTCAAACTAAAATATACAAAAAATCCAAAACAGCGCTAATAGTCGTCCATTTATCATTTTGTCAAATGATCGAATATGATAAACTATATCGTTTAGCAGTAAATGCGATTGCTCCTCCAAATACGGAGGAGTTAACGCACTGGAGGACCTAACAAATGTAAAGGGTGTAGTATCGGAAGACCTATCCACCGCAGGATGAATGTTATATAGGATATATATATATATATATATATATATATATATATATATATATATATATATATATATATATATATATATATATATATATATATATATATATATATATATATATTATAAATTTGATTTATTGCCCGTTTGAAATATTTTATTTTGAATGTTTTTAGCAATAACAGGCTTCTTTTAATATGAAAAAACTTTATTTTTGTTGATGTTCCGTTGTATATCACAACTTTGTCAAAACTAATGAATAATTCTTAATTAATTAACGAAAAGTCAACAAAAATGAAGAATTTCATATTAAAAGAAGCCTGTTATTTCTAAAAACAAAACATTCAAAATATATATATATATATATATATATATATATATATATATATATATATATATATATAAATATATAAATAACATTATTATACATAAGTATATGTATACAACTCCTGAATCATTGTTATACTTAGTGTTATACTGATTGTGATCTAGAAAGTGCATCCTATCTGATCTTTCTTGACATGGCTGGCTGCAAATAAGAGTATGTCAGTTTTGACAGCACAATTAAGAACTTCAAGCTCTCATTTTAGAGGCACACTGTATCAATAATATCGATCATAAAAATGCAATAGTTATAGAATTATCTTTACGTCATATATGTCTATTACCAAAGTTTTCATTAGTACTTAACTGACGAATAAAACTCTATATGGGGTTCAATTAAACTAAACAATTGATTTTAGAAATATGGTCTTCAAACATAAATTGGAGAAATATTGTTTTATTGAAATACGTTTTTGGAGCATATATATAAAACAAGAAAAAGGTTTCAAAACATACTCAACAATAATATGGTATTTATCAAGAACTCTTTCCAAAATTTAATTGCAACTCTGGCCAATGTACAGGCTTTAATTTAGACAAAGCATGCTCATAATTCAACTGTAAAGCAGTTTCAACACCAGCTATTTTTGAACAATTAGAACCATAAAAATTTTCCATTTCTTCTCTTCTTTTCTTTCCTATTGGTTCACATGGTGGCTCAAATGCTGTAGGTTCAGTCTCATTGATATTTCGTGAAAATCGAGATTGTAAATGTTCTAGATTTGATTTATTCACATAAGTTTTTGAATAATTTTCATTATTACTATCAGTTTGCACATTACCTTCATCCAGTTCTTGCAAATTATTGTAGTATTTATAATTTTCAATCTGTTGTGCATAAACATCCCTGAGATGTTTGTGTAACATTCTGTTTTCATACTCCAAACTTAATGCACGGGACTTCCAATAAACAAGTTGTTCTTGTTGATGCCATTCAGCAACATTTCGCGACAATTCAACATTATGATCACCTACTTGTTTCCACTCCATACCAGTAAATGAATTAAGAAGAATATTTAACTAGAACTAGAATTTATAGAATTAGGTTCAAAATTTCTTTCGTTTTCTACGTTGTCTCAGATATGTGTGATGAATATGAGCTTTACTCCTTTAATAACTTTATAATTTTTCATTAAATAAATTTCACACTTGTTCAGCAGTTGGTTAGAATTTCCTTGTAAAATTCATTAGACCAAACTAACAGTAACTGTTTCATTATTTTTTCATGAACATTTTCAGAATGTTTAAAATTTCCACCATTTCCTTATATACTTAATAAATATGTATTGGTTATATCGAAAATTGTCATTTGTCATTAGTCAATTCTGTCAATGTTTAACACTGAACTACACCAATCTCATACCTACACGATGTAGATTCTACAGAAATGAGCGATATTTCACTTCACAGTGATTTAATCACTGTGATTTGGAAATCACGAATCACACCTATGACTACATATTTCAAATCACTGTGACTGTGATTTTCGGCCATGTTGTAAATATATCGGTGAAAAATGAAGTGGTAAGTAGCTACGTGGACGTTTGTGAGGTGTATCGCTACTGCCATCTGCATTATCTAGTTAGAACTATAGGAATATTTACATACAGAAAGCTTTTTTGGATATTCAATATTAGCAAACGGCGTTAATCTGTACGTCAAAGTTCGAATCGAAAAAATGTTTCTAGTTTCGTCTCGATATTGTTTCTCTTAAAATTTGATTTCGACATTTATAAAAAAATTTTGATTAATTATGATAACTAAGATTGGAAATACAATATCAGAATAATCTTTTTCTTCTGAAAATTGAAAATATTTAGATGAGGATGACTTGAGAAATTTTATTTCAATAAAAAACAATAATATTCTTTATATCTGAGTATATAATGCAAACATTGAATTAAGAACTGATTGAATTTATTTAATTAACATTATAATGAAAAAAAACAAAAAATCAAACAAAAAAGAAATTTCATTCATGTTATGAGAAAAATAAAAATAATGCATTAAGAAATTATTGGATATATATATATATATATATATATATATATATATATATATATATATATATATATATATATATATATATATATATATATATATATATATATATATATATATATATATATATATATATATATATATATATATATATATATATATATATATATATATATATATATATATATATATATATATATATATATATATATATATATTGTACAGTGCAAATTCGAAATTAATTTTCTTAAAAAATTAATTAACAGAAGACACTTTGCCTGGGTGAAATAATCGTAGAAAACAATAATTATCGTACGGTTGGCATTCCCGATTACGTATAGTTATTCTACTAATGAAATTCGAGATTATTTCATACAAACCTATCTCGTTATTATCTTCCACTCGGCACTCTTCCTTCCAAGAAGTGTAAAGACCACATATGCTGCCTCTACTTACATATGAATCTTTAGTAGGGACATCTACCGTTATGATAAAACACCAGCGTAGGATGAAACTAGAGATGAGAAATTACAGTTCTCAGTTTATATGGTAAAATGAATAGGAACGAGACTAGTTACACCAAAGAGATGTCGTCGGCTGGTTTATACAAAAACAAATATGGTTCAAATAAGCATCACAGTGTTAGAATGTGTAACATCTTACTGAGATCCACTGAATTTTAACGAGGTCCGGAATTATTTTCCATATGCCTCTTCGTCGTCGATTTGTCCTTTGTTCTACTTTTTACAATTTTGCCCGCATTATTCTTCTAGGGATAATTGTTAAGGGCTATGTGTCGGCAATTTCTGGTTGGCTGATCACATTCACACAGCGTCCGGCAGATCATGCCGATCCTTGTATAGCATCATAGTTTTCGTTGAATATAACTTAAATTCAAACACTTGAACTTATGATTTACACTTTATTGACTACATAGCATGACGCGTTTCGTCGTTACAAACGACTTCTTCAGATGCTTACAGAATAATCTAATCATATTTCTGTAAGCATCTGAAGAAGTCGTTTGTAACGACGAAATGCGTCATGCTATGTAGTCAATAAAGTGTAAATCATAAGTTCAAGTGTTTGAATTTAAGTTATATTCAATTATAATGGATTTACATCAAGTAAACGCCAACACTATTAAATATCATAGTTTTCTGTATATTACCCTCCTCCATTATCCTCCATTGATATTTCTGTATATTAATGGAGGATATTTGAGGGTATTATTTTACAAGATTTTTTCGATGAAAGAGAGAATTTTTCTCACAATTACCACAATTTTTCGAGAACACCTGGATATTTTTCTAGCAGTAAGTATGTACCAGCCATAATATGTAGAGATTGAGATCATACATTGATTAACTAATGAAATATATTCGTCAAAATAAACTAGTTGCCGTGAACTTGCTAGTACAGGATCCGTAGTGTATTTTATCACTTGATTACTATCAAGCTAATTTTCCGTGAGTAGCTTCATTTTGATAAGACGCCCAACAATTTCCTGTGCGAAAATTTTTGATTGTGGTAGCTAACAGAGGTAGCAATGATAAAATATGTCGATTTGATGATTCTTCAATATTTATTACTAACTGAATTGTTTTTATTAAATCTTATGATAATTATCTAAATTATTTGAAAAAATATTTGTCCTACAAAATCTATGGTTTCATCAAAGAGTCCTCCCCTCCAACATGTATTGATAACGAGATCACCAAACATGATTACTAACCAGCTGATTTTTTTTTTTTTTACTTAGTTAATATTTATATAATGTAACGGTCATATTGTCCTACAAATTCCGTGGTATGTTATCCCGGTCCTACGCTCAGAAATTGTTAATACCATAAGACCATTTTTCTCATTATTAACTGTAGGACAAAAATATTACAAAATAAGTTAGTGTGTTCAGTGCCCAAATAAAACAATGTCCTACAAAAAAACAGGTATGTATCACTAGTCCGACAAGAATTGTCATTTTTTCGTTTTTCTATTTCTAACATAAGATACAGTGAAAAAATCTTTTTTAAAATTTAAATAAGTTTATTTTTTGGAAAATTAGGTACAAAAATTGGTGTATTGGTGTATTTATAGATAAAAAAATTAATCTTCATCATATTCATCTGATGAATCTTCATAATCTTCGCTACTAACATCGCTGTCATCTTCATTTATTTCACTTTTTCTCACTCGTGATATCTGACTCTGTAATAACATGAAAAAATTAAGTAAATTATATAATAATGAATAATCAATCAATAAATAACAATAGTATAAATAGGGTACCTTGTATTTCAGAAGATAATTCTTCAAAAGATGGACTTTGGGGACCATCAAACCAATAATATTCATATTTGCCATCAATTATTGTCCATCCAAAATTTTCCGGCAATTTTTCCGTGGGGCACCGCATATGCGCGTTACACCATACATTGCAGATAAATACAGTTCTTTTAATTTGTTGTAACAATTCTTCTTTTGTTGGTGGCAAACTGGAAGGATCATATCCTACGATTTTTTGTTTTGAAATTTCTTCATTTTCATTTTTTGGTTTATATCCTTTTTCAAATAACTCGTACCGTCCTTTGTTGATATCATTTTTTGTTTTCAATGAATACACTCTGCATACATACTCTTCAATAATTTGAAATACCTCATTCGATGTTGTTAATGCTGTATTTTCAATCCGTAGGAGTTGAATAAAAGCCTCTTGAAATTTTTTATTTTTCTTTAAAATACTAAAAGGTCTCTTTTTTCCTTTACGAAAGAAAGCGGGATTATAATCATTTCCTGTAAAAATATGGCATATAGCGAGTGAACAAGATAATTGATCCCCAAGTTTTTCATACATTTCATTTATGTTTAAGTACATTTTTTTTTTACTCGTGCTTAAATTAATTATTATTTGAATTTCATCTTTTAAATACTTAAAATTTGCCAGCATTATTATTGGTATATCAGAATCTGTACAATGTATCTGCACACGATAGTTAGTATTTAATTGACAAATGTGGTATACAATTTTGGTATCAGCTTCTTCATGATAACACGAGAGGTTATAGTCAATGACTCTTTTTATTTTATTTTCACTAGACACCTCATAAGTGTAACATTGATCATAGTTAAGTTTAACAGTTTTTCCTGTGATCAATGTAATAAATTCGTCCCTTGTCCAATCTTCAATTAAAAATTCTACAAATTTTTCTTTAAAGTTGTTGCTCCTCAATAATTTGCAGAAATCTGCAGGACGATTAGAGTCTTTACGTATTACGTCATACCGTGTGTCCTCTTCACCTCTCAAATCATGTTCAAAATCTTTAATACTGGGTTTTTTGTATTTGTCAAATATAATATGTACTTCTTTTCTATTATATATAAGTATTTTTAATATATGCATCGAGATTTTACCATATTTGTTTGGAAGGTTCTTCAACGTATGTAATAAATAAAATCCATCTACTAAGTGAATGTCTGCTTCTGGAGGATTTAGTATTTCAGTTTGATATTCAAGTAATTCATTAATAACCACAGATTTGGGGGTCTTGCAAATTGTTCCATTAGTGTGACAGAGTGAAAATGGAATAGGAGCTAGAGGATAACTTAATGCTTTTTCTATATCAATTTTATTTTGTAGTGACGCATAAAGTAGACGACCAAAAACATCTCTTTGTATCTTAACTTCTCTCACTTTTCCATTAATTTTGACGTTTTTCGTATTTTTGTACTCAAAATTAATTATTTTATTTTTAGTAATGGCTTTATCAAACTTATCTGGTGTAACTCGAGTCTCAGCAATGAAATTCTTTTGTTGTTTTTCGCCTTCGATCTCAACTGATGATAAAAATTTATATATTTCATCGTTCACTGACTGACCTTTCGATATATTGTAAAGATGATCTTCTGACAGCTCTAATGCAAAAGGATTGGTATACTGCTTTATCAGTTGCATCAGTACTTCTAAGTTTTTGGTAGATTTATTAATAGTTGACTTCTTTAAATCTTTCGCAATATCATCTGTTGATTTCATATCACAAAACTCCATTACTTTAGATATAATACTTGTACGTAGTGAATGAATAATTGACCATTTTTGTCTTGCTGAGAACGAGTTTGTAATATTAATAATTCCAGAAGCTTTAGAAGCAGCGTCAGCGTTGACTGTTTTTCAAGTGTTAAATCAACTGGGATTCTTGAAAAAGGTTTCATTGTTCTTCGAATGCCTGTGAAACTCTTTTGACAATCATCAAGCAATCCGGGATGTGTAGTTTCGATATTTATCAACTTATCCCAATAAATAGACATATACCTTGCATAATTATGGTGATTCATTGAAAAAAAAACATTTGTTATTTTCGGTAAAGTGTGTACGAATAAACTGAAGTCACCTATACGAATACTATATTCTAATTGGAGATAATATTCAACTAATCTTGTGTACATTAAATAAATTTGAGGTGTTTTACCATGACTTCCATTTAAAGTTTCATTTTTATACTCTTCATATTTGTTAAATAAGATCTTCAAATTCTCATTGGTTATTTGTGGGTCATCATTTTGTTGCTCATTAAATATTTCTAAGTATTCTTTAATATTTTCCAGGTTCTGATAATGTTGTAAAAACCTTTCCAAATGCAAAATCTGCAAAGCAAGAGAAAGTAGAGGATGAATTTTCCTGCACCGATTGAAGTGTTTTCCACTTATAAAAGAACTGATAGAACCACTGGCCAAAATTTCGCTATCTATAAGAATATTTGTTAACCCAGATCCACCTATAAATTTTCCGATAGCTTTCATGAATGATAACATTATGTGGAAAGGTCCAAAATTAATGAAAAGTTTTTGAAATTCATCTTCCGCACTCTGTATCCGTAAAGCAATTTTGGCCATAGCTAAATCGTAAGTAACGCTGAAGAAATTTTTCTGACATTCCGAAAAATTTCTTTATAAGAAATTTTTCGAAATGTTCATCGATTTATAAGACGTTATATTATCACGTCAAAATATATTCAAATAATTTCTCGAAAGACAAAAAAAATAAAACGTAGTTAACTGAAAAATGCTTACTAACACGCTTATACTCGTAATGCGTGATACGGCGTAACGGCGTGACTCAGCTGTTGTAGAAAAATACAGAAACCCAAGCGGCACAAAGTTTTCTTTGATATTGTTTTGTTTAATTTCAGTTAACGTTCAGTAATTTTTTAACTTATTGTTGAGTGAAATCTACCAAAAAGTCAACATTTTTTTTTCTCACGCTTGAGAAGTAAATTGATTTTTAATTTCATGACTTTCCTATATTCAATTGGAGCACCGCAATAGCGTACCACGCTATTTTTACATCAAGGATCTGTACTACTACTTTTGACCGTAGGACCGGGACAACGTACCACGGAATTTGTAGGACAATATGACCGTTACATTATATAAATATTAACTAAGTAAAAAAAAAAAAATCAGCTGGTTAGTAATCATTTTTGGTGATCTCGTTATCAATACATGTTGGAGGGGGAGGACTCTTTGATGAAACCATAGATTTTGTAGGACAAATATTTTTTCAAATAATTTAGATAATTATCTTAAGATTTAATGAAAAACAATCCAGTTACTAATTAATATTTGAGAATCATCAAATCGACATATTTTATTATTGCTACCTCTGTTAGCTACCAATATCGAGAATTTTCGCACAGGAAATTGTTGGGCGTCTCATCAAAACGATGCTATTCACGAAGATTCAGCTTGATAGTAATTATTTTTACATCAATGATCTGTACTACTACTTTTAAGCGTAGGAACCGGGATAACATACCACGAAATTTGTAGGACAATATGGCTGTTAAATTATATATATATTAACTAAATAATAAAAAAAAATCAGCTGGTTAGTAATCATTTTTGGTGATCTCGTTATCAATACATGTTGGAGGAGGAGGACTCTTTGATGAAACCATAGATTTTGTAGGACAAATATTTTTTCAAATAATTTAGATAATTATCATAAGATTTAATAAAAACAATTCAGTTAGTAATAAATATTGAAGAATCATCAAATCGACATATTTTATCATTGCTACCTCTGTTAGCTACCACAATCAAAAATTTTCGCACAGGAAATTGTTGGGCGTCTTATCAAAATGAAGCTACTCACGGAAAATTAGCTTGATAGTAATCAAGTGAAAAAATAGACTACGGATCCTGTACTATGCTATTTGAATGTGTGAAAAAAATTATTGAAATGTTCAATTTTGAAATTTCTTATCTTACAAGGATAAAAATTTTATTAACAGGAGTCCATTATTGTCATAAATGACTATCAATTATTGAGAGAATTTTCATCCTAAACGAAAAATATCATTTGTATTCAATTTTAAATCCGGATACCCCCAATGAATAATAACCTGTACAAAAATGTAAATTATTATTGCATATCTGACATAACAAGAAATACATTTTTCCATTTTTACGTTTTCTTGTTTCTAATGAAAATGATGCTTCGTTAAAACAATTGTTAAATAGGCGAACTCTCAAGAATATTTTCACAAAATGAGAATATTGATTTTTAATATGGAATGATTAACTTTTAAATTAAAGAAAATTATTCATTTCAAAGGTTTGATAAATTACAATTCGTAGCGAACGTAATTCGAAAATATATCTATCCATTTTTTTAGTTTGTTTGCTTGGAATATCTGCTTTTAATTTGATTATAAACAAATACGAGAAATGAAAAATTTGAAATTTTATATTTAGAATTTTATATATAAATTATGCACTAGAATTTCTGACGTGTTTTGAAAAATGAGAACAAACGATTCTACAACCGCAACCTAGATGGCGCATTACTCCATCAAATTAGATGAAATTGTTCCAAAAAACTAGACTTGTAAAATGTAGTATCTTCATTGATGAGGACGTGTGAAACTTTCAATATAGATTCATGGACTTTTCGTTGATTCTAAGATTTGAGATGTACAAATGTATGCATTATACAGGCATACAACTTACTCTATATTTCTGTCTTACAATTCACTAGAGGGTTAAGTGAGAATTGAAATTTTTACCGGCCATCATCCATACCATCGGCACGATCTGCCGGACGCTGTGTGAATGTTATCAGCCAAGCAGAAAGTGCCGATGCCTTGCCCTTAACAATTATCCATAGAAGGATAATGGGGGCAAAGTTGTAAAAAGCAGAACAACGTGTAAATCGACGACGAAGAGGCTTATGGAAGTTAATTCCGGTCCTCATTAAAATTCAGTGGATCTCAGTGGATCTCGGTGAAATCTTTACCGAAGAAATAGAAACAGACACATCTTCAACAGTAGAACACACAGGCATAAGAATCAAAACCAGAAAAGGGGACTTGAGATGCTACGCCGTATACAACCCACCACACACCGGGATAACGGACGGAGATATCAAGAAGCTATTCAGATACAACACAGCAACAACAATAGCAGCTGGAGACCTAAACGCGAAACACACCAACTGGACCAGTAGTTGTGAATACACCTGGAAAAAAATTACTAAAAATTGCTGACGCGAACGATCTAATAATTGCTGCACGTATCAGTTAGAAATAGTTATGGACGAGGAATCTACAAAGACAGTGGAACTCAAAAGACAGTGGAAGTCAAAATAAGTGAGCCGATACCAGCCCACCTAAAGATACTACTGATCAGAAAAAGGAGCGCGCTCAAAAAATACATAAGAACCTTGTACCCTGATCACAAAACCGTCCTTAACCAACTGACGAACGAAGTGAAAGAAAAAATCAGAGAACATAGGACAAAAAATTGGGACCGAAAACTTGAATCAATGGAAAGTGAAAACAACTCACTTTGGCAGATAGCCAAGTCGTTGACAAAAAACAGACGAAAAGACAGATACCGAGGATAGTCCACGTAGACGGAGTTTCACTGACAGACGCAGACAAAGCCGAAGTCTTCGCAACTCACTTGGAGACCCACTTCACCAACAACCCGGAAAGCCTTGATGTCGATGTCGATTTCAATAAAAACATAAGAAGAATAGGTCTCAGAAAAGAAAAACCAGATGAGAGCCACGAAGAAGAAGAACTGGAAGAAATAACAGGAAATTAAATCAAGACAATCCTGAAAAACTTGAGAGCCAGAAAATCACCAGGCCTAGATGGAATACAAAATAAGGCCCTGAAATATTTGCCAGAAGAAACGATACAAGAAATAGCTGAAATCGCACGTGGAGTGTTCCGTACTGAAGAATTTCCAAAAATCTGGAAGCAATTAGTCACGATAATGATACACAAAAACGAAAACCTATCAACGATATTAACAGTTACAGGCTGATAAACTTGTTGTCGGCACTCAGTAAAGTCATAGAGAAAATTCTATACAGAAGACTGAAAACTTTCATACATCAACTGGAAAGAATAACAGAAGACATCAAGTACAAACTCAATATATCAATTTTTTGCCATATTTTTGGACGTACAAAAAGCTTTTGACAAAGTATGGCATCACGATGTGATATATAAACTTAAGAGAGAACAATTCCCTAGGAAGTTAGTGAACATAATTCAAACATATCTACATGGAAGAACATTTAGAGTAAGAATAGGAGACAAACTGTCTAAAGAGAAGAAAGTCAGTGCAGGAGTTCCCCAAGGATCAGTAGTCGGCCCACTTCTAATCAACATCTACACGGCAGACATTCCAACCACCGACAAGTGCAAGTTAGCCCAGTTCGCCGATGACACAGCGCTCTACATATCAAGGAGGATGGAAAGCGCCGTTCAAAAAGGATTACAAGAAGATCTGCAGAGAATTCAGAAGTACTTTGAATCATGGAAAATCAAAGTGAACCCTAACTAAACAGTAGGGGTTTACTTTAATCACAGAAATAGAGAACGAAAACCTCCTGAAGTGATCTACAATGCCACCCCATTGCGTGGGAGAAGAAAACAAAGTACTCAGGAATAATCATGGACGGCAACTTGAAATTCAGAACTCAAATCTCCGAAAACATCAAGAAAGCCAGACAAATGCAGGCCTACCTGCATCCCCTTCTGAACGAAGAGAGCAGGATGTCAAGAACAAAATGAAAATAATAAAAACAATTATCATTCCACGGCTAAGTTATGGAGGTGAAATCTGGGAAATAGAAAACTCCACACGAGTCGAGAAGCTTCAAGGTACTCTCAACAGAATAGTGAAAATGGCAGTAGGGGCACCAAGATACATGCCCAACACGCAACTCTACGAGGAACTTAAAGTAGACAAAATATCTGACAGCATACGAAAAAGAAGGACGAAGATGATGAAGAATATGACAGCACACAAGAATATCCTCATACGAAAACCAACAGAAATAGAGCCTAGAACAGATGAGGCAGAACATCGCTAACCCACTGGAAAAGATCGGCGGATAAACAAACATCTCCAACGAACAAGAAGAGGAAGCGCTAATGAATCACTAAGCAACGACATGTGAGAAATCACAAACCATCATAGTAGAAGAAAGGCGAAACGAAGATGAAGAGGCAAAGGGTCCAAATCCAGTCCAGTACACAGTATAGAGCAAAAATTTATGACTCCAAAACAAGAGTCAGAATCAAACAGTTATCAGTGGAGTATGGGAGATTCTGTGTACATCATTGAAGGTACGACAGACTCACTAGGATTCAATACTAACCATTATCCCATAATTAGGTCCTCCGTTCGAAAATTCGTACGGAAAAACGAAAAGAGCGGAAGAAGCTATCAAGTGGTCTTCCAAATCGACGTACTGAATACTGTCCAGTAGGTCGTTCTTTTGTTCTTTGTAGATAGCTTTGTTCTTTTCTCGCACCATTGATGTGGAAACGTTTGCCAGCAGTAATTTTAACGCTGATAAAGAATAAGCGATCGAAGTGCTGAAATTAGACAAATCTTACTGAAAGTAAAAAAGGACGAGTAGTTTGAAATGTGGCTACAGAATGTTATTTCGAAGAAGAAGTCCAAATTATTTTTTGTGATAACTCTTCTTCAGATACTAGTTTTACTAATTCTGACTACATATTTTTGAAACAAAAATGTGATAAAGGTGTGATTTTATTAAACTAAATTAAATAATAGGCTATTTGATGATTGATGAGGCCGATACTTGGAGAAAATTAATATCCATAATGAAACAATATTTAGAATTTTCTCATAATTTTAATACAAATACGCATCAGACGTCGTTTCGAAGTACTACTTATTTATCAAATGCTGGATTAATACTCTAGTATTAATCTAATATTAATATATACAGTCTAATGCGTATTTGTATTGAAATTATGAGAAAATCCTAAATATTGTTTCACTAGGCTATTTCACGAATATATTTAATAATAAAATTGCATAGTCAACATGTGTCAAGCGTGAGTTCATTTTTATGCATACGACCTACTCGATATTTCTGTCTTACAATAAATAGGAAGGTATGTGAGAATTGAAGTCGTACCTTTCATTTGTGAACGTGGTGTAACTGAAGAGTACCTTGTAGTACGGAACAGTAACTAACTTACGCTTTCAATAAATGTAGGCATCGATTTCAATATTCTATAACATTATCCCTAGAAGGATAATGGAGGCATCGCATTGTTCATGTATCACATAGCCAACTCTGCTATAATGTTCTTTTCAGTAATTGGTCAAAAAATTATCGAAATAAAGTTATAGTATACTTTGATATCGAATATTTACAAGTGCGATAATATAGCACGAAAAATACAGAATTTTTTTCATGTAGACTTCTAAACATCAAGAAAACACAGAGGCGGCGTAAGGCGTGGGCGACGTGGGCCACCGCCTACGGCCTCGCGGTACAAGGGGCCTCGCACCACAAAAATTTTTATGTATTGCTTAAAAGAAATGCTTCAAAGAGAGAATAAAATGAAAAAATATATAAATTAATTTAAATTGTTTTTTTAGTCTGGCAACTTTTGCTCATGTTGCGTAACTATCGCTAGTCAATCCTTGCCGCCGCCGACCAGTGCGGGGAATCCCTTGATTTATTTGTTTACTTATTTTACTAGGAAGCCAGCCAATCAAATTAAAGTAGTCGGAACGCAGTCGCTGGGCGCATAACAATAAAAACGTAATTGTGTTATTTAATATTTTTTGTTTTTATGAATGTGCGTACCTATTTTGATAAGACAAATAGTGTGTGGGTATATTGATTGCTCCTGTAAATAAAATTAAAATTAAAAAACAGTGACTTACAAATTGTTGGATATTAAGCAAAAAACTATATTCGTTATAATTGTTTATGTTCAACATTCCTAGAAATGACTCAGTGATATTTATCACTCTCTCCCTATTTTATGTTATCGTATATGATATATCTGTCATCAGCAGATTTAGTATGTAGCACCGAAACTCTTAAATTTCGGAACTTGAGACTGTTTATATTATATTCTTCATATTTAGTCTTAATAGATTCTTCGACTGCACAACAAACCATATTACGGCAGTTAAATAAATGATTTCATAAAGAGACGTTCACCGTGTTTCAGTTAGATCCACCGTACCTTCCAACACAAATAAATGGTTTTTGTTTTCTTCGTGATACGTTTAATATAACACCGGTACCTGTACTCGTCTATTTTACATAAGGTAAGAAATAATTAATTTGTAATAAATAAATAACACAGTAATTACTTTAAATTAAATTATACGCTTTATAATATCTTTTGGGGGAAAACTAAACTTAAATGTTAAAAAACGTATCGACTTTTTAAGTTTTAAAAACTCGTAGTAGACCAGGGTCGATAATTTTGAAAATGATGAAAAGTGAAAAAAAATAATAGTAGGATGAAACTCGTTAAGAAAGGACGAGAATATAACAAAAATGAAAGGAAAAATAATTTACGGGCGATCTGAGGTCGGGAAGTGGAAGGGGTGAGTTTTTAAGGTAAAAAAATGGTGTACCTCGATTTCCGGCAAAACTACAAGTCCTATGGAAAAAAATTAAATGACAAAGTTGTAGGTAATAAAGAGACCTACAACTTTTGTAATCACGCTTTTTTCACATAACCTCAAAATTTATGTGAAAAATTCAAATAATCAAGTTTTTGGTTTTTTATTTTTATCTTATGCAAAAAAAATTTTTTTTCACGAAATTTGGTGAAAACTTAGCTTTCTAGGTCCTAAACACGCTGTAATTTTTTTGATTTTAAATATTTATTTTTTCACCTTATTTTGACTTAATATCGAAAAAACACCCTAATTTTCAATCGAAAATTCTCGCGTCAAAATTTCAGCTTTTTGAAAAAAGTCGGAGAGTTTTTTGTTCGTTGAAATCTCTTCTTTCTGATAATGTGAAAAAATATATACATAACTATGGTAAATATTCTCAGAAAATGCAAAGAAGGAACTCGAATCCGAAATTTTTTTTTAATCTCTATGTACAATTTTGAGCTATTTAGTAAAATTTACACTTTAATTACTTGAAAAACAAAAAAATTACAAATCAATAAATCATAAAGATTGCACGAAATATAACATTTTAAAAGGGGGAAAAAATTTCGGATTCGAGTTTTTTTCTTTTCTTTGTATTTTCTGAGAACATATACCATAGTAATGTATATATATTTGCACATTATCAGAAAGAAGAGATTTCAACGAACAGAAAACTCCCCGACTTTTTTCAAAAAACTGAAATTTTGACGCGAGAATTTTCGATTGAAAATTAGGGTGTTTTATCGATTTTTTGTCAAAATAAGGTGAAAACATAAATATTTCAAATCAAAAAAATTACAGTGTCTTTTGGACATAGAAAGGTAAGTTTTCATCAAATTTCGTGAAAAAAAATTTTTTTTTGCATAAGATAAAAATAAAAAACCAAATACTTGATTATTTGAATTTTTCACATGAATTTTGAGGTTATGTGAAAAAAGTGTGATTACAAAAGTTGTAGGTCTCTTTATTACCTACAACTTTGTCATTCAATTTTTTTCCATAGGACTTGTAGTTTTGCCGGAAATCGAGGTACACCGTTTTTCACCCTTAAAAACTCACCCCCTTCCACTTCCCGACCTCAGATCGCCCTTAAATTATTTTCTCATTTTTGTTATATTCTTGTCCCTTTTTAACGGGTTTCATCCTACTATTATTTTTTTTGGTTTCAAAAATTATCGACCCTGGTCTATAGGTAGTAAGAGCGTTCTTTAAGATTTTTGTTTGAAAATTAATTTCAATTTAGGTTTTACAATATTATGCAGATAAAACTGCAAAACAATTTTGACACTATAGCTTTTGTTTACAGGTTACAGATACGATATTATCGACATGTCCGGCCGAGATAGAGATATTGGAAGAAAATGGGAGTCCGGATCAGCAAAAAGAAAAAGAAAAGCTGAAAGAACTGCATCCAACCAGGCTTTGAGTTTAAATATGATAAAGTTCCTCAACCAAACTGCGTCTGGTAGTACAGAACCACCTGAATCTATATATTCGACTTCTACACAACAAACGTCCAAGATACCGTTAGGAAATACTCCAGATGCACCGAGTACCGAGACTACCGAGTGCGAACGTCAGTTAGAAGTAGAGTTTGGATCATGCTCTACCCAATCAAAAGTTGACGCTGAAACTATTGTGCTGTCATCAAGCAATCAAGAAGAACAGATTGACATAGATTCTCCAATTCGCAGCGACGACGCCAGTACCATAGTTCAGCAAGTGCTTGTTAATTCGGATCCAGGATTGTGGACGTTTCCCATAACGGATTCACAGCGTCGTGACATAGTTCAAAGCGGCCCCACACAGCAATTAAATAGGGGTGATGAATGTTATCCCAAAAGTGATGATCACAGACACTTTTCCAATTTTTATTTCTCGAGAAAACTAAATAATGGTGAAAATCAACATCGTCGCTGGTTAGTTTATTCCAATTCTCAGAATAAAGTTTATTGTTTTCCATGCAGACTATTTGGCAATTCACAAACTCAGATGGTGCAAGGAGGGTGTTGTGACTGGAAACATTTAAGTAGCATCTTACATAGACATGAGAATACTAAAGAACATATGGCACATATGTTCCAATGGTTAACTTCAGAGAAAGGTATAAATCAAGGCAAAACAATAGACCAAGAAAACGAAAGGCTAATACGTGAATCTCAAAAACATTGGCACAACTTGTTAGAGAGAATAATTGACATAATTAATTTTTTGGCCTCTCATAATCTTGCATTTAGAGGTCACAGAGAATCTCTCAAGACAGGTGACGTTGTTAAAAATTCCGGTAATTTCATAGATTTATTTAAACTGATATCGAAATTTGATCCTACTTTACGAGAACACATGAAACGCATTAATGACAAACAACTTTCACACCATTATTTAAGTCACGATATTCAAAATGAATTGATCATATTGATGTCAAAAACAGTTGTCGATGAAATTATTCGTAAGGTTAAAGAAGCTAAGTACTATTCTTTTTTGCTGGATTGCACTAGAGACAGTAGTAGAGTTGAACAAATGTCGGTTATCTTAAGATTTTGTGATACGTCAACTGGCACAATAGTCGAACATTTTATAGGATTTCTAGCTGTTAGTGAGACAACTGGAGAATATTTAGCCAATGCTATACTGGAACATCTAGAAAAATACGACTTAAATGTTCAAGACTGCCGTGGCCAAGGATACGACTATGGAGCAAATATGGTAGGTGTAAATAGTGGAGTTAAAACTCGAATATTGAATATTAACCCTAGGGCATTTTTCACACCTTGTGGCTGTCATAGTTGGAATCTACTGTTGGTAGATGCAGCAAACTCATCTATGGCAGCAAAAACTTTTTTTGGTTTCATCCAAAAAATTTATTTGCTATTTTCAAGTTCAAGCAAACGCTGGGATTTAATAAAAGGCAAATTAAAACTAACTATGAAACCTTTATCAGACACAAGATGGGAAAGTAGAGTCGAAGCGATAAAGGCCGTATTATTGCAATTCGATGAAGTGATTGAATGCATCGAAAGCTTAAAAAATCAAACGGAGCAATCAGACACTCTCAGTGATTGCGATTCGGTACTAAATGAAATGTTAAGTTTAGAATTTATCGTATCTTTACATGTGTGGTATGAGATATTATCGCGAGTTAATATGATAAGTAAATTATGGCAATCAGTACAAATTCATTTAAGCATTGCTCTTGAACATTTACACACATTTTGTGAATGGATAAAAGAGTATCGGGAAACTGGATTCGAAAAAGCCCTGTCTGATGTTCGGCAATTTAGTGAGAGAAGCTGTTATGATCTGCCAAAAGGGTTTAAGAATAAAAGAGTAGCTAAAAAGAAAAGGATGTTCGAATATGAAAGCAGCGATCAACCTATACAGTCTAATAAAATCCGGTATCAAACAAATTTTTTTTACGCCATGATTGATTCTATAATAACCAATATGGAATTAAGATTTACGTCTTTAAATCAACATTTTGAAAATTTCGGTTTTCTCTATAATTTGAGCAAGCTAAAAAATATGCCAGAGGAGCAAATATTAAAACACTGTAACGATTTACATAACGTCCTGCATGTGGGTGAGAGCAGTGACTTCCAACCTTTCGAATTATATGAAGAATTAAATACAATGATCCCAAATTTACCCAACTTCATTATAGATGTAAAACAGCTGCTGTCATATATAACAGAAAATAGCTTGAAAGAAATTTACCCAAATATTTACATTGTCATCCGAATTTTATTAACAATTCCGGTAAGTACAGCCTCTGCTGAAAGGAGTTTTTCAAAATTAAAATTAATAAAAAATTATTTAAGAAACACAATGGGCCAGGAAAGACTTTCAGCTTTGGCTGTTTTATCAATTGCATCAGAGATGGCATCTAGGCTGAATTACGATGCAATCATTAAGGAATTTAGTAAAGTTAAAAGCAGAAAATTTCTGTTCCTCTAATAAAGAAATATAAATATTTTTAAATCTACACTTTAAGAAATGTGTGCAATCAGGACATAATATATCATTTTAATTTTTTTTTCATGCTTTATAAGGTACCACCACAAATTCAAACAAGACAAGGGTCAATAATCTATGCATACGTAAAATATCATGTTAACAAAATTTAAAATATCGACAGTTTCGGATTTCTTGATTCTGTGATTATTTTTAAAGGGATAATGGCGCCATAGAATAATGTTCGTCACTTAAAACCACGCTGTGTCTGTTTGTGTCTGATTATGGCTTCTATATATTTACGATTTTTGTTTTTGATTAATATTAATTCAATTTGTATTTTTATTAATAAAAATTGAGAGTGTTAATTGTTTTGTTTTATTTTTATTTTATAAAATCCATCTTAAGGTCGCCACAGAACAGGGCCTCGCGAAATCTATCTTGCCCACATAAAATTTAGGTCTCGCGCCGCCACTGAGAAAACATCAAATTAACTTCTAGATAAGTTGAAATTTGTTTTTACCTCTGTAAAGGTACCAAAGTTAGAATTATACCCAGACACATATAAAGCCTAATTATCTGGATATCCATGCAAGTGTTTTCGGTTTACATACAGTCATGTAGCTGACTAATGAGTTCTTGTGGTCAGAGTTATTGACCTCATACAAGAAACACCCGAAAATATCATGCAAGTTAAGATATTAGGAAGATGGAGAAACGAAACTATCCAGTAAGTTTGATTTCACGAAATTATACGTTTTATGAACAAAAAATAGGCAATATAATGTGAATATCACGTAAATAATAAAAATTGAGAAACGCGCGAAGAAGAAATATGCTCGTTAACATTTCTGAGACAGTGGCGTGGAAAAAAATCGGAGTTAGCCTTACCTAGTTACTGAAATCATATGAAAATTTGAAATATGTACATCTTGTGCATTTATACTTGTTATATATATATATATATATATATATATATATATATATATATATATATATATATATATATATATATATATATATATATATATATATAGTTTCAAGATTCACGAATTATTCATACTAGTAAATACTGAGACAATTAATCAAAATATTTCAAATAAAATTCTCAGGGAGATGTCTGCACAAATGTTGTCAACGAGAAGGAACTCATAACTTTCGAGAGTGAATATTTAGTGCGCTTCGAAAAATTCATCGATCTCGTTGATTGATAAAGGATACAATTGTTTCATCATCATTATTATGAATCATCAGTCCATATACAATCTATCAATCAAGAATCGATGACTTTCAAAACTCCCACAGGTCATATAACGGGATGAGAGGAACAACTCTTAGTGAAAATTCATGTGAGCTCCCTCTATCGTAGGAAAGACGAATAAACTCTCCCTAGCGTTCTAGATTCCTACTCATGAAAACAGTAGTGCGAGTGCGTAAGGATTTGAAGACATTTCATTCGAACACTACAGAAAACTGTCTGCAATGTGTAACAATGGGTCCATGCCTAATCGCTGCCGATCAAGCCCCGGAGGCGGCGGTTAAAAGGAGAGCTAGTTTCAAGATTCACGAATCATTCATATCTGTATATACTGAGACACTTAATCGAAATATTAAAATATTTCAAATGAAACTCTCAGGGAGCTGTCTACACGAACGAACCCATTAATTTCGAGAGTGAATATTAAGTGCACTTGGAAGATTGAATATGGATTGATAATTCTAACAATGATGAAACGATTGTATCCTATTATCCTTCTACAAGATCGATGAATTTTTCGAAGCGCACTGTAATTTTTCTATAAGTTTTTGTTTAGCTTTTCAACTCTGTATATATTTGTTGAGTCTGTTTTTGTGCAATGATTTTTTTCGTAATGTTTGAACTCAGTTTTTATACTCGTATTCCGAAACTAAGTATTTTCTCAATCAAAGAAGCCTGTCATTGTTTAAAATTTAGAACCAGTTGACATTATATAAATAAATATATACAGTGCCTTGTATAAACATTTCAGATTATATTACTTCAAGACAAAAAAGTAGAGGGGACGTTTCTGAATCAAACCCTGAATTATTTATTATTACAGTATTAACAACTTCTAAAATGCAGTTAAGCAACAATAACGGTGTCCATAGAGTTGGTTTTAAAGAGTTTTGCAAATGTCAAGAAGTTGTGCAAATTAAGGATGAATATTATAGAGGTTCGACGTACATTCTTGTTATGATCCGAATCAGTCGCCTAGAAAAAACTTGCCTGGGAAAGTCAAGCATTCTATTATGACGACGAAAATCTATTCGAATTAAGTTCAAAAAGAAATATTTTAGTTTAAAGATTCATATTTAGTTTAGTTTCTCATCGAAATTATGGACTTATATATATATATATATATATATATATATATATATATATATATATATATATATATATATATATATATATATACAATGAGTAAAAGATGATGAGTTCTGGGCAAAAGTAGGGCCAGTAAATTGATACAACAACCTTTTTTTGCCGAGAACTCATCATCTTTTACTCATTAATATCATACGGCAATACTCCTTATTCATCGTGTATATATATATATATATATATATATATATATATATATATATATATATATATCCGGGTATACACAACAATCATCAGCATTGAGCTGTAGCAAAACGCTCATGCAGTAGGGGACAGAGAGCAAGGGACCACACAAATAACCACAAATGCTCAGCAATACACAAATTCGTTAAAAAAATTTCGAAAACTCGTCACATGTGCTGATGTATTATTTCACATTAATTTTGAACTGTTCGTGAAATGTAAATTGAATAAATTCCCTAGGTAATAAATTATACAGTATTAGAGCATAGTAAAATATACTTTTTGTGTAAAATTTTTCGTGTATGAAGGGATTTCAAAGTAGTCTGCTTGCCTATTTTCATAGCCAGGTCATTTGTTGTTGTATCGTTTCCTTATCCATAGTATAGATTGATATATGTGCAATTTCCTAACAGCTAAAACATTTGCTTCTCCATTTAAATAACATGTAGAGTCTAGACTTTTTTTTTCAGAGCTACCCTAAGAATATTATTTTGTGCCTTTTCTAGAGGATCTAAAGCGTTTCTATAGGATCCACCCCAGACAATAATACAATATCTGAAAGTTGACTCGACAAGAGTGTGTAAACCGTGAGTAAATATTTTTTAGTCAAAATGTTCCATAATCTATAAAATTTGCAAACTATCACTCTGAGTCGCTTCACAAGACTGTTTACATGGTTATCTTACTTCGAGTGTTGATCTAGTTTCACCCCAAGATATCCTACAACACTCGTTTTTTGGATAAAACCACACGAACAACTACCGAAGTTTATGCAGCCAGCATCATGAACCTTCAGGATATCCAAGCCAGCTTGATTAGCCATCGTAGCTGAGAAAGTTAGAAATTTTGATTTCAGCATATTTAAACAAAGAAAGCTGTGACTCAATAAGCGGTATATTACCTGCATACCCAATTCAGCTCTCATTAATGTTTCTTTACATGATTTTCCTTCAAAAACAGCCACGTTGTCATCACCGTAGGATATTATCTTTCCATCCGAGTTCAGGCTTCCTAGTTGATTTATATAAATCAGGAATAAAACCAGCCCCCAACTATAATATACCATTATATTTTTTGAATATCATATTGAGAAAACATAAAACTCAAAAACAAATAGTATGAGTTGACCATATTCACCAGGCACGATAGCAAAAAATACCCAAAGCATATTCCCAACGAAAACATTAACACAACTCCCTTTTGATAACCTTGCAAATCGATTATAATGCCTGGTTCCAGAAGAAATAGAAAATGAACTCAGACTCAACGTATAATTCCTATTCAACTATTACAAAATCAGTGAATTTTGTGAACCTCTAAGCTTTTCATAAATAAATATTGACTTTTTATAAATATTAACTTTTCTCTGAATGTAACTTTCTTGCTGTGATGAAAAGTGTACAGAACTGTTAAGAGACAATTTCAAATTACTGAATTAAGTGAAAAGACTCAAAATCTTACGCACTGGTCTTGCATTAGCAGGCGAATTTGCTTGGTTTACAATACTGATCGATAGAACTTGAAAATATGCTGGAAAACTTGAAAATAAAAATCTCTAAGGAGCGTACGTCCTTCGAGGAGCAAAATTGTTTGCCCTAAACTATTTTTAGTTCATATGATTCTTTCCTTGGGCTTATGAAGTCATATGGAATCTTCATTTATGAACAAAACCCACTATTTTCACTCATTATAACTACTTACACCCATTGTATATGCACAAACCGTATATGCATCTTACCCGGGATCTGAATCCAGATCTCCCTAGTGTGGGACCTTAATTCCCTCTACTAGATTAGGAAACGAAATACGTTTTACCTCTTGTACTGCTGTTATAGTAGCTGAAGAGTCGCCCCTGATGGAACTTAATTCATTTTTAAGGTAAATAAACCTTGAAAAATGAGCCGTAAAAATGTATATAATTTTAGTTTGTAATGACATATCGTTGCGCCGTTTTAGCATAATTTATTTTACATTAGATGATAAAAGTTACAGTGATTAGAGTTTTTCTGAAACAAGAGAGTTGTGCTCGTACTTTGACAGAAGAGGATTAGCCCAATGGACTATCCGAGAGCAGATAATTATGGAACTAGTTATGTTGTTCTTTTTTATTAATTTAATGCGACAAAATGAAAATTGATTTTCAATAAAGCTACTCTAATATGTTGGTTGAAGTTGGAAAGTTTATCTGTTTCTAAAGGATGAGAAATTATGAATGGTATTATAAAACATATTCATAATATTAACCAGTCATTATGAATAATGACTAGCTTAATCACTTGATTTAGCTTGATTTAATCGCTAAAGTGATTAACCAAGCGATTGAATATCATCTGAACTGTTATATTGGTTACATTGTCTGATCATTTGGACTTATAGTGATTATCTCTTAGAGATGGTGGACTACATAAAGGTGGCTTATGCGGACGATATTAAAATTTATAAGAGCGTGTCATCTATGCATGATTGTTTCAGGCTCCAAAGTGACCTGAATGATATTAGCCTGTGGTTTAATAAAAATTTTTTTCACTTGAATGTCATGAAATGTAATGTGGTGAGTTTTACTAGAAACAGAAATGTGATAACTTTTGATTACAACATTGAAGGTGTTAATCTGACTCGACTTCTGGAAGTTAAGGATCTCGGCCTAGTAATTGATCAAATATTCACATTCATACCTCATATCAACCAATTGATTTTATCTTGTAGCAAAATTTATGGTTTCATCGTCCTCAATGCTAGATTATTTTCGAGTTCCTCAACACTGGTTCATTTATTTAATGTCCTAGTGAGAAGCAAACTTGAGTATGACTGTCTTGTTTGGTGACCAATATATAATTGTCACATAAACCGCTTGGAGGCACTGCAGAGGAAGTTCTTAAAATGGCTCTCATTTCGAGAGGATGGTGTATATACACCTAGCGGTTGTGAGTACTCTTGTCTGCTGTCGAGGTTTGACACTAGGACTCTCAACACCAAGAGAAGTTTGAATACAATGAAATTTTCATTCAATTTGCTCAATGATAATCTCGACTGTCCTGAGCTTTTAGGTAAACTTAATTTCTTCGTTCCTCCGAGGTGTACTAGAACAAGCTAGACATTTTTTTCAAAAACCCAGAGAACCAATCTTCTCTCGCAATCGCCGCTTAGCTTTGCATGCTCTACTGCAAAGCAGGTATCAAGCTGATGTAATTTACAGTGGGACTCACTTGTTTCTATCATAAATGTGTATTTATATCTTAGGAGTATATCTTGATTTCTTCCGGTTTGAGTTCTGAGTATTTTTTCTTGATCATTATTATGATTGAAAATTTAGATATTGACATTATAGATTTAGATTTTTATATTTGATAATGTTTTTCATTATTACAATTATTTTTTAATATTATATGCTTATGTTGTTATTGATATTTTTAGTAATTACAGTTATTGGTTATGTATTTTCCTGTAATTGGGTAGTTACCAGTTGGAAATATATGCTTATTATTATTACAACGTGGACATTGGTCATTTTAATAATAGTTTGATTCGAACTGTCGTAATCGTAATGGTGAAACGTACGTTACAAATTTTCAATAAAGTTGTGAGAATCTAGAAAACAGTAATTTTGGCTACCATTCTAATTTTTGAAATGGATTTACTTCAAGAACTGAAAACATTCAAAAATTGTTGGATGTATCAAACGTTGAATATCCTATATCTGCAATTGGTCTGATTTGCCGCTGTTGATCGAGCTTGTAGCTGAATATATTATAGAGTATCTATTCTAAATGTAAAAGCATCGCTTGTTAATCCAAATAATGAATCTGATCATTTTAATTTAAGTTTGCTTCGTTTAATTTAAGAGAAATTGTGAAATTATTGTGTTGTATTTGCAGTTCGACTCTTACTTAGTTTTTGTCATTTGTGTTTCTAATTCAAATTCAATGTCAATATAAGGATGTAAGGAAAATTCTTTGTGCTCTACCTCTTATGTGAAGAGCTTTATGTAAAATGCCCGAACAATTTAATTATTTGAATAGTTATTATCACATTGCCATATCTTATAGGTCAATCTTCATAATGCCGAGCATTGTAAATAGTGACTCAGGCGTCACTAGGTGTAGATATCTTCCGGAATCTGAATGTCAAGCATCAATAAGATTTGATTTGACCAATTGCATTTGACAAGATACTATTGGGGTTACATCGCGAAAACCTTAGAAGGTCTAAAATAAACAATAAATCCTTGGCGAACATGATACAAAAGTGCCATCCAGTGTACGGGTATCGTTGTTACCAAAACCAACGAAATTAAATTGTGTAAAAATATATATAAGGAAGCGATGGATTCTTTTTAATTCGGCATTTCACTTCTTGGAGCGTAATTGCAGTTACACACCTATTTCTTGCCACAAACCTACGATGAAATGGCCAGGATGAGCAAAACCTGTTTGCTGAAATGAACAAATTAAGTTAGAGCTGTTGGATAATTCTTCATTGCAACAATGTTAGCTACTTATAATTGAAATATATTTAATATTTGCGGATCTCTTGGTAACACATGGTTTGAACGAATTGAATGAAAAGCTCTCGGCCTATTGTCACAGAATTATAAGTATGTTAAATTGAGCGAACACATTTACTTAAAAACGTAGTTCTTATCGATAACAGACCACAAAATAAAAAATTTTCATTTTCCACCAATGTCTCGTTATTAATTCTAGTATTGTCAAAAATTAAGAGGAATTATTTTCACTGATGGCCAATATTTGAAAATTTATTAAAAGTGAACTAAGTATACTAAGTTCGCTTTTAGTCAGTTAATAACCAAATAGTGTCGATCAGTGAAAATTATTCCTCTCAAACTTTTGACAAAGTTCAAATTTGTAACAGAACATAAGGACGAAAAAAATTTTCTTTGTTATAGCTGTGAAGAACGCTATCAAATGAAATAAGGATAGTTCGACATTATTTGACCTGATTCCATTACTGTACGCTCACATTCCTGTGCCCACAGATTTGTACCATGTAATTAAAAAGAAATGAAGAAGTTTTTAGGTTCTTTCGACAATGTGTCTAATGATATATCTACCTGTTGATATGAGGAATTTGCATTGTTATATCGACGAAAGAATTAGTTCGAAATAATTAGTATGTGTTCATATCCTGTGTTAAACACGCCATTTTATTCAGTCAGTTTCAATGATTGTTGCAATCATATATGTATTTTAATAGTTGAAATTCTTGAAATTCATTTGTGTAGTTTCTTTTGAAAATGTAATACATTCATACAATTAAACATAACACAACATTTACAAAACCACAAAGATTTTAGCAACTGATAAAGACAAAATATGTGAAGAAATTTCGAGAAATTCAGGAAATACCATGAAACCTATTAATGGAACTATCGATATCTTCGAAATAAATGCTAGTCCAGGCAATGGGTAGGTTCTGACTTACAAAAGGTCAAGGAAAGTTCTAATTTGGCAGATTTGTAAAATTCGGTGTCCTAATTAATATTCCGAGTTTGCGACCTTGGGCGACCGCCGCTCGCGCCACCATATTGGAAAAATGGTACCAAAAACCAATTATTCGAGAATATCTTCTCTCCAGTGCCACCTAGGTCAAAAATAGTTTTTAGAAAAATTATAGAGCATGCAATTTTCTGCAACTTTTGTATGAAATATTTTTTAATCAGATGAATAGTTCACGAGTTACAGCGGCGTCAAACTCAGAAAATTTCTACAATTCGCAAAATCGCTACAGTTTTTCTCGAAATTTCAGTAAATACCGATTACTTAGTACGTACTATCGTTTTTTACTCATTTCCGCACCACCATGAGATAGAGTGAGAGGCGCGTTTTTTAATGTGGTATCCCCAGTAGGCCTAATCCACGATTCATTATTTACTCATGTCTTTTCTTTCGTTTCGATGCCCTAGATGGTCCAGGCTCGCTCATATCAATAGCTTCTTACAAATTTATTCCCTCCTCTTCCGAGTTTTCATCTTCGTTGTCTTCTCCGACTTCCTGTGCCAATAATTTTGCAACGTTCAGGTCTCCATTCTCGTCGTCGATGTTGTCTTCTTCTTCTTCTTCTTCTCCTCCTGAGCCCGCAAAAATATCTGTGCTGTTTTCACACGCGTCTCCGTGGGGGCATGTGCAGATAACAGAACATTTCAAGCCCGTTTTCCTACACCACATGCTCTACCGCACCCCTTCTTGCACCTGCACGAAATGAATTTCAGGAGCGCTTCTGGTGCTGGATCTTTTGTTGTTTTTACTGGAGTAAGCCCAATTTTGCTTCTATCCCAACCCCATTGCTCTGGACTCTCGTGTATATCATACCAAGCCTGAACTTAGTGGTAGGTCCGAAGGGAATGTTGCCGTGAAGCTTCCCTTGTAGGGGGTAAAGCAGCAAGATTGAATTTACTCTTCGTGACGGATCTTGCGAAATTTTGATAGTGAAGGGAGCCCAAAGTAATGGTGTTTTCCTTGGAAATGCCGTAAATGACTTCGGATTTGCGTTTCGCTCTTTGAAAGCTTGTATAGTTTGGGTTAAATATTCGTTCTTTTCGAGTGTTTTTATAAACTTAATTTTTCCTACGTTGAAATCAGAAGAAGTAGTGTCGCACCCGCTGAACGCATGCAAGAACAATATGTTTTCCGCCACTATTTCTCCGTACTGTAGACTTCGAGGAGAGTAAATTTTTTCAATAATTTTTCCCCTGCCTGGTTTGCGAAGGTAAACGTTTGGATGAGATCTCGCTAGTGCTGTTAGCAGGACGAGGAGATCGATATCTTCTCCTACTATGAATACGGAATCAAACGATGCGGACATAATGATCGCCGTGTTAACAATTAATGTGTCAGCATCTTCTGTCGCCTGTTTTACTATGAAATTAGAATTTAGAATTAGAAAACGGTAGTACGTAATAAGTAATCGGTATTTACTGAAATTTCGAGAAAAACTGTAGCGATTTTGCGAATTGTAGAAATTTTCTGAGTTTGACTACGCTGTAACTCGTGAACTATTCATCTGATTAAAAAATATTTCATACAAAAGTTGCAGGAAATTGCATGCTCTATAATTTTTTTAGAAACTATTTTTGACCTAGGTGGCACTGGAGAGAAGATATTCTGAAAAAACTGGTTTTTGGTACCATTTTTCCAATATGGCGGCGCGAGCGGAGGTCGCCCAAGGTTGCAAACTCGGAATAAAAATTAGGACACCAAACTGTACAGATCTAACAAATTACAACTTCCCTTAACCTTTTGTAGTGAAAGCCCCCTTTTATATCTCCAGTGACCGGACTATGCCTCTTTCTATGATATCCATCTCTAGAACCGTAATCCTATTAATCTCTATTTTCTCTCCCTTCATGCGTCTATAGCAATGTAAAATTATATAAGAATGTGGGTTTATTGAACAAGTGTTTAGTTTAGTTTTTGAAAATGGGAATATACCCGAAACAATTGTTGAGCAATTAATATAATTGTGTGAAACCTAGCCGAAGGTTTTTCTTATATAGTTCACCAAGAGATCAGCATTCAATCAACTTTACAGTAGAATGGAAGTTGATTTTCTAACTTCTATCAAATCATAAAATAATTTTGTTTAAGTGAGGAGAAAGATGATAATAAAACTAAAACAAAAGGTGGAAATTTAGTATCCAATAATCACTTCAAACATATTGAAATAAGTGACTTATAACTTCAATCGAACCGGAAAAGACGATATTTTCAAAATTTTCAATAAGTACTCCGAAGACCGCTCACGAAGTGATATTGTTCGAGAAATCAACATAAATCAATTATAATAATGAAGATTGAACTTAAAAGAAGAAAAGGAGTAGTCTAAACAAACATGAAAGTTATAGAGAAAAGATGATATTATGAAATTTATCAAAATGTATATTGAATAAGTACTTCGAAGACCGCTCACGAATTGATATTGTTCGAGAAATCAATTATAATCAAGTTTGAAATTAAAAGGAGTGAAGAAGAAGTAGAACAAACGTGAAAGGTATAGATATTAAGACCGCAAATAAAAATCAAGTAGATATTCTTGTATTGAAAGACAGTGTGTGATAACCAAATGACATTTTACGAATTGAATGATTTGCTATAATCCCAAGATCCAATGTCTTGTGGATACTTTACAGTAGTTAACATTCATGAGAGCTACAGTCATGTTCATAATTTTAAATAAGGACTTACTTGTTTAAATAAGGACGTATATTAATTAAAAATTATCATTATTAATTTGCTTCAAAAATTAATTTTTCTGATTTTACCCAGAAACATTATGAATTCTCATTTCGCAAGGAGCAAAGACAAGAAGTTGTCCTCCTCTTCCTAGGCCACTGGGTTCAGTACTGGGGAGCTATGTTTGCAAATGAAATAATGTGATAGTTAATAGATTGAATGTTGTAACCCGTTACTTATTGTAACAGCCATTTCTATAATAAAATAGTCACAAATCGCGATTTCCATATTTGAAGATTTACATGTTTTTGTTAAAAATTTATCGACTAGGAAGGTCCAAACAGTTTAGAAAGAACTATATATATTATTTTTTAAAATTGATTTTTGCCTGTTTAAGATAATTTATTTTCAATGTTTTTAGCAATAAAAGGCTTATTTTAATGTTAATAACTTCATTTTCGTTGACATTTCGTTGTATATCACAACTTTGTCAAAACTAATGAATAATTGGATTTTATGGATTACTATAGATATCAAAACGTTAATTTTATTTATTTAAAAAATCAATTTGTTTTTTTGTATTCTTACATATAATTTCTTGTATTCAGAGGGATATTTTTGGCTCTGTATTCAGTTCTGAAGTTTTAGTTTTCTTCACCATGAGGAAACTTCTGAATGAAATAAAACTCAATTATATGTAATTATATGTATGTATATACTTATGATCTTCGCCATAAGGAAACCTCTCAGAGGTTTCCTCATGGTGAAGAAAATTAAAACGTCCGAAGCGAATGCTAAGCCAGAAATATTCCTCTGAATACTAAAAATGAATATGCGAGAATACAAAAAAGCCAATTCGTTTTTTTTTCAAAAATAAGTTTGAAGTTTTGATATCTATCGTAATTTTTCTCAAATTCAATTATTCATTAGTTTTGACAAAGTTTTTATATACAACGAAACGTCAACGAAAATAAAGTTTTTAACATTAAAATAAGCCTGTTATTGCTGAAGACATTTAAAATAATATATATATATATATATATATATATATATATATATATATATATATATATATATATATATATATATATATATATATATATATATAAAGAAATGAAAATTTTTTGTGCTTATGACACTGAATGGAATATTTAAGAAAATATTATAACATTATAATATAACATATCTACTATAACATTCTCTTGATTAATTTGAATTTTTCGAATGAATGTTCTAGTGTTCATTTTTATATATATATATATATATATATATATATATATATATATATATATTATATATATATTGAATATCCGTATTATGTTACGTGCTGAGAATTATTAATATTGAATTGGATTAGGGGACAACAGCACTATACTAGGAAGTTAATGTTTATAGTCTTAAATTCGGTCTCAAGCTTTCGTAACACTTCGTTCCATCTTCGGAAACTAAAAAAGAAATTGTTAGTATAAAAATTATTAGACACCTAAATAATTGTACTATATCTCGGAACAAATATGAGGTTATAATAAAGCCATCATAAAGGAACAAACAATGTTCGATATGTTAAAATCATAAATAGGTCACCGCTACAAACAAATATACATTTAAGATCTCAAGCTGAATTTTTTGTTTACAATGAATTACAGCCCTTTCATAAGGTCGACATGAATCAGCTCAAACGTGATGAGCACGTATATATATATATATATATATATATATATATATATATATATATATATATATATATATATATATATACCTATATATATTGATATATTCAAACGTCATTGGAGGAACACAGAACACACACTGCATTGGTTGTCAGATTACACATCTTCTTTTTGACTCACAATATCATC
This sequence comes from Henosepilachna vigintioctopunctata, assembly GCA_030704895.1. Taxonomy (NCBI): domain Eukaryota; kingdom Metazoa; phylum Arthropoda; class Insecta; order Coleoptera; family Coccinellidae; genus Henosepilachna; species Henosepilachna vigintioctopunctata. The sequence goes on from JARQZJ010000129.1 coordinate 3,343,069, forward strand.
CAGTGTCTATTTCCTGTATAACATTATTCGTCCGAACTTGACATGTACGTAGGTCCAGGTCTTTCTGTTAGAAAGAGGTAGGAATATATTGAACACAAACCTTGAACGTCCGTCCTTGTTGTTGTTGACATTATTGTTGGATGAAGTTTTACCATCTCCAAAAACTCTCTTGTCGCTAGAAATGGTTTGCTGTTCAATATTATCGCGTCATCAAATTGGGACTGATGATCTGTTTCCATGCAGTGCTTAACCACGGCACATAAAGTTCTGCCTATTCGTATGTTACTTTTGTGTGAAGTTAATCTGTTCTTTAAGGATCTACCTGTCTGTCCGATATAGGTCGCGTCACAATTTCTGCATTGTATTGTAAATACTACTCCTGTCTTTTGAAAATTTGGATTTCCGTCTTTGGTTTTTGCAAACAATGTTCCAACGGTGGAGATGTTTGTCATAGCGATTCTCAGCGAGTTGTCCTCCACCGGCTTCAGTATCTTAATTACTTTATTGGTGATTCATTTTATATTGTGTAACGATTGATGAGCACGTGACAGATGATGTAGGATCCTATTTAATATGTGAGTAGAATATCCGTTATTTTTGAACATGTCAAAAAGGAGTTTAATATTCTTCTGATGGAAATCAACGTTTGACAATTACACCACTCTCTGCTTCATAGCCTTAAGAATGTTGACCTTAAATTGTAGGCCATGGAAGGATTCATAAAGGATGTACCTGCCAGAATTAGTAGGTTTTATATACCAATCTGTGAGAATCTTTTGATCATCACCTCAGATCACTCGCATGTTCAAGAAAGGTACTGAGTTGTGAATTGGATCTTCAACCTCCATTTTGAACTTTATATTGTCGTCTTGTGAGATAAAGGCTTGTAGTATATAATTTTCTTCGTTCATTGGAATGGAACATGTGATGTCATCCACATACTCAAAGATAAAAGGGTGGCTGAACCTCAGCGCCCCTAACGCCGCATCCAAAATATCATTCATAACATACTGGCAATTATCGGTGACACCGTCGCGCCCACAGGTGAGTCAATGAGCTGTTTGTAAAAATAACCATTGAAAGAAAATGTGGTGAGAAGATCAGCAATACAGATATTTTATTATTATTATTATCATGTTATATGGCTCATTTTAGTTCAGATTCAACGTTTCCGTTACAAGCTGCTTTCTAACATATTTTGGCTGCGTATTGGAAGTTTCCTCACAAAATAGTGCAATGAAAGTGGTTTGACTTCAATTTACTTGATCCAATTCTCCTAGTTATCAAAATTTCGCTGCAGTCGCTCTGATTGTCTCCATTCCGGGGTCTCTGTAGATATATGTAGATTTCTCACATATCATGGAATGTCGATGGCCATCCGTAGAGATTTATTCTGCATGATTTGGTGCTTTTCAATATTACTTCTGGCTGCAAAGCTTCAATCTGTTGACTCGTATGTCATGGTCGATCTTGTCTTCACTACTGATAGGTCGCATTTATAGTGATCTGACGTTCCAGCTTCCAATAAATTGATGGGATTTACAAACCAGCCTTCGGTGTTTTGTAGGAATATTCATGTACGCCCTAACTACAAGAAGTGCACAACCTAAACTGAGCTTGCCAAGTTTATGTTGAAGAAGGCAAAAAGGAAAAAACTCGTGATTCGGAGCTTCTTTACAAATGTCATAATTTTCTGTTGTAGGTATTACACCACAATACCTAATAATTTCATTCTCACATTTCATTATATTGAAATGTCAAGTAATACAACTAATATTATCTCTTGGGCCAACCAATAACATGACTCAAATCATAGCAGCAAAATATTTGAAAGAAGATAATGAATTAACACGGTAAATAATCAAAGTGAATTAAAATGCAAATAGAAAAACTCCTGTTCACGTTATATTCATAAGAGCTATGTGAACGAAGAATTTTTCTGATCTGAAACAACTATTTATGAGCGAGAGGAATGCACAACTGTTGTACCATTATGAATATTCATTTCACACTCGCAAAAATGTGCCACGCAAAGGATGCAGAGGTCTGGCTGAATTAATTTATTCGATAATATCCATAATTCGTGTTTGTTGTTGACTTTATTGAATTACAAGATAATTGTTCTGAACAAGTCGAGAAAAAATGGAATTTTTCCACGAAAAACGGTTCTCTCACTGCGCATTTTCAAATTTCGAATATTTGATTGAAAGTATGAGAAAGTTCCATATTTATTGATTGAGCTAGCATATCAATTTATTATAGGCAAAACAAATTGAAGGTGAGAATTTCTCAAGTAAATATATTATCGTATGAACCAAGTATTTGATCACGAAAACTATGAACAAAGATTATTATTGTTATTCGATTTATAAATTGCTCTAAGAATTCAAAAAATACTATATAACGGGTGATTTTTTATGAGTTATGTTTGTCAGGTTGGCGGCACTGGTTGGTAATGGCATCCAAACGTCATCTGTCAAAGTGAAAAGTTTTCCGTATACTCTGCCACTTCATCATGGAAAGACTTACAAACGAGCAACGATTGCAAATTGTTGAAATTTTTAATCAAAATACGTGCTCTGTGGAAAATGTGTATCGTTTGTTACGACCATAATCGACCTGGTGAAACAATAATTCGTGCTGTTTTCACCAAAATTCGCACCAAGTTTACTTGACATACACTTACATTTACTTACACAACCATTGTCTCGCATTCGTGCAGTGCGTACTGAAGTTAATATTGCAGCCGTAGCGTACAGTGTTAATGAGGATCGTGAAATGTCAATTCGTCTCCGTTCTCAGCAATTGGGCATGTGTTACTCAACCACATGGAAAATATTACGTGTTGATTTGGGTTTGAGAGCCTATAAAATTCAACTTCTGCAAAAATTGGAGCCAAATGACCTTCCACAACGTCTAATTTTTGGCGAATGGGCCTTAGAACAGCTTAATGAAAATCCGCTGTTTCATCAAAAAATTGTGTTCAGCCATGAGGCTCATTTCTGGCTTAACGGATATGTAAATAAACAAAACTGTCGCCTCTGGAGTGATGAACAGCCACATGCCATACGAAAATTACTGGTGCATTCCGAAAAAACGACAGTTTGGTGTGGTTTATGGGCTGGTGGCGTCATCAGTCCATTTTTCTTCAAAGACGACTGTGGAAGAAACGTTACCGACAACGGCGAACGATATCGAGCCATGATACGCAACTTTTTTTTACCCCAGTTGGCCGAGTTGAACTTGGTTGACATATGGTTTCATCAAGACGGTTTCACATGCCACACAGCTCGTGAAACAATGGACATGTTAAAGGATGAATTTGGTGAGCACCTTTCTCTCGAAATGTCCCTGTGAGTTTGCCGCCAAGATCATACAATTTGACGCCTGTGGATTATTTGTTGTGGGGTTATGTAAAGTCGTTAGTGTATGTGGATAAACCGAACTCGATTGAAGCCATACAGGATAATATAACACGCGTAATTCGTGGGACACTGGCCGAAATGCTCGAAAAAGTGACGCAAAATTGAACCTTCCGAATGGACCATTTGATACGGAGCCACGGACAACATTTACATGAAGTTATCTTTAAAATGTAAATGGCAAAGGTCAAGTTATCAATTTCAATGAAAAATTTCCTCTAAAATATTGTTTCGCTCTATAATACTTTCATGAGAGATGAACACTGAGTATAATTCTGATTGATATGCTATTACTAAGCTTAAGTTTATAATAATTCATTTCTCTACTCAGTGTACATTCATCCGATGAAGGTATTGTATACCGAAACAATATTGTTGTGGACAACATATAACATTTTGGAAATTCTCAAAATGTAAACAATTTATTGATTGTGTTACATGGAATTTCAACATGTATTTCTCACTTCAATCAAATATAATCATTATTATTATTGATCATTACCTAAATTAATTGGTCACTCCTGTAGTACCAATTGTCAAGACCCACCTAATAAAAAATCAGGCTTAGTTCACTAATCCAGTATACCTGTGTGATCTTCAGATACTTTCATAAATTGTTACTCCATTCAATATTAATTCTTGAATTAGGGTATATCAAGTATTTATTCAGCATCTTCAATAAATAAAACTTGTTGGCTGCAATTAGGATCCAGGTCCCAGATCTGTTCCCAACGACACTTTAGCCTTTTGTGTCCTCGAGACTCATAAAATACCCGGATTATGAGCAGAAAGCAGTTTGGTACATCTCGAATAAGGCTTAGGTCGAGACTTGCATATACTTAAGATGTTAACACCAGAAATTACGAGCACAAGTTGCAAATTAACGGAAGCTGCTTCGAGAAATTCGAATATTTAAGAGCAGATTTAATGCAACAGGAAAAAAGGTGGTCGGCAAATAAGATCAAAGTATAAAGATGTGCGATTGTCTGGTAGAGTTTCAGCAGCATATAAAAAATTCCTGAACGTTTTTCAATACATTGTTTTTTCTATTTACATAGACTTGAGGCGTTTGTAGCATTAGTGTGAGGGACAAAGAAATAAAAAAGCATCAGAGCTGCAGTAGAAATAGAAAATCAAATTCTGTATAAATGTTCAAGAGGATTTTTAGGATAATTTACATGTTTCTTTAGGCATTTTTAATATGAGGGTGTGAATATGTATGTATATCTGTAATTTTTTTACAGAGAACAATAGACTTTATTTTCAACACTGCATTTATTATTTTGCGACTGCGGTTTCGTAATATTATTACATTTCCCAGTACATATAAAGAATATCGAAATTGGGATTGAGTTGACCAGAAATAGAGTTCTTCGTAGAGTAGTGAAATCCTTATATCTATCCGATCATTCAACAAATTGGCGGCGCTATTTTTATTGTGTTTATAGATTTATAAGGATTCTGAAATATCAAATTTTTTGCCTTTCGACGCAGTATGTAATATCTCCAGATAATCTTCATTTGAAACAGGATGCCCTTAATATATAAAATGTTTGGCAAAATTCCAGCCTGAAGTTTAGGCTGAAGTATTGTTGATGGTTCTTTGAATATTGCAACAAAGTTTCTGTCTGTTTAAAAACTCCAGACTTTTTTATCGCTATAGTTTTATCCTTAACATTTGTGATATTTATTTTAACATTTGTGATATTGTTGTGAAGGTTTCAATTTTACGTTGATATAATTTTTTGAAAATAAGTTGTCCATATTATTGCAAATTGGTCCAAAATAAGTTAATACCATATATGCTACTTTTTCTGTCGAAGTTTGCATCAATTATAGTTCGTTTGTCATAACTGTTATTCCTAACGATTTGTTCGTATTTGTCGAGTTCAATATTACGTTTATCTACTCATAAGCCTAATATAATGTCATCTACTATTTCCATAAAATATATTCTTTGCGAATTTAGTTTCAAACATATTCATTTCTAGCTTGGACATAAATATTTCGGCTGAACGTGGACTGAGAGGGAATACCATTGCTAGTTCATATTTTTGCTTGTAGAGTTATTATATTTGAAATAATTCTCTATCATATCTGTTCTGAAGTTGCATGGGCGCCATGCTGTCTGTTTTAGTAATCCGTATTAATTTTCTTCGGTCGTTCGTATTCGTTTTCTGCTGTTATCTGAGTAGGTCCTAGTGGATCCTCCTTTTCCTGTTGTGCATTTTTCTTGTTGTCCTTTAACAAGTTTCCTATCAGTAAAATCAGTAGTGCATTTATATGCACGTACTAGGTACGAGGGGCGGCTGATAAGTTCGCGACCTAAGATAATTAACGAAAACATATTATCTCGTTGATGATAGCACAACTTGCAACACTAATTGATAGTATAAATAACATCCAGTTGTTCAATTGTTCATTAACACTTCAAACCTGAAACAAGCAAGAGAATGTTCAAAATGTTGAAAAATTAGTATTGGCCGATCGAAGAATAAAATTGTGGCAGATAGCTGAAGAGTTACAGATTAGTAAAAAGCACATCGGAGAAACTTTGCACTAAAATTAACACATGAAAAAAATTAGTGCGCGTTGGGTACCGCGAATGCTCACATCATTCGACAAACAATGGCGACTGGCGAGTTGTAAGGATTTTTTGGAGTTTTGTCAGAACGATTTGTACGGAATTTGTAACCGCATTATGACAGTATTCGAAACCTGGATTCGTCAGTATGATCCGGAGTCCAAACAAGAGTCTACGCAGTGGATTAAAAAAGAAAAATGACCACCAAAGAAGTTTGAAGTGGAAAAGTTGGCCTCTAAGATTATGGCGACTATTTTCTGGAATAACGAGGACATTTTATTAATTGTTAATGCCTAGAGGAACTACTATGAATGGTCAATTCTACGCCGATTTATTGGGTCAGGCAAGTGAAGCAGTCTTACAGAAGAGACATGACAAGAAGGCGCGCGGTGTGTTGTTTCTGCAAGATAACGCCCCGTTCATACCGCTCGCGTTTCGAGAAATGCTTCTGGGTTCTGGAAAGCTACTGGGTTCGCAGAAATTGACCCATTCCCCTTATAGTCCGGACCTGACTCCCAGTGGCTTTTTCCTTTTTTTGAAACTGGAAAAGGGGTTAAGGGGGCGAAGATTATCGGATGATAATGGGATGAAGTCAGCCGTGGAGAGCCATTTTCAAGAAAAACCTTCAGAATATTATTTCAATTATTTAAACGGATTGTATTCGCAATGTGAGAAGTGTTTTTCACTTGAGGGTGATTATATTGAAAAATAGAAATTGAAAAACTAAACTTTTCGTTCATCAAGTATCCTGGGCCGTGAACTTATCAGCCGCCCCTCGTATGTCCTCAAGAAAGTGGAGAGTGTTATGGCCATTCCCAAAAAGAACGTGAAATCTTTTTGAAAAACTTTGATATAATCTACGCACTTCCGCACCTTTTACATGTTCTCCATTTCACTTGAACTTTCACTATATTTTCTTTGATATAACTCGGTCGAATGAATTGTGATTAAATGCTGTTCTGTTCTCAGAAGTTCAGAACAAATATTGTCGAACTATAGTTGAAACAACTTCGTACAATACCGCAGTAAATAATTACATTCTATATACTTACATATACGAAAAAGACATTCTGATAAACTCCTGTCAAACAGATATATGAATCCGATTTCCGTCAGATCAATCTAAATGTGTAGTCATCCATGAATTCAACTTTTCAAATTCAAAGTCGATAAGGACAAGTTGAATCTCTTGAATTCCTAATTGCCGACCGGCCAAATACTAGTGAGAGGCATTCACACTTCTTCGAAATCGAAATTAGGGGTTTTGCGAATTCAAAATACTAAATTGGAAATTTAGTACTGTGGACTGCAAATTCTGATCACTGTAGTTGGTAATCTCATTTGTCTGTGTTCGCGCTCGGTTCCCGCCAGGGAAGAATGGAAACGCAGCAATTGGGCCATATGCTTGTAGGTTTTAATATATTTAGTGACATGATCTCGCTTCGACGGCAGTTCATTTATTCATTGATTGAGGGAATAATATACAAACAGTTGTTATTTCCGATACAGTATTCACTAAAAAATCCAAATTAGTGATACTCTCTTATGATTATTCCATATCCGTATTTGTCTGTGGCGCCTGTTATGAAAATAGGCTTCAGAGTTGTTTACATGTTTCTAATGTACGCGTGTAAGCTACAAGTGGCTTGCAGCATATGCGTAGAACATGAAACAGTCTTCATATGTTTGGAGCTCCATACTCCACTATTTCTTACTTCCTTCGCTTAGTTCTGGACATCTAGTATCAGGACAGCGCACACAACAACTTATCAACTAACGAGACTAACAGAAGATATCAAGGAAAAATTGAATCTATCAACACCGACCGGACCAATATTCCTTATTATAGAAAAAGCATTCGACAGAGTTTGGCACCAAGGACTAATATACAAGATGAAGGAAAAACAATTCCCGAGGAAAATTGTAAACACAATAATGTCGTACCTAGAAGATCGAGAATACAAAGTCAAAATAAGCAACAAAAAATCAAAATAAAGACAAATAAAAGCGGGAGTACCCCAAGGATCGGAAATGGGACCACTTTTGTTCAATATTTTCACATCGGACACAACAAAACTGAAGAATTGCAAAATAGCGCAATTTGCTGACGACACTGAAATCTACATATCAAGCAGAAATAGAATCAAATACCAAAGAGGACTATAGGAAGAAATGAATACACTGGAGATGTACTACAAGAAATGGAAAATCAAAATAAACCCAACAAAAACAGTCGGAGTTCATTTTGATCGCAAGAGAAGAAGATGTGCTAAACTACCGGAAATGATAGAGGTAGCAGGGCAACAAATAAAATGGCAAAAAGAAGCTAAGTACTTGGGTGTAATATTTGACGAACACCTAAACTTCAACAGACAAATGGAAGAAAATAGAAAAAAGGCAAAAATGCTGCAGGTACAACTATACCCTCTACTGCACAACGAAAGTAAACTGTCAATAGAAAACAAGAGAACGATAATCAAAGTATAATTACTCCATCAATAACATACGCCGGGGAGATATGGCACACAAACGAGAACTACAGAAAGAAAACACTACAAGGAACAATGAACAGAATAATCAGGACGACAATCGGAGCCCCCTGGTATATGACAAACGAACAGATAATGATAGAAATGAAAATGGAAACATTAGAACAAAAAATCAATAATCAAACGGACAAAATGTTGGAAAAAGTGAGACATGAAAATGAAGAAAAAAACAGAATAACTGAAATCAAAATCAGAAAAACAGATAAAAGACCATCCCTAATGCAATGGAAACGAAAAATAGAACACGAGAAAGAACAAACATGCAAAAGGAGAAGGGGGAACTCTTCGGTGTTCCCAACTCTAGTTGAATCCTCAGGAGAGGCTGGCACTTCCAAGTCAGTAGTAGGCTAAGGTTAAAACTTCTCTCAAACGCAGTAGAAAAAAGGAAAAACGAGATGAAGAGGCGTATGGAAGAAATTCTGGACCTCATCAAAATGAAAAGAAAATGACGGCTTAGTTCTCTAGCAATAGCTGCTTTTCATACAACAGATATAGGCCAAGCAACTAATAAGGGATTTTTGACATTATTAATTTCAGTAAACCGACTGTGCCATCAGAAGAAAGATACTTCATATTTTATTTTTGTTATAATTTGGATAAGCAAATACCAATAATAAATTTTTTATTGACGATTTATACCGAAAAATCGCATTTTTTTTGGGTTTTTTAATTATTACATTGAAAATAATAATGGTAACTCAATGACATCAATAGATAAATTGTAGGCGATTAAACAACGAACAAATTGAGCTGTGTCTCGACCCGATCAAATAATTAGAGATAGATTCGGATAAACACGAAAATTTATTGTTTATTTAACTAATTGATTAGTTCGTTAATTTTTATCTTACCTTGGTGCGATTTAGTGGAAAAGTAGCGATCTTGGCGTTCTTCAAATTGGAAAAAAATGAACGCTATGGCATAAAAATGTTTTGCGTAATTGCCGGTTTCAATAAATCAATGCGTTTAATTGCAAAATGTCTGGATGCCACACCAATTGTCCAATTTGGTTTGTTAAAACGGATTTCGAAAATATAAGCAAAGTACAATAAAATGTGTATTTAGAGTTTTCGAATAAAGATTGCAAAATACTCGAAAAAAAGATGCAAACAATACTCCGAACGGCCAAGCGCTTGTAAAGGACGCAGTGGTGGGGGGACTTGGAAAGTAGGAGAGGCAAGTATATATAGTAACACAAGCGCGCAACGTGCCGTGTATTATATCATATAATATATAAATCATAGAAATAATAGAAATAATAGAAATAATCAAACATGATGCAATACAAGGCGCGCTGCGCGCTTGTATTACTATATATACTTGCCTCTTCTACTTCCCAAGTCCCCCCACCACTGCTTCTTTTACGAGCGCTTGGCCGTTCAAAGTCATGTTTGCACATTCTTCTCAAGTACTTTGCAATATTTTTTGGAAATCCGTTTTAATAAACCAAATAGGACAATTCATGTGGCATCCAGACATTTTGCAATTAAGCGCATTGATTTATTGAATCCGGTAATTACGCAAAAAATTATTATGCAACAGTGTCCATTTTTTTTCCAACTTGAAGAGTGCCAAGATCGCTCCTTCTCCACCGAATCACAGCCAGCTAAGTTAAAAATTAACGTAGTAATTAATTAGTTAAATAAACAATAAGTTTCCGAGTTTATCCGAAATTTCTCCGCTTCTAATTGTTCGATCGGGTCGAGTGACGGCTCATTTTGTTCGTTATCGAATCGTCCACAATTTATCGATTGATGTCATTGAGTTTGCATAATTATTTTGAAGTAATAAATAAAAAATTTTAAAAAATTTTTTTGGTATAAATTGTCAATAAAAAATTTAATACTGGTATTTCTTGTTATAACAAAAAAATTTCAAATTATAACAAAAATGAAGTATGAAGTACCTTTGTTCTAATGGCACAGTCGGTTTGCTGAAATAAATAATGTCACAACAAATTCCCTGTTGCTTGACCTAATAAGAGATACTACGAAACAGACATGCACCATCTCATATGATTGGAATAATACGATGAGGTACCCAAGTATCTACTTTCAGAGTTTCATCAGTAATATTGTGACGTTTCGAATAAATTATGTTCTCTTGCAGCAATTGAAAATCTACTCTTTGAACACGTGTAATGCACAATACAGATTTCAAACAATATATTTAAATTATACAACCGGTTCGACTATTGTGTTATATTGACGAAAAGAAATTATTTCAGTCTGTTTGAAATGAATTTCCAAAAAATAAATAGCTTATCAATATCTTAAAAAAAAAGAATCTTTGAATCGACTGAAAAAAATCGAACAATATCATTTTGAAAGTATATTGCATAGGAAGAAAACATCGTTATTATGATTGAATTTTTCTGCAGCGAGATCTATCAGCCATTTATTGAACTGAAATACACAGTCATGGCCTCTATATTGATGAGTGAGTGAGTCGCATTCTTAATTTTTCAACCCTCATATTTCACCATTGGAGTTGAATTTTTAAAATTTTTCAAGACGTGTTTGATTATTTTAATCTTAGAGTGTTTTTACCAAACTGCAGGTTAACCAACTGAAAAATTGAAAAAATCCATACAAAATATTATTATATACCCTTTTTAACACACTTAGGATAAAAATTTCCACAAATCCTCTCTTAATTCTTTTTGTTGTCAACATTTCATCATTCTAGTTTCAGGGGTTTTGTCTCCCTGCTGATGAGCCAGAGTCTCATCAACAACAAAATACGTTTATTAAGTGCTTTGATCAATTACATTTAATTTTTTCATTGTTAATACAAATTGGGAAGTTATGAGGTCTTGCGACCTTCTTCAGCCCTGTGCAACTTAATTATCTTTGTACAAAAAAAAATTATTAAATAATTCAAATTTTGTCATAGGATATAGGCCTAAAAGTGCGGCTTGGCCGACTTCTTCATTACGTTCCATTCGGTCGAATGTCAGACTTTCAATTCATCTGACATTTGATGGTAAAGGAAACCACAGAAAACTTTACCAACGTAATTAACTGTCGCATGATGAGTCAGAGTCTCTCATTATATGATTAGTATAGATTTGAAAATAATGAAAATAATTTTATAAGAGTCGTGCATACCTGTATTGTAAGATTGTCATGCGGTAGGAAATCCATAACGTCAATATGGAAATCAAAGGACTTTCCATAACACCACATCGCATGTCTGAATATAAAGTTCTTTTTTTATCGTGCACTGGTGAACTATTCTTTCACGTGAGATTTACTACTTGTTTTTTAAAAAAAATTTTCAAGTTGGTTTCCAGGATCTGGTTGTCACCACCCAACCCAAAAATGGACACGATCAAAGATAAACAGGCATAAATTCGTAACAAACCAAGACAGATGGGAGAAAATTGGATAAGCTTATGTCCAGGAGTGGATAACAAAAGGCTGCTAAAAAAGGAGAAGATGCTAATTCATATGTGAATTAGGATGTCTATATACGAACATATAATAATATATATGGTCGTATATAGGGAAGTAAGGGGGTTAAAACTCTCCAATTTCTATAAATTATTTTAGATTTTTACTTTATCTCTTCTTAACACTTCTTCTCACGAACTATTGTTTAGTTTCGTTAATCTCTGTTCGAGGAATTCCCTGCGACGAATAGTTTACTTTCAGTCCCATTGGTTGCGAGTTGCTAGGCTAAAAATTTAATTTTAGGAAATATAATAGCTTTTAAACAAATCATTTCTTGTTTCTAATACGATTCACAATTGTAGAGCAAATCTTCGTAATTGTCTTGCTCAAGAATGATCTCTGGTACTACTATTGATATGTACGAGATACGCTCACTACTGTATTAGGTGCAATCTAGAAGTGTGATGAATAGATTTTCCCTTTATAAAACAATGGTAGAAAGAATTTCTGAGGGAGATGCTAGTTGGAATAAATCACTCAACGAAAGAGTCTTCATTCCATTTGGAGATCAAGCTATCGAACGAAAGTCAAATATTACTCTGAAAAGCTTGTTTTTGGCTTGTGATTCGACGAAGAAATATAATATAATTTCTTATCTATAAGTCGAAGGAATTGGACTACTCCTGAAATATTTGAGTTTTTATCATTTGTTTTTCAATATATACTTCACATTCGACAAGAAGAGGTTACAAAAACCTTAACATAATCGGTATTATCGATTAAAATACTCCAATACAGAATATGAATTTAACAATGAAAAGATTTTAATTCAAATGAATTAGATAAAAAGTTGATGATAACCATCAGTTTATCGTCATTATCTGATGAAGCCAATTTGTTGGCGAAAAGATATTGTTATGCTTTTGAATCAATTATAGTGAAAATCGAAGAACTACTTAGTGTTTTGAAATTATGTATTTAGATTTTCATCAAGTATCGGCCCATTTGAAAAGATTTTAATTCTCTTTCTGTATTCATCAAGGTTATAAGTCTCTCATAGCATCATGAAGCATATTAAAAATTTTGATTGCCTAATAGTTCGGACCATTCTGATACTTTTCCAGTCATTTGTAAGCTGCCATCAAATTCTGTTCGTTTTTTATAGCGTATCACGTTATGAGAAACAAGATAATTTTTACACTTTTTATGTATAGAAAACCCCCCAGAATATACAAAGTAGCCAATATGAGAATGCTAAAATCTCTAAAAGATCTACAGCTATCACTTAAACCCAAATGAAATTGATAATAATAATTAAATAATAATTAATAATAATAATAATTAATAATAATGAAACAATATTTAGAATTTTCCCATAATTCAATAAAAATACACATGAGGCGTTTCATAGTAATACTTCTTTATCAAATGCTAAATTACTGAAGAAATTACAGAAATGAACAATTAATATTGAATTGAATTACTTCGAAACGCTTCATGCGTATTTTTATTAAATTATGAGCCAATTTCGAATATTGTTTCATTATTGATATTAATTTTGTGCAAGTATCGGCCTCGTCAATCATCAATAATAATATATTTATTCCCAACAGATATATATCCAATTCCAGGTAAAAAATAACAAATTGTACACAAATTATAATGAATTAAAGAAAAAAATTTAATAAAAAGACAAAAATGAAAGTATTAGCGAATATATACAACGAAAATAAAATTAAAATAAGAAAAATTAATATAAGGATAACTAAATGGAACAAACTAAAAATAAAATATTATCTATTACAGTCACACGTAGTCAACAGAAGTTAATGAAATTTAGTTATTGAATACTGTTGGCGTTTTCTTGATGTAAATCCATTACAAATGAATATAAGCTAAAATTAAAACATTTATATTGTAATATAAGTGTAAATCAAAAATTAAGTGTTTGAATTTTGGCTTATATTCAATGAGATGTAACCATAAAAAAAACTAAAATTAAAATATTTTATATTACGAAGTCATATGTAGCAAATATAAGAAGTTTATGAAAATATCACGACATCCTAATGCGCTGTTCTGAATGTCATGTCAAAATCACTGTTTGCCGATCAGAATAGATATCACATCGACCGCTACGCTCATAGGAGAACGTGACAAACATTTGATCTCCTGCAATTGACATAAAATATTATTCCGCCTCAGACCAGGCCTTAGTACGGGAATATTTATTATGCTGAGGAGAAATGCCGAGTCGATCGAATTGTGCAAAATTTTGAAGAGGGCCTCTAGACCGAACCGTTAACGTCTCAACGTCTTCAAAAATTCGGTTCCCAGACTATCGGCCTATAACATCTGTAGTATATATACTTCAGACATTTCCTTTGAACTACTTCCAAGTCGACAATAACATTATTGTACACAGGGTATCAAATTATAGACGCAAGTTCCAGTTTACTTCAAATAAAGGAATAGTACAAAATTTTCATTTCACAGAGCTACCCCAATTTGTGACTCAATAACCCAGTATTCTAGAAGCAAAGCTGTGATGAAAAAATTGTTCAGAGAAGGATAGCTTATAGTCGAAAAGAACTCCCAGATCCTGAAAGTCAACTCATCTATCTATAATATGACTTTCCAATATATAGCTGTGGTTGATTGGAGTCATATTCTTTGGTCGATCTGGTCGAAGGCCTACTGAATATCTGTGTAAATAGCACCCATCTGACCACGGTCATTTAATGTTTCTGACAAGGACTGAGTGATGCGTACCAAATTAGTAACAGTTGATCGATTCTTCATAAAGCCATGCTTTTGTGGTGAGACAAGTATGCGAAGTGAAGATTTAGAGTATTTAGAGTCATATAGGTTAATTTCGAAAATTTTAGCAAAATTACACATAATTGCTATGGGTCTCTAGTTAATTAAGAGAGCATCATCGCCGAATATCAAAACTGGACAAATTTAATAACTTTCCAAATCATTGGAATATGCATATTTCATAGAATAATATTGGAAATTATAGATAAAGGTTCAGTGAAAGAATAAATATAGTCCTTCATCAAAAAGCTAGATATATAATCCACACCAGGTGTAAATTTATTTTTGAGCTTCCTTGATGATATAATCGAAGAGAAATGGAATTGTGATTGGGGTAAAACTTATCATAGTGTTCCGGAGATAAATATACGTTGGGGGTAATGAAGACTCTAGAAAAAAAGAGGAAAATCCGTCAATAACGCTCTGAGAATTATTCAGTTCAATATTCACGTGTTTCACAACACTAGGAATACGAGATTTAGATTTCTTTGTTTGTACAAAAATCAGAAATTATTTGGGTTCTCACAAATTCTAGCCAAATGACTTACAGGACCTAACACTCACAATGTAGTCCAAGCTGACGCTGAACACCACATGCACGAGGCCGAGGAAAAACAGCATGACAAAAGAAGCGGGTGAAACACCGCCAGACAAGCTATTCTCAACATCATAAGGAATACATTCTCAGTCCGGCAACGAAGAAGAAAAAGGCTTCTGTTTAATCTTTAGGCAAGTTCCCCAATATGTTCATCCCAGTGCATTTTTTGTTCGATTCTGAGCCCAGGAATTTCACATCATTAACACCAGTATTGTATTCTCCCTCGTCCTCAAATAGAACACCAGTCGTTCGATGTTACTCATATTTAGCAATAGCATGGCATCAAACCAATATATCTGCCTTTTTTGCTCCCCACAGGACCCGAAAAATAAATATTCTTCTGCTTTTATTCTTCACCCTGCTTTATATGCATTAAAAAAGCAATATACTCATAGATATAGGTACTGGTTTCACTTCGAATTATATCAGTATGACAGGGTATTTAGTTTATATGAGGCCAAACCACATTTTGTCTTCCGAATTTTCTAGTTCAATTGATTGACAATTTCTCTTCTACTTTCGAAATAATTTTTCAAGAAAATTTTTAATGAAAGGTTTGTTTTGCCTTACAGATTTAACTGGACCAGTTGTTCTACCCCGTATTGCGTGATTTTCAGTTCTGATAGTCTTATTCACGTAGGTTATTATCGAAATCTCTTTTCGCAGACGAATTTCCATACTTTTGAGAAGTTTTACTTCCGTTCGTACAATCGTACTAGAATCTTTTATAGACGTTTGCAAAAAGTTAAAGCTCAGAATTTGAATAGGAATCTGTTTCAGATAGATTTTTATGCGGTTTAACCAAATTTGATCTCTTCATCCGAAAAAACGATTTCTCAATAACAAAATAGAGAACTCTCACGAAAAATTAACTATATCTTAGATCGAAAATATCTTCTGCTATTTTGAAATTGAAAACTGAATATAATAAGTCTATGAAAGTGATCAAATGAGACTTATCTTCTGCTCATTTGTCACAGAACAAAATTATGTTTCCTCCTTTCAAAAAAAAAAAAAATGCTCGCACAGGCGTTCAGGATAATTTTTGTAACCAAAAAACGAAGTAGAGCCTGAAACGACGAGTTTACAGTTAAAAACAGAGGTTTCTGAACTGTGCGCCGTAGAATGGCAAGAACAGCGCTGTGATTCGATCCTCTGTCATTATCGCAAATCATAAGTGAATGTAATATAGATATATAAGTTTTCGTGGGCACCTGTAAACCAATAATATTTTGAGCAGTAGTATCGGTACCTTCTTACGTTGGTATCGTCGTCCCAATGTGTGCATCGTTGCATTTGAAAACCACTGATACCCTTCTTCCTTCGGAATACAGGCCCTTATATACTTTGTGGTCTATTGCATCATCCTTTCTTGAGCTGGAAGCTCAAATCATAGGAAAACTGAACCAAGAAGGTACTATAATGTGTCATTGTTGCAATAAATTACTTGAAAATAAGTCTGTTGAAAGTTACAATTTTCAAAAAACTATACATAGATATGGGGGCTGAACATAAGGCTCCGATGTTTTACTGAAATTTATAATGGCTTTCTGGAAACCCAATTTCGAATAAACTACAATGACGTTGCTCTGGAGCACATAGAACAGATAGAAAAGAGGTAGCAAGAACACTAAAACACGAAGATTACAGCAGCATTCGACCGACTACGGCAGCCAGAATCCAGACCCGCATCAGTAGAAGCATGGCAAGGAAAGCACCAGGACGAGACGATATCTCGAACAAGGCGCTCAACGAATTACCGGTAATAGCTATTGGTCACCTCACTTCCTGGTTAATGCGATGTTACGTCTGCATTACTTTTCAACTCGTTGGAAAAGCGCGAACGTTGTGTTTTAGAAACCGGAAAGGTCGCCATATTTCCGCAGCACTACCGCCCGATTAGTCTCCTCCAAGTCAGTCGAAGATAGCAGGGGCATCATCCTGTGAAGGCTGAAAGAACTCGTCAGGGACGTCCATCTCAACCCCGACGAGCTGTTTCCAAGCACGAGCCTCTTCTGTGCACGAACTCCTACATCTCGTGGAGTTTGCAAGCGAAAGCTTCAATCTGAAGATCTCAACTGGAGTCGCCTTGTTTGACGCCTCTAAAGTATTTGACAGAGTGTGGCATGACGGACTTCTATTCAATGCCATGTCATGAATGCTATGGTTCAGCTAATAGCTTCTTTCCAACAAGAGAGACATTTCAGAGTCCGTGTAGGCATTACCCACTCCACGGAATGATGGAAGCAGGACTCCCTCAAGGCTCGGTGCTTTCACCAATACTTCATAACTTCTACACGGGGACCATGCCGAAGATTCAGAAAAATAACCTTGCTCTCTACGCCGACGAAACCGCGATCTTCACCAGAGCATGCTCTCTCCACACAGTGACGCGGATACTGCAGCAGGCCGTAGACAACTTGCAGGAGTGGGCCGCGACCTGGTGCATCTCCGTGAACTCTGAGAAGAGCATGGCACTTTTCCTCAGCAAGAGAATTCTAAGAGAGAGAAAGCAGAAGAGAACACCAATTAGATGAGGATATCCAGCTCAACGGTAGATCGATCCCCTGGACGGATAAGGCAGAATACCTGGGAGCCATGGACCGAAGACTAACATCCCATATACAAGTCACTGCACAGCCAGAGCAACACAGAGTCTGCTTCACCTGTTAATCACCAGGCGAGTAAGCACAGTGCTGTCACGAAGATTCGTCTGTACAAGACAATAATCATTCCAAAAATGACCAATGCATCAACAGTTTGTTGCCATCATGCAACGGTGTTGTTGATGAAGCCAAATATATCAATAAGCTCCACGTCGTGCAGAATAAATCTTTAAGGGTGGTCATCGACGCCCTTGGTATGCGAGAAATTCCCAGATTCACAGAGACCTCGGAATGCCGAGTGTTCTCGAAAAATCCGAGCTACTGCCACGAAAATTTTCGCAGCCCTGTCAGCCAACTCGAACCCCTTGATAGCCACACTGGGAGATTATGAATAAGATGCCATCTGGAGACACAAGAGGCCCAGTTTGGTGCTTCGAGAAGACTAGGACTAATTTTAGGGTGAATAAGTAGATGAGGAATTGTACTTCTTTTACATTAAGCCTTGACTGTAAAGTTTAGCCAAGACTTAGGAAACTTTCAGTGTCACAATTAATACTGTAATTTTAAGTTCATTGAGATAGATGTAAAGGTAATAGGAATGTATTGATACTCAATAAATAATATTTCAAGGAAAGAACAATGGCTTTCGAATGGAAATATCTTATTTCGTGTATTCGACATTTATAAAGAAGTTCCTTGTTTTCACAGCAGTTATATCGAGGAACCGGTGGATACTCTACAGAACCAGATTCATTGCTAACGCTAAATAAATTCCAAGATCCATTTCATGCACTTGCTCCACCAGGTTTCACAACGAAAGGGATGTTATGAACTCTTGTAAGAGTAGACTTGAAAATGAATTCACCACTTCCGATTTGGTGGACTTTTGGTTATAACTTCAAAATAAGTATTCAAATTTAATTGCGAAACCTTTAGAAACTCTCTGTTTCTTTGCAACATCATATATGTGTGAAATGTATTCATATTTCGTAGGGTGTAGCATCCATATTTGAAATGACTATCAAAGCACCAATATTTTTAGAGATATAAAACATTTTTACATGACGCTACCTACCAAATATTTTCGATTTTTCGAAGTGGTTTTTATTATCCAATAGGAAGATAAAAATCTCCAATATTTATGCTTATCTATTATAGAGATATATGGGTAGGTACTTACATAGAGCCTTCAGCGATAAAATTACCTTTCAATAAGCAGTCCACTATTGTTGCAAAAGACATTTGTAATTTATGATTCTTTAGAACAAAGTAGCTGAGCAGTATTCATAATTCAGATCATTCTTTTATATCGACGTAACAAGAACGACTTCCATGTAGTAGTCTATTTGATATTCAGAAATAAAAGGAAAAACTCCATCAGAAACACAAGACAATGAATAAACTAGATCGGAAATCAATAAAATATCAATATTATACTACCAGTTCTCACGGATAGTACTGAGCTGACTTGATGGGGAAGCGAACAGAAATAAAAGCAAATTAGTAAGTTAGTTAGAAATGATTTAGATCTGGAGTAGGAACAACAGGGCGCGCATGTTGTGTGTACTAGCGTACACATTTCCATACCGAGATCCTTATAAATTAGATGGAGATAGACGCCTTATAGCGGCATGCTTCATTACCACGCCGATTCATAAATATGGACGTATGACAAATAAACCAAAGAGACCACTAGTATTGACTAGAGGATTCGCGAGAGCCGACTTATCATCCTGCGAAATTTAATGTTGCCGAACTGGAAATTCGCAACCAGAGAAGTACTCAGGTTGATATCTGTAACTGATTCCTTGAAGTAACTACTTTGGTGAGAGCCTATTGTGTCCCGTTCATTCTAAATGCTTTCTTTACACAAAACACCATGATAAATTACTTTGCACGAATTCTATCATAAAATATAAAAAAAAATTATCACTAATTCACATTGCTGCTGAGTGTATGTCCTGAAAGGTGAAGCTCACTACAGACCCCACTGGAGGGAAACTCTCATCTAATTAAAAAAAAATGTTAGGTAAAATGAGAAAATTTTACTATTTTTAGCGCACAAAAGTTCATATAAGAAATGCAACTTCTTCAGTCCTAATTCTAATTTGAAACTTTTCAATGTATAATTTGAATTAATTTATACACTATTCTCTTAATATGAACTTGAGACTAGTTTGAGTTTAGTAAGGAATATGGTGCCCTTCATCGGTGTGAGATTCTCTTTAAAGTTCGAATTATCGGCGAAAACTTGTATTAATATGGTGTTATGGCCCTTTGCTCTACTACAACTAACTTTATCATTTTTTGAGCTCGAGACAGGAATTGTTAGAGACACTTTTACGACACTAACAATTTTATTGTCCATTATTAAGAGAAATTGATTATTATGAATTGGATATCCCAAGCAAAATATTTTTGAAACTAGTAAATTTTTGAAATATTAGACCTACAAATTTGTTTTAACTATCAACATTGCTTTCAGAAGTAAAATATGTAACTGGGTTTTTTACGTCCTCAATTTGTTTATTATTCCACCCAGCAAGTTTCAGTAGAAAGTTGTCGATGAATGAAGATTCGTCAACTTCTGTTTTTCACAATAAATATATTCCATTTGCCATCAATATATCTAATGCTTTCTGAAGGGTTGTCTATATTCGCGGCGTGCTCTATATATATATATATATATATATATATATATATATATATATATATATATATATATATATATATATATATACACTTATTCTTAATATAAATATTAATAATAATAAGAGGTTTTTATTTAGCATCAACGCTACTACAAAAACAATAACAAATAAAGCAAATAAATCCAGGCAGAGCCATATGTCAACTTATATGTACATAATTCAATATTCACAATTACTATGTCTTTCAATACTTTTTCAAATTTATCTTGAATTCTTTGATATCCACAACGTTTCTTAAATCTTTTGGAACTATTAAACTTAACTAAAAATCTATCTATAATAAAATAACTAAATCTAGAATAAAATAAAATCTATAATAATATAACTAAATCCTACCAATGGATAACTTAAAGAGACAGGTGAAAACCCTGCTAATCAAGGGGGCCTTCTATGATGCTCAAGAGTACCTGGCTACTGGTTTTAACTAATTTTAATGTGAGTTGTAGTTTTTAATTCTAATATGACATGAAACTCTGGGTTTTCATATTTTATTTTGATGTGTAATATGGTGTTTATTGTAATAAATATATATTTTGAGTCTTAATATGTAACGAAACATGATCTCAAACGATTTTATTATATTGTATCTGACGAATGTAATACTTATGTGTAATTGACATGAGAAATATATTTACTATTTACTAAACCTCCATGTAATACAGAGCTATCTCTTAACGTTGTGCTACATCTTAGTAACCTGAAATCTTCTGAATTTCTAACGTTATAGTTCAAGCAGTCATTTACATACTTCAAGTCCTTATGCATATATTCAGGAAGTAAATTATTCCTATTTTGTATATGAAAACCAAGAAATCAAAATATATTTTATCGCTCACTGATAATAAGTCTAATGTCTCTAACATATTTTTAATCGGCGTATAACGATTGCACTTCAATATTATTCTAATTGCTACATTACATATTTTTTGTATCTATATTATTTTATATTTTTATACTTTGGTAGATTGAAAAAAATTGTAGAACAAAACTGCAGATGTTTCGATGCAATACTTTCGAAAAGAAGTAACTACTTTTCAAGAAGTTATTCTCACAACAATGACGTTATATTGGATAATTACTTTTAAATTACATTATTGGAAATTATAATTGTAAAATTTTCAACGTGACCAAGTTAGAAGACCAGCTTTTCTTCAAAACCTAACCTGAATATTAACCTAAGTTGATATTTAGAGTCCCTTAGGGATGATAGGGAAATTTTAGAATCATTGCTTTTGATGAATTGTTAAAATGTCTTGCCATAATGTTTCGAACGTTTGTCCATATCATTACTGCCTTAACAAAAAAATTTTGATGGGACAGTACCAGAAGTTGCACAATAATACCAGGATTGGACACCCTGTATTCTGCTTCAACATTGTACTGCATCCACATCGCGGCCAGTGCTTTCCTGTCCATTGCTGAAAGTTCTTTGGCTTGAATACATTGAGTGGGTTACATCATTTTTTCTTTCTCTCGGAGCATAATATGATGTATTTTCTGGGTTCGCTTGAATTTCTTTTAGTACAGGTTTTCGGCCTTCGAATACGGGTAATTGGAGAATAATGAAAAAAAAAGTCGACTTCATCATCTCGACCGCAGCTTTGTACATTAAGTACAACCGTCTTCCGTAAGAATTTCTTTTGAATGTGAAATATTTTTTTGTTTATAAAAATGAATGACGCCCCACCTACATTAGTTCATGTCGCAGTTGAGTACATTCAATTATTTGGGAATGAACAGCATATGAAAGTCGGCAATAAGCAAGCTTTCTTTGGTAATTTATATCTTATATTTTATGAGCCTGTTAATTTAATAAAATGCAAGTTTTGAAACAGAGATATTAATTTGCTTTGCTTTTTACGTAAGGACCTACCGCTTGTTCAACTGGCAACTCTGAAATTATTGAACAAACAATTAATAGGTACAAGAATTATTCACAAAAATGAATATATATTTGTTAATTACGTTCGAAATTACGATGAATGCTTTAATTGAATATGAGAAATTTAAGGTATTTATATATATATATATATATATATATATATATATATATATATATATATATATATATATATATATATATATATATATATATATATATATATATATATATGTAATATATATATATATATATATATATATATATATATATATATATATTTCTTGAAATTGATTTATTGCCTGTTTGAGGTATTTATTTTGAAAGTTTTTAGCATTAACAGGCTATTTAATATGAAAAATTTTATTTCTGTTGACGTTTCGTTGTTATATTACAACTTTGTCAAAACTAATTTAAATAATTTGTAAATATTTCAATATTGTATTTTTAAATTATTTATTGGATAAATAAATGATGTAACCCACTCAATGTATTCAAGCCAAAGAACTTTCAGCAATGGACAGGAAAGCACTGGCCGCGATGTGGATGCAGTACAATGTTGAAATATTTACAAATTATTTAAAAATTTTAATTTATTTATTTATTTATTTATTACAAAATATAATTAGTTTTGACAAAGTTGTAATATAACAACGAAACGTCAACAGAAATAAACTTTTTCATATTAAATAGCCTGTTAATGCTAAAAACTTTCAAAATATATATATATATATATATATATATATATATATATATATATATATATATATATATATATATATACATATAGATGGTGTAGACTTTGGATGTTCATCATTTTTCCGTTAGAACTTGTTGAGTATTTGGTGATTTGTTACCAAATTCTATTATTTTTATTATATTCGAGCTGTTCATTCATTTAGAATACAATGTTTCATTAATATTCTGTTATCAATGTTGTTGTAGTTTTGCTTTGGATATTTATTCACGCTACATCCAACATATAAAGTAAACTCATCGGTTATGGGAGCAACACGACAACTCAAATTTCTAACAGATGTATTGCTGGTGGTTTGACTATAGTGTACCTTCCACGTTAATGGCGTATTCTCATATCCAAGTATCGATTTACAACGATTTCCAACGATAAGGATATTTCCGACATCATTTATATGTTTTTTTCAACAATTTTAGGTCATATTTTTGTATTAGAGAGTACTTTTACTATATAAAAATGATTTATATATGGTAAATCGACTTCTATCAAACAAATTATATTTCATAAAATTTATATATTTACTTATAACATTTAAATTATTCAATATAAATTTATATTAAATTTTATATTGAAGCTTTAAATAGTTTCACAACGAGATTCATTGCTTTTCTGAAACGATGTTTTCACATTTATAGAGAAATATTTATATTTTGTTCAAAATGGATGACTTTGGCTGCTAATACTATATTTCAAGATAATTTGTTGTTAATTTCAAGTCCGTGATGATTGGATTCAGAGTTTAGATATAAGATTAGATTTAGAGTTTTTTGTGTTTCTACTTACAATTGTAGTAACATGCGTACCAGAATTTATTTTCATTTTTGAAAAATATTATGGATTTAAATATTCATGTTCATAGAATTAGAATTCGTACATTTTTTATTGAGATAACAAAAAGTTCTCGAATTTTATCTTGGTATTTGCTTCATTATTTAATCTATTGTGGCGGTGTCTTGATATTTTTCAGCCTGCCAATATACGATGTCGTTTAATAGAAAAAATATCAAAACAACGGTGTTATCGTAACGAAAACTTCACAAATCTAAATCGACAAAAATTATTTTGCTTCGATTAAAGATGAACACTTGTGACTGACAAATTCATTTCATCATTTGGATTGATGAATTGAATATTGCTACCATTAGTGTTTGATTTGTAAGCACTGGAGTTAGGTACTGATTTGATGATTGCTTGGAAGGTAGGAAAGCCTAAAGAAAGCCGTGAGGTGCTTCCGTCGACCATACCCTACAACATTATTTTGGTGGTCCTTCTATCTTATACGTTTACAGAAATACTTGGTGAAGTTATAGTTTTGAAGTAGGCAAATCAGAATTAATATTGAATATGGGAAATGGAGTTTTTTTGAGGTTTTTATGACTTCAAATCTTTGTCTTACTCATGGGAGCACGTTGGGCATCTAATAAGCCCTATTTAAAGAGAGGTAGTTCGAACAATGAACTGGAATTCCAATTAAACTGACATTTCCTATCGACTGCATAGAGTCATATTTTTAAAGGGGTCTCAACAGTTCCAAACTTCTCAATCGTGATTTTAATGAGCTTTTACTTTTCATTAACAACTTGATAGTAATTAATTGTCTACGAAAGATTCCTTTGCTATAAATCATCTGATAAGACACAATAAATGCTATTTTCACTGATATAATTTAATTAAGTTCCTTTGTCATCATCTAATGGCACCATTGAGGAATTTTGATATTCTAATATCAATAGAAGAATTAATCATTTCATATAATAAAATGAACAATTTGAACAACTGACTATTTGAAAATTTAAAAGCTATTAATGAATATAACAGAACAAAGTCTTCATTATTGAGAGATTCGATTTGTAATGTATTTTTATTCTTCTTAATTCTTAACATTCTAAAATAAGCGTATTACAAAATATGATCATATAAGTTACTCCAATTACAATGAACACTTACAAGCTGCTTCATATAATTATTGATACTGTTAATAAGGCAAGTTTGATCTCAGTTGGTTGAGATCAACAGGAAGTTTGGCATCATTTAGTCCTAAATCTAATGTACCTGTTTACACCGCAATGACTCAACAAAAGCAAAATTAATTTAGTATTTAAAGAGACTACCCTGAATTTTGTTGTAATTTATATTCATAGAAATTTTGTAACATAATCTGCGGATAGTGTGAGTCATCACGTATCATAACGTAACGAAAATGTGTTATGATTCATGGATTAGAATATCAATGTCTTCCACGGTCTCTTTCAAACGTTGCCGTCTCACATAGATTGACACGGATTCTTCTGTTTCTCTCAAATATGTTGATATTTGTGTCTGTAGGTGTGACTATCAATGCTTATCTAAATAATAGTAGAAATATTTCGGTTTTTACAAATAATGCTTGAGTTAGAAGCTCCAAACCTAGTTGCTAGTGCAATTAGGTTTGGAGCCACATACGGAAAACCATGCCCTGGTCTAGAAAGTGTTTAACAAAATTCTAGTATTCATTTTTCAGCCTGAGGGACTGTTGATATACTTTGAATCTTGCAACAAAGTATCTGCTGCCTGTGAACTCTATGCAAAAGCTGTTGATTTCAATAGAGCTAAGTTTATAAACACCAGATTTTTGATTCGGTGTAGTTTAATCTTCAACATAAAAAAACTATTCTATGATATTTCTTATGAAGGTTTAAATTCGAATTCAATTCGATATCAATTTTTGGAAAGTAATTTACCGATTTTATTGAAAACTAGCTGACTCGGCGAACTTTGTACGCCCAGTTATTTTTCTCTAAATATTTTTCAAAAAACCGGAAAGACATGTTCTAGTATTTGTGCTGCACTATCTTGTTTTTTATATTTATCCCGTGTGAAATCAGGCGAATTATCAGAAAATTTCTATATTAACACGTTTGATGTATTGAAAGTTATTAACCTGTCCGTTTTATAGTTGGATATCATTAATCATATGAAATATTTGCTGGATATAAGTCAAAAAATGTTATAATTTAGTCCATTCCCGGAAACCAATGAATATAGTGCCTCTGGTGGCTGTACCAATAGCGTCCATTTGAATTGACTCTTCGCGCAATATTTTGTCGCATCATTGGTAGTATTTTCTTATCAATAACAATGAAACTTTGACTTGCAATATTGACACACAACGTTCATTGGTCCAATAGCAACGATCTGCTGTGAACTGTAATCTATTTCAACGTTATAATTGAATGCAGGTCGATAGGAGTTAAACGCAACCTTTTCATGTTGTGAATTTCGATTCCATCGATTCCATTCAATTTCAATTCGAGCTTCGCGCTGCTCGTCAGATTGACTGGCTCTTTTATATCTTTGACTCGATGCATTGCGAGTTCTGCGACTTAAGTTTGTACATCTAATAGTCATCATTTTTCAAAACGAAATTTCAACTGAGAATTGAAGAAAACTATGTATTCTTGTTTATAATCAAAAATACCACGTGCTATGTTAGTAACGTGTATGTTAGTCTATTCAAACTGACCAAAATTTTATATTAAATTGATGTTCTAATATTAGTCGTGATAAATCTGAACTAACCGTGATGTGTGATAAGATATTCAGTCTTTTTAGATCCTCTTTTTGAGAATTAATAATTATTTCTTTCTTATATTATTAAGTATTCTTAAATTTTCTAATTTTATACGCAACATTCCAAATTTTTACCCTGACAATAGTACACAAAACAAAAGAAAATAGTGAAATCGGTCCAGCCGTTCACGCTTGATGGCGTGACCAAGGGAAATAGTTATTCATTTTTATATTATATTGATAAATTAGAAATAATATTATATTATATGGTTGTTAAGTATTCTTGAATTTTCTAATTTTCAGCGCAATTTAAAATTTTTTTTTATAGGAACTTTCTCCTGACAATAACAAACCCAACAAAAACATAGTGATTGGGTAGACAACAGTGATGTGATCTTTATTGAATAGCAATTAAGTTCAAATTGACTCTACATTTCACTTAGAAAACGTTTTAATGGAAAAAAGAAAAGGGTTGTTTTTAGGGTTTTCCAGGCAATTTTTCGAATTTTTCTCGCCTTAAAAACCATCCTTGGACTTCAACGAACAATAAAAAAAAAGAATTGGCTGAATTGGTCCATGCATTGTTGAGTTATGCGCTTTACCAACACATTTTGCGATTCATTTTTATATTATAGATTAGTCCAAAATACGTTGATGACTTATGTTATGACTTAAATAAGTTGATGATGATAATTTTCGTATTTTTGTATGCGGCTACCTATATTTGGTTGAGTGTTATTTGTTTTTGTTTTTTATTTATTAATGGATTTATAGTTCGTATGTCATAATGATTATTCCTAGCGATTTGTTTGATTTTGTCATTTTACGATTTACATATTTTGTAACTCATTTAGAGATTTTACAGATTTTGGAGTGAGAGCACAGTGCAATATTTTTACTGGCTGAAGGAAGTCGACCCATATTTTATTTAATATTGTGAAAAAATGTCTATGCTGTAACTGAAATTATATTTAGATCCTCTTTTTGAGAAGTAATAACTATTTCTTACTTATATTATTAATTAAGTATTCTTAAATTTTCTAATTTTATACGCAACTTTCCAAATTTTTTCCCTGACAATAATAAACAAAACAAAAAAAAATAGTGAAATCGGTCCAGCCTTTCACGCGTGATGGCGTGACCATCGGAAATAGTTATTCATTTTTATATTATATAGATAAATTAGAAATAATATTATATTATATGGTTGTTAAGTATTCTTGAATTTCCTAATTTTCAGCGCAATTTTGAAATTTTTTTTTCATAAGAACCTTCTCCTGACAATAACAAACCCAACAAAAAAATAGTGATTGGTTAGACAACAGTGATGTGAACTTTATTGAATAGCAATTAAGTTCAAATTGACTCTACATTTCAGTTAGAGAACGTTTCAATTGGAAAAAGAAAAGGGTTGGTTTTAGGGTTACCCCGGCAATTTTTCGAATTTTTGTCGCCGTAAAAACCATCCTTGGACTTCAACGAACAATTTAAAAAACAATTGGCAAAATTGGTCCATGCATTGTTGAGTTATGCGCTTACCAACACATTTGGCGATTCATTTTTATGTTATAGATTAGTCCAAAATAAGTTGATGACATATATGCTAATTTTTGTATTTTTGTATGTGGCTACCTATATTTGGTTGAGTGTTATTTGTTTTTGTTTTTTATTTATTAATGGATTTATAGTTCGTATGTCATAATCATTATTCCTAGCGATTTGTTTGGTTTTGTCATTTTACGATTTACATATTTTGTAACTGATTTAGAGATTTTACAGATTTTGGAGTGAGAGCACAGTGTAATATTTTTACCGGCTGAAGGAAGTCCACCCATTTTTTATTTAATATTGTGAAAAAATGTCTGTGCTGTAACTGAAATTAAATTCAAGAGTTCCAGAAAAAGTGTCTTATGAATATTTCCATAAAATAATCAACTCCAAGAATCCCTGAAATTCAATCAACAGATGAACAGCCAAGTCATCGCAGCGTTGAAGAATAGAGTTTTTGTACATTTCCTGAATAATTGAAACGAAGTGCTGCTACTTGATGATTCACGGACCATGACTGTATTCTGGGTTATAATATTTATGCACAATCATTCCTCTTGGTAGCTTCCAGCCTTGAGACCCTTGAACGGATCATAGAATTACATCGGTACCGTCGCAGTAAATAATATCACAGATCTTCGGATGCTCTCATACGTCAACAACTA
Organism: Henosepilachna vigintioctopunctata; assembly: GCA_030704895.1. NCBI lineage: Eukaryota > Metazoa > Arthropoda > Insecta > Coleoptera > Coccinellidae > Henosepilachna > Henosepilachna vigintioctopunctata. The sequence goes on from JARQZJ010000129.1 coordinate 3,372,152, forward strand.
TGCCCGCTAAATCGTCCGTCCAATAAAAATACGACCTCGTTGCAGTGGCTGAAGACACGGTATCAATTTATCGCCGGACTGTTATGAATATATTAGTGCGTATTTCAGTGGTGCCCATCAAGGGCTGCGGCCTGCGAAATAGACAAGACAATAGTTTGTTTCTCTGGCCCAGACAATGGACAAGCGGTGTGCGGCGGCCTTTTCAAATTCGCCGCTCTATGGTCTGGACGCGGTGTTGCCGCAGAGGTATAAACAGAACATGTGAGTGGAAATTATATATCACTTATAAGGTTATAAATAAATTGATAGACGGTTCATTTGAATAATTCTTGCGTTGATTGGTAACTCTTTAATGAGTCTCTTCGTGTCTTCACGGTATATAGTTGAGTAGGAGTAGAGGATCAGAATAAATATAGAAATATATCCTGAAAAATCTCTTACCATAACGACGTTGCCAAATTTCAATATGTAATTCTAAATTAAAAATAATTGTAGCAATAAATGAAAATTGCAAGAGGAAAAGCACGATGTTTCATCTTGCATTGAACACTAGGTGTTAATACATTTCATATTTCTTTCATTAACAAGAAGCTTTTTTACCTAACGTAGCTTCAAAGGGAGAATTTTATTTAACAGAAATAGTATGGTTGACGAAATTATTAAATCAAATAATTAGAACAAGGAAGCGCTGTTGAGATGTGTTTCAAGCTTTTTGGATACAGTCAAAACAGCTTTGAAAAGTTCCGTGGAAGCCGTTCATGGGAAATAGTAGTTTATAACTTATTTTGCATGAAGAGGAGTTGCTGAAACCCCTTTAATCTCTTCAGGAAAAAACTACGTAACATACTCCCTAAAAATGTTGAAATATGGTAAATCATACCAACATAAGAAGTTCCAACTGATAGTAACAAATGAAAGTACCTACATATTTGATTTTAAGGTTTATATCTAACACAATTACAAGTATTTTGAGAGAAATGCCTCCCCAGTTCTAAAATATTCACACAAAATCGAAAAAAATGGAAATATGTTGTTATATTTTATTGTGTTGCATTTGGCATATTAACATTTGACAAACATATTGAGTCATCGAAATTTGAATTGGAAATTTTATATATTTTTCAAAAAAGACTTCAAATCGGCTTAAAAATTCTGGAAATTTGCTCAATGAACAGATAGAATTAAACAATTCACCCTTGTTAAACCTTTTCAGGTAATAGAAATTATACGTCAGAATGAAATATCTTAGGTAAAACCAAAGTCATAGGATCCCAAAATTCCCTGATATTTATACCTGTGTTTTTCAAAATGTTGTTTTTATTCTGTAAGCATCTGAAGAAGTCGTTTGTAACAACGAAACGCGTCATGCTATGTAGTCAATAAAGTGTAAATCATAAGTTCAAGTGTTTGAAGTCAAGTTTATATTCAAAGACTGTATTTTCGAAATTTCTCGAATTTCTTTATTGTAAATCGTCATTTCTATATTTTTGATGTTATAAAATTGCTGTTTTTTCCCTTAGTTATGAAGTTCAACTTTATCTACCATATCAGTTCAATGTGAGTCGGAATTAGAAATATAAATTTTTAACTTATTTATTGTTATTTCATTGATGAGGAAATGGGATTATTTTTGTGAAAACAGTACGAACTTTCATCAAGGGTGCAACCTACGACATTGAGAATATTCACAAAAGATCTCGAAGTTTTGATTAATTAAATAAAATACTTTCTACTTAGTATTAGATATTTATTGCTTGTTGATTTTAATCGTTTTATATTTCATTGATTGCCACTTATTATAGAAGGTCTGGGGTTAGTGATGAGTGGAGTAACAAACTCAGAACGGCTTAGCCAAGTTTATGTGATTAAAAATGAATAAGTAACTATATATCTAGAAAAATATATTGTTTTGAAAGTTTTTAGCAATAACAGGCTTCTTTTGATATGACTTTTGACATGAAACTATTAGTTTTGACAAAGTTGTAATATAACAACGAAACGTTAACAAAAATAAACTTTTTCGTATCAAAAGAAGCCTGTTATTTCTAAAAACTTTCAAAATAGAATATCTTAAACTGGCAATAAATCAAATTCAAGAAATAAAAAAATATATATAATTATATATATATATATATATATATATATATATATATATATATATATATATATATATATATATATATATATATATATATATATATATATATATATATATATATATATATATATATATATATATATATATATATATATATATATATATATATATATATATATATATATATATATATATAAGCACCACATATAGTTTTTGTGCTAATGAAATATAATGAATCAATCAAATTTTTGAGGAAATACTAGGGCATTCTTTCGAAAATATAAATTTATTCAAAAGACTGTTACAGTTTTTGTGACATGAATTTAAATTATATATTGAAGTTGTTGCCTTTATGAACGATGGACCTGCTACATCTGATAATTTCCTTGTAGAACAAAACAGTCTTTCTTGTTCTGATCCCATAAAGTGTAGCATCGATTTCAATATACTCCAATATTATCTCCCGGGAAGGAGGATAAAGGCATCATTCTGATCCAGCACATCTTATCATTCTTATACATATTCTTATTATATATATATATATATATATATATATATATATATATATATATATATATATTTGATTAGAAAATATTATTATGAGTTCTCTGCCAAAAGAAGGCCCACTATGATTGAAATGCAACCAATTTGTTAACCGGATCTACAGTTCGATTATGGTTATAATCTTCGTTAGGACTCTATAAAATAACAGATGCTAATATAATAAAATTTCATGACAAAAATTCTTACATCTCACGGCTAACTAGGTTAAATGTTTGACCAACTCCATAAGCACCATTGTGTGAACTTAAAAAACATATGATATTATACAGCACCTAGATGTTAATAATACAATATAAAAATATAAAAATTACGAAAAACGAACAAAAACGATAGAACCGATAATCTAGAATTGCCGTTGCACAGAAGGTGAAAGAATGAACCACTATAGAACCAAATGTCATACCAATCACGTAACACAAAATGTCTATTAAAACTTAGAGGTTGTTTGAGAAGGTGTTATTCAAAATGTTTTGAAAGTAAATAACTATAAATGCAGCTGAGTCTAGAAATATAGGTACTCTTATTGATGCTATCAACATTTTATTAATGTGGACCATTTCTAAGAAAATCTTTTTTTGGTAAACACCAGCTACATCTAGCGCTCTGAAATTTTCAAAATCAAATTGATACAATATAAACTTAAATTCAAACAGTTGAACTTATGATTTACACTTTATTGACTACATAGCATAATGCTATGTAGTCAATAAAGTGTAAATCATAAGTTTAAGTGTTTGAATTTAAGTTTATATTCAATTATAATGGATTTACATCAAGTAAATGCCAACACTATTAAATATCAAAGTGATATCCCTTTTTTGAGGAATGTAGTGCTAAAGCACATCTATCAGGGTAAAGTTTTGCATCACTGCTATGCAGGGTAAGTCTTCTTCTTATGGTCTGCGATGTTTGACCTATATATGCTCCTTCACATTCCAAGCAAGGAATATTATGAACACTGAATCTTGTGAAAGTACTTCTGCCAGTAATTATATTGTATTTTGCAAGTTTTCACTCGTCTATTTCACAGAGAATGTGACACAATTTGGCCGTGAGAGAATGGAAACATATAAGGATCTATCTTTTATTGTCGGAGCCGGCCAGTTTATGTGTAAGCTCTCCTCTGTAAGTTCTAGAGATTGGTTCTAGAGGTGGGAAACGGTGGTGTAATAACAGTACCCCATAGGATCTTCCTCACAAGTGTTTTTAGATATCTCTTGTTACTCAGGACTACTTCCAGACGGGCTAGTGAACTCTGACAGTAATCTGTATGTTCGATGTTTTTAATTCTGTTTTATAGCTGACTGATTATATTCCTATCGTATTTAGATTTACGTTATGATAATAATAATAATAATAATGAGACATTTATTCCCAACAGATATACATCCAATTACAGAGAAAAAATTACAAAAAAAATCACAATTTACAAAAAATTGCAAAACAAAAAAAACAAATATAGGGAGTATAAGCGAATATATACAACGAAAATTTAATTCGAAATTGATTTGAATATTATTGAATAATAACCAGATAACTAAAAACAAAATGAAATATTGTCTATTACAAAGTTACGTATGGTCAGCAGAAGTTGACCATTTAGTAACGAAATATGTTTGATAAATAAAAATAAAATTGAAATCGATTGCGTTAGTACTATCTAGTAAACAAATAAAATAACTAAAATTAAAATAATATTTGAAATAATATTTATAACTAAGACATATGTGGACAACAGAAGTTCAGGAAAATATCATATGAGATCGGAAATATCATGATGAGATCGGAAGTGTATATATCTACATGAAGAAAAAATTCAAATCACACCGCAATACTCCTTCCATTATTGTATGTACATATACATATATATATATATATATATATATGTATATATATATATATATATATATATATATATATATATATATATATATATATATTCCTATATATATATATATATATATATATATAAACATATTTTTAACATAAATAGGTACAAGTCAAACTAACGGATGCATTCAAGAAATAATGAAAAAATATCCTGGTATTCCTTCTTAACTGATACAAGTATTCGTTTCACTTTGTATTATCTATTATCATTTCATCATATAGGTGAGTATTCGCACGTAAATATATTTTTTGTGCTGTTAATTTCAATAAAGTATTTTTTCAGCGAAGAAGCAACTGCACTAATTTAATTTAACAGAAAGCGAATCACTATCTAGATGAGATGAACTGATGTGGAGCTTTATACGATATTCCGCTGTTTCCAAATATATTTATGGATCGTTAGCTATTGCGGTGGAATTCGGTGGAATTCGTGAATACGTTAGATTATTGAGGAAGTTGTCGTATCTTTAGATTTCCGTATCTTCAGGAAAGGTCACTTCGTTTCATACTATAAACAGTTGAGTATTTTGAAACTAGGATTTCAGCTTCATTATATTTTTAACAACGGTTTTGATAGTGATTTTGTAAATATATATCCTATATATAATATACTAATATACCTACTATATATAATATATATCCCATATATATATATATATATATATATATATATATATATATATATATATATATATATATATATATATATATATATATATATATATATATATATATATATATATATATTTTGAATGTTTTTAGCAACAACAGGCTTCTTTCATTATGAAAAACTTTATTTTTGTTGACGTTTGGTTGTAAATCACAACTTTCTCAAAACTGTTATATAGTATATATATACAACGAAAAAAAAACTGTATATATAATATATGATATACAACGAAACGTCAACCAAAATAAAGTTTTGCATATTGAAAGAAGCCTGTTATTGCTAAAAACATTCAAAATAAAATATCTCAAATAGGCAATAAATCAATTTTAAAATATATATATATATATATATATATATATATATATATATATATATATATATATATATATATATATATATATATATATAATAGCCTGTTGTTGCTAAAAATATTGAATATATATGTTTCATATTCTTAGCAATAAAAGGCAATTTTCAATGTTAAAAGTTTTATTTCCTTTGAGGTTTCTTTGTATATCACTACAACTTGGTCAAAACTAATTAATAAATGAATTTCATGAATTATCATAGATATTAAAACGTCGAACTTATTTTTTCATTGTCATATACAACGAAACGTCAACGGAAATAAAGCTTTTAACATTGAAAATATCCTGTTATTGCTAAAAATATTAAAAATGTATATATCTGAAACAGGCAATAAATTAATTTTGATATATATATATATATATATATATATATATATATATATATATATATATATATATATATTTATATATTTATATATAAATCTATATATACACATTCTCCTTTTTGATTGAGGTTTGAACCGAAACGCTAAATAGCAAAGAATTACCATGCTCCAAAGGGCCAACAAGCTACCATTGGCGTACTATAATAAAAAGTGTATTTCGGGAGTCACCAAATTGAGGCATTATAACACAACGATTCTTCCAGAAGTAATCTACACAGCTAAAACAATAGTTATTGACGGTCACTCAAGAATTAAAGATATAAAAAAACCAAAACGGAAAATTCTCAGAAAGATTTATGGGCCAATCAACAGAAACGGAATTTGGATGAGAAGACCTCAAAATGAACTTTTTCAAAAGACAAATACGATAAAGGAAGAAATAAGAAAACGACGAGCCAACTTCTATGCTCATGTCTACAGAATGAAACAGTCCAGAATACCGAAGAAAATACTCGATATAATTGTAAATAGTAAATGCGGAACAGAGTGGCTAAATGAGGACCAAAAAGATCTACAACAGATCAAAACAAAAATTTCGAAGATCGAGTGTGGCTATAAAATCGTACACCTGAAGTTTGAGCAAAAATCAAATCGCCAACCTGGAATAAAATGGAGAGATGAACGGAATAAAGAGCCTTAATCGAGGATAAAGATTTTCGAGAGGCAAAAAAGTTGAAGCAACACCCCTAAGAATTTCGAATTCAAGTTCAATCTCTCCATATATATATATATATATATATATATATATATATATATATATATATATATATATATATATATATATATATATATATATATATATATATATATATATATATATATATATATATATATATATATATATATATATATATATATATATATATATATAATATGCAACAATATTCGCTATTCTACTCATAGGTAAACAAATCCTCAGAAAGTTGATTGAAATCTCCAAAAAATATATTTTCTCAAAAATTTCGAAATATTTTTAGCAGTACACGATAAAGGATTATACTATAAAAATTTAATTTTTTCATATTCTCTTAACATACTCTACAACTGGTGGGGATATTTTTCATCTTTTCAACACTGTCAGATATGTTAATTATAAGATATAATTATAGGGAAATAATATAAGATTATGAAAATAATATAAGTAGGTACTCACCTTAGCTTCTTGCTGTTGAAAGTTCTTATGTAATATATGAAATACTTTATGACATACCAGTTGGAAATATTTATTAAGGAATATAAGGAATACTTCTGGAGGAAGTGTAGATAGAATGATAACGAAGATTTTAAGTTTTATGTGCAGCATTTCAAGATTGACGTGTTTATTTAATAATTATAATAATAATAATATTTATTTAGCTGAAGCTATACAAAAATCTTCATATTTTATTTTGAACTGTCAATTTTTAATTATATACCTATCTCATTATTTAAAATATACTTTCTAAGATCACGCTTGAATATTTTAATACTAGTACTTGTTTTTAATATATTCGGTAAATTATTGAAAGACTTAAATCCGTCATAGTATATGCTATTTTTGGATTTAGAGAGCTTACAACTTTGTATATAAAAACTATCAGTATTTCTAGTATTATACCCATGCACATCACTGACATATGTGACATTTTTTATTACATTACATGGAAGCAACTGATTTTTTATTTTGAATATGAATATATATGAAGCAAAGAGTATTCTTTGTTTTACAGACATTAGTTCTAAAGAGTTCAGCATAATTTTGACAGGGGTATATCTATTGCAATTTAAAATGGCTCGCATGGCTCTATTCTGTAACTTTTGTAATTTTTGAATTTTTTCTTTAGTCAAACCAAATAACAATGTGGAGCAATATGCAAAATGTGGCATTATTATTGATTTGAACATCAATAATTTCACATAAGTCGACAGGTTTTTGCCTATTCTTCTCAAAAAATTGATTTTCTCAGAAATTTTAGATGATATGAAATCAACATGATCATTGAAACTCAATTTTTCGTCTAACATAATGCATACATATTTTACTTTTTCTACTCTTCTAATTTTTTGTGCGTTAATCTTTATAGTTATGTCCTCATTTTTATTTGTTTTAAGGGTTTTACTTGTACCCAAAACAATGAAGTTAGATTTTTCAACATTCAGAGATAAGCTATTGTCACATAACCATTCATTAATTGCAGAAAGGTCTCTATTGATCCCCTCTGTCATATTCCTAATATCTCTGCCACATATATAAAGCATAGTATCATCACAAAAATCATATTATTTTTCACAAAAATATTAAAGAAATAAAGTTATTAATCTCATAGTATTGGCAAAATTTCAATTTGCAAGAAAACATCCAATGAAATAAAAATCTTTTCATCAAAAAGCCTGTCATTGCTGAAACTTTAATGAATTCTGAACATTTACAAGTGGCACTCAAAACAATTCAGAGTTTTTTCAATTCTGTAATAGCTGGTAGAAAAAACGAAAAAACTCAAATGTGAATCTTAATGAACTGCAAGACTGCAAAAGTGTTGCAGATCAGTCTTGTTCTTGTTTAAGTCTTGCTGGGAGAGTCCTGGTCTTGCATTTAACCAGGTTGTCTTGGTCTTAGTATTGCAAAAAAGCAGGACCATGACCAAGACTGCAGGACTTCAAGACTTTTTGGGCAACACTAGGTACCTCGAATGATGAAGAGACATTATCTCATATCTCAAGATCGGCTACAATTTTAATGCCTCAGTGTTTTCTTTAAAATTTCCTAACAGGCACAAATAATGGAAGATGTGAAATGTTTGGAGATTTATCTACTATTATATTACAAAATTCAGCTCCCCTGATATTGACAAATATTAGGTTGTACATGTATGAGAGAGTGTGAAACATAGTATTATGTAAACGCAGTAACTGCTCAATAATTAGTCAAAACAAAGATATATTCCGATTTTAATTGGAAAATCAATATTTAGTGTAACACTAAATACGAGAACAAGGAGATTTCAACGCTTGATGGAGAAAGAAACCAACCATGTCGCACAAATTATTCTTAACGATTTCCTTGGTACCCAATTTAATTGATTCATATTATGCCAATAAATTATGGAACTATTCGTTTTGTTTTCAAGCAACATAATATGGAAAACTATTGATTGAATATTTGAATGTTGGCAAACTATGGCTGAGTAGCTAGGTAGGTAGCTACTCAGGTTACATTAATTGCTCTAATTGGTCATTGAAACAACGAGGACTTGATATATATATATATATATATATATATATATATATATATATATATATATATATATATTATTATTATTATTATTTCGATTGTTCCCCATGAGGAGAGCGACTGAACTTGAATTCGCAATCATTAGGAATTTTGCTTCATCTTTTTTGCCTCCCAAAAACGCTTCATCCTCTCTGAATGCTCTTTCTTCCGTTCATCTGTCCACTTTACTCCAGGTTGACGATTTACTTTTTGCTCAAACTTTATATGTGCGATTTTATAGCGGCATTCAGTGCGATCTTCGAGATTTTTTATATTGATCTGTTGTAGATCCTCTTGGACCTCTTTTAGCCACTCTGTTCCGCATTTACTATTCATAATTATATTGAGTAGTTTCTTCGGTATTCTGGACTGTTTCATTCTGTAGACATGTGCATAGAACTTTGCTCGTCGTTTTCTGATTTCCTCCGTTATCGTATTTGTCTTTTGATACAGTTCATTTTGAGGTCTTTTCATCCAAATACCGTTTCTATTGATTGGCCCGTAAATCTTTTTGAGAATTTTTCGTTCTTGTTTTTCTATTTCTCTAATTCTTGAATGGCCGCCAATAACCATTGTTTCAGCTGCGTAGATTGCTTCTGGAAGAATCGTTGTGTTATAATGCCTCAATTTGGCGCCTCTCGAAATGCAATATATATATACCTATATATATATATATATATATATATATATATATATATATATATATATATATATATATATATATATATATATATATATATATATATGAAATGGTATTATCCCTGTGTGAGTTCATTTTTTTAATGAGGGTTAAATGAAACACAATTCTCACAACTCCAAAATTTGGTTTAAGTAGACCCCATTGGTCAAGTATGAGGACATGTCAATTACACGTATGTTGTTGAATAACAATGGGCTAGTATAAATACTTAATAAATTTTCTAAATGAATAACTATATTATTGACTCAATAAATATTCTAAATAAATAACTATAAATTTTCACTGTAGACTTCTCAAATTCACATGTCAGACATGATGGAAATTGAATGACAAGTGTGTCACACTTGTCTCTTGTCACAGAAGTCTACAGTGAAAATTTATAGTTATTTATTTAGAATATTTTTTGAGTCAATAATATATTTA